>JALLLT010000003.1:0-1200000 GCA_025266875.1 Fennellomyces sp. T-0311 | reverse complement strand
GCCATACCCTCGTTCGTCTGCCTTCTCCACGCACTCCCTTTGCACTCTCTGGCCGTCGATCCCTCTGCTTTTCATCCGCATCGTTTGAGCGGGTTGATATTTTTAGTACACCAAGCCTTTCCCATTTTGAGTAATGGGGTCGCGATTCATTCACCGACCATAAGCAATGCCAGGGACATGAGTCTCGGGTGATTTTACGTTTTTTGCACATGCCCCTATAAGATAGGCTCGTGTGCGTTTTCTTAATTGTTTTGGGCCGCGCATGTTAACAAAAATAGCCTGTCATAATATTACTGCTAGTGTTGTGATCACTCCAGCACGTTTCGCATTTGACAATACAATCTGCTAACGCTCAAATTGGCAAACGTACTTAATTGCCAGCATATCCTGCTAATGTCGCCAGGACGCTTTTTTTCTGACCGTGTATGCATGTGGGCATCCAACAGCCAGTTGTGATTGCTTGTATATGTATCTTGGCTCACCGCTGTTCTCCTTATTTATTTGATTGTTCGAGTCGCCCGATACCCACCCAACATGGCTTTTTGCGGGCCCCAACACGTATATCTTACGTATTCGGTAGAAAACAGAAAAAAAAAGGTGGCAACGCCAGCGGCGATCAATGCACTGCATTAACCAAATGCCACATATAACGACAACGTTCTCATTGAACTGCTCAATGGAAGCAAGGATAGTTTTGCACTGATAAGCTGGACTCGCTCCAAATCAGATGAGTACACCTCATCCCCAAGCCGCGTGATATGGTATTGTTATCCAGATGACGCTCGCTTGTCATAGCAGCCAACAGAGGTATCGACGTGTGTAATCAAAAAAGGCAAATACGTTGAGGGAATCATTGTGCTTGTACTTCACCATCTTTGGTTCCATGTAGTTCATCCAAAATGACAAGTTCAATCTTCCTTTGAAAACCCTTTTTGACCGTGCATAACCGCAGCTCATATTTTTTTTAGTATGTAAGCGCACCCAGTGTCACACACGAACCACGCGAACGTCGAATCACGACCACGATCACGATCATTCTTGGTTGACCACAATGACAAATCGCTTGCAAGAAAAAAGTATACGCCCGCTTATCCCTCCTTGAGCAGACTTACTTGCACAGATGGTGGTGGAGAAAGCAGCGAAAACGTGTCAGATACTTTGTCAAATTTGTTGCCGTGACGATGGACCGGCCCTTCAGTTTCATCGGTGCCTTTACATAGTCGTACAGCTCCAACCCTGGTCAAACGAGCCAAAATAGACGGGCTAAAAAAAGATTTACCACGAAGGATGATCGCCGTATACATACACCAGCACATGCTATGCACATGATGTTTGCTTGTTGAACGCATCGGGACCGTGAGTGTTGTTTGATGGTAAGCATTGAGGAAGCCAGTACCTCGACCCAATGATTCGGGCGGCATATTTATTGACAGTTTCCAGACGTTTTGAGTTTCAGCTTATCGTTGACACGAGTTAGTACCACGCCTGGATACATCTGATTACCGAGATTATCGGTTGCTGGACAGACAATTGACTATACCATATTTGCAGACTAGCTTTATATTGCTTGGATGGGATTAACTCGAGTCATTCGCTTATGATCAGTATTGATAAAATAAATACTATTTATTTCAAGCACAGCTTACACATATGCAGGCATTGTTCAAGTAAAGCTGCACATACTGGGTAAGTTTCATTACTCTACTACTGCTGCTTCAATGCGGATGGTCTTGTTTGCCTCCAAACCATTGTGCCAATGTTACCGGCTCTCGCCCAATCAGAATGGACAATCCAGACGTGACCTGGTTAGGTATCCGTAAATACATTGGAAAATCGTACGCCAGAATAAGCGGAAAGCATTTCTCGATCGTCCTGTGATACATATCTACGAGTGTAGCCCTGATATATGAAATTTCACGACCCAGTGCTTTGATTAAAAGTCCCGCGCAATCCTTCATGGGCACAATATCGCCGATCATCTCATATACCGCATCGTCGTGCTTCTCGATTGGATCTTGCAGAATATCTGCCGCAACAAGGCCAATATCGTTTGATAAAATACATTGCCTACCCGTTTCAAGATCAACTTTGTCGACGATGACGTTAGCTGTCTTGATACTATTCATTTCCAATCACAGAAGATTAGACATGAAATACGCTCGTCAGAGTGCGACGTAGGCACCGCGGTTGGGGATGGATGTGATTCCTTCCTCGTTTTAACGATGGATTTGACCAAGATATGAAGAACCCCATGGAAAGGTGGATCCTAATGACGATTTGCTTGACACCAGCGGCATAGGCAGTTCGTGAAATATCGGCTTCGGACCTGGTTTGCATCTCAAGAACCATGTCTACTAAAAGAAATAATCAAGTGTGATCGTAACCGAGTCTTTAAAAGGTTTTTGATCGACCAAATTTCCTTTGACAATCGTCAAATTTGGATCATCGCTAAGAGTCTTTATACCTTTGCGGGAGATCGGGTATAAAGCGTGACAGGAGTTTTGTCCTTGAGAAGCTGCTTGATAGTTACGATTCCACCGTTTTCTGTACCACCCAGAACATAGACGCGTTCTTCTGCTATCATGTAATGATATTGGCTTTCCCTTTGCTATTTTCAAGTGCGCTTATATACTTTATTATTCCCTTGAACATTTTTACTGGTGCCTTGATATATCTCACGCTATGTCACAATTATATATTAGGAGTTGGTACGTGTATGTGTAATCATTGCTACTGAAATTTCAAGCACGTTGCACGTTATGCAGTAATCGCAAGTTATTAGCAATTGTGCAACAATCTTCAACACAAGTGAATTCAGTCCCTTTATTTAATAACCACTGCAATGGACCATGCTAAGCAATTGTTTATCCATGAACAGCTTCAATATGCTTTTGATTTTTGTTTGATGCTTCCGCCTTTTGGACAATAAATTATCTTAGCGAAAGGTAGTCATATATGGAATGTTCATAAAACATTGAAGACTTCCTTTGTATAATTGCTAAAAATTACTTTCGGTGTAACTGCCAAGAACGTTCCCGTAATCTTCCAGAAGCAAAGTAACATAACCAAACTGTTGTGTGGCACCATGGATTACGTACTTTCGGTGCGGTCCCCGGGAAACATGATCCTGCACAGTTATTCTTTAGTAACTATGTGCATAATATGAAATAATTCCATCCTATCGATACGTACGTACAAGGCTACTCGGCAGCTATTCAATCGATTGTTGGGTAGAAAATCATTATTACAACTTCTTTTTGAGAATGGCTTATTATCAGAGTTTATTTACGAAAGGAGCCAGCCGAACTAATTCTAAATTCCAAGGTCTCATAAAAAATACACGCGTAATAGACTTTTATTATTCTAATCACAATACATGAAATAAGATAATACTAGCTTTGCTGCTATTCCAGTGTTGCTGCTTCGATGAGTGCTGCTTTGTTAGCCTCCAGCCATTGGGCCAGTGTTTCTGGTTGACGTTTAAGTAGCACGGATAGTCCAGGAGAAATCTTTTCAGGCATCGTTGCTTCTGTCGTAAATTCATAAGCCAAGGCATGTGGAAAACCGGCCTTAATCATGTTATTATAAAGTTCTTCAGGTTTAGCCTTGACATAGATGATTTTACGACCCAAGGCATGACCGACAGGTTTAGCACGATCGGTGCAGCTTACGATATCGCCGATCATCTCATATACTGAATCGGCATGCTTCTCGATCGGTTCTTGCAAAATGTTTGCCGCTGGAAGATCGATATCGTTTGTTGAAATCCATTGTTGAACCGCTTCAGGATCCACTACATCCACTATGGTGTTGGAGGCCTTGATAGTCTCCATCTCCAACCCTAAATGGTTCGACATGAAGTGGGCGGGGCGAAGTGTAACGTAGCCACCACGGTTAGGGATGGACATGATTCCTGCTTCGCTCGCACGATGTACTTCGCCAACAAGCGATGTGCGCCATGGAAATCCTGCTGAAATTGATGAACAATGGACAATTTTCCTGACACCACTAGTGTAGGCCTTTTGCGCAATTTCGAGGGTATACTTTCCGCGGTTCGCGAACCCCACTCTCATCAAAAGGAATAGACGCGTGTGACTAGCAATGGTGTCTTCAAATGGTTTCAGATCAGCGAATTCTCCTTCGACGATCGTCAAGTTTGGATCGTTCTCAAATAATTTCAGAGCTTTCGACGGCGATCGGGCATAGACAGTAACGGAGATACCATTCTTTAATAGCTCTTTGACAGTGGATGTTCCAACATTCCCTGTATCACCAATAACGTAAATGCGTTCGGTTGTTGCCATACTGTAATGGAGTATACCTGCCCATACAAGTATGTCTTTATATACTTTTTATTTGTGCAGAAAAGAACCAATGTTTCCATTGACTACATAGGATACATTGCCTATACAGGCTATTATATGTACCCTGCGCCTCATCATGGCTTTTTGATTATTTGGGCTATAGTTGCCTTTTCTTTACGTTATACTACAAGGTTATAATGCTTCTTCCAATTTGGATTGTATAGTCAAAACACAGAAGTCGTCAAAAGCTTGTTCTAGGGCCTGTTGGCATTGGGAAATAAAATAAACTTTCCCCGTTTCTACTGAAAAGTCTGTATAAGTAGAGACATTTTCAAGAGAAAGTATTACACCGTGGGTATATACTGCACTTTGAAGATCATGATACACGCGTATTAGCTGTTGCAATTAAAAGCTTCTTTATAATAACTGACAAATCTTTCCGAATAACGAATAATACCTTGGAGTTTATGCTTTTTTTAACGCTAGTAGGTGGCACGACATATATATATATATCTGATTGTAGCTTTATCTATGCATAAAAAAAGCTCTACAGGATATGATAAATGGTGTACCTGCTGATGTAGAGAATGCCCCTACGTAAGCGATCAGCTGAATTAGATGTCACAAGAGACATAGTACCGTTAAAGATTGTCTAATTGTAATAAATCAATTGCTTTAGTTAATATGCTGCTCGTCTATAAGGAAGATTAGTCTACTACATACTCTATTCGCCTTCAAGGTACTTTGTACTTCTCTGTTAATTAGTTATCTACTGCAGCTTACCTCGTGTAACTTTTTCCTAGCAACCTACTCCTGCTATATATTGCCTCGTGGAAAAAGTGTCAAGGCAGGCGGAGTGCTCATCGGGACACTATCATACGAATCTTCTCCGTGCATGTGATGTAAAAAATGACAGGTGGCCGTTCTGTTTCGAATGCCCGGAACATTGATATGATGCAACCTTCTCAAGCACTCTAGGCAAACCAGAAAGAATCAACATTGCAGAATTGATACAACGACAGGATATTTATATGTCGGGTGCGGGTAGCTTTCGCTTGTGGGTTAAAACAGCAATAACGATGGTATATACAACAATGATCAAAATACAAATAGTCGGTACAAAGAAGCGAAACAGTTGAACGGGTGAACAGGACAACCTAGTTTCAGAAAGTCAGAAAGGCGAAATAAAAGGTAAAAGCTTGCTGATTACCTGCTGAAAGAAAGGGTACTCGATTTTCTATTATGCTCTGGCATAAAGTATGGATCTTCATCGTCGTCATCGCTTTCGACGTAGGTTGCAAACTCGTGGGCTTCCTCGTCTTCGTCTTCGTTATCGGGCATCTGAACTGTTGTGGAATTTGTATTTTCTCGTAGTGCAATCGGACCGTAATCGTCGTCCGGCATTTTGTGAGGTAAACAGGCGCTCAGCAGCGGCGGGTTATGCAGAGAGTACTTATAACTCAGTGCTGTTCGTGAGGAATGGCTGCATTTTCAGTCGTCACGCGTGCCCAAACGGAACGGGCAGCTCTCTGTTTCTTTTTTCCCTGGACCCCAACATGTCTGGCCATGTTGTCTATTCATGCGCCTGTCTAAACATTAAGCTTCACTTGGCCAATAAATATCTATGGGATAACCACGACAACGATCGAGCCGAATGCTTTGTCCGTCTTAGCGATCCGCCACTGGAAGGCCGCCAGTTCGACCTTGGTATGGGGGGTGTTCAAGCTGTAAGTTGCCTCTTGTATTGTTCTGGTTTATCGTTTATGCTCAACAGATATAGGAATACAATTCGCTCATGACAACTCGATTGGTTGGCAAAGACCGTTCATGGATGACAGTTGCTTGTCTCAATTGCTCAACCGGAGACGTATATTCTGTTCGAAGACCATCCAACGAACGTGGATTCACCATTACTTATCCCGTTGATGTCCATTCTCTATATAGCACTGGCGATCGTGTGGTTATCCATGACAACACAGTGGTATGTGTCAGTGTTGTCACGACTACTTTTTTTAACGCACAATGATTATAGTTTGGAGATCAGATCGAAGCTATCAAACAACGTCAAAACTACTCGCATAATTTCGGCATTGTGCTTAACGTTGATGCACCAGCCGGAAAAAAGAGTGATGGATTCGAAGGTAACCACGGATATATAACTAAAGCAACGGATACCGCTGTAACGAGCCACATGATATAGGCAAAAGCACCATACCGGGGGATCTCTACTCTCAGCATGGCCAACTCAAACTAATTCTTGAACAATCATTAAAACAGATGCAACTCGATACGGAAGCACGCATTGAGCAATTTCGACAGGACCAGTTGGAGGAGTTGGAACGGTCGTCAACGCAGGCCAAATGCGATCGGGATTTCTTGTGGCAGCGGATTCTGGAAGCTTCAAGAACCGTAAATGAAGAGCAACAGCTGCGGAAGCGTCTTTCATCAGAGTCAGACCATGGATCAGATTCAGAGCCAAGCCATGTTAGATTCGCGGAAGAAAAGCAGGCATCTCGATCGGATACACCGATAAGACAACAAGCACCTCAACCTTCGACGTCCTCCTATATCACTCCCTCCTCCCTTCGAAAGGCCAGTTTTGCATTAGACGAACGCGTGATTGCAACAAGCTGGAAAAACTCGACTCATAATCCCCAGATAAAACCTACTACGTCTGAGGGCTTAGCTCGTGAAGGTAAAAAAAAATAGATGCTAAATCTTTAGATATTTTTTTGCTCATGTGATCTGCGTACATAGATAACGGCGATAGTGATGATATAGCGTTGTCTGATCAAGAGGATAGCGACGGGTTATTTGATCTTGACGAGGAAATCGACGATGATAGTAGCGCACATGAAGATGCAGAATCATCCGATAAAAAAGATATCAGCGGCAGCTATCGAGGTTCAGCAGATTGGAGGAGGAAGCGGCCCAGTACTAAATACCTGAGCACGTATGACGAAGCAGACGAAGAGAACGATAGTCGGCCCCAAAGCAGCGGCAATGGTATGTGTTCTGCATGTCAATTATCCAAAATTGGATGGATTCTCATATATTACGTACGTGGTAGATCTACTCTCCACTTCTGTTTCAGCGTACGCCACATCAGTGCCAATCGCCATTAGCCATAGCGATATTAACGAAGCTATGAAGGAATTACCCAACGAAAATGCGGTGAACCCTGCGGACCAGGATCCAACAAAGACCGGAAGCAGCATTCAGAAGAACAATGCAGAGAGCTCAAAGGAAGTACCGTTATCAACGTCCAAGGGCGTAATACAATACGATCAATTCTCGTATGCAGATCAAGAGATATCGAAACTGTTTCCCCAGGATCGTCGGCGCAAATCAATTGCATCAACGGGTACGACGCCGCGACCGCAACTAGACAGTCTCGTGGGGCAGTCGCTCGATACGCGAAGGCGTATTGCCAGAACGCCCATCATGCGAAACACTGATCAGCAGAAACTGAGTTACTATGAAACAGGATCGGGGGATGAGCATGAGGGGCCAATGGTGCCGCCACACATTCTTGCAGCCAACACGTATACCGACGAAACCGAAGAGCTGTTTGGGGCAGTGCCGCGCAGCAACACCTGGCGCAAAACATATGATTAGCAATAAACAGCAGATAGCATGAATCGGGTCGATCATTACTACATTCCATGTATTGCTTACATAGAGCACAATGAAAAGGGAATACGATATTACATGTAGAGGACGAGAGGAATATAATAAGGGTATGTGTATAATAAAATGTTCGTATATAGCTGTTCACATGAGGACGCATCCACAGCATCCGCTGCCACTGTGGCCCTCCTCTATATCAAAATTTTCTCGGTAACCGGGCCCACCTTTGGCACGGGCTTCCTGTTCCTTGTTCATCCGACGGATTTCTCGCACCGCATCGTAGAAGGTTTCATCCACCCTGATGCGTTGCTTTGCCGATGTTTCGCTGAATGGACACCCGAACGTCTTTGCCAGGTCGCGCCCTTCCTGACTAGACACTTGACGATCTGCCTCGAGGTCGCACTTGTTTCCGACCAACACCATGGGAAAGAAGTCGTGGTCCTTAACACGTCGAATCTGCTCATAGAAGGTGCTGATTTCCTCGAACGAAAGACGCGACGTGATCGAATAGACCAAGATAAAGCCTTCGCCTGTACGCATGTACTGTTCACGCATGGCACTAATTGAGCTTTAAAACATTGCCCTGACCCCTCTTCCCAATTGACCCCTTTTTTTCCAATCCGCCTTACCAGTACTCTTCTTGTCCTGCAGTATCCAGCACATCCAAAAGCGCTGTTTCGTCATCAATCACACATTGCTTGCGATAAGAGTCTATGGTGTTGTTAGCGTATGTGCTCTCCTAACGACAACACAATGCCCCGCACCTTCGATCGTCGGGTCATACTCGTCGACAAAATGAGACTGAATGAACTGGATTGTCAAGGCAGATTTACCGACACCTTAATATACGGTTTAAGCTTTTTTTTTTGAAAACCCGGAACGAAAAAGCACGCCTACCTCCGCCGCCGACAATGACAATCTTGTACCTGGACGTTTTTTTATAGATAAGCAAAACTTGGGTGGCATGGCAACCTCATTGAAAACGCTTACTCCCGAAGAAACGATGCTTTGGACATTGCAAAGGATAAAGTTGGGAAGGTGGAGATAAAGAGAGAAAGAAAGCAGCGACAAGAAAGAAAAAAGATGGAAATTCACTTAGCGATCCCACTGCTTTTGTATCAACGCTTTTTCTGAATCGCTGCAGGGTCTTGCAGCCATAACAGAAACGAGAAACTGAGGATCATTTGCATGATTTATTGAGAATAGTAACGAATATGCTATGATTTTGAAGGTAGACATTATCCACTGGACGTGGTTCCGCCGAAATTGTACATACAGATGTCTAACATCGTGTTTGGATCGATGATGCTGGTATCAAAGTTGGCGTTACCATCTGTAATTTGTATTTGCGAGCTTGATGGGTCGACAATGTACGTATGGAGGGTATCTATGTTGTCAACCATGGAATTGGGCGTGATATTATATGTGTTTGTGGGTATACTGGTCGGCATTTCAGTGCCCGGAGCTGGCGCACTGCTATAGAAACCATATTGTTCCATAGACTGAGTGATTTGATGGAGGAAAGCCAAAGTCGGATCTTGGTACATATCACTTGGCTGATTGAACTGGGGGTCATGCTGTTGTACCGTGCTGGGAGACACCATTTGCTGCTGTATCAGACCGGGTGAGACCATCTGCTGCTGTACCAGACTGGGTGAGACCATCTGTTGCTGTACCAGACCGGGAGAAACCGCTTGCTGCTGTAGTAGACATGGAGAAACCATTTGCTGTTGCTGTGGGCGCTGCTGGGCAGGCTCTGGTTGTTGCTCGACGAAAGTATAATAGTTCTGTGGACTGGGTTCTCCACTATTATACGCTTGCATTGGCGACGCGTAAAAGTTGCCTGGCGAAACAGCTTGTTGAAGCTCAGGCTGAGTACTACTGCTTGATTGCGCATCGGCTTCGGTGTTGCGGGAGGTGCGCTTCTTTTTCGGAGTCGGCTTAGATTGCAGTTGTCGATGAGGAGTCAATTTGCCTTTAGCATCTGGTTTGTATGTAGTGTAAAGTGACGATGCCTTGTTTTTGTTTGTACGTGAGAGACCCGCTCGCGTAGTTTTGGGTGGCTGGCGGTATTCTGATGTGATCAACACTGAGCTACCAGGAACAGCTGAATTCATCAGCGATGACGGTGTGGGATCGCATCCATCGAAGATCGGTTTTGAAGAGGACCCTGAGTCATGCTTGATTTTGTCAGCATATTCTGCCAAAACGGAACATGACCTGGAGAAAAACTGGTTTTGGAGATGTCTGATAGTCGTCGAGAGTAATATTCCTTCTTGGAAGTATTGCTGAGCCTTTTCGATCACGGCCATGCTTCGCAGGAAGCTAATCTCTCCATTCCGAACATTTTCGTCGTCATGTTCGTATGATGCGTTCATAAGGTGAACACGCATTGCAGTCAAAAGTGTGTATATGGCTGGGGAGCACTTGGTCATGTACTCAAGCTCTTGAAGTGATAGCTCAGATATCCGTTCGGTAATGATTAATGCTGAGTATGTTGTGGTTTCGAAAGACGGCATTGAGATGCCGTTCTTCTTCTGAACATTTGGCTCCTTGGTATCAACGTGGGGCTGGTGCAGTAAAATAAGAAGCGTGTGCAGCATCAGCCGCTTCATGGTTTCGAAGTGGCTTTGGAATGCATTCGCTGGTGGTGGGCAACTCATGGCCTCTTTGATCATGGAAGCGATCCAGCTGTTCAAAGTTGACAGCATCGCTTCCTGGTGCTATGCAACAGGGTTATCATGGTGATTACAACTATAAAACGCACACTTGCCAGTGATGGTCCTTTCATCGGTACGGCCTGGGCTGAGTAATTAAATCGAATTATACGCCCTACAACCTTGCTTATGTCAATTAAGGTGGCGAAGTTCTTCAAGTACTGTTTAGTGTGTGGGAAGTTCTTTTTTTCCGAATCAGTCAACGAGGGCATAGGTATCTCACTAATCAAACCAGGTGAGACACCATTGCTGTTTTGAATGGATAGCAAACACTTACATATCCTTCTCTTCAAAAAGAAAGGGACGGCCATAAGTCATGGCCATGAGGCGGTCGGCAGTAAATACCGCCCAGAAGGTCCGGACTGCTAGTTCGCGATCAGCTGGACTGTGCGATACGTTGCACGAGCGCTGTAGGCCGAGTTCCATAGTCATACGAATTGATTCACCTGCCAATAACCAGGCGTAGGAAACATGTGGCTGTTGTTTAGTTTGTTCTGCCTCTGCCATAAGGATCAGTGCAAGGATGGAACTAATGGATGAATATCCATAATAACTCTCTCGAAAGGCATGCGCAAGGTCCATAAATTGGTCTGCTTGGCTTTGAACATGTGGTCGATCAGAATAGCGGACTACGTTCGCGAACATGGCGCAAAAAAATAGCGGCGAGAAGTAGGAGCTGCTATAACTACTGCACCAGCAGTGGTTGAGATGGTACTGCATAGTCACCTGGTCTAGCAGTGGCATCTGAGGGTGAACGTGGGTATAGTACAGCTCCAGTAGATGGTCTCGATCCTCAACAGATAGCATTGGCGGTGGCCATACAGGTGCCGTTCGTCGGAATTGGTTGTCTGGGGAGGGTGCAGCCGGGTGACTAGTCGGTCTATGCACGTCTGTTATATAATACCCGTATGGAGTCATCCCAGGCAAGTTCCATTTCTCTGCTCGGAAAGACTCTGGCCCTTCCTCTTGGACGACCGGTGCTTTGATCTTCATCTGCTTCTATACAACCCATTTGCCGGCTGTTAAACAAAAATACAGCAACGATAAAAAGTAGCAAGAACCTTCTTCGACGTAGACGCAGAATGCTCATATTGCCTTGGATTAAACCCGTATCCACTGCTGGTTTGCAACGTTTCTTGGATTTTTGCATAGTGTTTAATTACGTTTTTTCCTCGTTCCTTCACCAGGTCTAACGCTGGGAAGCCCAGCTTCTTCATGGGGGCAAACATTGAATTTGAATTGTCCATCGTAAATGAAAGACGACGGGGCGCGGGGAAAAAGAAAGCGAGTAAAATGTTAGTGCGCCTCTGCTCTTTTTTTTTCCTTGCACCACTGTGTACTTGAAACACATGCCAGCCATTTTCCCATGCCCAGTATCAACACTGTCCTTTTTTATGACTTTAATACAACGGTGCTTTTTTCCCAATCTAGTACACCTCAGTAGCAGTGGGGAACTCAAACACGACAGACTTGCCGGTCAACTTTTTGTACACGGCGGAGAAGGTATCGAGCTTGTACTCCAAAGATGTGGCGTCCTTAGTGTCAAGGAAACTAAAAAAAATAGAGTGAGTTGTCATGACATCATTTTTCTCTTCAAATGACAATGGGACACTTACGCTTTGATCGTCTTGGAGCCATCAACCTTGACGCGAGTACGCTTGCCAACGAGCTCGGTGGGGTAGACCATATCCTCAAGGATAGCATTGTGGACAGCAGTCAAGGTACGGGATCTCGGACGAGGCTGCTTGGGGTTATCGCGACGCGAGGGCCTGGGCAAAATGCGGCGCTGCGCAACAAAGACAACATGACGGTCCGAGAACTTCTTTTCAAGCTCACGAGTCAATCTAATGCAGATTTGTTGTTGAGTATCAAAACTTTAAGGAGTAATTTATGCTAACCTTTGCTGGACCTTGTGGAAAGCCTTAAGAAGAGGAACAGGCACGAAAATGACAATAGCCTTCTTGCCACCACCAAGCTCGATCTATTATTTCCTTTTTCTTAGTCTCCTCCGCTTTCTCTTAAATATTTGTCGTTCCTGTACCTCCTTGGCACTAGAAATGGTCAAAGGTCGCAAGTCCTTCTTCAGTTCGGGAACATTGTTCTCCAAATCAACAAGAGCTTGGGCAATGTTGAGCTCGAACTCATCGACAGGCTTAGCTCCCGCGAGCTTGGTGATCTTGTGCGAAGCCATCACGAGGCGTGTGTAGTGTCGTACTGTAAAAATGTTGAACAAAATCGTTCATTCAGTTTCATCGTCTCATCGGTTCAACACACATCCATCCATCCGTCTATTCATCCATCGTTTTCTCCCTTCTTGTCTATCCCTTTCATCCGTTTTGTTACGTACAGGTTACTACGGAAAAAGAGGCAGAATTGATATGCTGATTCCTTTGATTTTACCGAGCGCACATCGGTAAAACAAATTACCCGCATTACGCGCTTTGAGTATGGAGATCCTGCACCCTCTTTTCACTGTTGTGCGCCAATTGTTCCGGTGTTCATTGATCTAGCAGTGTGGTATGCGGTGCCACCGGTTGAATGATTGTGAAACTGTGGGCAGTAGCAGCTAATGTGAGCATTAATCTCGCAGTAAGGGATCACCCACTTTCTGATCCAACAAGAAAGCAGTTGCGGTTTTCTAAATCATCACGTATATCCAGCAAGAAGACAGATTACCAATGGTGCATACAGTATTACCCGTTTAAGTTTATATCATCGATCATTTCAAACTCTTTTCGGCAAGATCTACAGCTTTGGGTAGGACTAATGGTAGGAGCTTGAAGCACTCCTTTGGCCAGACATAAATATCCACTACGAAAAATGCAACCAGTATACTAAAACTTTTAAGAAAATCTACACTTAATAAATATTGCTAGCATAATTGAATGCAACGAGCCACAGCTGAAAGTTAACAAACTTCAGAAGTTTCCAACCCATTCCTATCCATAGCGCAAGTCGACTTGCCCAGATGACTTTACAATCGAAGCAAACACTGACATCTACTATGGCGGCAATCATCGGAGGAACAGATGGGTTGGGAGAAAACATAGCGTCACTGATAACGGTTCAGTCCTCTACTTTTGGGTTATCTGTGACGATGCCACGGTCCCAGTGTGGGAACTTGTAAAATCGCGTTTGGCTCGGGTTTTCTCGTTATCAATAATCACTGACAGGTATTCAGTATGGTGGATGCGTATTAATTTTCTGGGTAAGCTGTATTGTCTCGATTCAAGCAATTACTTTGTACGCATTAGTAATTGAGGTATTTATCGCATCAGACGAGGTAAATGTAGTGAGTATTTTTTTGTTTAATCAATGACCATAATCCACAAAGTTGTCCTGGGGCATCTTATCGATGATAGCGCCTAAAGGATCCAGATGTATACATAGAACGACGTTGCCACATACTCTGAAACAATTTGGCGTACGTTTTACAGTTGACAGTTGCAATTACCCCAAGATCTCGGTCCTTTCAGACAATAAGTTCAACTCTACATAAGCTGACTTTTTCCTTGTCCAGTTACTGTTTTTATCTTAATCATGATAGCCGGCGTCTCTCATGTTACTCAAGAATTATCATGTAGTTTACATTTTTGGTGGCCTTATAATAAAGAGATAAGAAACAGAAAATCCTTATCAAATAATTGTGCAACAAACGGTCATGTGTAAATGCTTCAAGTAGTTTATCGGTCCACCAAACGTTATCGTTACGGCTTCTTCTAATTACACTCTCAAAAAAAGAGAACAATGGCTTTCTTCAAGAAAAAGTACAGCACCATTACCTCAAAGCTTCGTGATAATACGAACATCATACCCTACTACCGACCTGGATTTGACTCCATTGACAAAGCACAGCTGGCCGCTCAAAAGATAATTCGACGATCCCCTGCTTCAGCTCACGGATACCTTGTCTCCGGACAACTCTACGAACAAAAAAACAACCTGCAAGCCGCATTAAATGTGTATAAACAGGGCTTACGGTTCGTGCCGCCAGATAACGCACAACATGCTACGCTTAAAAAGGAAAAGGCTAGCATATCAATCACCCTTGTACGACGCAGCACCGAATTTCTTCCATACGACATCCTTTGCTTGATATTCGGTTACCTGGAATTTTGCGACCTGATCCGCTGTTCTCAAGTGTGTCAAGCATGGTACGACTTCATAATCCACTGGCCCGAATTTTGGAGACGACTTTCAACAGTAATTCCGCAAATACAAAGATCAACTATCGATTCGGTAGTGCGCCGTCAAATCCAAGAATTCCGTCTGGATGGTCCTGTGGATACACAACTTGTAGCCGATATACTCAAGCTGTTAACCGATTCGGATAATCATCTTTTGAAAAAACTAAGTATGTATTTTAGTCATTTAACTTTTCGTACAATAATACTGACTGTATCACAAAAGTTTTCAGTAAGCTAACATTAACTATGGATGGAGCCAAAATCTTGGCAGAGGCAATACGATGGACAAGCCCACCCGTCAAACAAGTTGAGTTTATCGATTGCCGCGTTCCAGATGGAAATTTTCTCGGTCCTATCTTGGAGGCATGTTCCAGCCTTACTGATGTGTCATTTTCACAAACCGTCGAGTCCCAAATTGCAGGATCTGGTATACCTGTACCAAGAAAAAAAAGCATCATTGCACCGAAATTCAAACTCTCGCTCCTCACATCTCTCAAGCTATCCGCCATATATCTCAGCGAAAGTAGCACAGCTCAAATCTCTGGTATTCTGCGACAATGTCCCAGTTTGATACACCTGTTTCTGGACTCTCGAGCACCAATCCATCATGGTTACTGTATGCGTCAAGCACTGAAGTTTTGTCCATACCTCGAGACGCTTGTTTTCAGCAAATCCGCTGAAATGCCCGAAACGCTGACCACTGCCCCCATTGAACCCGCGGAGCCAACACGAGTATCAAGCAACCATAAGAGACTGCGCAGATTTGTTTTTGTCGAGGAGTCCTTCAACCATGATCTAGCCGATATACCTTTGATCATGGAAAAATCATACCGCACGCTGGAATATTTATACCTCCATTACAACGGTCTCTATGCACTCGAAACACTAGCTCTCTTTGGTGCCCCACGTTTACGAGAACTCCATTTATTTCCGGAAAATTGTACGGTCGGTAGCTACAGCCCCAATTCAGTCAGCGAAGCGTTTTCATTTCTATTCCGTTATTGTCCCGTTTTGGAGGTCATTGAGATTTCGGATACGCTTGAAAATGGGTACAATATGGGATACTTTATTGTCGACGACCATGTGCTCCAAAGCATTGCCAAACATTGTCCGAAAATCCGACGTTTGAAGCTTGTTGGCTGCAATTATCATAAACGGGATGCCATATTGGATTTTGCAACTGTCGGTGCTTCACAACTTGCCTGTTTGGAGATTGATATGGATCCCCATAACGCACAAGCCTTGGTTGATAAGGTGCCATCACTTAAGCAGCTACACATTCGCGAGGATAACCAATATTACACAATTGGAACACCCATATACGATTTACAGAACGTCAAACGTGTTTTACAGCAACGCGGAGGCAGCTTGAAGTTCAGGAATTATTCATAGTCGTTAATAATATGTAACTACTATACACTATTTTTTAAAATAAACCTTTATATATATCTAGCACGTATATGTTTTAATGTTTCATCGGTGTCGCGATGTGCCTTTTTTGGGATGAATATAATTGCTCTGGGTAAGTCCGTTTATGAAAAGGCTATTTCTACAAACTGCTCGGCCAATGATGATTCAATGCAGCAGAAGCACAGCATCCACTTCGATCATCTGTGCTAGTATACATTTACTGGCACTTTTTAGACGGTCTCAAGATGTTCAGTACATGCTTTTGGAACAGCATCAGCTACACCCATTCTGTATATCGAATATACATCCATCAGCTTTCTTCGGGGTATGCGCGCATCCCTAGCAGTAAAATCCTTATCTGGTCGCCATGACTTATCAACTGGATTGGTGCTCTGACTGTCACCCGGTATATTTCGTGCGTAGCTACATGGTCAAGTTGAATGACTATCGTCAGGTCAATGCGCACCGTATTCAGTGCCTGGTGTATGACGCGACCGCACGATATCAGTCGTGTCAGGCATATGTTGGATTCCCATGGTCGAATGTCGATCGCGCGCTAATTAGATCGAGATGGCGACATGATAGGAACGAAAGAGTGTGTTCATGAATCGCCATCACTGGAACGACAAAGAATGACGTGAAAGTCGATGTGGTGTAGCGGAGAGAAAAGAGGTTCGTGTGAAGCTGAAATAGTCTATCCATTCTATTGCCAGACTGTCAGGTATCCAGAGCTGGTGCATTTGAAGGCGAGAGAAAGCATTATTGTGGAAAGTTGTACATGTTGTTGGTGGATGGCGGTGCTACTCTAAGTTCCTTGCATACTCTATGGTGTGCCGGATATGTATCTGCGAAACAGTTTTTCGAGTACTGATTGGCGTGTGTGCAGGGATAATCGGTTCAGCCGGCGTGGACAAAGAGAGGTCTGTGCACTGTGCGTCGTCAAGCGGACTTGTCGGTATGACAGCAGTGTGAATCAGTAACGAAGACCAGCAAAAAAAAAAGCTACCTTTCAAGCCATACAGTCCTTTATTGCTCTTGCACACCGTTTGCTGCGGCCATGACTTGTTACTGTAAAACGTCATAGCCTGGGTGACTGTTGCTACATGTGAAAAAAAAAGGGGGACTGCTCGCTTTCAAAAAGGTATAAAAGGAGGTCAGAATCGGCAGCTTTTTTCTTTCTTTTCACAATAATCCCAAGAGAAAGTTATGCTCGAGGGAAACCACCAGGGTCTCCAGTAGCGAGATGGCACAAACAGATGAAGGGATAAACTTCCCCTTGCTCTTTGTTTGGTTGTGCTTCATTACTGTTGAGATTCAAAAATACCGAAGCTGCTTTGGTGGCTGCTGGTCTTCCTTTGGACGGCTTGTCTTCTTTGGAGACTTGATCAACCTCCTTGGAGACTTGCTGCTCTTCTGGGGACTGTAGCCTTCCTTGTGGAAGAAGCTGCTTCGGGGGATTATGGGAATTGGTGGCCCACCTATCCAATCAAACAAGAGAACGAAAAAAAAAACTTAATGGTCTTCTGAAGGCCTTTAATTGGCCTGTTGTTCAAGTGACCCGTTCCTGTTGGTGACTGTCACTCAGGGTCTCGATTCAATAAAGTCATTGCTTTTTTTCCCATGTGCTCTGCGCGCTTACTACTTGACCGACGCGTTGTTTTTGCCACTTGCTGCTTACATTGGTGCGATTTTATCCTAATAAAGTACAATCCGTGTCCGTTCCAGCCCTGACCAATCAAGTCGTCTTTCTGTGTGCCGACTGTTTCTTTCAGATGCGGTCATGACAAGCGAATCTAGTAAATACGTTTGATTCAATCGTGGCGTTCGGTTTACGATGCTTTTCGAGTGAGATCTCGTACTGAGCACACTGGAAGGCTTGGTTGAAGCGACTTTCTCGAGTGTCTTCTTTGTTTGACTGCACCCGGTAACAAAATGTCAGTTACTCTTGCCAAATCATATGACATGAATCTTTGTTCGTTTTTACTGATATAGACCGGTGATGGTTTGATGAAGACATGCATGATTGTTCGTTGGAACAACAAGCATCGCCGTATCCTATGACAAGAAGGGTATGTATGTAGCGGGAAGCAAGTTACTCAAACTAGCGGCCATTCGGTAGCCTCTTTGTAGCACACATTTTTTTGAGAAAGGTGTCAAACTGCCATTAGTTATTCTTTTTAGTGCTTCTGGTGGCTGATTTGTTTCGCGGCTGTTGTCTGAACGTGATAAACTAGTATGGGCACAAACAAATAAGATTATTCTCGATATGCAAACAGAAGAAAGAAGCGCAACCACCAAAGCAGGAAAATATTTGTGTGAAGTTGGCATTGATGTTGTCAGAAGAAGCATGATGTTACTTAAAAAGTTGATCTCTCACACAAAACACATGCACGCAAAGTTTCGCATTGTTTTATTTTCAAAGTATGAATTGAGTTACGGTATACATTTCAGCTGCAAGGAGGTATAAGCAAAGATGAAGCGACTCAGTTTTCAGCAGTAACAGCAGTAGCCGCGACTTCGTCTTCGCGAGACTTGGATGCCTTTGCGTATTTCAAACCGCAAGCATTGCACAGTTCCTTGGGGCCATTTGGACCTTTGCGCCATTCAGGCGAATCCGTGCGCTGACAATGAGCGCAGATCATCTTTGGTTCATCATCCGAAGACGCCGCTCCCTTCTTCTTTTTGCTCTGCAAGCAAGTCAATAAAGACAACAATAAGAACGCTGTCCCATTCATACCTTTTTGTCCTTGCCTGTGGAGAGTTTTTCGATCTGCATGCGCAAACGTGCGTTTGCTTGTTGCAACTGATGCAACTCGTATTGCCAACTTGTGCCACGGACCGTTTCAATTTCAGAAAAGATGTTTTCATCGCCAGGTCTTGCCGGGTCAATGTACGCTGCGCCGTTCACGCGCTTGATGTCATCGATGGTTTGCAATCGAGTCTGGACCAAGGCAAACGTAGGCCTGCCCACACCAAAGGCCGTGTCACCAGGATAGAACGTGGAAATGACGGGCACGTATTGGCCTCGTTGGTTGCGCATGGTGTGTTTCAAATTGACAATTTGACCCTGGCCCACTGATCGGAGCGCATGCGTAATGTCTGTGATGTTGCTATCACCTACATATCGATAGATGCTCGATCCCTGCAATGCATCTCGTGGGTAGCCCAATACATCCTCGGATGGCGGCGTGACTCGGAAATAGAGTCCTTCCAAGGTCATCTTTGACCAGAATTCCGTGGAAAGAGGATCCCCGCTGTGATAGGGTTCGACGGCATCGGCCACGTTGACGTTGGCGTTGATGATTTCCTTGAGCGGTAATCGATAGACAGGGCGTTCTCGGCCAGCCATAATCAAACACTTGCGCCCCTTGCTATGATCCACATGCAGTTTACCCTGGCACTCCATCCACATGTATCCCGAGTATTTGCGACGAACACGGAACAGGAAACTGACGACACGTTCGCTGTCGCTGGCTGCATCCTTGATGTCTCGCATCACGGGTACAATGTCGGAGGGATGGGTGATGGAACTCAGGGAGTGACCCAACAATTCTTCGGGATCGTATTCCAAGATGGTGGAACACGATCGCGAACAATACAAAAAGAACCCCTTGAGTGACAAGACATGGATGAAGTCGACGGTTTGGTCGATCAGCAGTTTGTTCCATTCTTGTTGCAATTGCTGCTCGTTGTCGCCGGAACAGGTCACCAGACTCAGGATCTCGGGTTTGGCCAGCGAAGAGGTCAATGCTCCCGTAGGGATTTCGCGGAAATACTCATCGACGGGATCGACCACCGCACCTGCAAGCCATCGTTACACAAGGGCAGAAACGCAACAAGCATCGCACCAAACGCTTACCATAGCCAGGGATATACGGTGGAATGTTGATCTGCTGGTAATTGACAGAGTAGGTTCCATCTAAAACGGGCCATGAGGTCAGCATGATGTCAAGGCGGTACTGTCCTTTACCTTTCATCTTTTCCAGAATGGCATTTGGCTGTTCCACAAGATCCACTTGCAGTCCAACGAAAAAGGCAGTTTGATTGGATTCGTCTGGAACGGGAATGACGGTGACCAAGTTGACAAACGGCTGGCCACCCTTGCGATAGTTGATGATGCTCGCTTGATGTTCCTTTTTCTGGAGCAAGTAAGATTTGAGATGATATACGGCTAGGTTATCTGTGTGAGTGCGACGCGATCCACCCGTCACTTGGCCATCGGGCGCCTGGAGAAAGCGACAGTTGCGGCCAATGATCTCTGCACTGCGATAGCCAGTCAAGGTTTCAAAATTGGGAGAGCAGTAGACGATCGGACAATCATACTGGCGATTGTCGGTGACGAGGAAAGAGCATGACATATCAATTGGGCCCAGATTGATTTGAGGATTCGGCCTAACATATCGATCATCGGTTCAACTTTCATACGAAAAAAGAGACGGTGCGTCGTCATTTTACCTGTTGACAATACGGGAGAGTATGCCAATCATATCGAATCCTGAATTCGAATAGATACCCGTTAATGGGGCATTGTTGGGTGGGAGCGCGGACTCTTCCGAAGTCAGCGGCTGACCCTCCAACGTGGTTAATTGTGCCTGTTGCGATCCCAGAATGTCGCTCAATGGATCAACTTGAAACGTGTTGTCTGAATTGGCAGACTGCAGCACTTGTTCGAGAGTGGGTTGCTGTTGCTGTTGAAATGGTTGCATGTCAAACGGAAAGAAAGTCAAGTTATATAAACTATCAAAATTTTGTGAAACACACGTTTTCGAAGAGAAGAAAGGAAAAAAAAAAACTGAAAATCAATGCGTTTGGTTTTTTTAATAAGAATTGATTTGCGCGCGCCTGTGAAACAAGAATGCTTCCATTGCGTTCGGTATCGCGTTGCTCCTTGCGCACAGAGTGCCAACTTGTTGTCGCATGGGAAAAGGGAGCTTGTTGATCTTTGCCATAAATAGTTTCTTACTTGTTTGCAGATTAGAAAAAAAAAAGAGGTCCCGAATCGTTCCCACGAAAGGCGCTTTTCTTGACATGCACGGCATTGGTTTTTGTTCAGCAAATCATCTCTAGGCAAAATAGGGTAAAATATGCCCTCGCACGGGTGACAATGCTCGGTCTCAGCTGACAATGACAACTTTTTTTGCCATGGTTACATTTGCATTCTTTTTTTTACGCTCAGGATGATCGCCAAGGGAATCCCAAGGCAACGAAAAAAATAAAGCACCGTTTCTTTTTCAAATGTATACACAATGCCGCATGTATTTCCCAAATCAGGCGAGAGGCTATTAACGAGGACGCTCTGGACTGCTACTGCAGCAGCATATATATCGGAATTGGAATTAAGTTACAGTATTCGAAAGCGAGCAGGGACAGTGGTCCCCCCAACCCCCCTCCTTCTCTCCATCTTATTAATGGCCCATTCTCGAAGAGAAGAAATTACAAACCGATTGCGACAGTTCAATGCTGGTGACCAGTATGAAATTGTAGATGTTGTAGGTGAAGGTGCCTATGGTGTTGTATGGTAAAATAGTATTGATTCACCTTTCCAAAACTGTCATCTGATGTTTTTTTTTTACAGCTCGGCAGTACATCGACCTACTGGACAAATGGTTGCCATCAAACGCATTTTGCCGTTTGACCATGCCATGTTTTGTCTTCGAACGCTTCGTGAAATAAAACTATTAAAGTACTTTAACCATGAAAACGTAAGTGAATGCGTGTTTGCAAAAAAAAAACATTTTCTTTGTTCTGAAACCCTAATATATTAGATTATATCCATTCTTGACATTGTCAGACCACGATCGTATGACGATTTCACCGAAGTGTAATTTGACCCTGTGGCACTTTTTCTTTTAAAAGGATGGAAACTAAAACGGAGAACGATTCTTTTAGATATCTGATCCAGGAATTAATGGAGACGGATATGCACCGAGTGATTCGAACTCAAGATTTATCCGACGACCATTGCCAATACTTTACATATCAGACGTTGCGTGCATTGAAAGCAATGCATTCAGCCAATGTACTGCATCGTGATTTGAAACCATCCAATTTACTCCTGAATGCCAATTGTGACCTCAAAATCTGTGATTTGGGTTTGGCACGGAGCGCCAATTCAGCCGACGAAAACAGCGGTTTTATGACGGAATATGTAGCTACGCGCTGGTATCGCGCCCCTGAAATCATGTTGACGTTCAAGGAATATACAAAGGCGATCGATGTTTGGTCCGTGGGCTGCATTCTGGCCGAAATGTTGAGTGGCAAGCCTCTCTTTCCCGGCAGAGATTACCATCATCAGTTGACCCTGATTTTGGATGTGCTTGGTACCCCAACCATGGATGATTTCTACGGTATCAAGTCTAGACGTGCCAGGGATTACATAAGAAGCCTGCCTTTCAAGAAACGTATCCCCTTTTCTCGTCTGTTTCCCAATGCAAATCCCCAAGGTAAAAATTTAATGGTTGGTGGCAAATAGGAGAGAATAGCCAACGCTTTTTTTCTTTGTAGCGGTGGATTTGCTCGAAAAGTTGCTCACTTTCAATCCGGCAAAACGAATTACGGTTGAGGAGGCATTGAAGCACCCATACCTTGAGCCAGTAAGTGCGCGATACAAAAGGAAAAAGAGACATGTAACTCATGTATTGCTTGCAGTACCATGACCCCGATGATGAACCTGATGCTCCTCCGATCCACGAAAGCTTTTTTGATTTTGACAAGTACAAGGATCAACTTACCAAGGAGCAGCTCAAACGTAAGTCAACAATGAGAAGGCGTGGTCTGAATTCTAACCTGTTTGAATGATTTTGATAGAGATGCTGTACCACGAAATCACGCACTAAGAATTGTATACCGTTTTTTCTTTCACACACCAAAAGAAAAAAAAAAGATATTTTTATCGCTCAAAAAACATATTTACATTGAGAGTGGGGAGGGGGGATATTTTTAAGATGGCGTCATGGAATCCTTTTTTCGTTTTAACTTTTTCTGTGGGTGCGCAACGCTTTTGCGTGTTGGCGTTGTCTGTCGATGGTTTGGATTCTGTCGCTGGATCTCTGCCAGACACTCGTCGCAGTACCATGATCCTTTGGGCGGTGCATCCAATCCGACGCACTCCATATGAAACCACTCGTACGGACAGTTCTGAAATAGTTTCTCAGTTGCATGATCAAATAGAATACGCAATTAAGTGTACAATTTACCTCGCCATCACATCCAACCATTTCACCGAACGACACCTGCCGACAATAACAGTACAGCGGTTCACCCTCTGCCTCGTCCCTTTCTTTTCGTTTCCTTCGATGCTGTTTGATGGTTTCCAGATACGACTCTTCATCCTCTTCCTCTTCCTCCTCTTCCTCATACACGGGTCGCTTATCTAAAATAAGCGAATGAGTTCAATAGCCGCCGCCCATGCATCTCTGGACTTACGAGTGCGCGTAGGTGCAGAAACGGAAGGACGAGGTGTATGTGAACGATGTCCGTCGACGGAATCGAGATCAGAACCCAACCGATGTAAATGACGATCCACCTGTTATGCATTTTATCAGTTGCCAAGCCAACATAGAAAAAGAAATAGTAACCGCTTTACCAATTGAAGGGCTCCTTCTACAAGCTGAATTCGTTCACTTGCAAGATCTTCTAATTTATCATAGTCCCGTTGGATCTTTTTGATGAGTAATGGTTCATGACGTAAAATCTTTTGTCTTTTCTCCAATTCGGGATGGAACCATTGCTTATGGAGTTTGGCTAAATCATGCTGATGGACATGAACTCGACGTTCCAAGTCTAATTGCTTATTAGCTTTCTTTTATTGAATATGTTATCTACTTGCTTTGTGCGAGTTCGTTTCGGTTGAGTACTTCTGCCCAGTGATACTTTATCTCACTGGGAAGGTTCTCTAGACCTTTTATCTACATAAGTCTCTCTCTCTCTCTCTCTTTCTCCCCGGCTTTCACCAGGCAACATGTAGATACGCTTACTTTGCACATAATCCTGCAAATATCGACCGCTGTCTTCTTGTATATTTGAGTTTTCCATTTAGGAATTTAAAACAATTGTCGGGAAGAAAAAAGTTGGGGGGTAAAACGAGATTATTTCTTTTTTTAATTTCATGCGGTCACCTATTCACCATGGCACCTCTTAATAAGCCTTGACGACTGGTTACTACGATTTCGTTGCCACCCACTACATTGACATCAATCCCTCGCACCTGCCGCTGTGGTCCAAACAAACGGGGCACTTGGGCTACATTATTCACGTTGCCAATCACCCGGCCCGTCTCAATATCCATCACCGTAATCCGCCCTTCCTCCGTCAGCAAGAACAGCGATGTCCGCAGCACATTGTATGCCGTATACTTGACGGGCATGCCATCTTGATCCTCGTCCTGTTTCTCGAACCGATGGACCAGAATCATCGACTGCTTGTCCTTTGGCGGTGAATACGGTAACGGTATTAGATGGGCCGCATTGTTCGGTCTTGGAGCATCAAACAACGAATGCATGGCCTCGTTTTCGCTCATCATGCGTCGTGCCACTTGTTTTAATTTGGGAGTCCCTCGCTTCCACCAGAAAAACCTCGACGAATAATCCTGTTGACCTTGGTCCTCGACCCCGGCGCCTTCCAGTGGATTCCATTCCACGTGCAACAAGTACGAAATGTCCCACACTTTGATTTCCAATCGA
The DNA here is from genome assembly GCA_025266875.1 of Fennellomyces sp. T-0311. Lineage (NCBI taxonomy): Eukaryota > Fungi > Mucoromycota > Mucoromycetes > Mucorales > Lichtheimiaceae > Fennellomyces > Fennellomyces sp. T-0311. Next base: position 1,175,071 of record JALLLT010000003.1, on the reverse strand, counting down.
TCGTTCCGATTATCACCCACAGCAATCAGTCGGAATCCGCGCTTGGCAAAGTCTTCCTTGTGCAGCGGATACTGTTCGTTGGACCAATACGGCGGCAGCACCATGGTGGCTTCCAATCCCCAGGGCTGAACCACCTGGCGATCATCGATAGGGTCGTCGTCGTCGTCGGGATCAAACAATGGCTCGGGGGGTTGCTGATCATCATCTTGGGTTTTCCAGGGCAAGGTGCCCACCTTGACACCGAAACGCCAATCATAAACGGCCAATTCGTCGGTAACATAGCTTCCGGTGCAAATGAGATGGTTGAGTTGCGGCGGATGTCGAAAATGAATCATGCAACTGACTTTTCGGCCCATTGGAATGCGAGCAATGACGGCGGCGGGTGGACCATAAGAACGTGGCATGATGGTGCGTTTGCTGGACAGTGGAGTGAATCTTCGTTGTTGTATGTTCCATTCGACGGGTTCGGTGGCTGGATCCAATATGTTCTGATCACCTCGAATATCGAACCGCAGCAATCGACCGCAACCGGACACATGGGGGAAATCAGGGCCGATGGCCAACATGAAGGCGGTATAGGTGCTATCGAAATTGGCGTATTCCGGCGCAACAATCTTCATCCATTCCTTGACGCTTTCCTTTGGCGTAGTGTCATCTTGGCCGTCGTTGGATCGACACCACGACGCCTCGGAAAAGAAAAACACGTCTCGACCGAGCAGTTGGCCGTCCATGTCCAAATGAGCGACGCACTGGGTGCTGCCATTGTCGAACAGTCGGTAGATCAGGACGGTTTGCCACAAATCGACTCTGTCTTCGGAATCAATGTCGTCGACTTGATTGTGGACGACGAGGGGCTGACCGACGGCCAGGGAGAAGAGGCGGATCTTTTGGGTCTTTGGATACTCGGTATACATGCGAATGGTCTGGATGCCAGTGATCTGGAAAGAGGTTTCGGCGGGTGCAAAGTTCAAGTCGAATTCTCGAATCAGGCGCCAAGATGGATATTCCCAAAACAGAATCTTGTGCTCGGATCGTTGACTCGATGCTTCTCGTCGATGTTTGCCCGTTGCCACGATACCTGTTTTCGTCACTCGATCAATGTCGACCACCAGCGGATCCTGTATCCGGAATGGCGGCGGGTATTCCAATGACCGGCGTTCGAACACGGGCTCTTCTTGGATGATGGGCGGAAACGGCGGCATGGCGGACGAAGAGGAGGAGGAGGAAGGTGTGGGGGATCGTTTGCGTTGTGTGCTTTTGTGGGGTGATGGGTCCGTGTGATGTTTGCGCTTTTGTGGTAACTTTTGTGATGCTTCGATGCTGGTCTCGTCCGGAACAAACTCCAACGAGAACGACTTTGCTCGTTTGTTCTGCTTGGCGATATGCAATACAAAGTCTTTCCAGTCAATCAACGGTCGACTGGACGCAAGACAATCCACTTGTGAGCTCCATATGGGATAGTTGTTCTGAAATACTGCGTACCATAGCGTTGTCTCTTGCGCAATTCTGGACACAACGTGCTTGTTAATAATTATGGAAACTGAATGTGCAATGGGATTAAAAAAAACGGACCTGTAGAAGCGACGACACACCTGCTGCAAATGGACAAGCTGTTGGGCATCTTCTGTCAATATCGAGAATATACGCAGTAATAGTTCGTCTGGAAGTAAGTCCATTTAAAAAAATAAAGGAGATTGAGTGGCAAAAGAACAAGTGCAGTGTCCTTTGAAAAACGTCTTTCTTCTCGTGCTCCGCTCTTTTTTTTGACCCAAAAAAAAATGTCTGACGACAACTTTGCCATTCCTGCAGCACCAAAACGGAAAGATCAAGACATTCCGCCACTTCCTTATGAAAAACCTGAATGGAGCTCCAATCCAATTTACGATTACGGCTTTGAAGTGTTGAAGGGTGGACTCAGTCTGGACAAGATTAAAGGTCCACGAAAAGAATTCGTTACCATTGGTTCGTGTCAACCATTTTTTTATTTGGTTTTTACGCAGCTTCTTATGTTGTTTACAGGACGACTGCCACTGTGCGATATCCAAATGGAGCATCCCGTAAGTGTTCTCTCGGCAACAGCAGCGCGGATATTAATGAAAGGAGCAGTCGGTGTCTCGCTACCATGCCATCCTTCAATTCAATCACGATGGCAACGCGTTTATCTACGACCTGGACAGCGCCCACGGCACTCGGGTCAACAAGCAGCGTGTGCCCTGCCGTCAGCATGTGGCACTGCAGCCCGGAGATCAAGTCAGATTCGGCGAAAGCACGCGTTTATGCATTTTCGAGACGGACAAACAATTGGATGAGGAAGAGGAAATTGAAAAGGAGGAAGCCATCCGCAATCGCTCACGCGCTTCGATGACGGAACATGCTGCCGAGGACGACGACGACCAGGGCATTTCATGGTACATCAATGTCATGCAAAAAAAAAAAAAAAACAATGTACACCCGCGGTAACCGTGTTGTCTGTGGATAGGGGTTTTAGAGAAGACGCTGAGGAGGAGCCGGAAGAGGACGAGCAAGAGGAAGGGCAGTCGGGTGATGCGGCATTGATCGATGTCGTCAAGGAAAAAATGATGGTGGAGGATGCCAGTGAGTGGATCGTGCAGATTGGCAGACTAGAAAAACTCAAATGCGTTGAAACATAGAACGACGGAGGGAGGAACTGGACATCATGTACGAAAGCGATGAGGAAGGACTGTACGATAAAACAGGTAAAGCCGGACTGATTTTTGGATGCCAATGGCTAAGACGTGCGGTTGCTGCAGCACCCAAGAAGAAAAAGACGAAAAAGACCAACAAGGCAGAGACATACGAAGACTTGGTGGAGCGAAAAAAGCAGACGGAAAAGGAGATTCAGGCGCTGGAAGCCGACATTGATCAGCGAAAGACTGAAGGTAAGCAAGCCTCTTGCTTGATCCATGCAACACGAGACTGAGCACGCGGCCACTAGTCCAAGAAGAAAAGGGTGATGCAGCGGCAGATGAGGAAGATCTGGACGCGTACATGAAGAGCCTTTCCAAGAAGCCGGTCAAAAAGTCGTCCATCTTCAAGCTGGAGAGTGATTTAAAGAAATTGCAAAAGGTAGAGACAATGGTGCAGACGAAAACGACACGGGTGTTGAAGAGAGTGCCTTTGTTTTAATATATATAACAGGAACATGCACGGCTGGAGAAACTTGTCGCGCTGACAAAGCCGTCTGATATATTTAGTTGAGGTTGTGGCTGTTAAGATACTCGAGGGCCATCCACGCCGTCTGAACACTGGGAAGCATGCATTCGCCGCGAGAAATAAACCGTTTGAATTCGTCAATAGGCACGTCATTGATCACCTCCATCCACTCTTCGTTGTCGCGCGGGAGTGGTTCGGGATCTTGTTCTGGATCGATGCAGAGGTACGGTACGAAGCGATTGACGCCCCATTTGAGTTCAGCAATGCCGTTGGGCTGGTTTTCGGGCAACAGATTGATCCATTGGCCTCCCTTCAATCGAGCCTCTTCCGATAATTCATGCTGGGCTGATTCCAGTGGACTCGCGTGCTTTCTGCGATCGTAGGATCCCGCCACGCAGGTGTATCTCTAAAGAGGTGGGTGGGTTTAGAGATGGATAGAGGTAGATACGCGCGTTGTACGCTACCACGTCATTGGTGCCTTGGGCATACTCCTTTAAAATGCAGGTTGTTTTCTGTATGCGAAGGAAAAAAAAAAAAGCAGTGTGAGCTTACATGCTTGTTGTTTTTATTTTTACATACTTTAGCGGTGTTGAAGGTAAACACGGTGACAAAAGTTGGATAAGGAGTATCGTGACCAACGACATCCCATTCAATTTCACGCCCATCGTCAAAGCGTGTCTTGCGGTTCCAGACTGTAATGTACCTTTAGGCTGATGAGTGGATTGGGGGCAAGGGGGGAGGGGGTGCGGGAAAAGAGAAAGGGCCTGTGGTGTATACCGTTTGTGGAGTTTTGTTTCAGAAACAATGGTGGCGGCGGTGCCTTGGACGTTCAGGTGGAGGCTGTCAGACATAATACTAAAAAGAAAAAGGAGTGGGAGTCTCAGTGGGGTCACACAGGCCTCAAATTCATGCCCTTTTCTCGCACATAACCTTTTTTTTCCTTGCTTCTCTTTCTTTCTTTCTTTTTACCTTTTTTTCGCTGTTGCTGCTCAACTCGTGTTTTCCCAAACCTGCACCCTTTTTTGACAGCCAGAACCATCGAACCGCCCTTTTCTGTTTGTTTGCATAGCCCAAAAAAGCCTTGTTCCCGTCAAGGACCCCCACCCCCTTTGGCTCTCTCTCTTTCGCTCTCTCTCTCTCACCTGTATCGCTCCAAAAAGACCATAGACGTATCTCACCCCCACCCTGCACCCATTGCTTTTTTCCTTTATTGCATGACATCATGATCTCGCAAATGTCTCGATCGATTCATCCCAACAATGTAAGAAAGATACCAAAGGCGCTGCGTATGCGTGCGTGTGTGGGAGAGCAGTAAGAAACTTTAACAAGCATAAACGATGCATTTTAGACATTGTCGAATGACGAAGTACCCAACGAGCTGAGCCATTCGTCATCTGCGTTAAACAGCTCACCACAGTCAAGTTGGAAGGCAGTTGGCAGTCCACCTCGGACTGTTGCCGCAGCTACCAGCACAGATCATTTAAACTGGTTCCAACAAGATTATGCTTTCCCACCGATCCGCAGAAACTCAGCAAGTGCGACCGCATGGACACCAACGAGAAGACCATCGTTAGTAGAATACCCGGATATTGCCTCTGTTCCCATGCTTCCCGAAGTTTCGACCGAGCCGTTCTTTCGAGAGCACCGCAGCATGTCGTATTCCGTCGACAACACCGAGTTCAACCCCAGGTTCGCGCAGCAGTTGGTCACCATGCAGGAAGAGGAGGATGACGAGCTGTTGCCCGCTCAAATCGATGATGAAATGTTGGCTGCCGCTCAACTCCGTGCCCGATCCAAATCTTCCGCTGCTGCCTTTGATATCTGGCATCCTTCCCATGCCGGCGATGACTCTTGGTCAGACGCCGCCCACCGTTTGGCGTCCCACAGACGATCGTCCGTCGCTCATTACATGTATTCTCCTCCTCCTCCACCCCCTCCTCCATCATCGTACATGTCCAACGGGGACCGCGAACGATTGGCCAGCTTGCGAAGGTTTTCATTGTCTCCCATGCCCGAAAGTCGAATCCAGCCCACCGTATCCGATGACAGAAAGTAAAAAAAAAGCACAACCTACTGATCTCCTCCCCTCACTTTGTTTACTTACCTCTTCAATGTCTTAGCGCATTCGCATTTTTGAACCAAAGACGCCATTCACTCGCAACGCCCGTGCCGCAAAGCAGCAGCAACGTCAACGATCTGCTGGACGGACTTTCAACGCTGAGGATAAACCAGCAGCAGAACGAGGACGATTTATCAGTCGACTATCCGCCGGAAAACATGGGCAAAGGGTTGTTGCTGGCCGACATCGACAAGGATGCGTCGTTCTGCGTCGTCGAGTTCAAGCGTGGACGCTCCGATATGTACTTTACTCGCCCGGATCAGCCATCCCCTGCGTGCAACGACCTTGTCATGGTCGAAGCCGACCGCGGCCACGATTTGGGCAAGGTGACGTTGGACAAGATCAGTCGCTCCCAATTGATTTCCATGATCAAACAACAGCAAGAGAAGCAGCAGTCGGAGGATGGCAAGAAGAAGGAAGTGTTTATAAAGCAAGTCATCCGGTTGGCGAAACCCACAGAGATCTCGCTGTTGATGGGCAAGAGTCAGGATGAGGCCAAGGCGCTGTTGGTTTGTCAAAGTAAAATCAAACAGAAGCATATGCCGATGCAAGTCGTCGACGCTGAATATCAATGGTAAAAGGGCGTGTTTGTGTGGCTGCTGCACACGCCATGTTGCTAAACGACTAACGCAAAATGTCCGCAGGGATAAGCGCAAGCTGACATTCTACTTTATGGCGGATCGTCGTGTGGATTTCCGAGAACTGGTGAGAGATCTCTTCAAGCTGTACAAGACGCGAATTTGGATGTAAGGGGTTCAACTCGGCGCTGCGTAAACTAATCCGTACTGATGAGTGTGCTACAGGTGTGCCGTGGGTGCCAATTAAACCATACAGTATATACAAACCTGCATGTTACATAGCAAAAGACATACTTATATAGAAGATCGTTTTTTTCAGTCCCCTCCCCCCTTACTTTGTTTGTTCTCTCCCCCATATTATGCAAAGAAGTAACTATAAAAAAGCCCAACAACTGCTTACTAGACACACTTTTCGAATGTAAAAAAATGCGGCGATACTTTTGGAGTCTCTATGTACTTTGTATCAAAATAACGTGTAAGAAAGAGGCGGAGGGAGCGCGGAAAACAAGAGAAGGTATAATGTGTGGAAAGGGGGAGGAGAGGAGCGTTTATACAGGTTTAGGCAACAATACTTTTCATCAGATTCAAAATGGCCATTTGTTCGGCATCACTTTTCTTTAGGCCCATACCCTTTCCATCCAGAGCATGTTCCCCTGCGTACAGTGTGGTTGTTGCTTGAAACAATCGAGAGTGCGCCGGGCCACTTTCAGAGAATTCCGATTTCAGCGCAAGCCCTTCCAGATTGTGAATGTAGGAAAACATGGATGATTTTGGATTGGCCACCTGCACCGGGTCCTTCAACATCCGATCGATCCTGGAAATATCCAACATGCGTCGAATCACCTCTCTGGCAGTGCGAGCGACTGGGTCAGAATTGTGGATGCTAAAGTTGGGGTCACGAGCCGCGTTCGACAGTAGTTCGGATGCCTGCGTGAACGCCTCCTGTGCTGGCGTGGTATTCATTGTTGTTGTCACGGTGTTCACTGTCGTTGTCATGGTATCCACGGTTGTCATGATCGGCTGGGTGTTGGGCATGGAAAGCTTGTGGCGCTTGCCTTCGTGTTCCAAATTGATATCGCGGAAATCGCCCAGTAAAACATCCATCATGTGTCGATTGTATTCGTCATCATCATCGCCATCCATGCGACCACGTTTATCCGGAATGTGAACCGCGCAACTGTCGACCGTGTCATTGGGTTTCGGTGTCATGGGCGACACCGGCTGTTCGTAGAAATAAACTTGCGGATCGATGGGTAATAACGCGACAGCTTCAGGTGGACCTTGCTCATTGACGGCCAAAGAGTCAATTTTATGCTGCTCTCTGTTTCCTTCGTAATACGCGACAATGTCATTCAAAACATACGACTTGGCCTTCTTTTTGCTCTGAGCAAATCGGCTGTGCGCGTACCATTTGGCGGCTTTGGATAATTGAAATGCCACCTTGCATCCCCATTCCAACACCTTGGTTTCGGTTGTACGCGATTCAAACGTGATGGTGGATTGTCCTTCGTTACGTTTGATCAACGTATCGAATTGGATCGTGACCATACTGTTGATGTTGGATGACGACCGTCGAGGTACGGCAATGGGTCGTTCGGGAATATCAATCTCGGCAACACTGTTCATCAATCCCATCGACTGTCGCAACGATCGTGGCATTTTGGAAAGTAGATTGGGCGCGTATTCCGTCAGCACTGGCATGATGATTGCTACGACGGCTGTGGATCCACTCATATCTTGTATAATCCTATGTTCTTTAATATAAACGCGTCTGTACTGCAATTTTTTTTACTTTTTGACATGAAAACAACTTACCCCACAAGACGTTCGGAAATGGTTTCAATACTCATTTCTCCAATATGGCATTCATTCAAATGGTACTTGATTCCAATGGCTTTGGCAAGTGATTGATTGCGTATCAACAATTGCCTCATTTGGTGCAAGATTTCATCGTTATATGTATGAAAACGTTCCCGTAAGCACATCGTTACGGCGAGTTCAAGTGCAGCTTGACCCAGGAATTCATAATGCTGTTTTATTTTGAATTAGCATCATTATTTTTTTTTAAAAAAAAAGGTACATTCAAAAAATGGCCTGTACCTTGTTGATGGGTCCGGGTGTACATTCTTCAAAAATGGCCTCAGAGTTGATGGGCTCTTTGCCTGGCCCAGCAACTTCTCGAAGCATCATAACAATGCAATCTTGTAAGGATGTCATGGTGTTTGCTTTCTTTTTTTTTGAAACGACAAGTCAAACACGTAATAAGGGACGCGGTACTTTAAAATTTTGATGCACAATGCCCTTGACGCGTCTCTCCCGAAAAGCACGACGCGTCTACTGCTTCGTGGTGCATACGGACGAGGGCATCTGAGCTGTGATCAACACTAAGATGATCTCAAATAACTGTTTGTTCAAAGAGATCATACGTATTAACAGTTTCGACAGTTTACTATGCACCTTACGAATGTGTGCGAAACAAAAACTCGATCCTACGCGTGATAAAAAGTATGGCACATTAGCAAGTCGCCTTGTACTCCACACGCAGCAAGTCGCTCCACATAACAAGAGCAGCACCAAATGTTGTTTACGTTCCAGTGTTTAATTAATTAATTTAAAAAAAGGAGGATGCTCTTGTCAAGTCAAGCACTGAGATATACCTTGGTCATACTTTTTTAATTAAATCGACTTGCTGCGTGATGATTCCATATGATATAAAAAAGATTGATCTGTGTCAGAAAAAGACCCTGGCAATCATCAGTTGATTGATCAATTTGCACATAAGCTTTGCCAATGACAACGATAAGCGGTGGAATGTCGCCGAACTATTAAGTTTAGCAATCGGCCCAAGCACCCAATATTTCCGGGATACCTATTGATCATTCGGATTTTTTTTTCTCTGCGTGACCTGCAAAGACACGAGATTTTAGGTGAACAAAGTTTTCGCATCATAACTTGTACACATGACTGATGCATTGCAGTGCACGCGTCGGTAAGCTCGGATAATTTAATGTATGAACAAAGACGTGTGCACTTGAGAGTTCGATTGGTACAGCCAGTATATGCAAAAGTGATTTTTTTATGAAAAGCTTAGCGTAGACATGAAACAAGTATACACGCCTGAGAGTTTATTATTTATATTGTGAATGACTTTACGGCACTTGCATCCGTCGGAGCAAGACCAAATTTACCCAGTAAATCAAGATGTTACCACAAACACATGATTTACGTACCACGACTGGGCCAGTCATTGGGTTGACTCGTTGAAAAAAAAAAGAAACCAACGTTATAAAATATGGTTCCGGTATGCATATATAGAAAGAGAGACCAGGATCCTGCCTACTGAATCGGTTCAGATTATATACGCCGTTTGCCAAAGTAAAAACAAAAGATGCGATCGTTACACAGCAGCAGTTTCTGTTTTTTAAACGAATGGGCCGTTTCGCAATTTAATACGTTCAAGAAACCGTCAAGGTACGCACAGACAATTAAACTCATTCTGCATGATCCGACGACAAATGGCGTTTACCGTTCGAAGTGGAATGTAGTCTATTCATCTCATCTGATCTCGCTCCTTTGCAAAAAATTTAGAATTACGCACGGGTCGCTTCATGTACAACGGCACTTTTTATTTACAAGCGATACTATATAAACTCTGATTCTTTAAACATGCGAGGGTCCACGTATTTGGGACCCGTGCGCCGCGTGGTCGAGCACATCTTTATTCGTTTCAAACAGTACAGGTCCAGAACCATATTTCTTTGCCACATCGATCATCGTTTGTTTACCGTCTGTTTACATATACACATGAATATGAAGACCGTGGCTGATTTTGCGGTGTGAGTTTTTTTTTCAAGGGGATGGATAGCTTTACATTTTCTCTTACCTTCTGACTACACTTACGCCAAGTGAAAAAAAAAAGAACAGGCTGTGGACCTAGATTGTAGCCCAAAAGTGGTCAATCCGACACAGCTTCCTTTTCTAGACACGATAACTATTTGTAACCCCATGACAACAACAAGCGAAAATTTTAAGAATAGAAAAAGAGACAAAAGATTTTTGACAAAAGGTACACACCCCCTTTTTTTTTCTTTGTTTCTCTTTTTTTTATAAAAAAATGTCAGACTACGACAGCGATCTTGAAAGGCCACATTATGGAAGACATTTCCATGACTACTACGATGAAGAAGATGTTCCGAGACGACGTAAAAGCAATCGACGACGTCGACCAACACGTAAAATCCGTCGACCATCATGGTCCGAAGAAGAAGAAGACGAATGGGATCATCCATTTCACCCATTACCCATGCCACCGGATGGATTTGATCCGTATGAAATGCTTCCCTTTCCACCAGCACCACCACCTTTATTCTTCCATCCTCCGTTCTTGCCACCACCTCCACTTCCACCACCATCAGAGTATGACCAAGACGAAGATGATTTTCCAATTGTACCACCCACATTCTTACCACCGCTTCCGATGCTTGCACCTCCTCCCGAACCCATGCAACCGAAACGGGCGCGGTCACTTCCGAGCCGTAAACAGATAGACCGTCCACCACCTGATCGAAGACGTTCATTGAAACGTTCCAGCTCACTGACCTCATCACCAAAACGAAATTCCTCCATGCGTCGTCAAGCATCCAGTGTACCTGGTTCCCCTGTCGAACTGTTTTCTCCAACGCTGGGTCCACAATTATTTCACACTACTCCCTCTTTCGGCCCGCCAGATGAATCTGAAACCGAAGAGGATGATGAAGAACAAGAAATGCGACGAAACAGTATTCGACGAAGAAGATCTTTGATGGGTCAAACACCTATGCCAATGCGTCGCAGATCGATCAATGTTATTCCGCAACAAATGATTCCACCACCACCTCCTCCTCCTCCTCCTCCAATGCCTCCAGTGATGGCTCGACGTCATTCAGTTTATGAGCCTGGACCCCCACCCGATCCCATGATGCATCGCATGGTGTTGGGCATGGACCTACCTGGCGATCATTCTGGATCAAATAGTAACAACAACAGTGCCCCAGGTACTCCATGGATGCCTGCATCTTATTTTTCAAGTCCTTCCGGTGCAAACCCTGTTCCTCCTCCTCCTTCTTTACCTCAACCAAATTCAATGATGCAACCTCCTGTTTCTATGGGTATGCCCCCTCCCATGATGCCACCTTTTGGCGGATTGCCGCCTCCGCCTCCCGGAATGATGATGTCGCCAATAATGGGCATGATGCCTCCAATGATGCCTGGTCTTGGTCCAAATATGATGGATGATCACAATGATGATATGCATCAATCTGTCATGGACGATTCCCCCTCTGGCGGTGGCATGTCCGGTACATCTGGCGGTGGCATGCCCGGTACGTCTGGTGGTGGTATGCCCGGTATGCCTGGTGGTGGCATGTCCGGTATGTCTGGCGGTGGCATGTCCGGTATGCCTGGTGGTGGCATGTCCGGTATGTCTGGTGGTGGCATGCCCGGTATACCTGGTGGTGGCATGTCCGGTATGCCTGGTGGTGGCATGTCCGGTATGTCTGGTGGTGGCATGCCCGGTATGTCTGGCAGTGGTATGGGCATGAGCGGAGGCATGGGCATGTCTGGCGGCGGCGGAATGGGCATGCAAGGTGGTATGTCCGGCGGCATGAACGATCGAATGTCCGGTGGTATGGGCGGTGGAATGCACGATCGAATGTCCGGTGGTATGGGCGACCAAATGAGTGACCATGGGATGGGTGGCGGTGGCATGCGTAACCGCGGCATGGGCGGTGGCATGAACGATCGAATGTCCGGCGGTATGGGTGAGCACGACGAGATGAACGAACATGGCATGATGCAAGATCGAGGCATGGGTGGTGGCGGCATGATGCGAGACCGAGGCATGGGCGGTGGCATGAGTCGAGGCATGGATCCATCCATGAGCATGGCTGGCGACTCCATGGGCGGGCATCATCACGAAGAAATGATGATGCGAGGCGGCGGACCAGGCGGGATGATGATGCCAATGAACGGTGGTGGGCTTGGAAGAAGAAAATCCTGGTTCGGCAATCTCCTGGGTGGTGGTAGCAACAAGCAAATGAACCGACACATGTGGGACCGCAATTCCATGGTACCACTCGAAGATGCTTTACAAGGGATGTCAATTGGAGGCCCCATGAATTCACCCGGTGACAGATCTTCATCCTCGTCCATGAGATCCATGGGAGGCAATGGATTATCCCGATCAAGTAGTCGAAGACTCACAGACAAGGCACAAAAGTTGCAGCAATTTCCCGGAATTTGGTGTTACCGACCCAGAAACATGCTGATGGGAGGACACGACGAAAGCGGTGAAAACATATGGGCACCGTTCAGTGTCAACAATCAGAAAAAGTTGCATCGTGCAACCCAGATGAACGGAGGCCAAATGCCGCCACCCACAATCAGTATCGACAAGGAAGAAAATTTGCCAGGAAACGTATTTGTGTCGCCAAGGAACATGATCGCTCACCACTACAGATCCATGTTTGGTGATCCCGAAATCCTCGAAATTCAATATCTACCCACGCATGACAGCACCTTTATGGTCCGACCGGATATGGAGCAATCCATGGGCTTTGGCAGACGCTCTTCTGCCGGAGGCATGGCAAAGTTATTTAGCAGTGTATTTACTAGTGGTTAGGAACTCCTCATCAACACACAAAAGTCTCTCTCTCTCTCTCTCTCTCTCTCTCTCTCTAAATATTTGTTCATATGAAAACAATACACGTTTCTTAATGGCAAAGCATTGTTGATTATATAACAAGCCCAGGTTTGTTTTCGATAAGGTTTTCTTACAGTTAGGCTAATTGCACATGCGCGTCGTTCATGAAATGCCGTGCGTAACATGCATCCACCAGAGCCAGTTGTACTACTCGGAACATGAGGCAACGCTGTTCCGATGTTCGCACGGGAACTGGGTCGAACGGTACCTGATGCTTAAATCTAATACAAGCGTGATCTTTGGAAAGTACGTTGGTATTGTTGAAATACCAAGTTTTATATGCCAGCTGGCTTAAAATACAGAGGGTAGCAAACAAAAACGATGTGTTTCTACCAAACGAGCGTGGCGGTAAACATTGCCGCGATACGCCCATGACCAGATTCAGCAAAGCATGACAAAAATGGCTCATGGGCGATATCAGTGATATGAAGGATATTTTTATCCATGCGCTTTGACGGACAATTGTTTTCTTCAAACCGCTTTTTGGGCGATTGCCTCCCTGATAAGTCGGGCTTCCGATTGAAAACAACGAAATAACATTTGATAATGCCGGTAAACAGTGCTTTATACGTGGGCAAGAGACGCATATCAAGTTAGCAGGCAGCAGTGTGTAGAGTCTCACGGCGTACCGCTTCCGTTAAGTGTGACCAAGAAAAGCTGTTCACGGTTATTCAGGCACAACAACCGTTGACTGTATCGTTTGCAAGTGTTTCTTCCTCTCCCTGATAACCACGACAGGGTCAGCACGTGGGTCGAGGCAGAGGAAAATAATTACCTGTCAATCGGAAAAAATCCCATCGAACTGGATGGTTCGGATACTTTGAGTGTTCGTATTAGTGCCAAATAAGGGAAGCGAAGGCCACTTTTCCAATGAATAAGAAAAACGCGGAATGTTTTCCATATCAGGTTCACGGTAGCAGCACTAGTCTTGATCCAACGTAGCGAACATGGGCTTGAAGCGCGGATCCGCAGGTATGATTGCTTCGACATCGATCGTTGTCGAGTCAACGGCTTTTGCCTGAAACAGACGTCAGGAACAGTAGCAAGCGAGAGCGCGTGTACCCACCTTTGCGTTTTTCTTCTTTTTCTTTTTATCCTGACGAATGATCAGATGGCAGCGCAATCCCAGAAGCATTTCTTCGATATCATCGACTAGTTTTGGATCTTTGACGAGGAGCTGTGCCAAAGCGGTGCGCGTCAATTACGCGTCTTTTCTTCTTTCCACGCGTTTTCTTACCTCGGACAACTTGTCTGCCGAACAACCCAAAAGTAGCTCCACTGCCTTGTCATATGCAGTCGCCTTTTTGACTTTTTCGCCATTCGAGACGCTTACTATCATTTCTAAATGGTAATTCGCTAGAAACGTCGTTGCATCGTCCCCGCATTCGACGCAAAAGTACATTACACCGGCGGTGCGCAACTCGTGGTTTTGGGCACAGCCAACGAGCTTTCCTTTGCAAGTGGAGCATCTTCGAAAGATCAACTGACGCGCTGCCACTTGGACAATAACGGCATGAGGGATCATGGGTGCCATTGTTGCGAAATAGGGTTTGGAGAGGGGGGCGGGGAGAGAAAGAATGGATGAAAACAGCTGCCAAATTGGTAAAAACAGGATCAAATGTTTACTTTTCGACCGACATCAAGTGAAAAAGCGCGCAGACGTCTTGATCTGCTTACTCTTTTTTTTTCCTTTTCATTTTTTTCTCCATGTCTAATTTAAGAAAATCCTTGCGCAGAAATTTTTGGCAGAACCGTGCGCAAAAGCCCCCCTCGCTGGCCTCCACCGCCGAGCAGGCCATCTCAACGTCCTCTGTTAAATCGCCGTCGCAGAAGAGTCCTCGAGGCGACGTCCCAGCGCTTCTCATCAGATGTAGCCAGGAGATACAAGAGCGAGGTTAGACTACACGCATTGCAGATATTTCTCTCACTCGATTGCTCAATCCGTTTAAAAAAAAAGGTCTTGTCACCGAAGGAATTTTTCGTCGATCAGGAAACACTGCTCTCATCGAAAAGCTCCTAAAGGAATTCGCAAATGTAGACGACCCACTTCTCATTGACCTCAGCAGTGTTCCTATCCATACACTCACAGGTCTCTTTAAACGATATCTTCAACAACTCTCCGAGCCTGTAATTCCTCAAGTGTTCCAGCCCGAACTATTGAACGCCTATGAAAGTACACCAGGCAAGTTTAAACGCATGTGCTCTTCCGAAAGAAAAAAAAAGTCCTGACATCGGCAAAAAATAGACATTCAAGAAAAAGTGCGCCGCATCCAAAATGCTTGCCAAGCATTGCCGAGCTTCCATAGCAACTTGTTGCGCTTCATCATCCAATTCGCACATGTTGTCAGTTCCCATGCCAACAGCAACAAAATGCCTGCTGAAAACCTGTCAATTATTTTTGCGCCAACATGTGTACGGCTCGATGGCGTTGGTCAACTGTTATCAGATGGTGTAAAGAACAAATCATCACCCATCCAAACACCCGTTAAAATGTTTCGTACGCTATCACTACGGAAAAATCAAAGTCGGCCACCTCCTCCTCGACCTTCATTATCTCAGGCGACGCTTTCCTGCGATAAATTATCGTCCACATCACTTAATCGCTGGAAACCGATCTTCTCAAGCAAATCCTCTCAACAACCTGCACCCTCCATGCGACCCACACCCAAATACGAACCACACAATTTACTACAACTTGGTCTGGTGAAAGAAAATACACGTTGGAACAAATTCTTTCAGTTTATGATCGAGAATGCTCCGAAGTTCTGCATCGATTCATCCAAACAAGACACTTTATGCTCGTCGGGATCTAGCCAATCTTTGACTTCTCCCAAGGTCAGGAGAATTAAGGACATATTTGGCAGTATGCTTTCGATGTTTCCCGATATTGCCGAGGAGCTAAATATAACAATGTCTCCAACATCGTCACCTGCCAGTCGACGCGGTCCTCCTCCACTCAATGGTCCCCAACCCAATTTAAATCCATCAGCATCCGCAGCAGCTTTGCCACCTCCGCAAGCAGCAACTCCAAGTCCAAGCGAATGGTCACCCCCCATCCCACCATTGCGACGCACATTGACTATCGATACATCCGTTGCAACGACTGCTGGGACACCTGGATCCCCTAGTAGATTCAGTGGTACAAAATGTGCCGCCATATGGCAGCATTGGAAAGAACGAGAAGTGGAGGAACAACAGAATACTGTGCCTAGTTTGGCACGAAGGAACAGTTTGAGGAAGGGGAGCGATTGGTTAAAGTCAATTAGCCAAAATGTGGACTTTGCTACGCCTCCGGTTAGCAAGCGACCCATGTCCGTCGCCTTTGTGCCTTCCGCTCGCCCAAACTATTTTTTGCGGTAGATTTTGTTATTACGTATCGGCTCTTTTTAAAGTATTTGCATTTTTATCATTATTCTTATCTTTACAACCTACGTATTTTCGTAATTATAGTATAGCTACAAATATATTGCATTCAAATCATTACTGGACGGCTCGAAAACATCATTTCCTTGATATTTCCAAAAGTGGATAAGCAGTTACTTCCCCAGTTGCGTGCAATTTTATGATACAAGGTATAGTCTGGCGAGTATATACTTACTATGACTTTATCTAATGCATAGGAAAAATAAAACCCGATCATACATATACTACTCTGTCATACAACCTAGCCGGTCTACTACGCCAGCATTGCTTCCCGCTCTCCGGTCTTTTGTTTGACTGGGACTATCGGTTATGTTACTAATGACTTTATCGACACACATACTACCCGTACCTTGTTCTTCTGGGGTATGAGTTGGCACCTCTGGCAGATCCCCAACCTTATTGCGCTCAGCATCGGGTATCGGCTTATTGGGTATACTTGGCAACTGCGCATCAAGCTAGCGAATCCAAATTCAACCTTCTGTGCCATTCAATCCTTCACTCTCGCCTTTACCTCTTGTTGTTGCAAACTCTCGAGCTCTTGTAAAATCTCCTCCTCATCTTCATCCGAGATCTTTCCACTCAAAAGTTCCTCAATTTCCTAATAGCAACAAATCAGTTTTTTTTTTTTTTTGGCTCCCACAAAACCCCCTTCTCCTTACATTCTGATACGCAATCGCGTCTGCCGTATCATCCATCAGCTTTTCCACTGCTTCCAAAGACATTTCCTTGTGGATTTCCTTCAGTACCGAATTGCCATTCTTCAATCCTTCCATGATTTCCTTTTCAACGATAGCGTATTCGATTGATTGTGTCTAATCACGATAGTTAAAACCACCTCGTAAACCTTAAAACCACTTGAGCTTTTACCAGTTCTTCGAGATTAAGCAGTTGCTGATCGGTTTTCTCCAAAAGCTGCTCTTGGTACTTTTTCTTTTTCAATGCCAACAAGGCCTTCTTTTTGTTGCCTTGACCCAGAGCGGTCCGCGCTGCCTGGACTTCTTTCTCAAGAACAGCATTGATCTATTCCAATTGTCAGCAAACTTCTATAATTAAGCATTGCTCATGAACCAACTTACACCCTTTTGGTACTTCTTTAATTTGTCTCGTTGAAGCTTGAGGTCAAGAATGGCTCGGTCTTGAGAAGTGATTTTGTTCTTGGAAACGCTCGAACCCATTGCGGAATAAAGCTGTGGACGAAAGCGGAAAGTGTGCATCTAATTCCTAATCAAATACGATGGTTTCCGCTTATCCCACTCGACCATATAGTAGTTAGGCCCCGGGTACTGGATGATTGAATTCTTTAATGCGTCATGAAGGTATTCGCTTCATAGGTATCGTCGATATGCGCAAATAAAGATGCATGGAAGCGAGTACTACAGCAATTCATTATTATAGGTGAGAGGAATCTATAGTTTGCGTATAGTGTACATCAGCAGCGTGCTAGATAACCATCCGTAATCCAAAAATAACCAACATAAAGGTAGCCTGCATTAATCTATACAGAAGTCCGGGTATTTCGAGCGCCCGAGTTGGTTAAACATTTCGTCCAGGAACCTCTCTGGACCCTTACGTGGCTCATCATAATGAAACGTTTTCAGTACGGTGGTGCCGACTACTTTGTACCTTGAACTATGAATAGACTTTGCTAAAACTGGGAGCAACAGAACTGATGCCATACCCGACCACAATATCATTACGGAGCCTTTCTATCACAAAGGCAAATAGAACACCAAGCACATCGCATTCATCACATTGTTCGGTGAAGGAGTGTGGTAGGATTGGGAACAATATCTGGTGCCAGACTTTACGTGGTGCGAAGGGAAGAGATCCGCCCGCAAAACCATGCAATACTGGATCCAATCCAAGGCTGCTGCTTACGTTACCACCGAAATAACCTATGGAGTTAATCACCTTGGAACAATTAATCGATGCTCACTGCCATCGTGTGAGTTATGTAAACATACTATCATCATCGAACTCGATGGGTCGCCGTAGGGTATAGCACTGGCAACGTACATGTAAGAGCTTGTCGTCATCAATGCTTCAAAAGCCGCCTTCACCGAGTATAATGTCGACAACTGGGCATTTTGATTGGATTCTCCCGACCCCTGCCCAAGAAGGAAGGTCGTAGGATTCCGTGGTCATCGCGTTGGGCCAATTGTCGATAAAAGCTGTTCATGACAGCTGACACTTCGCTGTCATGGTTGATATCGATAGATATTATGTCGCAGAAAATGTTGACCATTGATAATATTCTGTCGTGCTTGTTCGACAATGAACATAAAGGAGGAGATGCTTGCGCTTTTCATCACTTTTTCTTTGGAAGCCAAGCATGGCATTTGACAGTTGATCGTCTTCCGTGTGACTTTTTTCCTTGTTTGAAAATGGCAAGAGACCAAAAGTGCGTATTTCGTCCGACGACTAAAATCCGAATAGACATCATCACTTCCTCAGTGCTGAACTGCGCTGAAACCACAAAGACACTTCCATTCGGCTATCAGCAATGCATTTAGAATCCATATTCCCGGATATCCAGCTCTTGATATTGAAATTTTTCGGATTGTCGACGTAGTTTTCCGGCACCAAGGCGACTGCGTAGATACGATGCATTTGCTTAATTTTGCACCGCTTCTCGGCGTTGTTTTTCTGCTCAATACACATCTTGTCATACCATAGATATTGTATAGCAAAGTCCTTGCATATTTGTTGGAGCAATTTGTTGTATGCATCTTAATGCGCCGCTACGGTTTCTTTTCGGTGACGAAACAGGTTGGAAATACCGAGCATTTCCTTTTCAATCTTGGTTACCCGATGAAGGCCATTGTCAGTGGAAATGTCACCTCCGATATCTTTCGGAACGATCTCACCGGACTCTTCCCTAGCAGACGACAAGGCATGATAATCATAGACAGCTTCGTATCCTGGAACATTTTCCTAGTAAGAAGTGCGGACGAACCACGTCGTTCTGTAGTCGCCTCCGTCTGAATGGCATTTTGTGAAGGTGGTATTAGCTATTCGTTGCGGTGCGACATACTTGATATACATTTTGAAGTGTTTCTCTGGTGGGTATTATTACAAAATGAATGATTTCTAGTCAATTTCTGGGTTATGCTGCATGTATCTTTGCCTGAAAATTGTATAATCGGGCTTCTCCTTTCAAAAAATAAGCTGTCTAAAGAAACCTTGTCAATGAAAAAGGTGGATTTGTTAATCTTCTATTGCAGCGCAGTGTAACCTTCCACATTAGAGTTGCATACTAAGCCCATCGCCCAATCATTTCGTGAATCGCACGGATCAAAGCATATGGAGAACGATAAGCCTTATTATGTTGCTTTAAAATGTCACTACTCTAATTTGTGATTTAGGCCATTGTAAATGATCAAAGTGACAAAGCCGTTGTCAACAGGAGTTATTTGTTTATAAGCATCAGACTGCTTTATTTGTGTGCTCTGCTATCTCTACGTTATACGCTCTTTTTAATTGCAAAGGATTTTGAACTGTCACTGATATTCGCATAAGCAGCCGGCAGGTGCACTTTTTGGGAACTCATCGTATTTCAAGCGAACCCTCTTATTCAATTATATACGTGCCATAATTATAACTAGTTTTCTTTGGTAGTAGCTCCTGTATCTATAAGCATTACAGGTTCAGAAAGTTTTCTATTGTATTAGTGGCTATCATGCCAGTTTATCCACCACTGGATTTCCGTAAAGCATTAATTTTTCAAATTACCTGGAGTCACCCAATGGCGAGAACTATAAACCATTATTTTACTGTAAAGTTACCGTCGGCGTAGGAAGAAGGCGCTATATTCGTCGTTTTTCCTATGGTTCCTATATAAGTTTCGCAGAAATCGTAAAACATTATATGTATCGTCTTTGGATGGTTTTCACATTCCTTTTAATAATGCTATATGCATACTTATGTACGCACGTTTATGGATACCACCAAGGCTGCTGATTGAGTAAACATAAAACAAAATATACATATCCAGATTTGTATTTATGAAAGTTAATTGATATTGAAAAGTGACTAGCAGCTTGTTTCATATAGTATACGCTTCCTGCTAATTTATAAAAGCGCACAGTTTTTTTCACTTCTACGTACCTAAGTACATACATTTTTATGAGTTTTCTGAGAACAATTGGTGTCAGACTTAATCAGACTTACGTATATTTATTATCATCGATTGGGATATTCGTAATTCCGTCCGCTCTTATACACCATAGAAAAAATAAATTCAAGATATATTCATAGCATATTAAGATTTTTACGTATTTTTTTTTGGATTATTTTGAATATATTTTGAATATATTTTGAATATCGTGTTCGAATATTTCTTAATATATTTTGAATATGTAAAAAGAAACGAATATTTTTCAAACATATTAATACGGTTGCGCATATGCTTTAAATCCTTATGGTGCGCAATAACTGTTTATTACTAATTCTTATAGTACTATCGTATTGCTACATATACTACTATTGCTAGACACATCACTTACCTCCATTTATCCCATCATATCGTGTTTTGAACCCTTCATTCCGACGCCTTCGTATACCTGCGCTTCTTTACAGTTTTTTCCTTTGAGCGTGGTTTCTTCATCCGCATCCTTTGTAACTTTCTTGGGCGGTCTACCACGTCGTTTTTTGGGGTGAGTAATCGTTGTTTGTGTTCTTAATAACTTGGGACTTTTTTGGCTTCCCAGTTTCTTGGATCCTAAAATTTTGAAGGCAATGTTTAAATTTCTTACCTCCATCTAAACTTGTGTCATCGTTCACTTCAATCGCCCCAATACCTTGACTATAGTTTTGCGCCTCAGTGATAGAAGCTGACTTCGCTGAAGTGAAATAAATATCAGTACCACGCGTCTTAAAAAGATAATATATGTCAACGTTTTAGAATGACTTATGTTTATGGACCACCCTTGTACTGCTGCTTGCTTCAGATGGTGTGGCTCGCTGGTGTGGTATACTCGTGGCAGCTGACTTTTGCTTGTTACCCTTGACCGGCGACTCCTGTTGTATACCTTTGCCTGCTTTCTGCCGTCGATCTCGCGACTGTAGCCTTTTTGTGACTTTTTGATAGTTCTTGTGTGTTAGATTCAGGTTCCCTTCCATCGCGTTTACTAGAGAGTTTAGTGTCCAAGGTAGGTAGCTTTTTAAGGTTGCCCTCAACTAACTCCGGAAGATGATCATCACAAAGTAAATCATCTACTTCAAGCAGACCAGGGGTTCGTAAAGTTCGTCCATCTCCGTGCAGACGCACACTATCGTCGTCGTCGTCGTCGTCGTCGCAAGAAATACTGTCACTATCGCCGTCACTACTGGAGTCGCCGTTCTGAAAATCCCTTAGCTCATCGTCTTCATCATCACTTGACATCTCCTTAGAAGCATAACTTGATGAACGCGACTGAGGGTTTGCATAAGTGTCACTGGAACTATAATATTGTTTTTCAATCAAAAAGGTCAAAAAGTGGACAGATAATACCTTTCAGCGGGGGTTGCTCTGGTGTTGGAAGGAGCTTCGGTAGTACTAGTGATAAAGTTGTATTAATAGTAACTCATGGATGTACGACAACCTACACACACCGATTGCCAGCCATCGCACCTGGGGCTAAAGCAAACAGTAGAAAAGGTGTTAGTTTTGATGATTAGTGTTTTGCCGTGCTTACTTTCTTTATCCTTTACACCCCAGAATGCTTTACGCATCATCAGCATCGCGCCCCAGCTTTCAATGCACGCAACAAGAGGGTACTCCTTACCAACCAGTTTTTCATACATTCCTTCGGCTTCCAGCCGTACTTGTTTTGAAAGATGCGCCCAAGTATTTGATGGACTCAAATTGTGATGCGCTCGAATATCAAGAACAAGATCTGCTGTATACATGAGTGCATTACCTTTAAAAGTTGCGTAATACCGATCATGGTAAGGGATATTCTGCTTCCTTAAGATGTATTCGCATAGGTACTCGTATTGAGACCAGCGAAATTGGAGCGATGTTCCTTCTCGGACGAGTGGTTGCCTAACATCGCGAGGGATCTCTACATCTGCGAAAGGATTTTGCGCAGGAGAAGATTGTGGGTAAGATGGAAGCGGTCCTTGCGTGGTTGTAGTTGTGGTCAACGCATCAGCAAATTGTAACGCGAAACCTGAACCCTTGTCCTTGAGTTTACTCGTACCTGTTTTTACTTCCTCCAGATCGGTTGACACGGCTAGTTCCAAGCGGATGAGTCGCTGATCAACCGCAGCAAATCCGTCGGTAACGCACTTCTTGAATTCGCCAATGGTTTGGAGAAACGTTGATAAAAGCCTTGTCGTTGTGTCGTCAGCCATCGGTTTGAATGTTGTAGCAGAAAAAGTACAAAAAATAACAGCTGCGCGAATTTGTTTCTGGTAGTGACAGATAACGACGGAAATTTAGGAATAGGCAGTAGGATGTTTAAGGAAGGTGTTACCTACGGAGGAACGGGCCGAGAATCTATTGTCAGAATGAATATCTGAGTAGACACAGGTGATCCGGGCAAGAGAGGGCTTACGAAAGAGCAGCGACAATATTTTGGCGAAAAGTTCCTGTCATTTGCAGAATTACAGAGCTAACGAGAGTCAACGGACCTTGGCCGTACAAGACAGGTAGTAGCCCCAAGCGACACGTAGTAGTTGCGGCTAACGACTTAATTGGATTTGCAGGACGTGCAAAAGGTATAGGCACCACGGAATATTTCTACTGTTCGCATCAGTAGCATAACAGCTGTTTTGAAATGCCTCCGACATATATATATCTCGCGAATATTTTCTAAATATCTGAATATCTGCTTAATATATTTTGAATATTTGTGAATACATGAATTTTCTGAAAATATAATTTAAAAACTTGAATATATCCTGAATTTATTTTTTCCATGGTGATATGTGCTCCATCCACCAGCAATCGAATATCTCGACTGGTAGCATACGTTTTTCGGCATAATTCGTTTGACAGGAGGAAAAATAAAAGTCAGGTCATGTCAATTAGAGTATTTTCACGTGGATAATCAGGTTCCCACGATTTTTGGACACAAAAGTAAAAAGTCAATGACAAACGCATTTCGCAGTTTATTCGGACATTCTCTTTTTTGGATTCTTAAAAAAATATTACACAGGACAAGAGAGAATAAGAGAGGAAGAAAAAAAGAGAAATCGAGTGGTAGGAAGAGGGAGATGAGGAGTGGGGGCATAAACTTATTTAGATGCCTTGACCTTATCGATCAAAGCCTGAACAACGCTAGGATCGGCAAGGGTAGAAATGTCACCGAGCGAATCAGACTCGTTGTTAACGATCTTGCGCAGAATGCGGCGCATAATCTTGCCAGAGCGAGTCTTTGGCAAGTCACCAATAACATAGATACGCTTGGGAGTGGCAAATGGACCAATAGTACGTCTGACTTGCAAGATAAGTTCCTTCTCAAGACCCTCAGATGCGTCAACGTTGGGCTTGAGTGTGCAGAAAGCATGAATGTTCTGACCAGTCAATTCATCATGACCACCAACGACAGCAGCTTCAGCAACAGCATGGTGGAGAATCAAAGCACTCTCAATTTCGGCAGTCGACAATCGATGGCCAGACACGTTGATGACATCTAAAATAGCAAAAGTATTAGCCCCAAATGCCCCAACCATTCCCAAAAAAATAAATTACATACCATCAACGCGACCACGGATCCAAATATAACCGTCCTTGTCACGGCTAGCACCATCACCTGTGATCCAATTTTAGTAAAATATACCAAAGTGAAAAATAAAAGGAATATTTACCAGTAAAGTAGTAACCGGGATAGGGCTTGAGGTAGGTATCGAGGTAACGGTAGTGGTTGTTGTAGACAGTGCGGGCAACAGAGGGCCATGGCTGGGCGATAGCCAAGACACCAGTGACATCATTACCCTCAAGCTCCTTTCCAGTGACAGGATCCAAAATCACAGGCTTGACACCAAAGAAGGGGAACGTGGCGGAGCCAGGCTTGGTGGCGGTGACACCAGGGAGAGGAGTGATGATGATGGAACCAGTTTCAGTCTGCCAGTAGGTATCAACGACAGCACACTGCTTCTTGCCGACCTGCTCGTTGTACCATTCCCAAGCCTCGGGGTTAATGGGCTCACCAACAGAGCCAATGACACGCAAGCTAGACAGATCATAACCTTCAAGCCACTTGTTGCCAAGACGACGAAGGGCACGAATGGCAGTAGGAGCGGTATAGAACTGGGTGATCTTGTGCTCTTGGATCACTTGCCAGAAGCGAGATGGATTAGGGTATGTGGGAGTAGATTCGAACAAGACAGTCGTAGCACCGTTGAGCAAGGGACCATACACAATGTAGGTGTGACCAGTGATCCAACCAATGTCAGCCATACACGCGTGAATGTCACCTGCATCGGCGTGGTAATCAAAGATATACTTGAGGGAGGCGGCGGCACCCAACAAGTAGCCACCAGTGGTGTGCATAACGCCCTTGGGGGTACCAGTCGATCCGGAGGTGTAAAGCAAGAACATGGGATCTTCGGCGTTCATGCTTGTGGGTGGGCAGTATGGGCGCGCCTTGGCGGTTTCCTCGTGCCACCACTTGTCGCGGCCTTCGGTCCATGGCACTTCAGAGCCGGTGCGGCGGTAGACCAAGACATGATCGACACAAGGAGACTCCTTAACTGCGGCATCGACAATGCGCTTGGTAGCAATGTTCTTGCCACCACGACGACCCTCATCGGCAGTAATAACAACGCGGGCACCACAGTCAAGAATACGGTCACGAAGCGAGTCGGAGGAGAAACCAGCGAACACGACAGAGTGAAGAGCACCGATACGGGTACAAGCCAACATGGCAACGACGGCCTCAACAACCATAGGCATATAGATACAGATATTGTCGCCCTTTCGGACATCCATAGAGGTAAGGACATTGGCTACGCGCGAAACTTCTTGCAAAAGTTGGCGGTAGGTAACCTTTACCACATTTCCAGGCTCATCACCTTCGTGGATGATAGCAACCTATGGGCGAAAAAACGGACTGATGAGCAACCTGCATTGCCGAATAAACCCCTATTTCCAACAGCCTCTGTTTGTTGATTCTTTTTTACCTTATCGGGGGTGGCTAATGCATGTCGGTCAACACAGTTGAAGCATGCATTGAGTTCGCCATCCAAGAACCAAGCCACGTCGCCTTCCACGAAACTTCCACTTCTGACTTGAGTGAAGGGCTTAGACCAGCTAAGCGAGTCGGTTGCCAGCTAGTAACATCAACCGGAAGTGAGCCATCTTCACTACGGTAAACCTAAAGTAGAAAAAAATGATCTGACCTTGCCAAAGAACTTGTCGGGGTCGTTGACACTCTCTTCCCAAAGCTTCTTGTAGTCATCGACCTTGGAGACATGGGGCTTAGGGACGCCGGCACCCAAAAGACGCTTGGGGACGGGGTAGACGGGATCAGCTTGTTCACTGGCAGTCATAGTTTGGAAGTTTTTTGAAGAAAAAAAAAGTTGGAAGAGCAACGAGGAAAAGAAAGCGACCGGCAAAGACTATGAGTTTATATACTCAAAATAAAGTTGCTGCATAAATTTGCTTGCGAACAACTGGTGTATCACAACTGACAATCTTTCGTGTCCCTGACGTTACGCGCATATCCCACGGTACGAAAATACTTTACAAATTTGTTCTCCTTCTTAAAACCTGCTCCTATTAAAAAAGGTCATGACGGCGGTAGGTTTCAAAGCTAACCATTTATCTGAACCCAGTACAACTCCAGTCCAAGAACTTTAGGATATGTTTGAGCTTCTGTTGCGGATTCTCACGAGAAATTCTCTGTCCAGAAAATTGGGGGGAGCGAAAAAGAAGGGTAAAGCGTTGATGCCTCGCTTGATCTCGGAAGAAGGGGGAGCATATGATGCTGTTTCTCACACGCTTACTGTACGATATTTTTTTTTACATCGTCGACGGGTTTCTCTTTATCACACGGTTGCGTCCGCTCGGGTAATAAAAGGAAAACGCGTAATTTGTTGGACCCTGTGCGACTCATCCAACCCCACATTTTCGATGGGAAATGCTATTCATCACTTCTCGTGTCACTGAAAGCTTCTACAAATGGTGGGGTCCATGTACGTGCACTCGCCGGCTGCAATCATGTGCATGGTGATTCGTTGCGCCGTAATGCGTTCGGAGCTAAGGGCGAGCGAAAGGGTCGTATCATGCAGCATCTTCTGCACGTTACCACGGTTCTTGTTGGGCGTGGCTAATTTGGGAAGTAAAGGAAATGGGGGACGAAAATGGCCATATTTCGCCAAAATGCGGGGTAAAATGGACGTGAAGAGGCAAAATACGCCAGAAAATAACCATATCGTATCCCCCCTTTTATACCTCTGCTGTAGCATAATGTTTGCTATTCTTTAAGTAAACCCTGCCGCGGCCGATACTCCACGTTTGGCTTCGTCGGTGCGGCGATATCGATCAAGAGCGATAACTGGCCGATGCTATCGTTGTAATACGTTCCCATACGAAAATGTGGGGTGAGATGAGGTAAGTCGCACAGGTGGGGAAAAAATGAACTTTTCGTTGAATTACCCGACAAGTCCTGTGACAACCCGACCAGAAAGTGGTGCGGTAAAATCTTGGCTTGCTTTGGCATATCACCACGCATTAACCTGCCTATTGCCTATATTGGCCGCGCAACAACCCCACATTTCGCTTATCGTTGCCACATCAACGTGTCATGGAGACGCTCTTTCCGAAGGGAAAACTTTCAACTTGATTTTTAATGCTTTTTTTCTCCTTACAGGCAAAACCAACGGCCCCGGCAGCCGTTTATCCATCCGTTGTCTGCGCAGGACGATCTTGTGAAAAGGCGTTGTGACACTTGTTGTAAAACTTATATTCTTCCTGGATGCCTAGCGTTGTTTTCGTTGAGAGAAGGTTTCTTTTTTTCTCAACTGAACTTTATTACCATTCTCGTAGCACTGACTATACCGCCGCCACAGTACCTCTATTTTGTTGCCCACCGTCTGAGGATGCACACGATACCCATGACCAAACAGATCGCTCGCAACGACATGACTAATCTTGTCCTTCTCCGTTTTCGTCCGCTCATTCCATGCTCCCGGACAATGATCCTGCAGACACTCAAGTATCGTCTTGATTTCAATGTCGCGCCAGTAATGTCGCCGCGGCGCTTTGGCAAGTTCATCGTTGAGTTTAATATGGAATGACACACGATGACAGTTTCGAAGCGGCGCATTCGGTCGTCTGAGTACAGATCGACGGGGCATCTTGCCTCCAGCCGCTAATCGTGGGCGATCGTCCGGTGAGGACATCGCGTTATTCCGGTACATACGATATGCCCGATCTGTGATTGTGGGATAGACGGTGTTATACCCCGCATGCCTTTTCTGAAACCGTGAGAATGGCAATCGATTTGGGTGATCACAATATTCGACTACGTCTTCTGCATGAATATCTACTGACCCATCGTAGCTCGGGCGCCGGTGTTTGTTGGGGAGCTAAAGGGCTTGCATAAATTGATGCGGGCTATGATCAGCGTGGCGCATCCATATTGCTATATCATCCATTTTGCCGAGGACTGGGTACTATAAGGTTACTTTACAGCACTGTGCAGTGCAAATCTTACATGCGTGTTACAAGGTTACTGGAACACTGCCTAATTTGTACGTCACCTGATTGGCACCCGTATCATGCACGACGTATACTACAATGGAATGCTTCGGGCATAAGTCGCTGACGGGAGATCTGGATTGAAAGTCCTTTTGGCAGGGTGTTACTAGATTTAACGCAAACCTTGTCCAATAAAAGCGGGATGATACTGGAAAATTCGGTTAAATTGCGGGTCGCATTTTGTTGTAAGTAGTGGTTTGATCTTTTTTACCAGGCTGTCGGTAACAGGGCACAATGCGTATGTGTTTCGCGTCCCAGGAAATTTCTTGTTGAATGAATGAACACAAGAAAGCATACATGTGAATTTCCTTGATCAGGTCATTTCAAGGGCAAAGGGTGGTCTGTGCGGCCATGGAAATAAGGTTTCTCAAAATCGAGCTAGAGTAAACTTTTTCAGTTCATAAATTTTCAACCTTGTGGAATCTGCTTTAAAGTTAAGGCTACCCGTTAAAAAGTTAGCTGTACCTAACCACAAAATTTTGGTATTACATGGTACCAAAGCAAATATAATATTATGTCGCGAACAACAAATTATGGACAATTGTTGTAATTCGTTGCCATGTCTACCTAGTTTGTTTCGTCCTATGTACTGTTACTTAACTCGCTTTTGATGCTTTTATACTTTTTATTACACTGAAGTCGCTAGATTATTTAGAGTTGCAGAAGCTTTTGTATAGTTAAAGTACCTGTGTCTTAGAACCTTATTTCAAGTTCGTACGTAATATGTATGAAAATTATCCACTCAGGTGCGTTATCTGTTAATTAATATGACGCCCTTTAAACCGTAAGTTAGACTGTACGCTACTTTTGAGCAGGCATATCCTGTCAGCACCCCGATCAGGTCGAATATAAGGATGGGTTGGAAAAATTGAAAACAATGGCCGGCTGAGCTTGGCGGGGATAACGATGCTGAATGGTGGACTCAGCCATGAGTATATGGGAGAAGTCAGCAAGTTGCCACAAATATGTGTTCTGTGCTCTTTTCATAAAATATAAAAGAGTCATCGAACTCTTGATTGGTATAAATATGGGTAACCAAAATAGCGTGCACTCTTAATGGATTGTTTCAAATTGTTAAGGTCCAACTGGAGTCTATAACGTGGAGTATGCTCTTGTGGTTCTGTCATATGGAATTCTACGAATAATGAAGGCTACATTTTCCGCCAGGCGGGAACCACTAACCTTATTGGACATTCAATAATAATTTATCCTGAAGTAATATGCCAATCGATAGATATGTATACAATCACATCATTGCACATATATCAGTTCAGCATCTAGTATCTTTTCTGTCATTGTGTATATCTATATTGGTTTGGACATGCTTCAAAAGTTATCATTTATTTTTGAATGGCAATAGATCTACTCATAAAAATATTATGTAGGTCTCTCCCTTCCGGCTCTTATGTTTACAAAAAGGCTGTGAATTCTATGCCTAAAAAAATTCATAATAGTGAAAAATAGGTCGATGTAGGCAGAGATGGTAGACAGCGAATATGGGAAATTTCACGGTGTCATTTAAGATCTTACAGAACCACAATGTCATGTGCGGTTTTCTTGCGAGGAATCGGTCAAACCTTGGATGGATTGTCAGGTACATATTTGGTTTACCACCTTGTTCGTCTTCATCTTTCGTGTAGATTAGGTTGTCGACCTAGTGCAGAACTCGGAGTATGATACTAGTTTATTAGAAAGCAAAAATGAAAAGATATCTTTCCACTAAAATAGCTTTTTAATAAAATCTTCATATACGTGATCATTATGGAGTTTCCGCTTTTTCGCCTTGGCAACAAGTGCTCACTCAATATCTGCCAGATGGAAGTCCAACATTCGTCCATATGTATTCTTTTCATACTGCTTTTCACATTTACATAGCTTAGATAGGGTCATTCCGATACACTAATCTGTTCGCCAAATCCGACATTGGAACATTCAACAGTATAACTTCAAGTAACTGTATTTTCAAAGGTAACTGTATTACGAGGAATCTACCAAAGCAAAACGTGTGGCTGCTCTGTCGAATAAACTTGATTTTAAGTCTAGCTCTTGGAGGTAAGGGTGTTGAGGAGCGGCTTCGCGAAGTTGACTATAGCGTACTATGAGCTTGGTGTCCGAGATTTTGCGTAAGAAACTTACCTCACATAACGGTTTACTACATCCGCTGGCTTGCCTGTCAAGTTGGCACAGACAATCATATTTACGAGCGTTTCTGGGTCATCATTATTCTACAGGGCCGACACCTATTAGTAAAACCTTCTTATACCCTTGTTAATTAGCAGAGCGAACCTTGTTTAGCGCCTCCATCAGAATACTTTCAGCTTCTGGGTATCTTCCCAGGGCAATGTTAGCTGCTGCCTGTCCGTTGAGAACCTTGATAGAAGGCTCCGAGTTGGTTTGACCAAACTCTTCGAAAATATAAAATGCCTCTTGATACTTTTCACCTCCCTGTTCCCAAGCTTGTCAGATAACAAAGATCATACTGCCATCCGTTTACTTACCACGCGGAGGTCCACCCACGCTTCCATCATTTGCAATAATAATGCATCCTCAGCCCATGATTTAGCCTGTGCCACCTCCTTTCGTGCCAGATCCAGACGATCCATCTGTAAGTAGATCTGGACTGCTAAAGCAACGCTGTATGCTCATATTAGAAACGTCAATCCAGTTGGGTGTATAAATGAGACATACCATTCAAGCTTCTTGCTACGCGTATGAAGCACCTTGAGTGCATCTTCAAGCTTTCCATCGTTGACGAGAATGGTAGCAATGACGACTTGAATCGTTTGATCGACTCGATTGGCACCTTCTTCAAGTAACGCCAATCCTTGCTCAATTGCTTTCTGACCGACTTCAGCCTCATTCTTTTGCTTTGCTCGCAAATATGTAGCCAAAAGTCGTACTGCGGCTAATGGGCCCTCTGCACCTGTCTCGGCAATATCATTGATGACGAGATTGTATTTTCCTTGGGCAACGTAGGAACGGTACAAGAATGCCTGGGATTCGAGTTTGGCGGCGGGAGAATGGATGGCACGAGATGAGCTGACTTCATTGATGACAATTTGGTAGTTTCCGAGAGCAAACGCGTTGCGAATGCCAAAGAGGATTGAATCTTCGTCCATGATGAGAAAGTGTAAAGCAGCAAGTTTCCAGGGCAGCGCGTCTTTCAGAAATGGAAATGTTTAAAGACCGCACCAAATGCACTTGTGCTGCCAAGTGGGATCCATTGATAGGTAACTCATTGAAGAACAAAATGACATATTGATAAACTACCAAACGCCGGTGGTGTGTGCTTATAGTAGCAGCTGTATATTTTTACGCATGTTTTCGTGGGTCGCAGTTCTCGCACGTAACCAGATCCCATCCATGACCCAGTAAATACGAAGATACGGATCATGACGACCAATATTATTTTCATCCATATATTGTATTATTCCGCTTTCCGCTACGTATAAGTATAATGTAAAATCTATGGATTTAATATCTAGTATGTACCATCACAATCTTGCACGACGAGTTTTTGTTGATCTACTATATACTATGAACTTTTAATTCACTCTATTTAGTTAAATAATAGAGTACTCATTGTAATAAGAAACAGGCAATGCACATAAAGAGAGATCATATCTGTATTGCTAAACTTTGTTTCCGATATTATTTGTATGTAATTGGAATAGAAGAGTATTAAATATATCGAAAATCGACGATATGATGAGCTTTCAGTAGGATCCAAGAATTGTAGGCAAGTACACTGGTCGTTTGCAAGCCCATGCAATATCTCGAATGTAATCGGATATTCATCCACTTGATATCAACTGTGAGGCCTTCTGGTCCTGGCCGACGGGATGCTTTGTCACTTTTCATCTTTTGTGTATCGAGGACCAGTGTAGATGACGTGTATAATAATAATCAAGGAGGATATTATCAGTCAAGAAGAAGGATAGTAGTTCCGGACAATAGCGACGTAGTTTTGATGAAGGAAACCGATCTTTGGCAACATTTTCTAGCATCATAATCAAGTACTGTAACTCTGGTGTCGTTTTGAACAGTACTCCTGTACCTAGACCATGTGTACATACTTGCAAATGCTCATTGTCAGTTCGGTTAGCCACTCGTGTCACACATCTGCCAAATCATCAATCCATTCCCTGACCACTGACCCAGCATATGTGAGTTTGAACAGATTGAGGCAGTGCTACAATGACATGTCTGATCCTTCGCTGATCGCTAGAATTTCGCTGAACCCCTTCCTGTTCTCGAAAAGTGAGACAGAAGTGTGAGAAAAGGTGTTGCCATGCCTGTTGACGTGCTTTAGCATGTCAATGCCCAGCAAGCCTTCGGTGACCAATTTTATTGAGAGTTTGCTAGCGCGTCAGTTGGAACAACAAAAAGTTATAGCATACCTTCATCGATAGCTTTGCACTTCAAACTTCTGAAAAAGTCAAGGAGGATTGATAGCCGCTCATCGTCACGTCACAAATGTACGGGTTTAACGGAAGACCCACATATGTACAGCTGATAAGGAAGATCAGGGCCATACAAGTCATTATGCACGTTGCTCAACGACAAGGAGCGCCACATTCCTAGCCAACTTAGAATCGCAGGTTGCCAAACTCTACGCACAGTACACGTATACCTATGAAAGCAGATTTAATACCTTCCACGCTGAATTCATAACTTTTCAGCTACATATAGTATAGTATTATTATTGACCCTGTATTTCAGGTTGCTGAAGATTATATGTTGGAAATCAGGAGGTAACGTATTGAGCTGACACCGTTAGCATTCTGCATGCTGAGAGGAGAGGGTCGATTGATGGGCCTTCAAAAGTTATATTTATAAGGTAGCAGTAGCAGTACAGAAGGGACGTACTGCCTAAAAGTGCCCTTGTGCCGGAAAAGTCACCATAGTGAAGTTGCAATGTTCTTCCCTAAGCACTCAACATATGCTGCATGCACTAGAAAGTGGTGATCTCTCGGTCACTGTACTTATATTATGAACTGTAGCTTTACGAACTCTTTAATTTGTAACTTTGTGCAATTATCATGTAAACAGCAGCAACATGCGCGAGCGAGATGTGAATCCCGGAGTTTAGCTACATAATCAAGCAGCGACTTCAAGCATCAAACGATGAAATAGTACGTCTCTACACAAATCCCTATTAACAATGGCTACATTACCCATGTACAACTTATCCGGTTATGCCATCCCTTTGAATAACTACGGCACACTAACAGAAAAATATATATTTCACGATATAGTTCGATCTGTGTGATTGAAAGAACTTTATTTCTTGGTGCATAGGCGCCACAATGGATTTCATTTTGATCCTGATGTGATGCTATACTGTGGCATAATGCAAAAAGTTCCAAGCCTAATTTTTTCACTTCCATTAACTCTTTCGTCCTTATATCTTTTTTACTTGCTACCGGAAGAAACAAGCCAACTATATAGATTCTTGGTAAAGCTAAAGTATCTTATGTAGAGAATCTCGGAATTGACTAGGGAATCTGCTTTACACGAAGTATCAGTTTCGGCAAATTTCGCAAGTGCCAGTCGTTTCTGTTAGAAGCATCTGGTACCCTAGATGCTTCGTTCTTTTTTTCCACCACGTATCAACACTACCATTTCTGACGGAAATTGATCCGTATCAGCAAGAGAAAGGCATGTGAAATAATAATGATGGCCGTCAACTATTGTTTCTAGCGACAATTTCCTTTAAGTAACTCGAAAGATATGCAAGCATGGAGTACCCTAAGCACGCTGATTACTGTTTTGGGCAACATCCAAGGAATATGTATATACGTAATATGAAGTTAAGGAACTGAGCAAGTATCTCGTTTCTATGCTACTTAGCTCTCATTTGTGTTCAATTGCATTTACTTTGAATATTTGGCAGTTGTATTGTCTACGCATAAAAAGGTTCTGTGCAAACGAAATAGTTTTTGAGCCAAGTACAAAATTCTACGTATGCTGAGTTTTTTTTTTTACTGTGTAAAGGTATGTCAATGTGGTCCATTACTATATCCCATACGTTGTGTCGCTCACTCCGTCATTGCCATTTATAACAGCATTACTTACAAAATTACTTCGTCTTTTATTATGCTACCTCGTTGCCTTGTAAGCAATATTTCAATCTCAATCGTGGTTGCTTTGGTTCCATATATACAGAGATTATCGATACAGTAATGTTGAACTAACGAACGTTGCAGTACAGTTATACGATCATATATCTATCCCTTGCCTGTCAAACGATCGAAATTCAACCTAGTTTAACTCTCTGACCACGTTGCTACCGATGCTGTTGACAAATGTTGTAGCTTCTGGAGACTCAAGCGATCAGATATGCAAACACCCTTTACCGGTGGGATCAATCTACTCAAAAAAAATCTGAACAGAACTGATTTTGCCAGTTAGCCTGGCCATTAATCCATCGGTCATATAAACACATCTACGGATTGACGACGTATTGATATAAGAAGACATGCTACAGCATATGTAGGATTGTTGAAAGCATGGATGGTCGGCTCGGCGGCACTTTGCACCCTTGTCGATCCCATGGTTGTCAGGTGTAGATCGATTTCATGAAGGCGTAAACAATCCGTGCATCCTTTTTTCATCTCCTCCTTCCCAGTTCATCCTTGCAGTCATGTTGAACAAGTTTTCTTACTCTCTCATCTATGTAGAACGTTTTCGCCGCGAAAAAAAGAATGTCGGAATAAACCGCGAACAGGTGTTTGTCATTGAGTTCGCTTTGAACCAAATCGTGGGAGAAACCCGCGGTGTGTCGCATGTGAAAAATCCGATGTGACGTACATGCGCATCTTTCCAGGTCCACCTCTTTTCTTCTTACTCCACACACCTTTTCCCTGATTACCACATCATGTCCAACCCATTGAGAATCTTTGTCCCTGTGAAGCGTGTCATTGACTTTGGTATGTCGCTATAACCACCGTGATATGGTTGTCATGGAGAATACTAACAGCACAGAATAGCTGTCAAGGTCCGAGTGAACGCGGCCAAGACTGATGTCGACCGCAATGTAAAGCACAGCATGAATCCATTTGACGAAATTGCTGTTGAGGAAGCTGTCCGTATCAAGGAAAAGTCGCCCAAGACTGAAGTTGTGGCTATTTCTTGCGGTTCGGCCAAGGCACAGGAGACTTTGCGTACCGCGTTGGCCATGGGTGCTGACCGTGCTGTGCACGTCGAGGTCAAGGATGACAGCACCTTGCAGCCGCTGGCGGTGGCCAAGTTGCTTGAAGCTTATACCAACAAGGAGGAGAAGAAGCCCGATCTGATCATTCTCGGCAAGCAAGCAATTGACGATGATAGCAACCAGACTGGCCAGATGTTGGCAGGCCTTTTGAACTGGCCTCAGGTAAACGGGTTGATCGGTGCGTGAGAAAAAGAATACTAAAGCGGGGGAGCTCTACAGACCACCTTTGCGTCCAAGGTCGAGATTGAGAACCAGGACCTCAAGGTCATCCGTGAAATTGATGGCGGTCTCGAAACCATCAAGACCAAGATGCCCGCTATTGTTACCACCGATTTGCGGTGAGTCATCATGAAAAAATAATGATTCGCGAAGGCAGGCGACTAAACGATGGCATTCTGTAGTCTGAACGAGCCCCGTTACGCATCGCTGCCCAACATCATGAAGGCCAAGAAGAAGCCTCTTATCAAGATCACCCCTGAGGACTTGGGTGTGGACATCGCACCCCGTCTGCAGACTCTGAAGGTTGAGGAGCCACCCAAGCGTGAGGGCGGCCGCAAGGTTGAAAGTGTGGATGAATTGCTTGACAAGCTCAAGAACGAAGCCAAGGTTTTGTAAGATATATATAAAAAAGACTGTTTAGATGCTCTCCCCCTCCTCTGTTTTTCCTGTTTTCCAACAAAGTTTGTTCTTTGCAATATCCGATCATTTAAGTTGGAGCCTTTTTGGGACCGTGGAAAAAACTTTCGTAATGTCAGACCACGCACTTTCCATCGCGTCCGTTGACACCCTCTACAGCGCAGACTCCACTGAGTTTTGCCCCTTTCCAGACAATGCCCACCTGCTCGCATGCGGAACCTACCAGCTAACCGACGAACGGCAGGCCAACGATACCCAGGTTCGCAAGGGCAAGCTGCACCTGTACAAAGTAGACCCCGTTGCAGCCGCGCCATTGCAGCAACAGCAGATCATTGAGACGCCTGCCATCCTCGACATGAAATGGAGCCATGCCCCTGTCAAAGATCAACAAGTGCTTGGTGTCGCCGACTCCATTGGTGGACTTCAGCTGTATGCACTGCGCGATCAACAATTCGACCCGTATGCCCACATTCAAGTGACAGAAGACGACAGTGTCCTGTGTCTGTCCCTCGACTGGGCCAACCGCGTAAACCGTACCATCGATCCATTGATTGCGACTTCCCATTCCAACGGCCACCTATCTCTTATCCGGCCCAGTGAATCAGAGTGGATTGTGGAGAGCCAGTGGTACGCGCACGACCTGGAAGCATGGATTGTTGGATTCAATTATTGGGATACACATACTTTGTACTCGGGTGCTGACGATGCCACGCTCAAAGTATGGGATACGCGCACATACCAGTGCACGAGCACGAATAGGCGCCAGTATATGATGGGGGTAACGGCAATCCAGTCGTCTCCACACAAGGAACATATCCTAGCAACCGGTAGCTATGACGAGCACATTCATCTCTGGGATACGCGGAATATGCGCACACCATTATCAGAAGCGTACACGCCAGGAGGCGGGATATGGCGTCTCAAGTGGCACCCAACACGGTCTGACCGACTTTTATCCGCATCCATGCATGCTGGAGCCTTTGTCATCGACACGGAGACCAGCGAGATCATCACAAGCTTTCTGGACCACAAGTCAATGGCGTACGGCGCTGACTGGTCGTTCAAGAATCCCGATCTCGTCGCGTCATGCTCATTCTATGACCATATCATGCATCTCTGGGACGGATCATGTAAATAAATATATGGATTGTCGGCGATCTCTCAGGTTTCCCGTTTTGGCATTTTAAACTTAATGAAGCTTCTCTTTGCCTTTTCCAAGAAAATAACGCCAGCTTAGCAACGAATGTATATTAAAAACGTGGACATTGCTCTATTGTAACTTTTAGGTATACTGCTATTCTATACTTTTCGGCAAATGGCATCACTGCTTGGACACCACCTCGTTGATGACCTTGACCAGGATGTCTGAAGGTGCTGTGGTAAAGAATGTGGCAGGGAAAATATGGCTCTTCCACGAAGGATGCAATAAGATGTGACAGCACCCCACATTCTGGACATCATAATGTGTCAATGCTTGTGTACCCTGCACGTCAGGGTATGGCGTGGGACCTGGATGACTACATACCTGCCAAATCACCCTCTGTGAGCAACCATGATTCGTGATCTGCGCGGTTACTTACTGGAAAGCCGGATGCAGGATCAGTAATATCGGCCCACATACCAACGGATGCCAGCCGGTCGACGACACGCTTGCCCCATTCGATGAACTGAGTCATAGGTCAATCTCTTTTTCGATTTGTTTTGGAATATTTCGATCAAGTTACCAATTCTAGCTTATCGTCTCGCTCTTTGTTAATCTCTGGAGTAGCGCCGACCAAGTCATGAATGCACCGCTGAAAGATAGGTACGATGAGCAGATTCTTGCGTTGGCGCAATGTGAGATGAGGAAAAACGGTGGTCATTTCTCTCAGGAACCGGGTTGACGGGGCGTAGATCGAGTATTCAAACTCTGAGTGTTTGTACTGAAAGCGCGTGGGCTTAACGAGACATTCTGTTTTGGAGGCGGTGGAGGAGGGTGCCGTTTGAGTGGCTCCTATGGAAACCGCCGCTGCTGCTGACATTTGAGTAGGCAAAGAACGAACGGAAAAAGATTATCGGGAAGAGCGGAACTAATTCATTGCCAAAAGGGATTGCTTTATTTCAAAATACAATTTTAAGCAGAGCTGGACTTCTGCATGGACGAGGTGCGGCGTCTCTCGATCTTGCGGTCCTTGGCTTCCTTTACGCGCTTGGCAAGAAGCTGCTTGTACTCAGCCTCAGCCTCGGTTCTGCGTTCGTGACGCTTAGCCTTGGCCAACTTCTTGATACGCTGGCGACGGAGGGTGACGGGAGTGACCAGGCGCTGGATCTTGGGAGCCTTGGTGTAGGGCTTCTTGTTGGGGTTGGCGGGCTGGATGGTGCGACGGATGACGTACTGGCGAACATCGTCTTCCTTGCTCAAGTTGAAGAATTTACGGATGTTGTTGGCACGCTTAGGACCGAGGCGCTTGGGAACAGTGGTGTCGGTCAAGCCGGGAATATCCTGCTCACCCTGCTTAACGACAACCAAGTTCATGACAGCCAAGTCAGACTGGACAATGCAGCCACGAACAGACTTGCGCTTGCGCTCACCAGTGCGGCGAGGACGGTAGCACGAGTGGCCCTTGCTCAACAACAAGCGGACACGGTGGGGCAAAAGAACACCCTGCTTCATGGGGAAACCCTGCTTGTCATTACCGCCAGAAATGCGGAAAACGTAGCCCTTGAATTCGTCACCGAGGGAATCGCCGGCAACTTCTTGGGCCATGCGCTTATCGTAGAAACCACGCCTACAGTAATGTCAGCCTTTCTATTCCAATATTATTTCCTTCTGCACTTACAGACGACGCTCATCGTCGATTTCAATCAGCTTCTGACAGCCAGTGGCTGGGTTGGCAATGTTCAGCTAAATTCAACAAAAAGAACGTTAGATGCTGGTCTTTTTTTTAATTTTCGGTGAACGGCTGGATCGCATCATGTTGGATTCAAGAAGTCGCGTAAAAAAGTATCGTTTCGTATTTATCGTTCATCCATCCATCCGTCATCCATCTGTTCGTTCGCTTTATCCTTGATCCAACGATGATGCTGATCCGTGGCCAGATATTCTACCTTCATGATGAAAAAGGAAGGATTGATTGCTTGCGGCCGGATTCGCTCGTATATGCGGTGTTCCAAAGTCGGTTATCAAGGCTGCCTCGACGAGATACAATATCCTATAAGCCTATTCCTAGCACTTTTGTCGCAGAATTTGGCAGTATCGCTCATGAAAACTTCATTCAACAATGATCGTTATTGTGGGAGCGTATAATACCATAATTATTGCTA
Organism: Fennellomyces sp. T-0311; assembly: GCA_025266875.1. Lineage (NCBI taxonomy): Eukaryota > Fungi > Mucoromycota > Mucoromycetes > Mucorales > Lichtheimiaceae > Fennellomyces > Fennellomyces sp. T-0311. The sequence goes on along the minus strand of JALLLT010000003.1, from coordinate 1,136,194 downwards.
ATGCACCTCCTATTTATTATATAATAGTAGCTCCCGCGTCATGATTATTTTACCTCGACAGTTCAATATCACAGTTTCTTTGTTTTACGAATACCCGTAGCATATATCATTTTAAGTAAAAGAGACTCGCAAGAAATCGATCGACAACAATTTTCGGTATTATATATGTTGTGTAGGCGCCCTATTCAACTGTAGAACCATTGACAACATCCATGACTGCACGTACGAGAAGGGGTAGTGCTTAGTAAATATGGTTAGAAATGGCATTTATATACACGATAGGAGGAGAAAGTTGACGATTAGGCTGTTGAAGGGTATATTATGTAACTTATTCTAATTTATCAAGATGATCAAGTCGCGTAAGCACAATGTTTTTGCTTGTCTCTTCGATCTCGCCTGCCAGAAACACTTCATCCAAAATCGCATAGACCTAACATAGACATGCCATCAGCTTCCCATTTTTCGTTCAAATTATTCCACACCAACCTTGTAGAAGTTAAAGACCAAATCCAATTCACAGACATTGCCAAAGAAGGCATCCAACACTTCTACAAAGAAATGAATTGCCTCGAGATAAGCGAGTTCGTTATCGTTGGCATCAACGCATACGCAAAAGAAAAGACCTGCATAGCGACGATACACGATCTTGTAGTTTCGAAACTGCCACGAAATGAAAAATGAGCTAAGAGTGAAACAATGCTTCATTTTATTCGGCATACCTCAATGAAGTTGCTTTGATGCTTCTGGTCTCTTGGTGCAATTAACCGATGCACTTCGCCTTTGAGCTTGACCTTTTCATCATCCTCATACGGGACATACCACTTTGCTAATCTCGTTTTGCCCTGACGATTCTGTACCAAAATAAACCGAATCTAAGAAAGCACGATAGTCAAATAAAAATGGTTAATTAATGTACACAGATGTTGTCAACTCTTGTAGCGTACGAACCATGATGCCAGATTCTCTTTTTCGCGAAAAGAAAATAGCAATAATTAACTTCAGTGGGTGGTTATTATCCTAAAATGGGTATCGGGGCTTATGTTGCTGCTGCAGCATCAGGTCTTTGTAGGCGTACATGAAGGTTGGAAATTAAAAAAATACAGAAGAGTTATATTTGCCATATGGATTTTTTTTATACACAAATTATAGATGTAAACTACTGTATAGGCAGGCAGCGCTTATGTATAGATGGGTAACGCAACTTCATGTGATAGTTATACAGACAGTATTAATAGGGTGGAACTTATGTCCGCTTTTCAACTGTCACTTTGATGCCATTCTTCATGGGAAGTGTTAATGAAATCTGGTATGTCACTTCCTGGCCAGGCACCAACGAAAATTTGTACTTCTTCACCAAGTAGGCAATGGCGACAAGTGCCTCAAGCGTGGCAAGGTGTTGACCTATTGTTATTTCTCGCGTTAATTACAATTTCCTTAAGTACTAAGGAAGTCTTACCTAAGCAGACGCGTGGACCTCCGTTGAAAGCGGGCCACATACCTAATAGCACACATTCGGGCTTAATATATCTAGAATAATAGTCATGAGGTGACGTATGATAATACCTTGGGATTCGCGTCGCAATTCGCCATCTGGTGTGATCCAGCGCTCAGGCTTGAATTCGCGCGCGTCAGGTCCCCAAACCTTCTCGTTGCGACCCTGTGCATATGGATGCCACAAGACATAGTCACCCTTACGGATATGGGTGCCGTCGGGCCATACATCGTCGTTAAGAGCATATTTCATATTCAGAGGTACCGATGGGTATAATCGTAAAACTTCGAAGAACCTACATGCGAAAATTCAATAAATATAAGCTGCGTATCAACATTATGATATCAAACTCACACTGCGTGTGTGTACTTCATCTCCTTGATGGCTTCAAACAGAGCAGGCGAATCTTGCAAAAGCTCATCAGTGATGTTCTCTTCGATTTCTTTGTGAAGGATTCGCTCGATTCGTGGATGAGTTAAAAGCATATAACATGTCCATGATAAAGCTTGGGCAGTAGTATCTCGGCCTGCGATGATGAAGTTGAGTACGATGTCTCGGAGCTATCCGCGGAAAATTAATTAGTGCTGTATGACAAGTTTTGACAAGCTTTTCTTGCCAACTTTACCTCGTCATTATTCAAAAGTTCGCCGTTATTGTTTTTAGCGTTCATGAAACGAGACAAGAGGTCCCGGAACTCCATACCACTGTTCAGTTCGGTACGGCGCTTCTCAGTAACTTCTCGCGCAAAAGTATCAACGACCTTGAGATGTTCGTTCATCGAAAGACTTGAAGGATAAAGAAGCTTCATGACAGTTTCCGAGAATGGATAAAGAGGGTTGACAAATCGCAAGAAAGAGTTTTTTTGGGCAATGTCAAATGATTCAGCAAATGGCACCTTTCCTTTGTGTGTCATTGCGTTGAGATTAACACCAAAGCCAAGACTGAAAAAAAAAGTAATTAGTGTCTAGCTTTTCGTTGGTGAATAGTGTTCTTTTTTTTTACTTACAGAACGAAAGAATCCAAAGTGAATCGGTACATGAGGTCATGGAAGTCAATCACTTGACATTCTGCTGCAGCCTTGTCAAGAATATGATTAGACATATGTCCCAATTCTTGTACGAACACACTAATGAAAATGTCCATTATAAGTTAAGACTTCCTTGGCTATACTTGAAAATAACACTTACTCGGTGAAATGATCTCGGAAGTTCTTGACATTAAACACAAGGCTGGCTGTTTTGCGCTGGTACTTCCATTCTTCACCGTTGGCATTGAAAATCCCGTTGCCAAAGAGATCTCCCAGGGCGGTGTGAAATTCAGGCCCTTTGATATAGTTCTCAAAGTTGTCTATGTGAAATCCGGATTAGTTTCTTTTTCTTTAGAAAAATATATATGCGTAGATAAGCACTTTTTAAGATGTGTTCAACATTTCGTGGATCAATAGTGGTGATATATCCAGGAACAACGCAAACGCTCATCTTACTAATCAATACCAAATTAGCACCAGTACATATTTATCAGTTTAAAATGGATTTGTAGAGTATATTTACGCAGTCAAAGTATCCATTCGAGTAAATACTTCAGTACTGAAATCATGACCATAGGGAACCCATTTGAGAATCTCCGGGATATTACCAAGGATGGGCCAGCCTGGTTCTTGGGGAATATCGTGTCTCTTTTCATCACCAACTGCCCTGTCACGGTAGACGAGACCTAGGCCAACAAGGCCAGCAAGCATGCCTCGACCCCAATACTGGGAAAAAGGGAAATCTGTAATAGAAGAGAGACTCAATGCCATTGCGCGGGATACTGAAAGAACAAGTCGGGTGAAACTTTCATGGGAGCTTATATAGCGGTTTTTTTCTGAAGTGTGACACAAGGAACGCATCTATGATCGCATTTTTTTAGCGATGGTAAAGCCTCTCTTCCCCAGACATTTTTCACATGGATAAACCAGGAAACCGATCAAACCTACTTTGAACAGGTATACGTGACCTGTACTGAGTTACAATATGGACAATTGTTCCTTTAAGATCAGCTTCTCTATTTAATGCCCCACATTTTACTTTGACGCAACCCCACTTGCATATGATTATCACTTTTGATACAAATGCCCAGAGTTTCTTGTATGTTTTGACGTTTCGGACCGGGACAACCCCTACATTTTTCTGCGCTATCGCTGGCGCCTGTCAGTTTCATCTTTATCTTACATATGATTGATAGGCTAACAGTAAAACTATGGGGTGTGATTGGGAAACAAATCCTGAGTAACAGCACACACACAAGCTAGCGTAGCACGATGAATCCCATGGCGGCCAAAAACATCCCGTCATTGTTTCTTTCGCGTTCACTGCCCCATAAGGGCTCTGCTGACGGGATCACCAGATGATGTGCTTTAACCCCACAGCCCGATCTGAAAATCAACCGATACACACCGTGAGAAACGCGGGAAGTCAAAGGATAAATTGTGTGAGAGACCAAAATATTAACCAAGTTTTTCATATACAACAACATGCAGCGCAAGGCAACAACAAATATGAGTGTAAAAAGAGAGAAGTGGGTGAGTGAATGAGGAAAAAAAAAACAAATAAAAAGGCATACATACAAACAGCGATAAATTAAAGAAAACATAAATAACAGAGAGAAAAGAAATGACGAAGAGCAGGGGGCATAGTAAATGAAGCTTGCTATTGCTGAAGCAAAAGACGTACAGTACCGTCCGACTTTATCTCCCACTCCACACCAATCACTGTATCGTTAGCAAAGCTAGTAGCGAGCACCTTATCATCAACACGAATGAGAGCACTATCCCCGTTGGTATTTCTTGTCAATGCGGTTTTACTTGCTGCTTGATTGCGATGGTTATCGTAAACAATGCTTTTCGGTTGACGCCATAGTACTTCTGACACTTGACTATAGTGAAGTGACAGTACTGGACAAAGCTTGGCAATCAGCTCTTGCACAGCTGCATGCTCCAAAATAATATGTTGGAGTTTTTTCTTGTCGCCACGAGATCTCGATGTAGATGTTGGCGACGGTGGTGAATGGAAACGTTGGTGCTGGGTTGTCTTGACATTAACGTATAGAGAAATACCTATGAAAAAATCTCCGTCAATGTTTGCTGCATTGGATTATCGTGCATATTCTTGAATTACCTGTATTCGTAGTAGGAGTAGTGGAAATATGAGTGGGATTCTCGGAAATTGTAAGTGACGACACTGGTACAGCTGCTGATAGATCAAAGATTCTCGTAGACTGATCGTCCACCTCGGAAAATGATCGCTTATGCTGAATCTGGTGCGTGCTTTGTTGCTCAGCGTATGGCTGGTTCAATGTTGCAAACTGTCCTTCCGGGGACGACGATAAATTACTGTGATCATTGGTCGAGATTTCGACTTGGGAAAAGATAGGAATTTGGCTAGGCTGTTCCTCTGCTGCTGCAAATAACGCATCCGTCGCTTGAGGCGTGGTGGGAATTTCGCTAAACACACTGTATGGCTTGGGCTGGTTGTACATGAGCCAGAAAGGATGTTGACGAGGATTTCCTTCAGCTATATAAAGAAACTTAATACTACTTTGTAGCCATGCTTAGTGTTACGGAAAATACCATAGACTCTTTCCAAGTGCTTGCCAATCTGCTTGGCGTCGTCTTTGTTTTTGCGCTCTGCGCCCTGAGCAATGGTAAGCAAAGTTAAATTTTAGATGATTTAACCTTTACTCTTGCGCATTTACCTTGTCCCTGAAAAGCTTAATCTTACAATAGCATTGTTCAATATATTCATTGCTGTTTTCAGACGATTGCAGAGTACTAGTCAACACTTGTGGTGCTGACGAGGCCACTACTGTTTTGGTCTCCATTTGTGCCCGAAGGGGGATCCCCTTAACACCTTTAATGCGGGAAAAGTCGGTGGACAAGCAATTAAAGCGAATAAAAATCTTGGCACCGTAACGACCATTCCAGTCAAAAGTGATACGATCAAAACTTGGAAAACGAACATTATGAATTCCCACGGATTGGTCTTGATCTAAAGTGATAGTTGTTTAAGTAACTTTTTTTCTTTTGCAAATATGGATTGATCCGATAAACGTACCAAGGGTCACTGCACGAGCTTCAGGAGGATTCTTTTGTTGCCCAAGCCAGAACTTCCAATAATTAAGTGCCACTTTACGATGAGATGGTTCGTGAAACATAATAATAAATGTACTCGTGATGTTGGTGTCGTGCTCGTATGTATCTTGCAGATGGATAGCATAGGCTTGGCCTCGATTAAGGTAGGTCGTGGGAGCACCCTCACTGATCTGCGTGGCGGCTGTTGATGCTATATAATTGTCAAAATTATTACAAAACTGGTAAGGTGAAGGGGGTTCCATATCAAATATATTTTTTACTACCTTGTAGGATGATATTGAACCGTAACAATGGCCTAATAAGTATAAGTCAAAGTCAGCTCCTTATTTTTTTTGCCACTCGCATCCGACGTAAAAGTAAACACGACTTGTGCAACACTTGATGCTCCTGTGTAACCATCTGCAGTTCTCTTCATTGTCGGCCTTCGACTCTTTGCTGTCGTTTCCCCTCCTCTCCCCCTCCTTGCTCCGGAGCAAAGCAATTCCTTGTTGTCTCACATTTTTTTTACCCCTGGCTCCCCATCGTTCTCCTCATCAATGCCCCTTTCCGAAAAGAGTTTGAAAAAAAAAAACAAAAAACGTACATGCTCGCATTTCGCTGATCTATCATCGGTTGACCGGCTGAGGAGGATGAAGATGCAGATCCCGGAAAGGAGCAAGGTGACGGTGTCCCCGTGGCAGATGATGTTGGTGTTACCATGGTGCTTGTAGAACCTGATGTTGCTACGTAGTGCTGCTGCTGATGCTGCGGCTGTATGCCCAAAGATGGTTGTGAAGGAATTGGCGAATAGTAATTACCGGGCATGACAGCGGATGGCTGGTATGCAGCAGTAGCAGCCACCGGCTCATGTTGCAGCTGATGCCGAGGAGTATCAACAATAGCATCATGCACGGGCGTGATCGCCAAAGCAGATGAACGGCGGCGCTTGATGTACTGTGGACGTCCAAACGGAGCAACAGTGCTGTTGGAGCCCATAAACAGGTTGGGGGGCGGTGAGAAATCTGAAGACGGGCTGGACTGAATGGCCGATGAAGGGGAATAGTATGTGCAAGGTGTTACAAGGCTGTCATCGGGATAGCCTCCGCTGCCACTGCTGTTACTTCTGCTACCGCCGCCTCCCATCATCACCATATTGATTATCGGATCTTGTCCCGGTCGTCCTTCATTCCATCCCCTAGGACACTGATGGTGCTCATCAACGATAACTTCATCTTTATCGACCTGGTTGTTAATATCTGCCGGTGGCTTGAAATAATCGGTGGATGAAGTTGTTGCAATCGTTGACCCGCTGGTCATTGGTGCTACATAAGTTCGAGCTAACGTTGAAGCGTCTTGCTGCTGTTGCTGATGATGCTGTGGTTGTCGTTGCTGCTGTTGATGATGAGATGTAAGTGCCAAAGGTCCTGGTGGTTGCGGCACAAAGTTATGGAACGATGACACGTAATCGAAACTCGGATTTGACGATGCTGGGATAGTTGGTACGTTGCTGCTGCTTATCATGCCACCTGTGAACGCGTCATAACTCGTAACAGTATTGCCATTTGACTTGAAATTCATAATGCTGCCAAGAAAAATAAGCAGAAGATTCTTTTTTGCATAAAGTGATCCTGGTTAAGTTACCTTTCTTCGTGCGAAAAGATAAGCGGCGTGGTGCTTTGGGTATCGTGTGTTCTGCGGTGACCAGCAATAATCATGCGAGTAGACGTGCTGGTATCAAGAGCTGTTAGAAATCAAAGAAGGAAAACTGTATCCCCTTTCCGTAGCAATCTTTTTGTGTTCCTTTATATATATCCGTCCGTCCCGGCACTGTCATACCGGGCGGATAGTAAAAAATTACCTCAGATTGGCTGTATTAAACTTCTCTTTTAGAATCAAAGTACGCTACTTCTTTTCGGAAAAGTGCCTTAGTAGTTTGCCAGTGAGGGAAGGTCAAGCGGTGTCTGGATTGCGCTTACAGTACGTTGGGGAGGGGACAAGAGAAGAAAGAATGACAGTCTCCCACGCACTTGTATATAATGTGAAGAAGAAGAGAAAGAGAGAGTGAACGGAAAATGAAAGAGAAATAAAATAGCAAGGCTTGAAAAGGGAAAAAAGGCAACTGCACTTTGAGTTGAAAAAGCAAAGGGGAATGAATAAGGGTAAAATAGATTGCACTATATATATGTGATGAATGAATAGACATTGTAAAACAGGAAGCCATACATAAAAGCGAGAACATGTAATAATAATAATTATCGGGAGTAGAAGCAAGGGAATAATCGTGGACAGACCAGGCCAACAAAAGTAGTGATCCCACCTGTGTGTAATAACCGTAAGGACAGGGAAGCACATGCAAAACGGCGTTCTACAGAATCCTTTCAGTGTCAACCAGGAAGTGTACATGACTCTGTTTCCTCTGTTAAATTGACATAAATAAGCTCAAAAGAGGTTGATAAAGTTTATCTTTCATTTTGGAATCAATACACTGGATGATCATTACGTCCTGCCCAACGACAAGGAAAAAAGTCACCACTTAGTACTTGAAGCCATCGATCAATCGATGGTCATGCCAGTGACCGTAAAAGGGAGTTTGAGGGATGGGATATGGTACGATAAGGAGATTGAGGGGCCGTTAATGACAGAGTCAATAGGAACACATCCAATACACATCGTTTCCTCCTTTAGCAAGAGCAAATGGCAACTGTCAATAGTCTGTATTAACAAGACGAACTCTATATGTGCCAAACAGAGACCAAGTTCATTTCTTCGTATGCATAGTAACTACCCGATATGTCAACAAAGAGCCCGGACTTGGTTCTTGTATTCCTGTTGACACACAAGAAACACATGGATGTAAATCATTAATAGTAAATGCGGAGAATAGTGTTGTTGTCGCTCGTTGCTGAAATCCAGCAGCAGGAACCGAAGGACAGAAAGGTCCACTATTAAGGAGGGGTGCCACGTCTTTTTCGCTTTTGTACACGCCTTATCCTCAAGCCTCATCTGATTTAAAAAAAAAAGGTGTGTGAGAAAAGGAGGACGATCCGGGAAAAAAAGGAGCAATAGTAACCCAACCCGAGCTGCTGCTACATCCGACCTGAAGAAGTTGACCGAAGGAAAAAAAAAGTAGTTGGAGCATATGCACATGGAAATAGAAAGGTTTAACTGCGCTAAAACAAGTTTTTTATGCACTGCCGGATTATTGCAGTGCATGATAACTGTAGAAAGGGCAAATTCATATAGATGGTAATTTCCGGAGCAAAAAGGCGAAAGAATGCATCGTGTCTAACTTACTTTGATTAGTACCATTGCCGTGCACAAGAAGGATAGATTAGAAATAGACAATGCTTGAGCACACCATCGTATCGCTCTTTATTTGTATATCGATGCATGCTTAACTCCTTACGCTGTCATTTCAAAATTCGAGATGGAATTGACAAAACAAGATACCGTTTTTCGATAGAAGTAAGGAGTATAACTTCGCACATTCTTTCTTTTATGCGTATCTGCTGGTAGGGATGGTACCTTCACTTTGTAGATCGCCGTTCTTTGGAAATCATGAACCTGCACGCTGCCACCGATTCTGGTATTATCTAGGTGTTGCACAGATGTTTATGGTAGATCCTGCTTTGCCCCTCCTCTGCACATTATGTAGGTGCATAACCACAGACCTTACTCTTTCCGTGGGCGGGGGGATAGATTGATATTAATAGAGACTGATAGCATCCTTTATGTGCATTGGCCTCCTTTCTGTTGTCAAGTCCACTTCTGCTGTTTTATCATTGGAACACCGATAAGAGCATTTGAATGAACGTCTATGCTCCCCAAAGCACGAGGTTCTTCGATGTATGCGGTTCACCAATTAAAACCTTGCCCAATAATAGATCAATGCCAGAAAAGTATTACGCTCAATTTTGTTTACAAGTTTTTTCGATCTGTGCGACCTGGAAATGAGAGCAATTTTGACTTTTGCTACTAAAGTATGTAGTACGGGTACATCTGCCTCCTGCATTGAGGTAAAACCCCTTGCATCAAGTTGGCCTTATCATTTACATGCTTCGATACACTCGCAAAAACAAAAGGCCCAGTAGACGCCGTCTCTCCTTTGACTTAAGGGCCTGGCGCAGATGTTGCTACTTCATTGGAACTTTTCATTCTGGAAAAAAAGCAACCTGCCATACACGCAAAATATGATAGTAGATAGTTGAGGCTTGTGCTTTATAATAGTAATTCCGCTACTACTGTAAAGTAAGCATTTCTTCCTTCTTTGTGACATATGCAACTCGTGCATACCTGTGGGAATCTGTGATATGATGTGATAAAAATGCAGCATTGAAGTGCTATACAAATGTCATGCCTTTTCGGATATAGCGATCGATCACAAACGCATAGTGGATACTTTAACTGAAACGACTTCCCTTTCAGAAAAGTGTGTCTGGACTTTTGATCTGCAATAATGATGCTCTTAATTTTGCCTAATACCGGTAGCGCAACATACATAGCAGTATGCATACAATCTCATTGACTTTTTTTTTTTTTTTAGCTTGGTCGATTATCGTATACGATCGATTTTCAATGGTTCGACAGTTGGACACATACGTCTATCCTCGCTGATTTATGTTCAGAAAACTAGAATTATGTACGAAACATTTAGCTCATATCCAAGTTGCTGGAGCTACGATAGTCGGATACGTAAGCACTGTTTGCAGCTATTTATGTCCCGAAAAAAAAGAATAGATGTGTCCTAATCAGCATGAGGCAGAGCTTATCGATCCAAAACCCAAACGGTCACATAATGTTTCGTACCTTTTTCAATGTACGGTAACATATGTTGTTGTATTACCAACAGCAAAAGCAAGGAGGCAAGTTGACAGTAGTACGGGTCACAGTATACACAGTATACATAGATTTCATAGCAGCGAGTAGCGGAAAACTTTTAATGTTATACTAATTATATAAGTCATTCGAAGTATTTAAAGTAATGGAAGTTAAGTCTTTATACAGGATGCATGATTACAGGCGCAACGTCGCGCAATAGTATCGTTGTACACAGATGTGCATATACGTTTGTTGTTCAATGCATCTTTATTACCGCTTGCACTTATGTTGTCATATCATTGTTTCAGAAAAAAATCATGACATTTTTGCGATACTCTGTTTATCCATTTATCCAGCCTTATGTACACGCGTAGTAGAATGGATAATTATGTTGATATGGGAATGTGTAGCAAATGTGATACCGTTCCTGTTTTCGTCAAGGCTATCCTCCTGTATATTAGTTGCAATATATGCTTCTGATAGATTCGGGAAATTTTTCTCCAGTGAAGTGGGCATATCTATTTAGGTTACCATTTCACTAAATGAGTATATGATGTTACTGGAGAATACGAAAATCATCATATATATATATATACGGTAATCTATGCATGAAAATGCATAATTTGGATACCTGAAAATATTATCAGTTATTTACGTAAGTATGTATGTGGAACTTCACCCATAATTAGAGCAACGACATTTGTAATCTTCCGGAGCGTAGACCAAGTTGCATAGTACTATAAGGGTGGGACCGTTGTACAATAAGCTTACGGGTCTAAAGCATGAAATAATGCTTTCACGTCTCCATTAAAGTCATAAAATTTTATTTAGTATTGTAATCGGGTTTAGATACACTAGTAAGTCAAATGTCTAAGTAGTTTGGATTGAATGGGACGGAATGAAGTATGTCGACTATGAGTAGGAACAGTACATAGTATTGATAACCGGGTATTACCTAATTGTTGATCATGTAAGGTCATATTATATTCCTATCATACGACAGCGATGGTTAGGATGACAATGATTCTTTTGTGATACCGTTGTCGGTAAACAATCGGCTCAGTATGGTCAATGCTAGAAGGATGATAACACGGCTATAATTGTTCGGTATTCATGCATTAACGTTCCATCTCCTTTAAATGCGAGTGATGGACTTGCTTTACGAAAAGAAATATATACGTAGATACTTTCATCTATTCATCACTTCTTTTCATATCCATTTTACTTACTGTAGTTTTCTGTCAGGTACACTATGCAAAATATCTGTGTTCATACGAAGACCTGTTCATTACCGGGCTGCTGTATTGAATTCAGTCAACTGGATAAAGGGGAAACCATGAATATCCATACAGATACGGGCTATCATAGCACAATAGGTCTTCCATCTCTGGAGCGGCCCATTTTCCACGATATATGTGGTATACTCCGTCATTGTCCAAAATCCATGATGCAGTGGGGTTTGGATATCTATGCGCATCTTACCACTCAACCTAAACGGCCCAGCTGGGACCTAAAAACAGCAATTCTTATTGCATCAATTCAGGCTATGCGGGATCAGTCAAAATCCTTGAGCATCGGCCCCTGGCGCACGGCGGTGAGCCAGGTTTTTAAAATAATGGCACCACTGGATGTCATCATTGAGCCAGTTCAAATCCGAGTCCAATTCCGAAATTTACCTGGATTGCTGAGTGAAGCCGATCTCGACGAAAAGGGTGATGTAACCAGGTATATCGCCGCTGAATGGGTGTCTTCTTCCATGACAACAATGCCTTGCAACAATGCCAACCCCGAAACTTGGATGAGCCGCTGCTACAATCTTGTTTACAGTTGGACAATACCAAATATTTCCGAAAACACTGACGAAGGATCGGCCAGCAGAAGAAATGGTGAACTCAACAAAACTGACGAAAAAGTGATTATGTTCATCCATGGCGGAGGCTATATTTCAATGAGCACTAAAACCCATCGAGATCTCATCCATAAAGTCAGCAAAGTTACGGGTCGTCGAGTTTTTGGTAAGCCGAGAGGGGTTTTTTTTTGTTTGTGCATACCAAGCAAGTTTTTTGTCGAATTGACGCTGTACTACTACATCTCGCTAGCATTTGATTACAGACTTTCCCCCGAAACTAGGTTTCCCGGTGCTCTGTATGACACAGTTCAGGCGTATCTCTATCTGATCGATACTGGAATGGACCCCAAAAACATTACGCTTATTGGCGATTCTGCTGGAGGTGGCTTATGTTTGGCTCTACCGTTTTACTTACGAGATCACGGGTTCCCGTTACCCGAGGGTATTGTTCTATTTTCGGTATGCATATGTGGGATAAAGCAAAAAGACTACTTTTCAATGATTGATATTTTTCCGTCTGTTTATTTCTTTATTATGTTAAGCCTTGGGTTGACTTGACATTTACATATCCAAGCTGGAAGTACAATGCCTGCTATGACTACTTGCCTACAGATATTTCATCTTGGGACAAAAACCCCGCCATTCTTTATCTCGGTGCGGAAAATCACGCGCAACTGTGCAGACATCCGTATGTCTCACCTTTATATGCGGAAAACTTCGAAGGTCTGCCACCTATTCTGATCCAGTATGGCGGAGGGGAAACATTGCGAGACGAGATTGTGGAACTTGCGCGGAAAGTCAAGGGGTCCCGAACAACGGTAGTACAAGTAGAGGAATATGAGGTAGGCTCGGCATTTCGGGACCGGGGTCCGCTAACAAACTTTAATAATGACGCGCAGGATATGCCCCACGTCTTCCAGCTGCTCCCTTTAGACAAATCACAACAGGCTATTGCCAATGTCGGCCGTTTTGTGTCTGCTCTACAGCGATCACCAAGTCCCGAATAAACATGTAGTCCATCTATCGCTTCCTTACACTTTTATATGTTGGAAAGAATAAAGCAATTAGTGAGCTACAAAATGTTTAGTATACTCAGCTGATCTGCCGCAATAGTGAAAGACGCCGCGCCGCCAGCTCCCTGCTTTGCAAAATTCTTTTCTCCTTATTCGCTCGCCCCACAACTGACCGATTATTCAGATAGATAAGAGTCATCTTAGCACCGGAAGCTGACGGCGCGTCTTCCATCTGACGAATAAAGCTGATTGTGTACGACTGACTTCGCTGCCACAATGGTGTGGAACCACCAAGGACAAAATACAACGGGCTTAAGATCGTTCGAAACCAACAAACATATTAAACCTGGGCTTGGTGATGCATCTTTCTCAAAGAACATTAGTCTTCTGGATACGGTAGACAGCAGAATAAAGAAACATGTCAGGCCCGTGCCACATCTATTAAATATGCAAGTTTAATTGTTCGGAAGTATTGCTCGACAGAGTCGCCAAATCACTCACATGCCTGTTACTGAATACGTATATCCGATGTGTGGTCAAGGAGCTGCAAGTTTCATATCACTCATGACTACAGTTGAAATTTTCGGCACATCGCTCTAATTCCGATCACCTTTCTCTTAAAATCGACAAACCCGAGCGAATCTACAGCATGCATAAGCTCCAAACCTGCTTATTAAGGGGTGGGAGGCTGCGTCGTTCGTTGACCACGATCAAACAGCCCCAAAAGTATATAATGAGGCAACACTATAATTCTGTTGTCTTGTAGCTATGTGAAGCGCACTGAACCAATGAAAAAAGCGGCGCATGTAGCCTGGGTTTGCTTGGATGAGAATGGTGTTGGCACAACGGGGCAGGTGATTTGCACCGGCGAAGCCCGATTGCTCAGTCCCATTTCTATATGGGGGAAGAATAACACTGTGCAACGATGGATGATGTCTTTTTAAAAAATAGTGTATTCTTCTTTTACTTCCAAGTTTTTTCTCTCCTTTCCTCTTTCTCCTTCTCTCTTCCTCTTCCATCAGTTTTTGTCCATCTATCTATCAGATTATTTGCATCGAGCTGCTATATTTTTTGCACTATTTTGGAATATCATCAACATGGCTGAGAACTACGCAAGCACGCCAACTGAGTACTCAACACTGCAATACCGATCGCATGACGCGACCCTGCCGACAAGTTCGCCCATAACACAATTCTCTTCAGTTGATTTATACGGTGACTATTTACCATCAACCTACACTGCCGGGAGTGGAATCGGTTTTAGGCGGTCCATGGGGTCACTGGATAAAATATCTTATTGGTTGCACACTTGCCAGCAGCGACTTCAAGAAGATTATCTTGAATCATACAGCGGAACGTCATCGGATGTGTCCGATGCAACTCAGCAACGGAGGCATCTTCTCAGCTATTATCCCACGCCTGCACAAGCAATCCCTGCATCTCATGTACACCATGATTCGACGCCTCCGCATCAGCAGCCATTGATTTCTGGTCAAAGCATGATAGCCAATAGCAATCACGGTGCTAGTCCTGTCGGGCAGGACCCCAAAAAGGTCACTAGCACAGCGAGTCCCGTTCACGATTGCTTCCCCTTCATGACTTGCGAAGGACCTAGCACATTCCCCAATGGACTGAGCTCGTCGTTACCATCAACACAATCGTCCGAATATGATTATCTTCCATCACCCCCCTCTCATTCAAGCGATAAGCACCCATCACATGAGGCGTTCCTTTATAATGGCCCTTACAATAGCAACGAAACCTTGTCCAGCGCGGCAGGCTTGACTTCGCCAACCAAGCAATTCAGGACAGCTACAATGGTTAGACATTCTTCAGCATCATCAACACTCGAATTCCATCGAGAATCATACGACTACATGTTACCAGAGACGAATTCGCCACAGTGGTACCCGGACGAAATATTGAACAGTAATGATCAACTGTTTGCGCCTTTGCGGGTGATTGATGACAAGAATCAGCTTCGAGAGCCGCCGCCATGGCAGCCACCACGACGCAACAGACGACACGTTCTCCCTGCAGGTGAAGGCGCCAAGCGCCAGAAATCACCATCAGATTTATCTCAACAAGCCGACGACAGGCCGCACCACTGCAACGAGTGCAACAGGCGTTTCAATCGGCAACAGGATTTGAAGCGACACACTAAGTCTGTTCATGAGAAAGATTTTGTTCACAATTGTGAACTCTGTCATCGATCTTTCAGCCGACACGACTCGTTATTGCGACATCAAAAGAAATGTCGAAACGACTCTTCGATTTCGTCTGGTGAAAGCATCGCTAGCAGCAGTCGTACATCGCAACGTCGAAGCAATAGGGTGACAACCGGTTCTTCTTTTTCCGCAGCTTCACGGCGTCGTAACAACTCCATGTATTACAAGTGATAGGGTTTCTTCTTTTGCGCCCTGAACCATCTATCATATAGTAGCTATTTTCTTTCTTTTGTCATAAACTTATTTGTGCATGTGTTGTAATTTTCTTGATTGTCTTCCTTGCCTAGCATGTCACATGGAATTAAACATATCCCCGCATTCGGGAAGTCAACGTGCTGAGTACGTTGAGGATCATTTTTCTATTAGCACTGTGAGAAAACTTTAATCACAATGGCGACTTTTTAAACGCCCCGGAAAATCGTGGTTTACCCCGTAATCGCGTACAGCTCTCAAGTCACATCGTGTGCCACGCTTGTCAGTTTTCTTCCACATCTTACGTCTATCTTGCATTTTGTACACACCAAATGTTATCATCTGATATTACCAGCTGTACACACCACGTGGATTGACTGGCGTTTAAACATACCACCAAGCCCGAGCTAAAAAAGGGTTGATAAGGTAACGGTGGCGCCGCTGGTCATAGCGCGTGCACAGAGTGTTTTGGAACAAAAAGACAAACTTTATTTACAAGGAAATCTCTTGGCCGGTAAGCATATGGTACGCCTCCTTATACTTATCCAATGTGTTTGAAACAACGTCAGCTGGCAGCTCAATGCTGGTTTTCTTATCGAACCCGATCGATTCGAGATAGTTGCGCAAGATTTGCTTATCGAAACTCTCTTGTCCGCGACCTGCTTCATATTTATCTGCAGGCCAGAAGCGTGATGAATCTAAACAACATCATTAGTAATCGAGCACACTTTCCCTTTTTTCGCTAAAAACATTACCAGGCGTCAAAACTTCGTCGACCAAGGTCAAATTGTTGTTTTCATCCAAACCAAACTCGAACTTGGTATCCGCAATGATAATGCCCTTTTTCGCGGCGTATTCGCTGGCTTTGGTATACAGTTCAATGGCAGTTTTAGCCATTTGATCAGCCAATTCTTGACTACCGACGATTTCGGCAACCTTGGATGGATGGATGTTCTCGTCTAAATATCAAATCACATTAAAAACTAGGTAACTGAGATCTTACGGTGAGATTTACCATGATCGCCGATTTCAGCTTTGGTGCTTGGTGTGAAAAGAACGGTGGGAAGCTTTTGGCTTTCCACCAATCCCTTGGGGAGCTCAATGTCGCAAACAGTACCCTTCTTCTTGTATTCTGCCCAGCCTGATCCAGTGATATATCCACGCACAATAGCCTCAACGGGCAACACGCGCATCTTCTTCACCAAGATCGAGCGACCATCCAACTGATCACGATACTTTTGAACATTGGCAGGCATCTTGTCAAAGTCGTCCGTAATAAGGTGGTTTGGTATCACATCCTTCAACAAATCAAACCAGAAGAGTGATACTTGTGTCAACACTTTTCCCTTGCCAGCAATAGCCTATTTTCAACATGAGTTCTCGGAGCAAAGCTTTGTTTACCCAAACGTACGTTCTTCATGATAACGTCAAACGCGCTAATGCGGTCGGTGGCTACGAAAAGCAACGATTTCTCGTCGACTTCATACAAGTCACGAACCTTGCCGCGTGCAATAAGCTTTAAATCGGGACAATCGCTGATGGACACATTAATGCAAAGTTCTTTGCGCGGAAAAACCGTAATTACCTGTTCAAAAGTGCCATTAGTGGTTTATTTTATGCAACACCAAGAAAGGAGTTGAAAAAAATAGATGCCGGTTGATCAGTAAGGGTAAGCCACCCATTGCCGTATTTGGAAGCCATGGCGACAGCTGCCCAAAATCGTTACTACAGCAAAACATACCATGTGTTGAAAGGGATTGGTTGAGAACTGTCTGTGCCTTGATGGCTGGCCCTGATACTAATACAAAGCCATTTACTCCTAAAACCTATTATATTGTTAGCCACCATAAATTTATAAGGATATTGGAAAGAACGTAGTAATATGATGACCATATTTACTACAGCTTTGAGCAAAGTTTAAATGAGCGCTATTTAACTGGATAACTGCTATGAATAACGACGGGTGTTACATCGTGAAGTAACACTAATGTTTCTGGCGCTTATCGGTGCACACCGGTGAACGGGAGGGAGACTCGAACATGTTAATACAGAAGCATGGTCCAATTGAACGAATTTGGTAGACAATGTAAAAGTACCGACGCACGCAATTGATATCTTCTTTTGTCACTGTCAAGGGATGCAACGAGCGGAAAGATCTGGCCCCTAGAATAGACTTTGGTAAGTTTATCCGATTTGCAAAAGGAGGTATACCTTTTCCCATTTCCTGAAATAGGACCAATGGTAATGCTAGAACAAGTCCGATGTCAAACACGTCGGCCTTACTGACGAGCTGAGAGAAAAAGGGCACCTTGTATAATGGAATTACACGTCAACAAAAAGAGATAGTAAAATTAGATGATGCTATATGAGGTGCCAAGGGAGGGGATGATGACAGCAATACAACAAGCGTACAAATGCATGTTAAAAAGACCTTAAAAAGGAAAAATACAGTTTAAAAATAGAGATTTGTCACACCACTTTCGTGGCATAGAAAGACGTGGTTTTGCAAAAAAGCAAGAGGAACAATACAAGCAGGGTATTTCGGACGGAAAAAGTTAATTCAGTGTAACGTCTGTACCTTGCAACTCAGAAAGTAATTCTCTGAAATAGTATAAAATGTCTGCAAATGGGGTTTATCCTGTTTTCTCCAAAAAAAAAGCTTATTGGAATTTGTTCTGCCGCTCTTTTTATTTTATTCCAATAACTCCTCACCGCTCCTTTCACCTTTTTCTTCTTTACCCGCCCTCCCTTTTCTTGGAGCCAACTTTTTTTTATAAAAAAAAAGTATCACCATATACATCTTCCCTCTCTAAATACCCAGAGAAACCAAATGCTGAGTTCCAGTCTCGGGCCATTGATAGCTACTTTAATGCTTGTGGGCCAAGCTCAAGCAGCCGGTCCGATTGCTCAGGTCATCGATGCTAACAACTTTTGTACGTTTCTCCCACCATCGGATTCGATCGATCGTATTATTTCCGACACTGAATGGAATGCCCAGGCATTCTGTATGGGAAATACTCCTGCTGCCACCGGTGCTGGAAAAATTCCTGATGGATTCATTCAATCAGCTCACTTCGTTGCTACCGATGACTATGTTCAGGTCACCGGGCAAATCGATCCAACTAAGGGTAACTTGCTTCTCACAGATTGGGGAGGGTAAGTGAAATTTTTTTATCGAGTAAAACAAACGAATGATTAACGGTTGATATGACATAAAGTCAATATGATATCAAGGCTCCTAATCCATCAGAATGCGCTGGATACAAGTACTATGTGAACTTGGTCGAACCCGCCAGTTATTCGTACTGTATCCGTTGTTGCGTAAGTTCTAAACACATTACATCTGCTATTCCCAAGCAACACGAAAAAGTAACGTGATCATCATTTTTATAGAATACTGAATCCAACTGCAATCGCGGTATCTCGGAGAAAGGTTGCGCTCACATCATTGGAGGCGACTACAGTGGTCCTATTGGCCAAGACAAGATTGCTGCCGCTCAAGCATCTGCTGATGCAGCAGCTGCTGGTAGTGGTGGTGTCGTTAACCCACCTGCCGCAACTTCTGCTGGTGCTGCCCCAGCTCCAAGTGCTAGCAATGCCAGCCCTGTACCTTCTTCAGCACCTTCATCAGTACCAGCTGCAAATGCCTCGAGTTCTTCCGCACAATCATCTGCTGGTTCATCCGGTTCTCAATCGCAGTCTTCATCTGGTTCCAAACCTTCCGACGAATCCGTTTCAGCACAGTCCGTTGGCGATGACGATAGTGCAGCGACAATCGCTCACCCTGGAATGATCCTTTTATCCACCCTGGCTATCGCTGTTATTGGCGGCATGTCTTTGTAATAGTTCATTTTTCGCAATGTACCTCCCACCTTTCCAAACCTATATTTCCTATCCTCTCCCTTCACTTCGTATACGTTTTTTTTGCTCGTGTAAGCACCTAAGCCAGGTGTAGCAATTATTTAATCCCAGTGTACTTTTTATTCGCGCTAGTAATAGTGTGCTTTCTAACCGAGTCAAGTCTTAAACACTATCGTATATAACCGTGAAATAATGTATTTTGTACCACTACACACCGGATACACAAATATTGGCGGAGCCCTACAGCTGTGTGAGATTTTTAAGAGAGTGTCAGTAATGATCGACAGTTCATTTTTGGGTGATCTTTGAGGACGTGCGGAAAGGGTGATCTTTTTTTAATGGTCAGAATTTGGAAATATTCTCCACTTGAGGTGAACCAATACCACTGACTTTTTGTCTATATCAGGAGTAAAATCACTTTGCTTCCTTTTTCTCGCACGTTCGTGTAGATCTTTTTTTACCGTTTTCAAACATCATCCCTTCACAAGTAATACTTTCCTTAAACAAACTATACTAAAATCATTAGCTTTACAGTCTAAAATAAGGACCTATACGTTACATCCCGTACAACAGCTCTCGTGCCATAACCATTACGTGCAACCGCTCTACATTACTCGTCCTTCCATGCACAATTGCAAGAACCATATGCTTGACATAACACATTGAGCCTATATTATCGTTAATGTATTCCTTTTTAAAGCTATCTCATGAAATATATTATGATAAGAATAACGTAGAAAATAGGTAATACGCTAAGCACTCCTACTAAAATGGTCTCCCAGATTCCAGCGATTGTGTAACATTTCTTCTCCAGGCGTCTGATGTACACATGGTCCAAAATAGATTGAACATCGTGTTGTATTTTTAACCTAACGCTCTATCGTTAATTTCCTTACAAAGTACAGGCGAGCTCACATCAAACTTTTATTTTGGGCTGCATTCATGTGAACTGTGTCAGCGTTCTCACAAAAGGCTACTAGAAAAGAAAAAAGGATTCTTTTATAACATAAGAACAAGTTGAATAGTCTAAAACGAAGAGAAATAAAGAGGGATGAAGGGCAAATAGTATTACCAGAACGACAGGAGATGGTATTTATAAAAAGAACGGGGCAAAAAGGACAGTTGCCAGTACCGACACGAAAAGCCCGGTCAATGAGTTTGTGGTAGTAGTGGCAGAAGATACATGAGAAATTTGCTGCTTTTCATGATGAGCAGTATAGTGATCTCCAGATGACGACGAAGATGGCGAAGAGGACATCGCTCCAGAAGATGAGGATGCTGATACAGGTGAATTGGCAGCAGCAGCAAGCGTTCCGTTCTTCACATTTTGTGCTTCGATCGGTTGGTCTAACAAATCATGAGGTTCCTTGTCGCCAAGACAGTCAGCAGCTGTGGTGAATTGGTAGCCTCGCTTCTTCAGATAACTGATAATGTGAGGCACTTGGGTAATAGATTGGTTGTACAGATCTAAATGCTCTTGGCATCAGTATATCATTGGAAAGTAGAAAAAATAAATTAGAGTCCATACCATGCTGCAAGCTTATGTATCCAGGGTCTTCATGAGGATTCAACCCTGTATCGATTCCTGCAGCAGCCTTCTGGAAAGCACCACGAATTTTCTTGCCGGCATCAGCGCGCATATAAACGTCGTAGTCCGTAGGGTCGACGTTCCATAATAAGACTTTGTAACCCATTGCCTTCAATAGCGCCTTCACACGACCATCGGCTTCACCAAAAGGTGGGCGGACATATTTGGGTTTAATACCAATAGCATCCTTGATAGCCTTCTCAGTTGCCTTGATTTCATAAATGATTTCTTCATTCGTAAGACTCATCAAATGTGGGTGCGAATACGTGTGCGACGCAATCTGATGACCTGCTTCATAAGCACGTTTGACTGTAGCAGGGTACTTTTCCACGTGGGCACCCATTACACAAAATGTGGCCTTGATCTGGTGATGGTCCAAAAGGTCAAGTAATTGCTCGGTGTATTGGCTTGGACCATCATCGAACGTAAGTGCCCAATGATGATCGCGGGGGCATCCGTAGATATCTTCTGGTGTTGGCGTGTTACCGCAGGTCTCGAAGCACATGTCATTCTCTGGACCGTTGCATTCGGCATCTTCGCAGATACCAGAACCTTCCGGACGAATAGCGATGTTGGGTACCAGTGTCAGATCGACTTCTCTCAACCATGTTTCGTTCTTGGGAACCACGACATCTTCTGCATCGCCTTGTGCATTGGCAGTGAGGCCAAGCGCACAGACAGCAAGTGTTATAAAAAGAGGTCGCTTCATTTGTTGAGCGCGTTCTCTCCGTAAACGAACGCATGTCTTTACTGCTTTTATATAATTGCAGCGGCAAAATGTTTCCGAAAGGTTGTCGTGTGTATAATGGTCTTGACGACAAACTAGGGCTCGTTTCAAATGCGCTGGATCTGTCAAAATTAACAAAGTTCGGAGAGAAAAAGTTAAAATTCATGCGCTTGCAGGCTTTGCTTATTCCTTTGCCACCCATTCCAGAATGCAGGGAATGTTCTCAACAGTAGAGAAGCACCAGTTGGAGACTCGACTGGTTGCTGTTAAAAAATACAAGAAATACCATGGCCAATTAGTACAGCGCCATTACCAACGCGAACTATGGGCATTGCGCACCATGGGTTTAGAAACCGAGACGATGGCACGAGAAAAGCATGTAAGCCAGGATGCGCCCCATTGCAACTGTAGAAATAGAAGTAACCAATTGACTTCTTTAATGTGTAGGTCATATACTTGATGAGTGCTGAATCGACGAACGGGGCGCATTACTTGACGTTCCCGTTTTATGAGAACACGCTGCATGATTATGTGGAAAAGAAAGATCGCCAGTTTGCTTTAAGGGCAGTATACCAGATGGCGCAAGCACTTGAATTTATACATTCCCAAGGGATCATCCACTGCGATCTGTCGCCGTTGAACATCTTGGTGGATGAAGAAGAGCAAATGGCACTGGCTGACTTTGGCTGCGCGCATCTCTACTCTTCAGATGCCATCTACCCTGATTCCGGCTGTAATGCTATGGATGAAGTGGGCACAAGGTAGTGTTTATTTGTTACTAGGCAACGAGTGAATTTTAATGAAGACGGGATCAATGCGAGTTAGATATTACAAAGCGCCCGAACATCTGTTTGGCTACAGAGTGTATAAGCCGTCCACCGACATATGGTCTCTAGGCACAATCTTCTGCGAGCTGTTGCTGGGGCACCCAATTTTTGAGGGCCAAAACGATCTGGAACAGATTGGAGCTATTGTACGTTCGTTGGGAGCACCCTCGGACAGGGTCAAGGATGAGGTAACGGGATCATTTCAGGATATACGTTTAGGCAGGATAATAATGAAAAAGCATCCTAATATAGGAAATGGAGCAGTATCCAGATGCCAACAAATTAATCTTTTTTAGCGACACGGAGTACGATGAGGACGAGTGGGGTGACGATGAAACGTATTGCGAGGAGAACAAGGGCATTCTCGTGTCCAAAATGCCCAACGCAAAGCATTTCAGTCTGGGATCGACGCTTCGTGACTCGCTGGTGGCACCCGAGGACCAAGCGCTGATCCGACAGATGTTGACATGGTCTACCAAGGAGCGCATCACAGCCAAGGAGGTACATTTAACGGAGGCACGATGATTATGCTTTGATGTGTTCTCACGACGGCTGTTTCTTTGTCTAAGCAGATTCTCGAACTCGTATATCCCGTTCAGTGAGAGAGGTGGGTCCTGCAGAGGCTGCCAGACATTGGGGCGAACCCCGCAAAAAGCTGGATCCAATGAGGAAGTGTTGTCGGTCCTTGGGGCAATCGACCCCAACAAAACCAACCAGCTCATCATTCCTGTCGATGCATTTTTTAGTTTTATTCTCTTTCCTTCTTCCTTCGTTAATGCATATTCCCCGTTCAATAACGTGATGGCCGATTTTGCTGATCTTATCAAGAATCTTGGCCTGCACACGGCCCCAAGGCTTTCATCGCCTGTCAACTTCTCCGACAAGCTTGGCCAGCTTGGCGAGACCTTGCGCTATGCCCGTTCGTCCTTGTCGCTCGCTTCGCTAAGCCAAGTCTTGGTCGGCAGCCCTGCAACTACCGCCGATGATGACACGCATAGTGCAAGTGCTACAACCGTTGCTGAACCCAATAATAATACTCCAGTTACGCCTCCTGCTCCCGAGCACGCCAAAGGACGCTTGGCGATCAACTTGACAGAGGCTCGAAATCTAAACATCGTTGACCCAACAAAGGCAGACATTTATTGTCTTGTCCAGTATGACAAGAATGTAGTTTCAACAAATGACGAAGTAACTCATGACGACGAAGACGGCCAACGTGCTCCACCTACAGCCAGCATTCCTATTCCCAACGCTACTCAGCGTCACCATGTCGATGTGTTCCAACTGGCTATGGAAATGAGCTGTCCCAAATGGCGCTACAATGCCACCTTGTAAGCTAATATTTTTTTTTGTTGTTTTGCCCAATGTTCTAAATTTGGAATAGCGATGTGTGCCATGACGACGACGAATTGATTGTCAATGTATATGATCGTGGCAACAGGTTACCTAATGGCGACGACCGGCTTTTAGGCATGGTCATGGTCAAACCATCCTTGGTACCGAAAAAAAGTTTTGACATGTGGCATAAGCTGGTACCGCGCGCTGACGAAGCGTCGCAGGCCTATGACGGCAAAGTTACCGGCGAATTGCGCTTACAAATGGAGTATAGCTCCGTTGGCCCTGTAAGTATCATTGGTATCACATTTCTTTGTTCAGCATATACTGACCCTTAGTGCAATAGACAAAACTGACACCCGAGGCGTTCCGCATCGTGCGACTCCTTGGACACGGTTCGTTCGGCAAAGTATACCAGGTGATTAAACGAGACAGCAAGCGAACGTATGCAATGAAGGTGCTGTCAAAAAAGCTGTTGATCGCGCAGAATGAGGTTACGCACACGATTGCTGAACGCAATGTGATGATCCGCACCTTGTCCAACCCATTCATTGTGACGCTGAAGTTCAGCTTTCAGACTTCTGATCACTTGTTTTTGGTGATGGATTATGTGCCTGGCGGTGAATTATTTTCGTATCTCCAGCGGGAACAGTATCTGAACGAGGACCGCGCTCGATTCTATGTGGCTGAGCTTGTCTGTGCACTCGAACATATTCACACGCACCAAATAGTCTATCGCGACCTGAAGCCCGAAAATATTCTGCTGGATGCACAAGGCCATGTTGCACTGGCGGATTTCGGTCTTTCGAAGGAATTACAACGTGCCAACGAAACGACAACAACATTTTGTGGCACTTCGGAATACCTTGCTCCGGAAATGGTGCGACAAGAGCCATACACACAGGCGGTCGACTGGTGGAGTCTGGGCATTTTGCTCTATGAGTTACTTATTGGCGGTGCGCCATTTCATTCGGTGCATCTCGACGTACTCTACCGTCGCATCTGCAAGGCGCCACTGAAATTTCCTGCACAACCCGTGATATCTCCTGACGCTAAGGACCTTATCACACAGCTGCTAGACAGAAACCCTGCAACCCGTCCTGCAGCTGCTCAAATCAAGGCACACCCATTCTTTAAAACGATCCAATGGGACCTGATTGCACAGAAGCAAGTCAGACCACCATTCAAACCCATCCTTGAAAACCAACGACAACCCTCCGCTTCCTCGTCATCGCTTCAACAACCGCTCGCTATGAAGCAGCCCCCGTCGTTCCTTGCTGTTCGGAAAAACACGACACGGCCCTCGTCGCCACTGAGTTCATCCAATCAATCTGCATTCAAAGGATTCAGCTATGTTCGCGAGCACGATGCTGCTAGTATTGCCAGTAGCCGACGAACCATTGCTTCTTCGCTGTTCTCTGATGAAGAAGACGATGATTTCTGGTAAAATGGCCAATATGTGAATAGTTCTTGTTTTTTTCACTTTCGTTTCCCCCTCATTCATTTCCTTTTCGCTGTATATATGTTCTGCCATTCATGAATCAAACCAATACCAATCTGAATATGTATTTATGTACGTTCTTTTCCATTAGCAATAAGTGTGTAGGGATAAAGTAATCATTTTTTATACTAAGTATCATCGGGTATGGGTGTAGTGGAGAATCAAATGCTGCCCTTATACTTTTTGTGCAAAACATACTGCAAAAGACCACATGGCATCTGGCTGCTTTTGCATTTCGATGCACAGCTTATTAACGAAAGCAGGCCAATCTTCCGAGGGTACGTCCAGTGCCTTGGACAAGACCGGCTGTGCACCCTTGAAAATACTGCAAATGTCGTGGTTAAATTCTCGCGTCAACTGATCTTGTTTGCCTATCGACGATGTGAGTCGGATTACGGTATCACAAAAAACATTGCGTACTGAGGAAAATGTCCTTGAGCTCATAGTGGATAACATTATAGCCAACATCTGCAATAATTTTGTCGAGGTACTGAGACAAGAAAGGGTGCTGATTTCGCTGCTCCATCATATCAATAACTAACATGATTGATGAGCATCACTCCAGCCATATAATGCATATACGCTCTTACATGCTTTTCCAGCCTTGTTGACAAACTCATTTCCTTTCACCTACACATCTGAAATGAACAAACTAGCCCTCATGTATTTTTTATATAGTACTTACGAGCATGCCTGCCTCTACCCATTGGATACAACCGTTGGGTTTGAGAATACGTTTGATTTCGCGCCAGAGTTCAGGCCATTGGTCTTTACGCAAACCAATCAGTAAGAGGCGTACATACACAAAGTCAAATGTGTTGTCAGGGAATGGCAAACCCTCCATGACATTAGCTACTTGAAATTCGACATTGGTGGGTCGAATTTCCTTAGGGAAGACATCGCACATGTCAACACCATAACATTTCGCTTCGGGATACTCCGTCGCAACGTCCTACAAATTAGTTCAGTAATATTGTTTACCACGTTTCTTGTCATACCATCAGCCAGGCTCCACTACCGCAACCGCAATCGAGGATAGTAGCGCCATCGTTTAATGGCGTAGGAATAAGAGGGATGCCCTTTTCTACAATATTTCTATGTTCATCATCAGTTAGTGAGAGAGTTCATGGCCATTCAGTTAAAAACGACGCACCCTCCGAAGAACGACTTGACAGCAAAGTGTTGCTAAGAAATGTTTGGTTTAGATTGACTTTTTAGTGGCGATCCAAAGTTATACATACACCAATAAGGCGGTCCATCTCTTCGTCATCGTTGGGAAACCAGTAGGCCGAATTGGCGACTTGATGGATACGACGAACGCTACCTGAGTTCGTCGAAGTTGTATGGTGTGTGTTATCCTCGCTTTCGTGTTTCGAAGGTGACGAAGATGTCGTAGCTGATGCCGCTGACGATAAAGGTGGATGCGTACTCGACTTCCGTTTAGAAGACAGCTTGTTGCCCATGTTTTTTTTATGAAGATGCAAAAAAGCAAGAGCAAAGACCCAAAAAGATATGAGTACCCTTATATATATGTATTATCTGCATCCCGCTTTGGAGTTTTTTCGCGGAATTCAAATCAACAAGGTTTAGACGTAAAGTTTAGCCAAGTGGATAACAATCAGAAGCTATAGTAGAAACACTTTAATTGTTAGTCAATGTATAGTTTGCTCACGTAAACGCTGCTACACGAAATATGCTCACGGTCGTATATGTCAAGTAAACCATTCACCCTTGTTCAACAAGCAAATAGAGGCCACGATCCGATTCATCTCAGAACGTATCACAAAAAAGATTTTTTTTAACAAGTTTGGGCTTTTTCTTTTTTCTCGACGTAATTTTTTAACGTGTCGCTTACAAATGTGGGCAATATTCACGACCTTGTCTTGCGGCACAAGTTCATCCGTATACCGTAGTTTGTAGGTTTCTGTTTAATTCTAAATCCCTATCGATAAGACGAGTAAATCTTTTGCCAAGTACAACATGTACTCCTGACTTTTTACATGAATGATGCGGCCTTTTTTGCAGCGTCGAATCGCGTCACTGTCGTGTGGCAAGCGATACACGAATAAAAAAAGGTAGATACATCGATCAACGTTCTAGATTCTTCCTCGATTTTGCGTTAAAAAATTTGGCAAGGGTCGACTTTATTACTTTACTCTTTTGACCCTGGAAGCCACACACAGCCATAGCCAAAAGAGGCTCCCAGTATCAAAAAATGAGTACTCAAAATTGCCAGAAGTATTTTCTTTCGACGTAATATCACAACGATTTAAGCATTACGGACGGATAGTCGATAGAGACAGCTATTTAAGATTGAACAGTAAAGTATGCTGGCTCAACAGCGCTTTAGCTCTCGTACTCAATGTTTACTGTATTCTCGAGTAATATACATCTAATTACCGAAGCTCACACTATCCACAGTACAATTGTAACCTCTTTGGCAGGGGTCACAATCCGACCAAGTCTACTCGTGGCGGGCAGTTATCAAATCAGCCGAAAGCGCCAACTAATGCTTGTCTTTTCTCAAGAATCGCGCTAATGTTTGGAGCAGCTCTAGTTTCTCATGAAATATATAACGACTGGTTGATATAAAATCAGCATGTACTTCAATTCCATTTGGAAGACTGCTACACACGTATGGTGACATTGTACGTTTCATATGATCATATCTGGATCGCCGGAATATAATCGAGAAACGTACCTCCTATACAAATACCTATGGTATTAAGAGCCATTCGCTCATTCATTTCTGATAACATTTTCGCGATAAACTACTGCCATACATTCTATATGACACCTTCGACTGGTATCTAGTTAAGGGATTATGTACTGATTTCGTATTCTCGCAAATTTTATCTACGTGGCATTGCATAAGTAGCAAGGCTTGTTATATATCCACATTACATTTGAGCTAATCAAAACCAGTTTACTCCAATAAGCGAAATATTCATCTACTCATTTGATTATAATCTAGCTTTATTAATACGTATAATTTTTCGTGCGCTTACAAATGTGAATAATAGATATGAAATCACCTTGCAGCACCAAGTTCATCCACAATAAGATGACCTGTCCTCATACCTTTGAAGGTTTGTTTCTTAATATAGGGCCGTTATCGAGGAAACCATTTTTTTTTTAAAAAAAAGAACTTACTTTCACTGAGTCCAGTAGCACGTGTCTCTGATTTTTTACGTGAATGGTGCTTCTTCTTCTTGCGATATCGAATCACCGTTACAGGCACAGGTGACTTGTGAATTAAGAAGGTAGATACAGAGCCCATCAACATTCTAGATATTCTCTCAATTTGCGTTAAAAGAGTTGATAGATATATATCAGCTTTACTGCCTTACCCTTTCATTGTACTACGCCCTCGACAACCGCACACAACCATAGTCACTGGAAGGTCTTGAATCTATTGAAAAATAAGTAACCCTGGTTGCATCAACAATTTTTGCCTTCCAATACCTTTGTCATCAATACATCGCGGACGTGACCACGAACAGCCGATACCACCAACTTAACATCGAACAGCAACATGTGGCCCATGAGCACTTTTGCTTTTGTATTCAATGTTTGCGCCACTCCTAGTATCTACAATTTACCAAAGTTAACACCATAGGCTAATGTGGTACTTCCTTTTTTTTTACCTCTTTGGCAGGAGCCATTTCCAACTCTGCCAAATCTTGTTCTTGGCTAACAACTGTGACAAGATGAAGTTCATCACCGTCACGCATAATTGTACCCATGGTCCACTCCATAGCCGAATGACTTTCCTTACTAAAGTCACAGGCAACCAAATACAACCGAGACTTGTGTCGCAACGTCGGTTGTTCAATAGATTTACCATAAAACTGTGTCATATGAACACGATCAGGATTCTTGGAAACGACAGGCTCTGTAAACACCAAACGTCGATGATGATGCCGCAACGAGGACGAGTATGATACGAACTGAGGGGAGGCTCTCTCTGGTGATGGAATACTGCGATTACGCTCGGTTGTTGCGATAAGTTGTGGATCCACATAAAGATCTTCATCTCGGTCTTCTTTGATGAGTTCTCTTTGATGCTCTTTGAGATCTTCAGCAAGTAAGTCAGCTTGAGACGATCCAGTTGATTCTATATCCTCGCTTTCAGAAGACCATGTCGATGATGGTCGTACTGGTGTTTTGTTGTGCATAATCGGTGAAAGCTTGTTGTGCGTTGGTTTCGGCTGTATAATGAGAGCATGTGGTACTTCTTCGTCGCTCGATGCAACTTTATTCAATTCTTCGAATGTCCTTTGCTCTGTCGGTGATCGTGGTTCTACACTCTCTATGCTGGGCGTGAGTGTGACAACGGGAGGCGGCGACGTGATTGGGTTTTCCCCATATTCAAGCTCCTCATCTGGCTCTTCACGCTCGTCGTGTTCATCTTGGTTCTGTTCTTTTTGCTGGGTTTTGCGATGACTACGTCTTCTACGGTGAGTATGGTGTGACATGATACGGAAAAAGATAAGAAGTGAAAAAAAGTAAACCCCATGCTTGATTTGGTTTTTGACCAGCGTGTTTCACATTGGAGAATATTGCACTTTAACGTCAATTAAAAATACCAAAGCATTTGCGGCACTCCTATCACTAACTCGATTTATGCCTCATCGGGATAGTTAATACTGATATACGGCGCCATCTTTCAGAAATCCGATGGCTATATAAGAAAAAATTCATAGCTACGTGTTACCCATAAATAAACAATCCTGTTATCCATTCAGATCGGCGGAGCAAATTCCTATTTGTTTTACATTCACATCAATTGTCATATGCAAACACTGTAAGTAAGACGTGTAATTGCCGTTTAACATCTTGAAAACAGCATTTTTTTGTTCTGGTACAATATTGTTGGCTCTGCAGTCACCATTGCGGCATACGATTGCTTTGACGGTCATAACGGTGAAAAAGGCTGTGCAACAACAAAACCTGCACGGATCCGCTGACTCTGGTGCTACAGTAATTTCATTGACTGTTTGTTATCCAAGCCTACCATTCATCATGAATTCTTAAATGTATGCTTTTAGCACACACTGGCGACACTTGATCTGGGATGATGAAAAGATCCTTCAAGTTAAATATATAATGGCTATGAATACGACTACATTTTATTAGTCTCCCAGTGTACATTGGGCCACGATCTTTATTAAAGGTTGCAGCGAAACAATAACTAGACTTTTCAGATAACTTTGCCTTTGGTATCTAGGAGATCGACACCAGATGACTAGTCGTTTTTACATGCTACAAAAAGAAGGATAATACACCCAGAAGTTCTCGTTTCACACACCAAGTGGTTCCCAAGTCCATGTTTGATACGAATCCTTTCCTCGATTACATGAACAGAACCTTTTGCTCATGATATCAACTTTACTACTTTTTCACAAACGACCAAGTACTGCTGACACGACCAGAATCTTTTATTTATGCGTACATTTAGAAGATATCGGCAGTAGCGGAGAACTCAAAGACAACAGCCTTGCCGGTGAGCTTCTTGTACACGGCAGAGAAAGTATCCAACTTGTACTCCAAAGAGGTGGCGTCCTTGGCATCCAAGAAACTAAAACCGCACATGTGAGAAAACCACTCCTATAGACATTCTAATGTTCAACTTACACCTTGATGGTCTTGGAACCATCGACCTTGACGCGGGTGCGCTTACCAACGATCTCGGAGGGGTGGCAAAGGTCTTCCAAGAGAGCGTCGTGGACAGCAGTCAAGGTGCGGGATCTGGGGCGAGGCTGCTTGGGGTTGTCGCGACGCGAGGGCTTGGGAAGGATACGGCGCTGGGCAACGAAAACGACGTGGCGGTCAGAGAACTTCTTCTCCAATTCGCGGGTCACGCTGTATAACTCTAATTGTTAGCCTTCTAACTCTTGCAAAACAAAAATGTTTTGTTCAATTACCGAGCTTGGATCTTGCCCCATGCCTTCTGGGTAGGAACGGGGACGAAGATGACAATGGCCTTCTTGCCGCTGCCGACCTCAACCTACAGCATGTTCTTTAATATTCTTGATCGCTTTTTCGATAGAAAGAGTTGATAATTACCTCCTTGGCGGCGGTGATTTGAAGGGGACGCAAGTCCTTCTTCAACTCGGGAACGTTGTTCTCCAAGTCAACAATAGCCTGAGCGACGGTAAGCTCGAATTCGGTCGTGGGCTGTGCACCAGCGATCTTGGTAATCTTGTAAGAAGCCATGCTAAGCTAATATATTAAAAAAAAGAAAGCTGTCAGCATTTATGAATGTTGAATGATTATTTTTCCACACAAAAAAATCCTCTTTTCAGCCATCCATCGATTGCTTCCATCCATCGATTGCCATCCTTTTTTTCGTTGATCTGCTGCATCCATTCACTCTTTTATCGTTTTTCTTTTCTTCCCGTCCCTTCGCCTTCCCACCCATGCGCTAACGTACTTACACGCGATTAAAAGGAGGATCTCAACTAACCGCTTCCCTGTGCCCACTTTCAACCAACCGTGTCGGAGTTCCCAACAATGTCCGGCCCGGCAAGTTCTAAAAAAGTACACCGCTTATGGACAGCAGTGTCTGGTGATAGTGTCCTAGCAGCAGCTTTTACGACAAGAGAAAGGGTGACACCCGATCTTAAATATCTAGATGCTTTGTATTATATTTAAATATATGGAAATTAATCGAAAGTACCCGACTCACTGAAATTAAAGCTGTTCTGGGACGCCTTTGACTCGCCTGTGGCTTCTGCTCACCACAGATACTGCTTTCTTCGTCCATCCTCTAATTGTATTCCACACACTGATTTCAGACTTTTATATATATCATATTTTTGGCAACCCCTTGTTGTATCAATGTCTTCGCTCCAATAAGAAATAATACTGGTGTTAGAATGGATGAGAATGGTATTCTAATGAGACAACCGAAGAGCCACAGTTCAATTTAGACTTATAGTAACAAGCAAGATTATTTTCTATACACTGATGTGGAAACACATGTTTTATAATACTGGCAAATATGACTATACACAATCTCTCTAGAGAACTATTAAAAAAAAACTCACTACAACTTTTACAATACATCTACTAGCTCATGCTTGGCCTTCGCAAGGGCTAGTAAGCTATCAAATTCGCCAGAATTTCGGCACATTTTATAAAACACGGAATCAGCGTTTCTAATCAATTCCAAGGGGCTATAAAGCAAAAGTTTTAGTCTCATTACCCTCAATTATAAAAGTAAACAAACTCACCTGGCAAATTCAACAATTTGACCTTGATCCAGCACCAAAATACGGTCATATTCAATGACAGTGTGTAATCGATGAGCAATACACAAGATGGTACACTCAGCAAATTCAGTTGCAATCGTCTTTTGGATAGCCTTGTCAGTTTGGAAGTCGACGCTGGCGGTGGCTTCATCCATCAAAACAAGTCTTGAACGACGTAGCAATGCTCTTGCCAAACATAATAATTGCCGTTGACCTTGGGAAAAGTTCTTGCCACCTTCACTCACGGATGTTTCCAAATCACGGAACACATTGGCGTTGACGGCTTCGAGAGATTCGATCTCAAACTCATCGTCGTCCGACGGTAAAAGGTGGACGCGACGAAGTGCTGTGAAGATATCATCATCACTGAATTGTTCAAATGGGTCCATATTGGAGCGCAACGTTCCAGAGAAGAGCGTTGGATCTATAAACAGTAGCATATTAGTAAACATGATGACTAGAAGCGCTTTTTGACATACCTTGAGGAATAATGGTAAGGCTACCACGCAAATCCTCAGTGCCAATGTGCTTGATATCCAAGTTGTCAATGACAATGCTACCACGCGAAGCTTCCACAAAGCGGAAAAACGATAATGCGAGGGTCGACTTGCCACTACCAGTCCTACCAACGACACCAATCTTTTCTCTTGGGTTCACAGAGAAAGATAAGCCTCTCAAAACGGGGTCCAAGTCAGGTGCATAGCGAACCTCAAGATCGCTCACTTCGATGCGACCTTCAGACGGCCACTAAACAAGAAAGCTCAATAAGTTTGTTTTTCAGTTCGGATTCATCACTACTTACTGATGAAGGAGGTCTAACATCGGTGATAGCAGGTGCTTCTTGTTCCATCTCCATAAACTCAACCACACGTTCAACAGCATTGAAACTCATTTCAACGCTGGTATAGCGTCGAATAGCCCAGAATAACTATATGATCTGTCAGTCAACGCAGGCCATGCGTAGATTTAACTGGAAGCTTACGTAGTCAGAGAAATTCATCACAAAGCTGAGACAAAAACCAGCAGCCGATGCATCCAGATGGTTCAAACTGAACAGTATGCCCATTCCCGTCACCATGCTGACAATGGCGCCAAGAATAGAGAAACGAGTGCTGATCCATCGATTTACAGTCCAGACAAAGTAATAGGGTCGAGCATTTTCATCCACACGCTTCAACATTTCTTGCATAAATTGACGGCTTACGCCAAAGGCACGGATGGTAGAGACACCAACAATGGTTTCGGAAAAGTGGCTGAACAAAGGAGAACGGGATACAGAATCCATACGCTTCAGTTCACGCGACGTGGAAACAAACATGGCGCCCACCGCAACGCTGAGTGCGACAATTATCACCATAGGAATCAAAAAGATCGGCAGTACTGCCGATATCGTGAGTACAACTGAGATAATGACCAATGTCGTGATGGCAAAGTTCAGCAGGTCGTTGGGAATATTGGCATCAATGGTTTCAAAATCTTTGGAGAATCGGTTGAGAACACGTCCAAGCGGTGTGGTATCGAAGAATCGGAGTGGGGCACGGAACACCCGGTTTAATAGCTTGGCATACAGTTCAGTACTTGCGCGGAGACCACCGAGGTAGATCAGAACGAAACGGAGTGTGCCAACAATGACGTTGGACATGGTAATCAGCACGTAGATGCTTAAATAGAACTTGACACTTTTTGGTTCCTCAAGAACATGCATAGATGATGATGGAGAGTAGAATGGAACGTAGGCGTAGAGCGGTTTTTCCTGCGTAGTGAAAGAATGGACACTGGGCGCATTATTTGCTTGGGTCCAGATCTTGACCCACCATGTTTCCACAACATCCAGCGAGCGCGATCCAACAAGGGTCAGGAAAAGAAGCAGCCAGAAGAACCAGTTGCCTGCCATCTTGATATACATTTTGTACAACCGAAGCTTCACTTTACCCGTTGCTCGAGCTAAAAAAAGGTATGCTAAGTACATTTGAACTATGACTTATACCAAGTACTTACTCTCTTCCTCAACCAGCGCACGAGGCTTTTTGACAGCAGAATCTCCTGACGACGCAGCGGGTGTTTCCGTATCAGCATCAACCGGAGAAGGATCAGAAGGAATCTCATCTTCGATGGCTTCCTCAACGAGTTGGTCTTCTTCATCGAGTATTGTAGACAAAGAACCGGACTGACGAAGCTCAGCAGGGCTGCCGACGATATCAGTACGGCCACTGCTGACATGAACAACATAGGCAGAACCGTTCAGGCAAAGCTTTACATGATGAGTAATCAGAATACGAGTACGTTCCTTCATCAATGGACCGTTAAGACACTTTTCGTACAGATGCTTGGCAGTGTGAGCTACATAAAATCCATGGCAATTAGTTTTTTCTTCATTGAAAACAGTCTGTAAATAACGCTACCATCAACAGCACTCAGTACATCGTCCATCAGTATGCTCTTGGCACGTGAATAGACGGCTCTGGCCAGAGCGACACGCGCCTTTTGACCACCGGAAAGTGTGATACCCTTTTCACCAATTTCAGTCTGATCACCGTCTTCAAAGATAGATAGATCCTTGTCCAATGCACAGGCCTTGAGCGTATCTTGGTAACGCTTCTCAACGAAAGGCAACCCAAACAGAATGTTGTCACGAATGGAAGCATTTTGCAGCCAAGCTAATATCCCGTCAGTTTCTCCGAACGCATAAACTCAAGATCTAATTTTTTTTTACCTGTTTGTGACACGTAGGCTAAACCGTGTTCCAGGATCCAATCTTCTTCAGGAATCGAATTTGCGGTTGTGAAATCAAAAGATACCTCTTCGGCAATTGGGGCACGAGGACACTCGATGGAGCCCTTGAGCACCACGGTTTCACCGAGAAGACTCAACATGAGCAGGGTTTTGCCTGAACCAGTGCTGCCGCAGATAAGGCTCAACTTGCCATTGGGAAAGTGGATGTTGATGTCTTTGATCATGAATGCGTCAGTGTCCAAGCGGGTGTCATCACTACCAGAAGACACAGCGCTGCTTTGCTCCTCAACTGGCTTGGATGACCAGGAAATGGTGGCATCCTCAAAGGCGATCTTCACTTCCTTATTTAGGTCGACGGGCGGAGCAGGCTCGATTTCGTCGTGATCGAGATAGGTCTGGATACGTCGCACACTGTACGTGGGATACTTTGAGTAACCTACAGACCCTGCGTTTACCACCAAAGGCTTACCTAATCAACGCCTGCAAGAGTTCGATAAAGGTTTCTGGAATAGCATTCAAGGCGAACCGGAGCTCATTGAACACGATGACGCTCTGTTGTACATTGAGGATAAGTAAAACTGGTTCGCACGTCACACTTCCTCCGTCCCTACCGTGAACGCAATCGGAGCTGTCAATTCGTTTCCTTGAAGCACTGTGTATGACCAGAAGGACACAACCGTGACCAGAAGCGGTGACCCTTGCCAAATTAGCATGAAAAGAGCCTCGGACATGTAGGCGGTGCGCAGGAGAGCCAGTTCGACCATTCTGGAAGCCATGATTCTCTTTTCCCAGTCTCTTTCGGAAGCAAAGAACTTGATCTGACGAATACCTTGCAGAACCTCGTTCATAAGCGACACACGCTTATCTCGGGCCTCCATGAGGCGATCCTGTGTCTTTGCGAACAGCTTGGCATTGAAATGGTTGATGGGGAGAGTGATGATCATGACCGACAAGCCCAGGAAACACGAAAGTCCGAGCAGTTGGTACAAGAAGTAGATGCCGATAACCAGTTCGACAGGCGCGGCATAGAGCGTGAACCACCAAGTGCTGAATTCGGAAATACGGTTGGCATCAGTGCTCATGAGGTTGACAATCTGACCGGTGGACGAAATATCCTCGTCGTCGTCCTCCTTCTCGTCATCGCTGCCTTTCTTCTTTTTATCGTCGTCGTCTTTTTGCTGGTCAGAACCGCTCGATACAGCCGTGTCACGGCGTCGCAGAGTCTTGCGGTAGATTTCAATGTTCAGCATAGCTTTGATGCGCACTTGGACCGATGATGCAGCTATAAATATGAATCGCTTAATGCAATTGTTTGAGATGAACAAGTAAAGTAAGCTTACCCCAATACCATAGCTGACCAACGATTACTGCAAGAATAACCGTGGCTGCACCCAAGCCCATGACGATTAAAAAGCCATCGCGCATACCAGTCTCCAGTCGTTGGCCTGCTGCCATATCCTGGATCAACACCAACAGCTGATTGACAAAAAAGGCGGGGCAGTAGTAGATAATGGCCGAAACAAAAGCCGTAATAACCTGGATGATGATGGCGGTTCGATTGGCACGGTAGATACGATACAGCAGACCACGACCACGCGCTTGGCCGAACAAAAAGAAAAGGTTGTAGCCACGATAGTTGGGTGGCAAAGTCGGCAAATCATCCATTTCAAGCCTTTGCTTGCCAAAGGCGTAATTGACAAGCGGAGTGACCCAAGTAAAGAACAAGAAACTGGCGATCGACGACACGTTGACAGTTGTTACGGCATGGCCGTTTTCGTCCAAGAAAGGAGGACCGCGATTTATGGTAGAGGTGACATAAAGAATGTCGGCCGTCAGAAGCACTGCAAGAAGACGGGGTACCGCTTTGGCCCACGGTACCCAATCTTGTGTCTCCTGCGTCAGTGCATAAAGTTGATAACCAGCACCGCACAGCGCCGTAAAGGAGATCGCGCATATGTGGCAATTCAACACAAATCCCCAGTCATTCGGCAATCGGTATCGCTGTGATGTCAATGCAAGGACAAAAGTGTATAACCAGGCAGCCAAAGTGAAGCTAGCGCCCATGACGCTGTACACGCCAAGTTTTGATCGATCGTCTGAGACAGATTGGACATTCAAGTACAGATCGTAAGCTGAAAAGAATAGAAGTACAACCGATTCAAAACTGATTCGAGAGGTTCGGTCAATGTCAGCGTAAGGAACTGAAAGATCGCGCTTATCGTCGAAATGGAGTGGTGAAGGGTCGGGCCCGGCTTCTTCTTGACGCCGAGCTTTGTGATCGTATGCTCGTTGCACAGATAGAATAAGTGCGCTGAGACATGTAGTAGTTGCAAGGCCAGTGGCTAGCCAAAAACTACTTGGTATACTGTCTTCTTCCATTGGAAGTAACGTTGAAGTATAAGGAAAGGAAGGAAAAGAAAGCTATCTCCTAGTGAATATATTGGTAGCGTCGGTGTGAAATAATTTTTTTGTGCGACGCTTTGCCGCAGCATTAAACGACCGCACAAACTTGCTTTTCGTGATATCTGATCCGAGTCCAATACAAACATTCGCTTAATCCTTAGCTTAATATCACCGCACGCGCATATATTAATATACAGACATATTTATAGAACGTCAAGGCTCATC
The DNA here is from genome assembly GCA_025266875.1 of Fennellomyces sp. T-0311. Lineage (NCBI taxonomy): Eukaryota > Fungi > Mucoromycota > Mucoromycetes > Mucorales > Lichtheimiaceae > Fennellomyces > Fennellomyces sp. T-0311. The sequence goes on along the minus strand of JALLLT010000003.1, from coordinate 1,098,038 downwards.
AGATAACACTATTAGAAGATTATGTCCCAATACAATTAAGATACCGCTAATGTCTGCCCGGGAATAGGATTGTCTGGTGTCAGGCGCCGGTTACCGCAGTATGCATTACAAAATTGTACGCCATTGCTGCGGCACTTACGCACCCTCAAGAAAAAAATTTACCCCCTCCTCGCAAGCATGTAGACATTCCGGCCTGATCTAGTCACTTCAGCATCATCTAGTTATACTTTTGCTTATTGCCTAGTGTTTGATTGTCCTCTACCAGGAAAGGGATCTCTCTAACTAATTCAATTACTAGTATCTGTTGAGTCCGCTTAAGCAACTCTTAAAAAAAAGGAATTTTTTTCAATTTTAACCCGTTCGTCATACACCAGCGAAACGGATACTATTCTCTATATGACTTTGACCAATTTAGTGTTTGAAACACGGGGTTTACTGTTGAATATAACGCCCTTTATCTTTCTTCATGATTTAAAGTCAGTTATCAACCGCCGAATGGCTTACAGATCGGTTTTCTTGTATCACTATTTTATTCGTTATTCTAGTTATGTTCGGTATCTGTCATGCAATTTTTTACGGGGGGAGGGGTTGCGGTTCATGTCTCAACGGTAACCGCAGTAGTTACATATATTCACTGACATACCACGCTTGTCACCAGATGATCAACTGCATACTGAGCCATCTAAAAGCCAATTTTCCAAAATTGCACTTTTATTTACTTTTAGTGCATTAAAAGGTTTACTACATCTGTTGTTTAGGGATTTTACTGAAAAATACAGCGTACCCAGCCATATCGAGAAGCCTGTATTTTTCGCCTATGCGACTAGCTGTTGTTTGTCACATAATCCGTAGAAGGATATATGTGTCTTTATACTGTGTTTATTCCAGTTGCGATGATCATATGATATCAACGACATTTCTTTAACTTCATCACTGCTACCCCATAAAGCCAAGCTTCAAAATCTGAAGAACCAATGAAAATGAGAGAGCATGTCATCTTATGACTTTTATAGGGCAAAGAATCAGTGCTTTTGTTTTTATTTATACACCTGAATTGCTCTGGTATAGTACGATCTATGTTTTGTTATTCAAAATATAGTTTTGCGCCATCATCTGATCCTGGGTCTGGTTTCATTCTATCTTGATGGAAAAGCTGCTCTTCTTGATGGTTGAAAATGTTACATTATCCATACACGTAGCGTCTATGGTATATGACGACACATCGTCATATTATTAGCGAACCCCATACAAACTCTAATTTGATACTTGATCGGAAAGACGGAGCTTATCACATAAGGAGACGTGACACTAAGTAACAAAATTGTTCCACAATGTACAACATCAACTCTAATCCTGTTCTGGGGAGTATGTTCATGATTTTTCTTATGATGCTGATTGCTTAGCGAAAAATACCATATTAACTACTCTGTTGACAGCTTCAACCTGTCATCAAGTGACAAGTTCGGAGTGTGGTCAATGATTTGGTCTGTGCGCCTATTCTATATTTTGACGATGACTCATACTTATTGGCTGGTATAACCTAATTGGAAAAAATTCCTGTCATGTAGAGAAAGGAATATAACTCACTATTTGGTGCAGGTTACCTGCTACGATCTATCTTGCGGATAATTGAACATACTATTGTAATGGGTGCCCAAGTATGGTCCAGTAAAGATGTTACATGTATTAGAGCAACCACGCAAAACCAACGGTATGTAGTACGCACTAGTGATAGAATTAACTATTAGCCGAAGATATCGGGGATGATGCAATTTATATTGATGTGGTCGGCAAATACGTAGAAATATAAGTGAGCACATTTATGCGACTAGTTAGGTAGTAACTGTGTGTGTGTTATGGGTCTTGATGCGAATGACCATGGCTCTGAGCTATCTTATTTAAATGCGTACAGAGAATGGGTGGCTTTCATCTGTCGTAAAAGATACAAAGAATGTTGGAGTACATATTAATAAAGTAACTATAGATAGTTTCGAATTAAGTATAGCACATTGACCACCAGCGGTATTACACCTCGACACCCCAGATGCCACGATTTTTTAATTATTAATTTATGTATCTGCCTCTGCTTGGGAGACAGTGTTGAATGGGGACTGAATGCTTATGAGCAACGTGATCTTCTCTAGATAGTTTGTCGAGAGGAAAAAGTGATAATTAGGACGCAGGACAATAATAATAGGGAAGTCCAGTGAATCTCCATAAGATCATAAACATAAAAAATGTAGAGCTGGCTACTTGGTTGCTTTTACCCAGAAGACTTATATGCTTTCCAAAATGTGCTCAACAGTTGAAATATAAACTTTTATAAAACTATCAAAGTAAAGTACATTACCTTGTTATTACGCTTATATGGAAAAGATTTCTCTTATGTTTATGACCTTATGGACGTTCACTGAACTCCCCTAATACATGCTTCATTTTCCTTCGCCGGAATTCACAGCAACCAAGAAGTTTTCCGACGAAGAAGAAGCAATACTTAAGAACGAGGTTGCTGTTTGGAAAAGCAAGAAATAGTGGTTTGATGGTTCTTTAGGAGATTTTTCTTTGGCTTCGACCCGGAAAACTGGCCGATGACGACTATAGTAGCATTTAATCAAGATAAACGAGCCCTCCATTTGGGTAATCATCCTGGTGAGGAACTCGATCCTGCTTTATATTATATTAAGATATCAGTCATAAAATCGCTGTTATGGTTAATAAGCCAATCTCAGCCAACAGAGTCGATGTGGTTAAACGTACAGATGTTGATATTTTAAAGGTAAAACTGACTGGGAAGGATTGTCCCACTAGTCTGTTGCAGGGTACACAATCTATTAGGGCTAGACTTTATGTTACTAAACTATGCACGAAAAGGGTAAAGAATTGATATAGAGCAAATATACAAGCAAAGAATCAATGCAGGACAAGGCACGCGAGATCTGCATGGACAATGGTTAAAGGGTGGATACGCAAAGTAGTTGTACAACGATATATATTTATCTAAAGCGCATTGAAAGTCGAACTTATGATATCCAGTAACGCCAAAAATTAGAAAATGCCACCGACCATCAACATATAGCAATTTTATTATCCTACGAATTCAATAATACAGCTTACCCTTGAACTACCGGATATTGTTCTTTACTGATATTACACCTCATTCGGTGTTCGTCACTGAGCTTGTGACATATCCAAAGAAGATAATAAGGTGAAGCTAAGAACAAGTAAATTCTTATTTTGTAGATTTTTGTCGTATTTCCATTTTGGACGAGCGGTTCTAATGTTCGGAGTGGGCGCCGGGGTCTAAATACAGTACATACGCGTACTTATCGTTTTGGATCGACAATGTAAAAATGTATAAAAGATGTATGACCGAGAAGTTCAAAAGAACTTACCACTTTGAGCGAAGTTTTCCTAGCAAGCATGACGACAAATAGCGAACGAGTTTATTTTATCGGTGGTACCGGAAATATTGGAACAGTGGCTGTGAAGAAACTACTGGGGAATGGTGTTTCTGTCACTGTTTATGCTCGATCATCTCGCAAAGCTCAAGATCTTTTTGGAAACGACCGCAACTTGACTGTTGTTGAAGGCGATATCAACGATATGAAGCCATTCGACGAAACCATTGCTGGTCATACACGCTTGTTCCTACTGGTGACCGATATTTTGAATTTTACAAAACTCAAGGTGACCATTGCACAAAAGGCCTATGCAGCCGGTGTCAAGCAAATAGTGGATATTTCTGCCATTTCAGCTGGCTTCCCATGGCGCTCGTCATTGAGCAGCATCATTTACCGTGACGCTGAAGAGGCACTCTTGGCAATCAATGACCGTGCTGCTTATGTTGCACTACGACCATTCCAATTCATGACCAATCAATTAACACGGGAAGCTCATATTATTAAGACCACCGATAATATCATCGATATTGTAGACCCCGACGAGCCACAGGAATGGATTTCACCGAACGATATTGGAACTGTTGCCGCCAATATTTTCCAAGACCCGGTCGAAAAGCATGGAGACGCCGTGTACAATATGATTGGCGATGTAGTTTCAAGAAAAGAGCGCGCTATATTGCTTTCCAAGCTACTCAGTCGTTCGATTACGTACAAACAGGTCACACCCAACGAGCAGTTTAACAACTTGATATCGCTTGGATTTCCCTATAAACATGCACACCTACTTATGGGAATACCCGTATTCACCGGTAAAGTCACGCCTGGATTGTCAATATTGCTTGGGCGCCCACCACAGACATTGGAGCAATGGTTGGAAGAAAACAAAGCTGGCTTCGTGTAGTCATCTCCCAAGATGGTCGGTATGATGGTTATAAAGTAGTTCATAAAACCCATATATGTACGGTTGTGCTTTCTTTGCGTATGTAATGCTTATCAACAATTGTTCGGCACACCTATGTATATCCCCAACTATCAGATCTTTCAGAAGTATGATTAGCCCTGTGAAAAAGTCGACCATGATTTACATAAAGGATCTTTAAATCCGTCGATATGGTGTGTGCGACAAAACCGTGATGATCGATGATCGAACAACTGACCGCGAACACAACGAGGAATATATGAGCAACAGTGATGTGAAAGTACGCCGTTGACACTTTTGATTGCTAACTGATAGTTTTCTTCCGTCATTTTCGCATACAAGAAATGGTTTAAATGGTAAACTTTAAGGTGTTCCAGCCGTGGGCACCTCCAGATGGACCAACGTACCTTTGCCAAGTTCCTCTTCTCTACCAAAGGCAGACGCGCCGCCAATATATCGACATATAAAGATCCTCCAGATATTCAAGTATTGTTTATAGACTTTATCCGCTCCGATTGTCCTCAGCATTGATCATCCAATTACATTGTGGATCGCAGCCTGTACATCTTGAAGATTGCCTTTGGTGAGATAGGCGTGTTTTGAAGGTTGATTTAATGTGACGCCATTTGGTCGCAGTGAAGCAACATGCAAGGTAGCGTACCTTAAAAATGACAATGACTTTAAATGCTTGCATATACCGTGCTTCCAAAAAGTAATGTCACTACCCAAAGAAACCAATGTCGTTCCAAAAATGGAAGGGCCTTGGCGTCATTGATTTTATGGATAGCGACATTGTTTTTTGGAAATACTATATTCACTCATGCACTGAGAGTATAAGGAGGTGTGTGACCTCGGTAGAAATTTTATTTCTGCGACGCCATGTGCAAAGCAGAGGCGAGACGCGAACGATCTTTATGTTATGATGCTGTAAGACTAGCGAGGTCTCAAGCATTTACAAATCGGAGGTCAAGATCGCTCATGCACTGAGTTTGTTCGGCCTATATAAAGCAACACCATTTTAAGCCTCTCGGCCTAATACCAGCCTACTCCCTCACAGTAGCTTGTACTTTGCAGGCAATTTGGCAAGCTTACTGGCGAGTGATCTTTGACGACCCATCTTTCCTTCCCGCTGTGGTCTCGGCCAATGTATTAGGCCTCATGGAAAGATTCCGTCACCCACCTCAACAGAAAAATTACTTTAGCTAGACACTTCCTTACTTCATTTCTCTCTCAAATTCTTCCACATGACCTCCGATTTGTAAATGCTTGAGATCTCGCTAGTCTTACAGCATCAGGTATTTGTATTTCAGGCATACATGACATTCAGATCGTTCGTGTCCCGCCGCTGCCTTGCACAGGGACTCGCAGAAATAAAATTTCTACTGAGGCCGAAGACCTCCTTATGCTCTCTCGGCCTAATATAGTGAATGGACTCAGCTGCGTTCGTCGCATATTTGGAGCAGACTACTCCCAGCAAAACTCAAACTCTGTGATTGATTTACTGAGTATATCGCTATTAAGCCTTCAATTTTACAAACACGAATCCTCTCATTCATGACGGGCATAATGAAGCAAATGTCAAAAAGTAATTGTCTGCGCGATTGGCATTTTAAAGAGATTGGGATGGACGTCGCACTAAAAGTGCATTCTTGCAATGGACTAAATTCAGCAAACCAAAAGCCGTGCTGACTGCGGGGCTGAGAGCATCATTTTTTCTGTACGAAAAAATCAGACGTTCTACACTACTTTAAATCCACCGTCACGGGGAGACAAAAAGCACCTAGCGCTGGTGTTCCGTCAATCGCTCCATGGAGGCAGCGAGTTGGAAGGTTTGGTCGTGGGAGCGGGAGAAGGGTGGGATGGGTAAATTGTTGTGAGATACAGCTTTCGAAAGGCCACTGACAGCGATGTTGAATGCTGCTGCTGCATCACGGTTCAAAGTATTCGCATGGTGGAGAGGACAGTCCGGATTCGTGCACCTGATGGCGCCGTTAGCTGCCTTGAGCTTTCCATCCACTCGGTACTTCTGCAGTTTTGTCGGTGCATGGCATTTAGGGCATGTCTTAGATGAGCGATATTCGTTGGTGACGATGACGGTATCTTGCTCGCATGGCTCGAGAGCCTGTCTCAGTTTTGCGTTCGCGCCTCTAGCATGCTTCTTGATGCGACTGTTGACTGCACGATATGCGCCATAAAAAGTCAGTGTTGCTATCGATTGCTGAACGCGCCAAGATGTTGCCAGCTTTCGATGCAGGATAAAGTGACGGATCTCCCTCGTCCTTGACTCTTTATTCCTCCTGTTGCCGTCGTCCTTTTCCTTGTCGCGTTCGCGTCGCTTGGTATGCTTTGTTTCGAAGGTCGCAGCCTTTTTTATTGATGATGTATATTTTTTCGCTTTGGGTGGACGTGTTGTCTGTTGCGGCGGTTGCTGCTCAGGTGATGGTGGTGAGGTGTACATTCGCACAACGCTCATCGCGACGTCAAAGGTGGTGGTAACCGCGGTTGCCGCGACAACTATCCCTGGATCGATCCCAATGACACCCAGCGATTTCTGGCTGTTGAAGCTGTCAATGATCGTCTTTTGGATACGTTTCTATAAACACAGTGATAAGCATACATATAACACGCCTTTGATCCAAGCGCTCTACCTGTTCTATTGTTTCTTGAGGACGAACTGTTTTGTTCGATTTTAACGCTTGCATCCGAAACAGCTCGGCACGCAAATCCGCCAACTTCCTTTGCTTCAATGAGATGTCCTTTTCAAATTCCCGGACAGTTCTTCGCACCGCCCATAGCTTCGTGTAAACACCACGATCCCAATCCTTCTTCCCCTTGTTCTTTTTCCCGTTCCGGAATGTACGACCCAGGTCTGCACGCTCGATCTCGTACTTATTGCACTTCTTGCGTACCAATGTGAGCTCGGCCTGTAGCTCTTTGACCTGTTTCTCCTTCTCTTCCAGAAGTTGTTGGTTGAGATTTTGGTCCATGTTAGCCCTTTTCGACCCAGATTCCGCTGCTGAAGGGTGCGGCCTTTTCTGCCCGGCTGCCTTGATCGCCTTCTTCCTTTTTCGCTTTCGAGCCTTCCTGGCCTTTCCTTTGCCAGCCATTCCCTTACCAGCCTTGTTCTTTGCTGTGGAGAGCGTCACCACAGCCCTACCCTTCCCTTTGCGAACAGGGAGCACTTCCTCCGCACTGGAATCAGAGGAGCTAGATTCTTCATTTTGATCGGCAGACAGGACGCTGCTTGCTTTTTTCATTGCTTGGCTGGTATCGTTCGGGTCAGCGGTCTTGCGATCACGACCAAGCACCCGGACCTGATACTTGTTAACGTAGGTCAAACGGTGCTTGAAGACAAGGTTCTTGGTTTTGAGAGCTTGTGTTATCTTCGGTAAGCGGAAAAAGGCACCGAAAACGTCATCGCGCCTCTCTGGCAGGCCTGCCTTTCGTTTGCTGGTAACTTTCCCTTTGGCGTTGGTAGATGGGATCGTGTAAGTACCGGAGAATAATGTATAAAGCACATCTGCTCCAATATGGATGGAGTGGTTTTTGCCGTCGACATCTGGGACGATCGCCCAGATATTCTGTTGCGGGACCACCAATTTAACAACAGCGTTTGTGATATAAGCCAGAGGGACGCATTTATGCACTGACAGAACATCCGCTTTGTCGTCATCGTCGTCTTCCGCGCTATCGTCTTGATCTGGTTCGAGGTGGTAGTATGGTCGAACTGCGTTGGCGATTTCGGCAGCAGCCTGGCACTGCTTATCGGTTAGGTCGCTCCCCTTGTAGGCTGCATCGCGAATTGCTCTGGCAGACACCTGCTTGGAGGTGGTGGACAGGACTCGTTTGATAATGGCTACCAGTGCTCGAACTTGACGGGTGGTAACTTCTTTTTCTTGGGCATCTACGGCAGACTCTTCCACTTCTTCCTCGTCGGCGTCGTTGGTCTTTGTACTAATCGGATTGTCCTTGTCAAGCTTCTTGGGAAGAGTGCGATCCTGTTTGTGCTTTTCTTCTTTCTCGGCCTCCTCTTTGCTACTAAAAGCTTTTGATGAACGGGACAGCTTGTCAAGCTTTTAGAATAACTCTGTTAGTGCGAAAAGTAAGCACATAAAAGTTCTTTCGATCTACCTTCGCGACCCAGTTGTTTAGCTTTTCGAATAACATTTCGATCACAGCATCATCTCTTCCGCGAATAATCGAATTCTCAAGCTCTTTCCGGTGGTAATCTGTCTTACTCTTAGCATGTGCTATGCTAATACACCGATCCACGGGATTGCCGGTTTCTGTCTCCTCCTTTTTTCTCTTCTCAGCTGCAATCTGTGCGAGATAACGACGGACGCGATCTGGAGCGAGCCTCAGCCGAATGAGAGCAGTTGTTAGGACTCGGAGATCCCTGTCGTGGCGCTTCTGCGACCAGAGGTTGTGTGCAGCTGTCTTGAACTCCCGCAGAGCATTATTCATGGCACCGTTGAAGGCAAAGTCATCCTGCTTGGTGACAACACCAGTATCCACGATCGCCTTGCGCGATTCATGAAAAACAAATGATTCCATCTTTTCGTTCACGCTGGAACCGACGCACCCTAAGCATAAAACATAACACGTTAATTGATGGAAACGGAAAGTGTACACTGCGATGACGTACCTGACAGTATGTTCGAGAAATGTTCAAACTGATACACGCGGGCATCTTCCAACTTGTCCAGATTTGGCGGTATAGGTGACACATGGACAGCCGTTTTCGCCTCTGGTCCGAAATCAAAACCAGGTGCCAGAGCTTGGATATCAAAAATTGTGTCGTCGACAACAGTGCCGCACAGTCGGGCCATTCTTCCGCTGGCGATCATATCAGTCAAAGCTGATACCCCGTTCGAAAGCTGTGCCGTACACCGACCGACGCGCAATTTCTCGTTTTCTAATCGGTTCAAGAAGCCATCATAGGCGATTTCCTCTCGTAAAATAGACCGCAATGAAAACGTCATAGTTTCTGTAAAAGTTACTGTTTCGCGTATTGAAGTGTCTTTGTTTTTGACCACTTGGCTATCTTCGCCGTCGGTTTCTTGGTCATCACTGTTATTGGCTTCTTGATCGCTGTTCTGATCACCCATGACTTCGTCCCACGTACATGAGTCCAAGAAACCCTGTACTTCCTCATGCAGCCGATACCCTTCACTTTTGAAGTATTGAAATCGGTCGTAATCTTTATAACTTTTTATCCGGTCAGCGAACCAGTTAGGAGCCACGTCCGTGGGATGCCGTTTTAGGATGGATGCTTGGATCTCGTCATAGATACGAGGAACATTTTTTCTTTTGTCGTGCTTGTTGTGCAGCTTTTCTAGCATCTTGACAGCTTTTTGCTTGCTTTCCGCTCCTTTAAATGCCTCTTCAATCTCTTGACGATGGAACCGCCTGACCCCGGCCTCAAACTCGCTGATGATCTGGTCTCGGGTAATACCTGTCCGAGACATTATCACCTCTTCGTTGTCCACGTCATCCTCATCATGGCCTGTAATCGTGGCTACAGTAGACGATGGTGGAGCTGATGCCGGCGTTGGCTGACACTTTACCGGCTTCGGAGGCTTCAAAAGAAGTCGATTTGAGTATTTCATTACTTTGAATGGTTAGTCAAAAGCCAACCTTGTACTCGGGCAAGTCGCAAAGTTGGAACCATTTGGTATTCTCGCCAAGGTATGAGTCGGTATGCTGCAGCACACTAACAATTGTCTTGCCAATCGGATTGATCACCTGCGCATGCTTTCTGGTGGAAAAGTAGAAAACACGCAGATCCTTTTGATGAGCAATGGCTATGAGGAACATCAACCCTTTTGCTTTAGTTGGTGGCGCGGTTCGCAAGAAAATGGCATGATCAGAGTCACCGGAAAGCAACCGTATCAATGCCGTGGATTGGAGAATATCCATGCCGCTTCTTTTAAGGGCCTTGGTTGATTTGCGCAGGTTCTCGGCACCGGGAACAAAGTTACGCAGACCACTGAAGGCGTTCTCGAGCCGGTTGGCTGAGATGGGTGGTGCTTCGATCTGTACCTCTTCCGAATGACCAAAGATCTTCTGTACAAGCGTAGGATTCATAGTTGGAAAGAATGTGGTACAGCATGAAGCGCGAAACGCGAAAAAAGAGAGTCGACGCAAGCACGTAATTGGGCGTGTATTCTATTTGGTACTTCCTTATTAAGTTAGGCTAACGTTGACGTCCAAGCATTGTTACTTTCATTCGTAGTATCTATCATAATGGTCAACCCTATTGGCCATCGCTATTGTTTCAGTATGCGAACGAAGCACACGCTTCATGTATGGTACGTACGGATCAACTGTTTCGGCACATGAAATGCTATCGGCAACCAATGATATGCATAGACGGCGCAACCCACCAGCTTCCGTTTAAGTAGAATATCTCGCAGTAAAAAGCGTGACAGACACCCAGCCAGCCATATCGATCAATCCCTAAAGGCTGTTTCAAACGCCGTTAGAACGCCTAAAAAGGGTAGCAAACAAGCTAGTATATAGTTGGAAGAGCAGTATGATCGTCAATCTTTTGCATACAGTTTATCATGCAGATATGGCTGTGATTTACTGCTTTAGCGTAGCACACATCGGGTGATGGAACTTAAGAATGCTTCTACGAATTAAAAAGTGCTGTTATGAACGGAGCCTCTCCCTATTTTAGCATTCATTTACTGAGTTTGTACATTAAACATGTCTCTCCAAATAGGATCATCGTTCCTTCGTTACCACTTATTATGATCATCTAATGTTTGATAAAGAAAATAATAGTAACTAGCCATGTCCCAGCGCATGATTTATCAAACTTGCTTCACGGTAACTGACATCTATTTCTTCCACGAGCCATCATCTTGTCTGGTGATCGGAAACACAGGTGATGTTCGGTAGCTTTTAATGCTGCATGTTTATTTACACTCATACGCACGAATTAAGGTTATTTTTGCTATATATTACTTTCTTAAATCATGAAACCTATTTACACAGTATAATTTTGTATGTGTTGTGTGCAGAGATAACAAAAATTTCCAAAAGTAAATAAAGGAATATGACGACTGGGATTCTCCTGCATATCCTTTTTCGGGTACCTGCCGCTTAATGCACTCGATGATGCACCATACCATCGTGCCAAGTACTTGCTTACGCAAGCGTGCTGTTCCGCTCGTCTTTATTGCACAAGGAAAATATAGTGATGCATTACAAACAGGAATCTTGCAGATTGCATCTAACTATACCTTGCATCAATTCTTTTTTGCCTGGTCCTGTTCGGCATAGTATGCATATACTAGTGTCGATTGGATTGCAGCGAAAAACACTATTATTACTAAGTAAGGAAGACCGCATTATGTAAGATATGCAGATGTAGACAAATCATTGTCTTTTTCAGTCCGATTGTTAAACTAGACGGTATTCCTTAAAAAGTGGTTCTAGAGCGGTGGGATACAGATCCTACAATAATATGCGTATAGATATCAAGGTGATGGATTCGATAACAGTTTAAGATAGCAGATAGCGAGCTGGGATGTCATCGCTTCTATTTAATGCAATAGTTAGGATTTTTCTTATGGGACATACGAGAACAATGGTGTTATCTTTCGGTACACAGCCAATGCCGATGGCGAATGACCTATGTGATCACGGGTAGTTTAAACATTATATGCCCTGGTTACATCTGATTATCATTCCAGTCGTGCGCGTGCGCGTCGTTTTCCTCCGACAAATAATGTGACCAATATATACAAACTTGACAACGTGTCCCATTGTGGGGTGAAGTAAGTGCGTCGTACGTAACTGTTTCGAAATCCAAAAATAAAAACATACATTACTGCTTATCACCACATGGGATAATGTTAACATAATGAGCTGTAGAAATGCCAAATATGATTGTATATTATATCCTTCAGTAACAAAGCGTCTTTTTTTCGCTGTTAACATTCCATTATGTGCACGCCATCACTTGCCTCGTGACTTGAGATAGGCGCGAATGTTCTAAACGAATAGCTAGACCTGTAAACCTCCTGATGACGAAATCGTAGCGTTTGTTGTATTAGCAGTAGGAAGATGGTAAATCGAACTTCATTTAACTGTTTTCGTTGAAAAAGTCGGATTGTTCGAAAATGGTAGAGTTTGATCAATACAGAAAATATAAAGTTCGTCATAATGACCAAAACGTCTCCTTTGTCGTTTCAGTTCTACTGGAACAGAAGAGAATATTACGTAGTTTATATAAAATATGGGAGACATGTTGCCCTTCCAAATAATGTGAGCCACATCCAAAACAGGGTCTAGTCTGAAACCTGGAGCCTTTTTCTCCTTCTGAGAGCGAAATTGTTATTTTGAAGGTGAATAAAGTATATCATAAAAGGTACTAGTGTGAAATGACAAAAGGATACACTATTAAAAAAGCAACTAGACCGAACAACTAACGTTTCAAAAGGTGTTTAGAGGATGAAAAATGATATTTTTTCCGTTTTTCAGCCACGATGCTTCACACGCATTGTATCTCCATCCGAGTTTCAGAACTCGCTGCGTTTCAGGTTCTGCGGATGAGGATCACAGGCTCTTCTATATCCGTGTATGAAGTAGTAGTAGGTCTGTGCGTTCCCTTTGACGATAATACTGTTAAATGAGTATGGCCACATCACATGGATCAAAAAAGCCGGTCATTTGCTTAGCCGACGCACGTTTTCCCATTGAATGATCAGTAGCTTTTTTGAAAAGTGAGCGTCTACATCCGGTACACATAACGGCAATGAGTTTTCGCACGTCCCCGAGCTGGTGGCTGGCTGTCAGTCCTGATCAAAATGAACTTCTGTGGTACGAAAAATCAACAGACAAAGTTGGATTGCATGCATTTCACAAATCGCGTAAAAAAGAATCAGCATGACCGGCAGACAGGGTAAAAAAGACGCGGGGACCCTAAATGCACTTGATGTAAGTAAAAAAGAAAGGGGATACAGATATATTTTGCCAAGAAGTAAGGAGTTCATCTATATATATTACTGGTTGCATTTATTATGGAGGAAGAGAAAGTTGTTGAACTGACAAAAAGATAACAAAAGATAACATGGAAGACCGAGGAAAAGATTGGTGTTACTTGACCTCATGCCCTAAACAGAAAGTCAAAGCAACAAACACACCGTCTTTGTGCTGCAGTTGCACTCGGTGTGTATACGTTGGGTTCTGCGCCCATGGTCCCTTGTCCTGCAGCCATGCTCCACGGCAAGGTTATATATTTGGATAAGTAATGAACGGCGGACTGCTTGCCCAGTTGGAGGCTAGGCTCTTAGCTTTATATGGAATCCGCCAGACTTTTTTTTTATGCGTATAGCGCCAGGTAGGCCATTTTATCATCCAGGGGCTACTTTTGGATATTCCAGCAGGAGGGTAGATAAGAGAGTACAAGATATCTTTTTCCGATGGATGGAACTGACATCTCCATCCCATCAGCCCATAGTTGGCGAGTCGATATGCAATTCCAAGCAGTTTTTCTGCAAAAAAAGTATTTTGTGCGCCAGATGTTGCTGTGTTTCAAAGATCCGATTAAAGTTTTCGCTATTTCATCATCGATATACATTTGGGGGACGAGAAACCAAATTATTCCCGTGATCATTGCTACCATCAGCATGTCAGTAGGTAAAAAAAAAAACAGTATTCCGGAGAGATAAAAAATTGAGTGTTTCTTTTCTTCTTATTTAAAGAGCTGCTTGCATTTCTTTCTCTCTCTTTTTTTTCTCCGTCTCTTTTTCAACCCTTCTCCTTGTATATAAACATACACCAATGGCGACCGAACGGTCTTCGTTGCTGGAACGCCGGCGACAGTCAAATTACAACAGCCTCCAAGATTTCCCAGCACTGCCTTCTGGGGATGACATCCAAGCTATCCATAATACTTCAGCTCCTCCTACCTTTGTCAGCCCTGGTTATCCATCCACACCTAGTCTACGCGACGACCGTCATCACAGTCGTTTTAAGCTTTTCAACAAACGGTTAGGATCTTATGACGAGGATCGCCAAGGTCTGCTTAAGGAAAACACCGGTCTTCGAGTGTGGTACGAATCGTATTCTACAATCGGTATGTCTTTCTTTTTTATGTACAAGCAGCATATATACAACAGGCACAACCCTCTGTTTTTGAATCGGCGATTTAATGGTGGTTTTTTCGTCATTTTGTTTTCCATATAGATTGGATCCACGAAATAATCAAAGAGGGCGTTCGAGTTCGAAAGTTGCGAGAAGCACCAGGTTGGCGAGGACGCTGGGATAAAGCTAAAGATGCTTCTCAAGCTTGGATCCTCGTTATCTTGACTGGCGCAACGGTCGCGTTTATTGCCTGGTTCATTGACGTCGTCCAGGAATGGATGTCCGATCTTAAACAAGGATATTGTACCACCAACTGGAGGTACAATAGCAAATTCTGTTGCTGGGGAAAAGAAGGTGCGTGTGATCACGCGGAAATCTCCAGATACATGATCTCATGCAAACTTCTTATTGTAGAACATGAAGCTTGCCCCGACTGGAGAACCTGGCCCGAAGTCTTCAATACTCAAAGTGAAAGCTCTTCATATCATTCCGCCATGTTCATGTATACTGCTATTGGTGTAAGTGTTAAGAGTTATAAAGAAGAAGGCGGTAGTTTAATTTGTATGTGTGAATATCCCATAGCTTCTTCTTTCGCTTATTGCCGCGCTCATGGTTGTCTTTTCCGCTGAGAAGGTGGTCACTCGTGCTCCGCCTCCGAAAGCAGTGTCAAAGCCCACGACACCAACCTTTGCAAACTCCAAACTTGAAGATATCGAACCACCAAAACCACAGACCAAGATCGCTTACTATAGTGCTGGTTCTGGTATTCCAGAAGTCAAAGTCATCCTTGCAGGATTCGTCATTAAAGGATTTCTCGGTATCAAAACGCTTTTTGTAAAGAGTGTAGGCATGGTATGTTTCAGCTGCTTATTTTAACCCAAGAAAGCCTAAGCTTATTAAGGTTTATTCTGTGTGTAGATCTTTTCCACATCATCAGGATTGAATTGCGGTAAGGAAGGTCCGTTCGTCCATTTTGCTTGCTCCGTCGCAAATATTTTCTGCCGAATGTTCGATAAATACAACAAAAATGAAAGTAAGTTTATTGACGATTGTTACAATCGATTATTTTTGGTACTAATGATCGAATAGGCAAGCGACGGGAGGTTCTCTCAGCCTCAGCTGCTGCTGGTGTTGCTGTAGCTTTTGGTGCCCCGATTGGTGGTGTGTTGTTCAGCTTAGAAGAAGTCAGCTATTATTTCCCCATCAAGACCATGATCCGCAGCTACTGCTGTGCAATGACTGCCGCTATAGTTCTCAAGATTATGGACCCGTTTGGTACCGGTAAAATCGTCCTATTCCAAGTTAGTTACGACAAGGAATATCATTTATTTGAACTCGTGCCATTCTTGTTGTGCGGAGCCTTTGCAGTAAGTATCGCAAGATTTAATTTTTTTGATGCATCTATTAACCCATCTATTGATAGGGATTTTTTGGAGCCTTCGTCAGCTATTTTAATATCAAGTACCAACATTTGCGTAAAAATTCCTTTATCGGCAAGTATCCGATATCTGAGGTTCTTGCGATCATGCTCATCACGGCTATCACAAGTTACTGGAATCCATTCGCACGGTAATTATTTTCTTTTTTTTTCACAAGAACTTTGAGTTAAATCTTCTTCCGTCCTATAGAATGGGATTGAACGAATTTGTCATGAACCTCTTCTCAGAATGTTCTCCGAATAATGACAACGGAGGTCTCTGCGCGTAAGTTATTGTACCTTTTTTTTGTACTCGAAAAAACAAACAATGGAACTTACCCTGTGCGTGTGCAACATATAACAGTGATGATGTATCCGAGATTCCGCGTCTTCTATACTTGTTACTAACGACTTTGGTAATTAAAATGTGCTTGACAATGGTCACATTTGGTTGCCGGGTACCTGGCGGTATCTTCCTTCCGGGCCTTATTGTTGGTGCTGTCACTGGTCGCATTATTGGTTTAGTCATGCAATACCTTACGGTTGTTTACCCCAACGCTTGGCCATTCACTGCTTGCGCCGAAGACTTTGCTACCCGTGGTGAGTGCGTCATTCCAGGTGTGTACGCCATGGTCGGAGCAGCGGCTAGTCTTACTGGTGTCACTCGAACAACAGGTGAGCACAATGACGAGTGTTCTGTGTAACATAGCGCTAAATCCTTGTATCACTGTAGTTTCCCTGGTTGTCATCATGTTCGAATTGACGTACTCATTAACATACGCCGTTCCAATCATGATCGCGGTTATGGTTGCCAAATGGGTCGCTGATGCGATGTTCATCGAAGGCATCTATGATCTACTCATTGATCTACAACTCTATCCTTACTTGGATGCCCGGAAGGAGTATGTTCATACCCACACAATCCAAGATCTTACCGAAAACAATCATGCCACAATTGACATTGACCAACTCAACACAGTCGGCAAACTGTATGACAAGCTCGAAGATATTGCGTCAATGGGTTACAGTGAAGATGGCGGCTTCCCGATCTTGAGCAACAACGGCAAATATCTTGAAGGATACATCGCATCTACTGAGCTGTCACACGCTCTTAATCAACTGTGTCGGTATTTCGATAATAGCCCATACCCAATGACCGAGCAAGAATGTCGCGATGTACCCTGCTATTTCCGGCGCAGTGATCAGGACAATGGGGTAGTGATAGATTCGGCTGACAATCCGGTACTGTGCCTGTTACCCTCGAACCCTTCGATCCAGACCATAGATTCGGAACGTCAGGAGCGACAGCCACTTAATGACTTTTCTATTTATGTCGATCAGGTAAAAAGAAATTATCATCTCGTGTATTCATCTACTAACACAATTTTTTCTATCTAGGCACCGTTGACTATCAACCTAAATGCATCCATGGAACTACTTATGGAAATGTTCGTCAAACTTGGTGCACGCTATGTGTGCTTGACGAATAGCAGTGGCAAATATCTTGGCGTTATTCACAAACGAACTTTACTTGCATACCTCAAGCAGTTGGAGGAAGACGAGTAAGCCTCTCTATACACTAGACCCATTTTTAAAATTCTGCCTTCTTCCTTTTTTTCTTGTATTATATCTGGACTTTCCGATTTCCTTTTGATTTCCTTGTATTGATTATTATATACTCGCTTTTGTTAAATAAAAGAACCCCTCAGATACCGCAATCACCGATGTTGGTGTAGATTATCAGTAACTTTAATCTAGAAGCAAGAAGACTTATATACTACTCATACTAAGCGCATGCAAATCCCTATATAATAAAAAATAGTTAATTGCTTTTTTTGCTACAGAATTTGTCTCCACCTATTTGTTTGGAAAATAGACTTACGAGATTATCCGAATCAAGTTAGTACGAAAGCAAAGTTGTTTTCTCCAAACAAATCTTATGTTCTGGATCAGCAAACACAAAGCATGGGGTAAACCGCCCGACTCGCTCTTGTTGACTTCATCTTTGTACCACGATACTAGACTAAATATGTTTATGCGCCGAGATGGCGTATATGGATTTACGGAATGTAATATGTCTCAGTGAAATAAGCTGCTCGACTATTCAAATAGTGTCTGTATTGTTGATTATTACGCCATAAAAATACAAAACAATGGACTTTTCCGAGTTGTCTGGATTGAGCGGCAACCTGATAGTCTATCCTTTCTTTACTCCCCCAAGAAAAGTTTGATGGGCCCTCTCCCGGTTTGTCAATCTTGGTCATGTGCAGTATTTTCCATCCTGCTGTAAACAGAAACTACAACTAAAATGACAATACTGAAGTTTCTTTGTTCAGTAGTAACATTGGAACGCAAGATGGTCGTTTGAAAAACCACTCTGGGGAGCAGTTGCTTACGTCCTGACTTCATCCATATCCTGTTTTTTATGTATATCTTACAGATTTGAGACGATGGAGCCAAGTTTTCGGCAGGTATAGAAGTATATGTACACCGTGAGTATATCCGACCGCAATTAAAGTTAATAGCCAAAGAATATTTACATAGAAAAGCTTATCAAGTTGTTTCAATTCCTGGAAGTAAGCTTTTGACCGAACTCCCATATACCGTCAAGTTTTTTTTCCCTACACATGACCTATAAGAAACATGAAGTGAAGGGCTTGTAGAACCGTTTCATATAACGAAATGTCTTTTCGGTTGGTTGATATATATGACTCGAGCTTGATTTAAAAGCGCTCGTCATTCCGAGATGATAAAAAAAGTTATCCAAGTTGATGTGGCGCACTGCGACATATCCGGGGAAGAAAAGCACAAGGCACGTGAAGCAATGCTTCTAGCAGACGACGACTACACTGATAATAAGAAATGAAGGATGAATTCATGCAAGTTTAGCCGATAAAGGTATCACGAGATATTTTATAAACTCGGGGTTTAATTAGTTGATGAACAGCCATAGTGACGAAGAAGAAACGGCGATGCTTTGAACAATGTACGATTTTATGGAATATTGCCTTCGATGTTATTATCGAAGAACTGGCTGGAATGAAGAGAATCAGTACTCTAATCTATGTTCATGGTCCCGAGCATTGCTGGATTTCTATACTCCTCAAGGGCTTTCGCTGTACCTGTCCAAGCTACCGACGCCACAATTCAAGCCGTCGTATACAATGAATGCACTGCCATCGCTCAATGGCAGTATTGGATATTTATACACGTCGCGTTCTCTCGATATTGGCACGAGTGCCACGGTTGATTTTCAAGACATGGTGGATCGATTCCGGATCGCGAACCCTATTGACGATTCTCGGAAAGGTTTGTTTTTTCATTATCCAAAACACAAGCGTTTTTATAATAACCATGGAAATGCAATAGTGGATTCGATAAATCATTATCTGCTGTATGGTCGCATGTTTTTCCCAGGCGCAAGACTTGAATGCATGTATGTCCGGCGGATATCCGAAAAAATGCAATATTTGATTACGGCCGTAAATAATCCACGCGTATCAGGATTGCCGGAGGTAAAGCGCTATTTTATAGAAAAGAACATTTGGCTAAGACATATAAAGATCGCGATGCAACTGCAATATGACGTAGGCAAATGGTGTTCTGAATTCTCCTATACGACCGATGATGGTTTGCTTGGAATACGTGCATTATACAATTTTGATCAACCTGAAAGTGCAATTCCCACTGGACAATGGGCACTTGGTACCGAGATCTATTACGGAATGTTGGATAAGAGTGCAGGATGTAAGATTACTGCTGGTGGAACGTTTTGTTGTCATGCTAACAGAGTATATAAAGTGTCTACGGGATTACGATACAGAACACTGCCCTCTGCTAGCTCACCACCCATATGTCTCACTTATACATTGAATCCAGTGGTCGGACACATGTCAACGGCATATGTGGCTCAAGTCTCGGAGGATTTGGCAATGTGCTCGCGATATGATTTTAGCATTTATTCCTATGAAAGTGATCTCAGCGTTGGATTTGAATATCGCACAAAGAATATGCAGGAGGATGGATCGCCAAAGGACAGCGGAAAGACGGAAAAACTGCAAGGTTTGATCAAGGCACGCATTGGATTCGCTGAGGTAAAGGAAGTGCGAGATCGCATAGAGTGCGCCGACTTACAAACAATGTAGGGCTTGGCGCTCATGTGGGAAGGACGGTTTAAGAATACACTGTTTAGTATTGGATTGACGGCTGATCTTTCAAGTCGTCCAAGCCCGATACGCACAATTGGAATAGAAATGCAGTATTTCGGCTAGAATTACACCTCAAGATTAAATCGTTGTTCTTCCCGGCAGATTTCATTATCAGTGCGGCGATGGTGCTTCTTACTGGAGTGATCAACAGGGTCCTTCGCATATCACGGTATCTCGCCGATCTGACGGGTGCATTTTAAGAAGCCCGATCCAATTCAGCGTCATTGGTTGGAAATAAGCTGACAATACCCACCAGCAAGCACCTCCTTGGCTTGAGAACCGATATTGGAAGTTGATTTGTCAGCGGCTGTGGGTATGGCAACCTCTATTTGAGGTTTCCATAGCAAGAGATCACGAATCGGACTTGGGAGGCTACTAGCGTAAGGTGGCTTTTAACAGAAATTTTGCAGGAGTCCTGGAAGCCTGTTACTTTGGAACTTTCTTACTCTCTCACTTCATTTTCCCATCCCTAAACGTACATCAACATGTCGCAACCCGCTGAAGGTCAAACCGACCACAATGTCGAAATGTGGAAGATGAAGAAGCTCATTAAGAGCTTGGAAGCCGCACGAGGGTGAGTTTGTCAGCGTCGGGACGAGTGTCCTGCTCATGTTCTATAGCACTAAACTCTTGTATCGGCTGACGATAGCAACGGCACCTCCATGATTTCGCTTATTCTTCGTACGTAACGGTTAAGAGAGGAATGGCGACAAGGGGTGGAAACTAGCAAGCGGGTGCTCATATTTATGCATATCTGTTTATTAGCCCCCAAGGATCAGATTTCCCGTGCTGGCAAGATGTTGGCCGACGAATACGGCACTGCCTCCAACATCAAGTCGCGTGTCAACCGTCTATCCGTGCTGTCGGCCATTACATCCACCCAGCAGCGCCTCAAGTTGTACACCAAAGGTAAATAGAGTTTGAAAGCGGGAATAGGGTTGAAACTGAGCATATTATTTAGTTCCTCCTAATGGCCTTGTCGTGTACTGTGGTACGATCGTGACGGACGAAGGCAAAGAAAAGAAGGTCAACATCAGCTTCGAGCCACACAAGCCAATCAACACCAGTTTATACCTCTGCGACAACAAATTCCACACCGAAGCGCTTTCCGAGCTGCTCGAAGACGACGCCAAGTTTGGCTTCATCATCATGGATGGTAACGGCTCGCTGTTTGGTACGTTGTCGGGTAACACGCGCGACGTCATCCACAAGCTTCAAGTCGATTTACCCAAGAAGCACGGTCGTGGTGGTCAGTCCGCTTTGCGTTTCTCCCGTTTGCGTGAGGAAAAGCGTCACAACTACGTCCGCAAGGTCGCCGAGTTGGCCGTCTCCTTCTTCATCACAGCCGATAAGGTCAATGTTGCCGGTCTTGTGTTGGCCGGTTCCGCCGATTTCAAGAACGAACTGTCACAATCCGATATGTTTGATCCCCGTCTGCAGGCCAAGATCGTCAAGGTTGTTGATGTTTCGTACGGTGGTGAAAACGGTTTCAACCAGGCTATCGAATTGTCCGCCGAATCCTTGTCCAACGTCAAGTTCGTCCAGGAGAAGAAGTTGATCCAGACTTACTTTGACGAAATCTCTCAGGATAGCGGCAAATACTGCTTCGGTGTCGACGATACGCTCAAGGCTTTGGAATTGGGCGCTGTGGAGAACTTGATTGTTTGGGAATCGCTGGATTTGAACAGATATGTCCTCCGTAACGCAGCCGGTGTCGAGACTGTCTATCACCCGACCAAGCAGGAGGAAAAGGATCGTTTGTTCATGAAGGACACCTGTGAAGAAGCTGCACCTAACTCTGAAATGGAGGTTATCGATGTCAAGCCTCTTCTTGAATGGTTTGCTGAGAGCTACAAGGACTTTGGTACCACTTTGGAATTCGTCACCAACCGCTCTCAGGAAGGTGCTCAGTTCGTTAAGGGCTTCGGTGGTATCGGCGGTATCCTCAGGTAAGTTGTTCTCATGATCAAGAAGAGTCAAAGGGTATACTAACTATGTTGAATAGATACCGTGTTAACTTTGAACAGCTCAACTACGATTCTGATGAATTCTACTCAGACGACGACTTCTAGACGATCATTGTAAATGATAACTCGTGCGGTATATCCGTATGCTCCCTCATCCCGTAAACCCGCTTTTATTTTCTCTTGCTTTGTACACTTTTGCAATAAATCTCTTATTAACGTCCCTAGAACTAGTAGAAATAACGGAATTGCTGCTCCTGTTTGATAGACAGATATATGTCAAGCTACCGATCACACAATTCAACTGACAAATGAGTCTTACCGTTTCGTCTTTTTCACTGATATGCGAAGTGATTCCAAGGCGACGATTGCGCCGACGCAGCATCAAACCAGTTCCTGCTGCAATGAGAGCGCCAGTGATTGCGATTACAAGATTGATACCGTTACCAAGTACTATTGAATACGAGCGGTGATCATTAGCAACAGATATTGGTTCATTGGGCGATCGTTTACCATGGCTTGTGTCACCTGGGACCGTGTAAAGGAATGATGCAACGACGTTTCCAAGATTTCCCATCATGTTGACGACTGCAACAGCCACAGCACGCACAGTCAAGTCGTGGTAATTTATTGCAGACCAAGTGATACCAATGGGGGCTTCAATACCGACGCCGGCTGCGATAATGAACAGAGCAGCATAGCATGCTAAGTGAGAGGTGTAAGTTGTGTATACGCAATTGAGTAATGTATGCCATGTATACTCACGCCAGCGATCTTTAAATACCAGTAGTAACGTATATCCAAGGGCAATGGCGCAAGATCCGGTCGCCACCATGATAGCCCGGCGGTTGCCGTGATCTGCTAAAAGACCACATACAAGCATTAAAAGACCAGCAAGACCAGCAGGCGGTGCTGTTAATAATTGGGACATTTGAGCAGAGAAATTAAATCCTACGTAAGCAGCGATGATTAGGTAAAAGGATGTGAAATGTGTTAATGGCTTACCATTAATGATGATGGGTAAAAATACACCGATACTAGTAACATTGATTGATACCAAAAAGAATAATGCCGAGAACAACCAGGTCTTCTTATCCGATAATACAGTTCGCATAGTACACCATGTGACGCTCTCTTGAGAGGTTACCATGGTATGAGGCATCATGCGCCGTTCCTGAAGCTCCTTTTGTTCCTGAGTAAGCCAACGGACATCATTGACGTTATCGAACAAGACCCAAAATGATAAAAGTGCCAAAAGGACCGTGGGTGCACCTTCGAAGATAAACAAATATTGCCACCCATACAGTCCCAGTTTACCACCCATACCGGTGGCAACATAACCAATAGGACCGGACACGATACCAGCAAGTGCAGCCATGAATAATAGAATTGCAATTCGAAAGCCGAGTTCCTGCGGCTTGTAGATCCTTGATAGTTGATATAGAATGCCAGGAATGTAGCCACTCTCGGCAGCACTGAAATTATATTAATAGAGCTGTAGGAGAGAGTACGATAAAAAAACATTCACCCTAAAAGGAGGCGAGTGATAAGCAGGCCTGTAAAGTTGGTCGTCAGAGCCATGGATGTGGTAACGAGGCCCCATACAAGCATGATAGATGATAGCCACCATCGAGCACCGATGCGTTTTAGGATGATATTGGATGGCACTTGAAATATAATCTACATAACGAGACCACGCTGAGTATGCATTTAACGATTTTCATAGAGATGCTTACATAAGTGATATAGAAGGCAGATATTGTCACACTGAATTCAGGACCCGTCATCTTTTTTAATATAACAAATAAGCTTCGTTGGCATGACACATGATCATCATTTTTCAACTGACCCCGAGATCCTCTTGAAGACCTGCTAATCTGTAAGGGAAAAAATCCTTAATTTATCATTCGCAGCAGAGATGACAGTAATGGGACCTACGCTGCATTTGAGATATTTTGCCGATCCAAATGATCCATAAAATAAAAGATACAGAAAAGTGGGATGACATGCAGATCAAACTTCCGAACTAGCTGGCGCTCCTTTTTTTCCTCTTCCAATGATAGAGTGATGTTTTGATTTTCGTTGCTGTCGACAGTATGGATGGCTGTCACGAATTCTTCTTTGCTGGTGTCACTTCTGTTGCTTCGCTTCCCATAATCACTGGCAACGACGGTACTAATACATGAACTGCTATCATCGGAATGGTGTTCTCCGATAATCGAAAAGTTTCGTTGATGATTAGACATTATCCGAGTGGAGGGTGCTTTTCATACAAGCAGCTTAAGAAGGGTCCACACCTTTTATTTCTGGCGCGCATTTATATACCGCTAAGTTTCAAAAAGGATCAGGCCATCTCCTATTACACGATATGCCAGATCATGTCAAAGGAGCTATTGTTAAGGACAAGGGGAGTAAAAAATTGAACGGAACATTAGTTCTTCCGATGCACTGAACGTTGGGGATGACCAGTCTATATGTCAATTTCAAGGGGAACAAACGTAACGAGATTATATCCATTTCTTCATCTGTATATGTGGGACTACCCTATTCGCTCACGACTATGGGTTAAAAACAGATATAACAGACAAGTTAATGCCTATGCATAAGTTCTTGACAACGAATGTTATAAAGTTTTCCCCTCTCCTTCCTTTTAGGGAACGATGATGGCACGTTGAGAGTTGACAGTTGCGAGTACATATCTGATATCGCGTGTAAAGTTGGTGTACGATAATGAAATGTCATTACCAAGTAATTTTAAGATAGATGGTATCATTGGTCACATGGAACGACCTGTTAGCGAAAAGTAGGTAAAGGGGTTAAATTTTGGTGAAAAAGGCTCTTTTGATCCGAAATTTGTAAACCAATGAAAGCCGCACACCATAAACCTTATGATGGTAATGTTTTTTAATAATAAAACGGACGTATTTGCTACTATAATATTTGATTTGTAGACCATGTTACTGAGAGTTGCAGCAAATAAATGCGGGTTTAATAAGCGCGTGATTCGTAAGTGATTCCAGCTCGTCACATCTCAAAATATTTGGCAGAAAGGCTTATCATCCTTGGAAGAAACATATATTTTGCTATGTGAGATTGAAAGCCGCCTTCTTAAGCGAAATGTGCCGCAATGGGCTTGTGATTGTTACACTGAGGCACTGTAAAAGAGCCCCAGGACCGTTCTTTTTTTTTCCTTTTCGTGTTTTACTGAAGGAAGAAAGGTAAAGTTACGGTACTTACACAGAGTATCCAAGAAAAGTTGACCGGGAAATGTCTATTTTACACAGAGTAGCTACAGAAGCACTTCGAGATGTATATCAAGTATACCACACCTCAACGAGTTGCCGATCCGAAATACACTGAGTACCACTCCAGTGGCGGTGCCTACAAACCCACATGGCTCGTCCGTACTTCCGACTGGAAAAAGGTGCCTGGTCATAAGGCTGTCAATGGCTATCACACCTTATCGTATTGCTGGGAGCAGTCCGGCGAGATCATTCCGAAAGATGGAGATGACATTTCCATTGACCATGGCCTTCATCGAGTAGTCAAGATCGAGAAAATGAAACGCAGTATTTTCACATTGTTCCGTGGCCAAAAGACAACGGTGACGCATGTTACATTCGATAAACTTCTCCAACAAATATGCAAGGATTTTGATATCGAGTACTTGTGGTATGACAAGATCTGCATTGACCAGTCAAACAAGGCCGAAAAACAGCGCGAAATCAAGCAAATGCATCGCATCTATGGCAATGCGCGCTACACAGTCGCCTTGGTGCCCGAAATCAATATCGTCGATCCCAAGGAATTTGACACTGAAGTCCCAGTTTTCAACTATACTCAAGCCAAAAGTACCGCCATTCGTCAAATGTGCGAGTCTCTATGGTTTCAACGTAGCTGGACGTTGGCAGAATTGATGATATCTACTCGTATTTTGGTCATTGGGCGAAACACGCATTTTTGGTCACTTGCGGATATCAAACAAGGGAAAACAATCAAGGAAAAGGATATGCTGTCGAACATCATGCTTGGATTCCGAGAAAGAAAACTAAAAAGCGCGAACCAAGTCCTCGTGTATGCTCATCGCCGGACAAGCACAAAAGAACATGATAGGGTATTTTCACTGGCCAACATTTTCAATGACACAGTATTTATCGACATTGACTACGGCAGCAAAGTGTCAGCTGTAGTCAACAGCTTTTACCGGCAACTGGCCCAACACGACCTATCTATACTGTGCTTTGGTCTCAACACGTTTCCTCCGAATGGAAAACCTGCGACGACGATGGCCTCCTATGGTCTTCCTTCTTGGACAGGTGTTAATGGAGTACATTCAAACCGTACAGTTGTCGACAATGTACTCGGTGGAGGCGGCTTTTGGAGCATTGATGACAATATGCTTTTACATGTACGTTGCCGGAGCCATACTCTACGACCTATTGAATGTGATAAAAACGATGTTTTTGGAGATCAAGGACGCCGTCAACAAGCATCGCGCAACCGTTTCAAAGTGATTCGTTCCATGGATGACTTTTACGGTGACGAGACGGAAGCCTTGGATTGGGGCCAATATTGCATGGGATGGCTAACAGGTCTCATGCCTACCCATTACGCAAAGCCTGATGCAGCATGTTGTTCGCCAGTTATGTCACTCTCCTTGAATGAAAAGTGCAATGAGTGTGTTGTGCTAGGGGTTCTATCCACCATCGTGATAGACAGGGTTCAGAATGAAATTGTTGTTGGATATACCTATTGCTATGTTTCTCCTGTCTTAAAAAAGTCGATCGATAGCCCGACATACAAAGTCATCGGTGTCATCTTGCTAAAGCACTTTCAATATGATGAGCCACGCAAAAGCCCAGAGGATTTCATGGACGAAATGTTCCGGCAACTCGACTGCTCTGAATATCGAGACTTTTGTATAAACTAATAAAAATTACATTAAATGGAAGGGAATCACCAGAGTTGTAACGAATTCACCATAATACCCACTAGTTTCTCCACATCTGTAGCACTGCTTCCATTTCCGGCTTAAAAGTCTGTGCAAGCTTGGGTCAAATTGTAGAGCTTGCACAGGTTTTTTGAACCGGATGAACGGAATGTTGAAGCGTGTATGCCAGCTTTTGAAAGTTAAGGTCAGAGCTTTGAGCGAGGTCCACCAAACCTTTACAGCTGGAGGTTACTTTCTTGAATTTTTCCGGGTAGAATAAGTTTCAAGACTTTTAGCATCCTTGATGATTACTTTTGAAAATTTGAGCCTTTTCTGAAGACTTTTTTCCAAATTAGATAGTCTCTTAATCCTTCCATGCCAGTGGGTCGGTGGCCTTGCTTGGATTGAACGGTCTATTCAACGATACCAAGCGTGTGGTTGTCGGGTCAGTTGCAATGAGATTTTCCTGAAGCAAAGGGGCACTTCAAATTTTTTATATTCTTTATATAGCAATTATGAGCAAAAAATCTGTGGCAAGGATATCAGATCCATTAGTTAATAAACCGAGTGTTAAGATAGCAGCGTTGAAGCATTAAACGAGGAAAACTGCTCATTTTTAAACAAACTTCAGCTTACAAGGCATGACTCCTAGTCTATCCATCACTTTCAACATAATTTTTTGTTTCAAAAAGTATGATCCTGCATAATTGTCTACGTTGTTTGTAAGCTATCACACAATGTATATCGAGTACGCGCGAAACCGATTCAAATTTCACAAGATATCACTCAAAAAGGGGCGCCTACAAAATCCACATGGATCATCCGTGCTTTTAACTGGAAAGCTGTTAATGGTTAGTACATCTTATCGTACTGCTGGGAACATGGTGAGATCATTCCAAAAGACGACGGAGATGATATTTGCATCGACAATGGCCTTCGTCGTGTAACGAAATCTGGGAAGGAGGAGCACCATATTTCCAAGAAGCTTCTTCATCGAAAAGAAACTGTGGTGATACATGAAGTTACATACGACGAGCTGCTCCAACAGGTATGCAAGGACTTGATACCAAGTACTTGTGGTACGACATGATGTGGATTGACCAGACAAACAAGGGGCGCATCAAGCAAATATATCGCATCTACGGCATTGCATTGGTACCCGAAATCAATATCGCAGATCCCAAGTATTTTGATACTGAATGCCCATACTATAGTTATATTAGAGCTAAAAGCATCGCCATCAATCAAGTACAGGTATCTCTATGGTGGAAACGCTGTTGGACACTGGAAGAAGTGATGATATCTACTCACATTCTGGTCATCGGACGGAACACACATTTTTGGCCACTTGCCGATATCAAACGGAGGCAAGGAGAGAAAGTCAGGGAATACGATCGGCTATCACTCTCCATGCTTGGATTCCGAAAGATAAAAATGAAAAGCTCGAATCAAGTACACTACCATGCTCATCGACGGACATGTCCGAACGAGCATGACAGGATATTTGCGCTGGCCAACATTTTTCATGGGATGGTGTCTATCGACATTGACTACAACAGAAAAGTGTCAGATATATGGAACAGGTTTTATCGATCGTTGACCCAACATGATCTATCATCTTATTCTTTGTAGCCAACCATAATCCTTGAAATAGAAGGCCTGTATCTGAGACGACAATGATACCGTCTGGCCTTCAGTCCTGGACATGTGCCAATAGAGTACATTCATTTCATTCCATTGCCAAAGGTGTACTCGATGAAGGCGGCGCTTCGGTCATTGATGACAATATGGTGTTATATTTACGATACCAGAGTTATATCATACAACCTTTTAAATGCAATGACTATCATTTCGTTGTAGATGGGAGGCGGTGTCCGAAAGCACAGAACCACCATACCAAAGTGATAACCTCGATGAGTGATTTTGATGGTGACGAAACGGAAGCCATGGATTGGAGCTGATTATGCACGTATATTTTGTCAAGGCTTGTGCCGACTCGTATTTGATATCTAACGCCACTTGCTGCTCGCCAATCCTACTACTCTCATTGACTGAACCATGCAATGAATGTTACCAAAACTGCAAGATTCAAAGTAAAGATCCTGTTGGGACTATCTATGTACAAAACCATCGGGACCATCTGATTGAAGACTTTTCAGAATCATGAGTCACACAGAAGTTCACAAGAGTTCACGGAGCAACTCTTTTCTGTATAAAGTAATATACACTACGACAATGGAACTAACACTCGGCCAATGGAGTTTGCTTTGGAATCAAAAACTCTGTCTAACGCTTCACTTGGGTGAGGATGCGGCTATTACCAAAAGTAGCATGCTTGGTCATGATAATCATAGTGAATTGAGGATGAAAAGCGGCATAGCTTTATATCCGTAGTAGTAACTAAATGAGAGACGGCTTCAAGTGATTAAGTAAAGCTGCCTTTGTGATTCATAGAAAACCATTGCACAGCACGATACTGTTGCGATAACACTGGAAAGTGCGCTTGAGCGATATGTATTTGCGGGATAAAAGAGATAGAAAGGCCAGTCATAACAAGTGTGATCTACAGAGTCGGATTAAATTTGTAGTCACGACTAACTGCGGGTATAAGATTGAAAGCGGAGGTGCGAACAAGAGTCGCCTTTACACTTCTTCACATTCAAAAACATGGCTGACGGTAAAGTGATTAAAGAAACCGTGGACTTTACGACGGCTAATCAACGTACAATAGACATTGATCAAGAGATCAAAGCAACACAAGCGAAACGAAGAGAGATCACTGACAAAGACATTAGCGCTGCGGTACTGGACAATGAAAAGCATGCCAGTCTAGCGGGCATGTCTTACGACACTGACATTTACACCAAAGACAAATACGAAGGCTACGCGACGTCCATTGCAGTTGGAGACGATGAAGATGAAGAAATGGACGAGGCGTATCAAGAAACCAAAAAACGGCTAAACTCATATACTGCTTCAAAAGATGTCATTAACGAAGCAACACATGGTTCGGACAGCCACGATCCGTTTGCAGACACCATGCGTGAACGACGCATTGCTGGTCGTCAAGACGAATATCATCAGCGACGATTCAATCGAATGCTTTCACCCGAACGTGCCGATGCCTTTTCAAAAGACGAAAACAAGGAATCACGATCCTACGCGGAAGTCATTCGTGAGGCCGAATTTGAAAAAGAGCAACAGCGGGTGTTTGAAGCGATTGCGCAAAAAAAGAAGAATGAGGAACAAAGCAGACAAGAATCGGCGGCAGTGGAAGCAACTCCTGTCGCAGCAAAGAAGAAGAGACGATGGGACGTAGCTACGCCACTTCATAATGATATCGAGGCCACACCCAAGGGACCCGGCAAACGATCCAGATGGGATGCCACACCAGCTCATCCCGATGCCACACCGCGGTCCGAATGGGATGCTACTCCCAAGGGCACGACAACAAAGCGGTCAAGGTGGGATGCTACGCCAGTCAACGCTAACGTGTCTGCTACACCCGTGGGTAGTATGGGTATGATGACACCCACACCGAGTCAAGTTCAAGTGCCTTCCACACCCGAGGCAGTCAATGCCATGCGATGGGAGCGCGAGCTGGATGTGCGAAACCGACCTCTTTCCGACGAGGATCTGGATGCCATGTTTCCTCAAACCGGCTACAAGATCCTGGACCCTCCCGCCGGTTACCAGCCCATTCGAACCCCCGCGCGCAAGTTGATGGCGACGCCCACGCCGATGGGTGAAAGCGGGTTCATGATGCAAGAGGATTCGCGCGGCGTGGTGATGGACGTTCCTCAGGAAATCCCTGGCGTTGGCTCATTGCCGTTCTTCAAGGATGAGGATATGCAACATTTCGGCAAGTTGCTCGAGGATCGCAACGAGGAGGAGATGAGTGTGGATGAACTCAAGGAACGAAAGATCATGCGGCTGTTGCTGCGGATCAAGAACGGCACGCCGCCTATGCGTAAGACTGCGCTTCGACAAATCACGGACAAGGCACGCGATTTCGGCCCTGGCCCGTTGTTTAATCAGATTTTGCCATTGCTGATGTCGCCCACGCTGGAGGATCAGGAACGCCATTTGCTGGTCAAGGTCATTGATCGTATTTTGTACAAGCTGGATGATTTGGTGCGTCCCTTCGTGCACAAGATCCTGGTTGTCATTGAGCCGCTACTGATTGATGAGGACTACTATGCGCGTGTCGAAGGTCGTGAGATTATCAGTAATGTTTCCAAGGCAGCGGGTTTGCCCACCATGATTACAACCATGCGACCCGATATCGATCATCCCGATGAATATGTGCGCAACACCACTGCTCGTGCCTTTTCGGTTGTTGCCTCCGCGCTTGGTATCCCCGCCTTGCTTCCGTTCTTGAAGGCCGTGTGTCGATCCAAAAAGTCATGGCAGGCGCGTCACACCGGTATCAAGATTGTCCAGCAGATCGCCATTCTCATGGGCTGCGCCGTCTTGCCTCACTTGAAGAACCTTGTTGAAGCCATCGGCCACGGTTTGGAAGATGAGCAACAAAAGGTCCGCACGATCACCGCGCTTGCCATTGCGGCTTTGGCCGAAGCTGCTGCGCCCTACGGTATCGAATCGTTCGACTCGGTGCTCAAGCCGCTCTGGACGGGTATCCGCAAGCACCGCGGCAAAGGTCTTGCTGCGTTCCTCAAGGCGATCGGTTACATTATCCCATTGATGGACGATGAATACGCCAACTACTATACCAAGGAAGTAATGATCATCTTGATTCGCGAGTTCCAGTCTCCCGATGAAGAGATGAAGAAGATTGTGTTGAAGGTGGTCAAGCAGTGCGCAGCCACGGATGGTGTGATGCCGCAATACATTAAGGAAGAGATCCTTCCCGAGTTCTTTAAGCACTTTTGGGTGCGGCGTATGGCGTTGGATCGTCGCAACTACAAACAACTGGTCGAGACCACGGTGGAATTGGCCAACAAGGTCGGTGTATCTGAGATCATCACTCGCATCGTGAACGATCTGAAGGACGAGAGCGAGCCGTACCGCAAGATGGTCATGGAAACCATCGAAAAGGTGATTTCCAACCTGGGAGCTGCGGACATTGATCCACGATTGGAAGAACTGTTGATTGACGGCATCTTGTACGCGTTCCAAGAACAAACGGTGGAAGACGTGGTCATGCTGAACGGTTTCGGCACTGTGGTGAACGCATTGGGCATGCGTATCAAACCTTACCTGCAGCAAATCTGTTACACCATCCTTTGGCGACTCAACAACAAATCTGCGCGTGTGCGTCAACAGGCGGCAGACCTGATTTCTCGCATTGCGGTTGTGATGAAGACGTGCGGCGAAGAGAAGCTGATGAACCAGCTGGGTCAAATTCTGTACGAATATCTCGGCGAAGAGTATCCCGAAGTGTTGGGTTCGATTCTGGGCGCTTTGAAGAGCATTGTCAATGTGATTGGTATGGCCAGCATGACTCCACCCATCAAGGACTTGCTTCCTCGGTTGACGCCCATCTTACGTAATCGGCACGAAAAGGTGCAGGAGAACTGCATTGATCTGGTGGGTCGTATTGCCGATCGCGGTGCAGAATATGTCTCTGCACGTGAATGGATGCGCGTTTGCTTTGAGCTGTTGGATTTGTTAAAGGCACACAAGAAGGGTATTCGCCGTGCATCGGTCAATACGTTCGGCTACATTGCCAAGGCCATTGGTCCTCAAGATGTGTTGGCCACATTGTTGAACAATCTAAAGGTGCAAGAGCGTCAGAACCGTGTATGTACCTGCGTTGCCATCGCAATTGTTGCCGAGACGTGTGCTCCGTTCACCGTGTTGCCAGCTGTCATGAATGAATATCGGGTGCCGGAGCTCAATGTCCAGAACGGTGTGCTCAAGTCGCTGTCGTTTATCTTTGAATATGTCGGCGAAATGGGCAAGGATTATATCATGGCAGTGACGCCGTTGCTGGAGGATGCGCTGATGGATCGTGATTTGGTGCATCGACAGACGGCCTGCACGACTATCAAGAACATGGCGCTGGGCGTGGCTGGCTTAGGCTGCGAAGAGCCGCTGCGACATTTGCTCAATTACATCTGGCCCAATATCTTTGAAACAAGGTACGTCTTTGATTGTTTTTTGTTTTGTTTTTTTATCCTATGGTTGCTAACTGATGCATGCTAGCCCTCACGTTATCAATGCAGTAATGGAAGCCATCGAAGGCATGCGGGTCGCGCTGGGCCCTACGACAATTCTGCAGTACACGCTGCAGGGATTGTTCCATCCTGCTCGGAAAGTGCGCGAAGTTTACTGGAAGATCTACAACACTCTGTATATTGGCAGCCAGGACGCATTGGTTCCGTGTTACCCGCGCATCGACGACGATGAGCGCAACCACTACCAGCGATATGAACTTGACTACTTGATTTAACCCCCTTGTCTCCCCACATACAATAAAAAAAGCCGTTTGATTTCCTCTGATTGATATGAAGGGATGCGTTGACCAGCACTGTCACGAGGTTAATTTTGGTTGGTACATGCTTTTACTATACTGACTTTAAAAAATCACACTTTAGAAATCACAAGCAAGAAAAAAAAAGATAGCTTCCTTTTTTTGAAAGAGTTTCAACTACATAATCATGGCAACGAAAGCTGCGTATCGACGTCTCACCAAGGAGTACATGGAGATTCAAAAAAAGTAATCCGCGCAATGCGATCCCGTTGGAAAACAAGGCCAGCAGGCTAATCTTGCTCTAATCATAGTCCGCCGCCGTTTATCATCGCCAAACCGACCGAAAGCAACATTTTAGAATGGTATAGAAGGATTCGAAGGCCCGAGCAGAAACGGGGAAAGATTGGTCTAACAGTCTTGATGAATTAGGCATTATGTGATCCGTGGACCACCCGAGACGCCCTACGAAGGAGGCGAGTACTATGGACGGCTCACATTTCCCTCTGAATACCCATTCAAGCCGCCTGCCATTCGCATGACTACACCTTCGGGTCGATTTCAGCCGGATACACGTCTGTGTCTGACAATGAGCGACTTTCATCCCAGTCTTTGGAATCCAAGCTGGTCAGTGCCAACGATACTGAACGGCCTATTGAGCTTTATGGTGAGTTGGGTGCTCTAGGGCGTGAAAGGAGGAGGACTGATCATGTGTTGCAAAGACAACGGATGAGACGACGACCGGAAGCATCAAAACAACGGATGCCGAGAAACGTGTATACGCTACAAGATCACACAAGATCAATTTGAAGAACTCAAAATTCAGAGGTTTTTATTTAATATACCAAGTTGCGCTGGGGGTGCTCATCACCGTTCTTCTCCTAAATTAGACGTGTTTCCTGAACTGTGTACGCTGGACTTGGCTCCGTTGGCCAATGCACCCACCAATCCCGACATGCGACGGCGAGTGGCTCCCGTCAAAAAGCCCTTGCCAACACCACAGGAGGCCGCCGCCCACCATCAGCAACCGCAGCAGCAGCAACAGCAGCAACAGCAGCAGCAACAGACCGCGTTGGCTAGAACCGTGAGTCAGTGGAGACGGTGGGCGTTGATTCTGATTGTGTTTATCTACTTGGTGCTCTCCAAACTGGCTGCTCGCTCGACCACGGCAGCCGGCAGCGATGGCTCGTAGTTATGTTTTATGTTGTTAGTCTTCCGCTTTCTCCATTGTGTATACCTTTCTTTTCTCTCTCTCTCTCTCTCTTTACTGTTTGTGCTACATGACCGACTGCATATTCCCCCCATCTTCAAATCCATATTGTACATAAACAGGTCTCTTTTAATTTCCAACACAAGGGTGTCATATCTGAAACCCCATTTTGAACCTCTTTTTAAATTGGCCTCCCTCCGAGCATATCCTTGCTGCTTCTTGTTCGACGCAGCAATGGGGAAAGGGAAACGCGCGCATACCATCAGCAGTGCTCCTGCCATCACATCTCTCGTATCATCCTTGCCACGACGACCCTCCGGCGACCTCGTATTCAACTTGAACCCGCCCAGTTTTTTGACCCCGCGACTGCCACCTTCATCACCGATTAAGCCGCAGCGCACGTTGCGATGGAAACCACAACCACAGCCAAAATATCACTACAAAGACCTGGAGCATGAGATGGAAGCAGCTCCACTGGTCACCCTGGTGACGACCTATTTGAATTGGTTCATCCTGATTCTGCTGGGCCATCTGCGGGATATCTTGGGTAAAACCTTAAAGCGCGCAGAGTATCGACACTTGCAGGTGTCCGAGGTGATTAAGTAGCTTAGAAAGAGAAGATCCACATGACAAAGCTGATGCAATAGTCGAAAATCCAGGGTTATGCTCCACTTGTCTCGGATTTCGACTCATTCTATACGCGACGACTTTATATGCGCGTTCGGTACGCTTTTCTGCGATCACTGCATTGATTGTTTGCTAACTTCTGGCTGCAACAGGGATTGCTGGAATCGACCTATCACAGGAGTAGCGTCCAAAACTGTCAAACTACTTGACCGAGAAACCAAAGACTACAACAGGACATTCCAACTCACAGGCAAAATATCCGAATGCTTAAACTTTGCGTCGTACAACTACCTTGGATTTTCGCAAAGCCAAGGCCCCTGCGCCGATGCTGTGCAGGAAGAAACCATGCAACGAGGATTAGCATCAGCTAGCACCCGTGCTGAAGCCGGGACGCTTGACTTGCACCAAAAAGCTGAACGACTGGTTGCCGAATTTGTCGGAAGAGAAGCTGCCATGATCATCAGTATGGGGTTTGCCACCAACTCCACCACTATTCCCGCCTTGGTTGGGAGAAACTGCCTCATCATTTCCGACGAATTGAACCATTCCTCCATCGTCTTTGGAGCCAGACTTTCGGGTGCTTCAGTTCGAGTATTCAAGCACAACAGTATGCAAGATTTGCACGATGTATTGAGAGAGTCCATCTCACAAGGTCAGCCAAGAACCCATCGTCCCTGGAAAAAAATCCTGGTGGTGGTGGAAGGATTGTACTCGATGGAAGGAACCATATGCAATTTGCCTCACTTGCTGGAACTCAAGGACAAGTTCAAGTTTTATTTGTATGTCGATGAGGCTCATTCGATCGGTGCTTTGGGTGATCACGGTGGTGGGGTTTGTGATTTATACGGCATCGATCCCGCAAGAGTGGATGTTTTGATGGGCACCTTCACAAAGTCGTTCGGTGCTGCAGGTGGTTATGTTGCCGGGAGCAGGCAGCTGATTGATCATCTGAAGCTGCATAATCATGCGTACGTCTATGCCGAACCGATGGCCGTCCCTGTTCTTCAGCAAGTGCTTACCAGTATGTCGATTATTAGGTAACATAACACAGTTACGTGCGTGATCTCTTCCAATGGCTAATCGGTTTTTAGTGGAGAGGGAGAAGGAAAGTGGCGTATCAAACAATTGTCGGATAATTCAAAATACTTTGCAGCTCGTCTGAGGCAAATGGGGTTCATTGTCTACGGTGATGAAGGAAGTCCTATCGTTCCGCTTCTTTTGTTTAACCCGGCGAATATAGGGTAAGTGCACTCCCTCTCGTTTTTTTATAGAAACTGAACGATTATATATATGTATAATTACAGGGCGTTTTCACGTGAGTTATTGCGGTGTGGCGTAGCAATTTGTGTAGTGGGATACCCAGCAACGTCTATCATTTCTTCGCGCGCACGGTTTTGCTTATCAGCCTCACATACCAGAGAAGATATTGGTAAATCCTTTCTTCTGCATAATTTCCGCTTTTCTTTCTCACGCACACAAATAATAGATCAAGCACTGGAAGTAATTAATAGCGTAGGAGATCTTTTGATGTTAAAGTTCAACAAGCGAAACAGAATAATGTGATAATAAAGTCAATCCATCACATTTTTTTGTGAGGATAACTACTGAAAAACGTGAAAAAGCTTCATCACTCTTAAACACGTAAACAGGCATCATTGAGATCATCCACTTGCTCCTGACATTTCGTTGGCGTAAAAAAAAACGATCGGGCTGAAGCCGGTGCACACTTTTATAAAATTAGCTTTGACTAATTTTGCTCTTTCTAAACGAGAAAGAGAATCTGCATACTAAGAAAAACCTGGCTTACCTAGAACTGCTCCCCGCCTGCAGTATTGTTGTATGCTATCTGCAGAATTTTATTTTGTGTTCCGTGCATTGAACGGAGCGTTAAATACCCAAAATGGTGCTAGAAGAAGTAAATTCGCCACATACGTAAAGTGGGAATACTTCTCAAAAGTGCGATATGGATCACAGTTGTTGTGCACGATAATAAATTCTGTATACCCAGAAAACTGGTCAGGGTGCACTTGTTCTCACGAGATCAAGTTTTAGTTAGCAACATCTGACTTGTCCTACCGTTGCATATAAACATTCAATGCAATGGTTAAGGATCAAACAAACATTTAACCTAGTACTAAATGAGGAGCAGTAATACGAGTTATTGGGGCTGAGGACAATATTCTATATATAAACTTGTTCCAGATATAACCTGCCAGGCAATATGAAAGGTACTCTTTGCAAAAGCCTTGCAGTCTTGAAAACGACCGTTTGAGCATATAGGGATGATAGGAGTTGACTCTCTTGGACCTATGCATAAATTAACCACCGCTTTTCTGACAGTTAGTTATTTCATTTTATAAAATCATAAAGCTATCTCTGGCGTACTCGATAAACTTTATCGACTATTCAAAAAAAGAAAAACGCAGAATTCATAGTGTATTACAATGTCTTTGCGAATCGGAGAAAAAAAGAGTTTCATGATCTTGAAGCCCCCTTTGCCACGATCAGCGCATGATGCATAAGGTATCCCCAAAGTGGTAAACGCGTGCAGGTATTGCAGTAGTTAAAAAACGTATCCAGAACGCAAAAGAAAATATAAATACTTTTTGGCGTCATTGCAGTCAAATTCCCTCTTTTTCTCACTTCTTTTTTTCTTATCCTTTCTCCACAAAGAAAAAAATGTCACCTCCTAATAGTGCGCCAGATATGCGATATAGTCTTCCGTCTACTTTTACAGAAGACGATATACCAACGCCACCAGCCAAAATTGAACATAAAGAAATCACAATTGAATCGACACTATCAGAAGATTCACTTCCTCCACAAGATGGTAAACGCGCTTGGACTGTTGCATTTGGATTATATCTTATCGCGTTGAGTGGTGGTCTACCGAACTGTTGGTATGTGCTTATAAGCAAAGAAAGGAGGTGGCACTTTGGCAAGAGAAACTTACTTTTCTTTTTTGTAGGGGTAAATTAAAGTCCAAGATTCCAAATGCAAATGATAACTAAAGAACTATTAAAACAGGTATCATGCAAGATTACTATATCCGGAACAATACGTTTGCCTCTGAAAGCAATGTTCAAGTACAGCTGACATTTGTCGGCACCTTATTTCAAGTATTGGCATTTGCGTTCGTGTTTGGTGCAAATATCCTGTTTAATATTGCTGGATTCCGATGTGTCTTATTTCTTGGAATCTTTTT
The DNA here is from genome assembly GCA_025266875.1 of Fennellomyces sp. T-0311. Classification (NCBI taxonomy): domain Eukaryota; kingdom Fungi; phylum Mucoromycota; class Mucoromycetes; order Mucorales; family Lichtheimiaceae; genus Fennellomyces; species Fennellomyces sp. T-0311. The sequence goes on along the minus strand of JALLLT010000003.1, from coordinate 1,059,626 downwards.
AACGGTTGTTGGATTAACTCTTAGCAGCTTGGCCACCAGTGTAAGTACTAGTTTTATCGAAAGTCATTTATTAGTGCAGTATATAACAATGAGCTTCTACGTAGATCTGGCAACTTTATCTTGCCATAAGTGTATGCACTGGATTAGGAACATCATGTTTCTCAGCAGTATGTTTAGCAAACCCCCCTCCCGACTTTTTTTATGTATCGATGACACATATTTCTAGATGGGTCTACGTATCCTTCCTCAATGGTTTGTAAAACGTCGTAGCACAGCTTTCGGTGTTCAAGCATGTACCTATGCTATCACACAATTAATTACACCATTTGTCATGGTTGCAATCAACAACGCGCTTGGTCCATCCTGGTAAGAGAATAAAATTAAATAAACCGTATCAACTGAAACGTATGTAATATGCCAGGACACTTCGCATCCTTGGATTCATTTTCTTTGCCATCACAATCACAGCCACGCTTTTCATTCGAGAAAGAGTCGGACCGTCCCCAGCAGGAGCCCAGAAACCGAAATTAAATTTCGCTGCCATCTTTAAAAACCTCAACATGATGATTTGGGTTGTTGTCGGTCCAATCCAACTCTATGCTGCTTATACAACATTTGTGTTCCTTCCATGTAAAATTCATGCCTACGTTTATATCAAACTATGCTTTTTATTGACGGGAAAATTTATTTAGCGTATGGCACCTATATTGGACTAACCGATGTTCAAGGTGGATCTTTGATTGCAATCATATCAGCGATTGGTATTGTTGGCAGAATTGCTGCTGGGTATGGACTTTTTCTTCATTTACGTACCATTTTTTATTAATCTAGCTCCTGCACAGCGTCCTTGGTGATAGATATGGTAACTTGAATACGTACATCATATGCATGGTATTTGCCACCATTTCCGAACTTGTCATTTGGGTATTCGCCTTCAACTATGGAATGTTGATCTTTTTTGTCCTTGTTAATGGACTTGTTTACGGAAGTTACTTGACATTAGGTAAAAAAAATTCTTTTTTTTTAAAAAAAAAACCAGAAGAGTCGAAACTTACGTGTGCCTTTTCTAGCTGCTCCTGTGGCAATTAATATCGTCGGAATGGAAAATTATCCAGCCGCCGTCAGTGTCAACATGCTTGCATTTATTCTAGCAATATTTGGACCACTGCTTGCAGGATATGTGGAATCACAAAATCACGAACATCCGTTCCTTTACTGCAAAGTCATTGCAGGTGTTGGATTTGGTGCGTGCGTTATACTATCATCGATCCTTAGGTTCCGATTGAATAGAAACTTCATTGCTAAAGTTTAAATATTTGTCATTTTATATATATTTTTACATTTAATACATTTGAATTAAAATTGTCATCTTTGTCAGTGACGCATATGGCGGCACTAAATATGAAGGATCCACATGATCATCAAACTCCTGTGCAGTAATGTGTGCAAAACGTCTGCTTCCCCTTCTTTTTTCCGGGATCGAGACCTTTTTTTGTAAAAGTACACGATATTGCCTTCCCTAAGGATAGACATCGACTAGTCCGGTGGCGCATGCACTAGCTCCCTTCATACCCGTTAAAGGACTGTCGACGTGGTACTGTTGCCGCGACACGAGAGCACTACACCACTTGCCCCCAAATAGGCACTTCGATGGAGGAGTTATTAGAAGCCTTCGGCACTATCCCCGAGCTAACTGACGAGATGCAACCGCTAGACCACATAATGAACTGCCTGCCGCGTTCAAATGCTGGACTGCTACGAGGCAAATGGAAGAGGGCATGGCCCGCACTGATTCATGTGCTACGCAAGATCGACTACCTGAGTCACCCAACTACTGAGGTCGGAGAAGAAGAACCAGCCCCGGAAGTCGCCTTACAAGCCCCTACTGGCCACCCATAACCCAACGCACATGATATGTGCGATAGTATCTATCATAGCATTATCTCCCGCTAAAATCCCATGCACCTCGCCACTATTTTTTTTTCAAATCCGACCTGTCTTTTTTCTCCCTAACGGGGTTTTTTCAGACATGGTTGTACTATTCTTCGTACCGCAAGGAAGTGACCTTATGCCTATAGGAGCAGGTCAATCATCTTCCACCAAATAAATATACATTTTCAACTACACGATATTGCATTGATCATACATACAGAAATGCTTATTTTCTCAGGCAAATATTTATTTAACAACAAAAATGTCATGAGTTTTTATTCTCGAGTTACACTCTTGCTGATTTAGATATACTAAAAAAGATCCAGTACTTGATGATTTATGCGACAACTAAGCCTTTCCCCGAGACGCTCCGTGTGTTTGCAAGATGCAACTACGCCTGCTGATCATTGCCGCGTCTGATTTAAATAATCTTTTTTCTTATGTAAGGAGATTTGGTTTTTTTCAGTGCTAATACAGCAAGTAGAATGACCACAAAAGATGGCAAGACTCTTTCCGATGAGCGTGAAAAAGGCCTTGAATGCATAATATTTACAGAACCCTTTTGATAGAAACCATCACCGTATCAAAAGATTGCACCAGTAAAATAGACCAGAAAATAAGTATATACATTGAAGGTCAGTAGCAGTAGGGTTCTTCAACATTGGATAGTTCTGTAGATCTTGGCGTGGATAGAAAACCGGCTTGGATGGTCACAATAGGATTTGATTCGCAAACATTCCAAGATTGCCTTTCGAATTCAGTCTGAATGGTCTGACAGGAGGAAAAGCATTGCGTTTGGAACTCATTCATGCGTGATGAGTATCATAGGTTTGGTTCTGCCGTTGATAACTACATCCATGAGTACTGACATTTCGCATTATTGCCATGGTGCTTCTAGTCATCGATACCTCTTTCATTGCTCCTGTCGAAAGGGGAACCATAGTAGCAGGTAAACTCCGAGCAAAAGAAATGATGATGTCAGACACTATTGCTATCTAGAAAAACCAAAGTTATGAAATCTAGACTTTCATATCGCTTTTTTTAAACACGTACATACATACCAACAATTATTTATATATCTTGTAAGTCTGCTTCTTTGATTTCATATACCTCGCCTGACCTTTTACGTTCGTAGCCTATGCAACACATGTTGGACTTTCAGCTATTCGAAGCCGCGCTCTCGTCTTAATACTTTGGGGAATCGGTATATTGGATTCGGTCTTTACGGGGTAATCCAATAGACTGACCAGCTTTGCACTTTTATGCTTAAATAGCTAAATTATTTTTTACAGAGCTATTGGCAATAAGATCGGGAATATAAACATGCAAACGATAAGCACAATCATTTTGACTATCTGTGCTTTCATTTTATGGATGCCTGCCCATAGTTTTGATATATTAATAGCATCGGCACTAATCTATGGACTAGCGTTTGGTTCTGTTCATGTTTTTGGAAAGTAGCTCCAAGCACATGTTTGACTCGCAAAGCCTAATCAACTTTTTTTTCCAGCGGCATCGATTGCTATCAATATTCTTGGAGTGGAAAAGTATCCATTTGCAACGGGTGCTAGTGACCTAATTATAATAATAAGTACATTAGGACCATTCTAATTTATATGAATCAAAAACCAGCAAGCGTGGACCTTTCCGTTACTGCAAAATTATCATTGGGGCGCTTTATGACATATGCTTTCTGTTTGGATTAATCCTCGAACTGTATCTTCTTTTTTTGGCTTTGTTTGCTGGTGAATGCAAACCTTGTCGTACTGCAAGTACTCGATACTTGCGCGACTGTTGAAGTAGCTCGTTTTATGTAACTCCGTCTTGTCACAGTTCCTTTTTCGGTGACAAACCTTTCTTCTCAACCTTCATTACTCGATGAAGGCCAATGACGATACAAATGACACACTCTTTATCTTTCCGGATTATCTCGCCTGATTGTTCCTAGCAGAACGATTGGTGTGATAGAAATTGACAGCTTTTCGAACAGGCGCCTTTTCCAGTCCGAAGTACGAATTAGCTATGTGGGTCAGTAGTCCCATCCACTGGAGTGGTACTTTGTGAAGTTAAAGTTCGTCTGTGGCGAATGCTACTATTATCTCGCAACTAAACTAAAGTTTCCTTGCCAATTTTCTGAGACCTGTAGAATATAGTAATGCTTACCTTAGAATTAGCGTTAGTCCTGTTGCTTTTGGTAATAGCGGGGTAAAAATATATAAGGCGAAACAGCCGATGTAAAGGGAGATGGGCCTGGGATTGCTTATGTACACTGTGCATTCGCACGGGAGTCTTACAAAGTACGCCATATACTCAACTTGCAGCTGTTTGGTTCGACTCAATAATCAGTATAAAATGGTATGCCAAACTACATATGTAATCCTTAGTAAAAGTGCATTCATTAATCATCGTTTAATAGCACGTACTGATGAGAGAGAGCATGAAAAGGTGGAGATTCACTTATAGCCTATATGAGTTGTGTAGGCTCGTACTTCATGCATTGTCAATGGCTTATTCCTACTGAAGGACACGTACACAAGCGCAGGGCGGCTTATACATATGAAATAGGTACGCAGTGTTGCTAATTATATATCATACGGGCAGTTCTCCAAGCAAGATGGAATGCTCTTTTACTGCATGAGCGGGTAATCTAAATGGTATTCTGCTCCATGTAATATAAAAAGACATGCATAAAGATAGCCCAGATTTTAAAGTCACCCTGCATGAGTTTTTCCAAAATTTGTTGTACCCCGGGATTATGAGCTAAAATAGTCTGAGTTGCTATGACACGTTTCAGCCTTCTATCGGGTTTGTATAAACTCATCAAATAAAAATTCATATTACCCTACTTATGGCATAGTCATCATTAAAGTAACGTTGCAAGTTGCTACCATTTATCAATTGATTTGAACCTATATGAGAAATCATATATAGCAGCCACTCGAATTCAGAATAAAAGGAAGCTCTATAATTATTTTTCAGGACCACTTGCCATAGTTTCCTGCACCATGATTGCTTTATTATGCAATCTATGATAGTCACTCCTGCACAAACCACTATTTATACGATGTAGTTCCTCGTAAAAAGATTCCTTTCTTTTCTCTATTCTAAATCAGACGTTACTCAAATTAAATTCGGCATGGTTTCGAACGGTAATTCTTCTTTGCAATAGAGTAGAACCCGCCTGAAACGACAGAACACGTTTTTGATCATAATCTACAGACACAGTACCCCAGGAATCTCAAGGATATAACGGGACAAAAGAACACGAGAATACCTGCACGATCGAGGACAAAGAAGCAGCATGTTCGACATTGGATAGATCTGCCGATAATGCTGATGGAAAACGTGCGTGGATAGTAGCTTCGGGAACGTTTCTCTTATCTCTACTAGGCGGTCTGGGAGATACTTGGTAACAAAAATGAGTAAAAGGGATTATTTTGTGCTTATTTTAGCTGTTCATAGGGGTAATGCATTATCAGCTGCATGTTTATCCGTTATACTGAAGACTAAATAATAACTGTTAGGAATCATGCAAGATTACTACCAAAGAACAAACACCTTCAACTCTGGAACAAACCTCAGTGTTGAACTAACACTAGTCGGAGTCCTGCATCAAGCCATGGGATATTGTCTTATGTTTTTCACAAACATATTATATTCCCATATTGGACAAAGATGGTTATTGATAATTGGATTAATTACGTCAACGGGCGGCTTGCTGCTGGCCAGTTTAGCTACTTCCGTAAGCTTATCGACAGACTGTCAACGTGACTCGATATTAAAGAGTGATATAATATAGGTTTGGCATTTATACCTCACATTCGGTATATGTACTCCATTTGGTATTGCGGCTACATCTACAGTGAGTAAATAGTAACTAATCTTGATTTAAATATATGCTTATCCATGTCTTTATTTCGTATGCCAACTTTTCACCACAAGGTGATCAATCGAAACATACCATCATGGTTTGTTAAGCATCGAAGTATGGTTTTCGGGATCCAAACAAGCATGTTTGCAGTCTCAGCATTGGTCTTTCCATTCATGATGATACCTATAAACAATACTTTGGGAGCACCTTGGTAACGGTTATGCCTTTTTGAAAGGCATTACAGTTGACGTTTCACTGTAGGACATACCGAATCCTTGGCTTCATATTTTTCGTTATCAATGGAATTGGGACCATTCTTGTTAAGGAAAGATTACCGATGATAAAGGAAGATCAACCACGGGAGCAAGTATCTGACAGCGTCAATATTTTGAAAAACTTCAACTTTATACTCTGGCTTCTTTGGGCGCCAATTCAATTATCTGTTTCTTTTGCTCCCTCGACATTTTTGCCGTGTAACTATTCATTCATTTGTCATCACGGTATTTTCTCATTACTGATCGTTCTACTATAGCGTATGCTACATACGTCGGGCTCTCGGATGTTCAAGGCGGTGCTATCGTTTCAGTTCTTTCAGCAATGAGTACCATCGGTGGTGTGGTTGTTGGGTAAGAAGTATTATGATACCGCACACATAGATCGCAGATTTACTAAATAAGTCTATGTATGAACAGAATGATTGGTGATAAAGCTGGAAACGTGAACACACAACTCGTGTCCACGACAATCTCTACCATATGTGTATTCATTATTTGGATGCTAGCTTATAATTTCACGACACTAATTGTCTTTGTGTTAATCATTGGCTTTGTATTCCAATCATATTTTGCTATGTGTAAGTTCTCACAAGCAGATCATAATGGTATCTTTAATTTGTCTCTTTATAATAGCAATGCCTATTCTTATTGCTGCTGTGGGAATGAGCAGGTATCCGGCAGCTTTAGGGATTGGTATGCCGTCGTTAGCATTGGGAACATGCGGACCACTTCTTATTAGTTATGTGGAATCTATTAGCGACCGGGAGCCATTTTTTTATTGCAAGATCATTGCAGGGGTATCATATGGCGTCTGTGCTGTTCTTTTACTGATTCTCAAGTTTCGATTGAATAGAAGTATCCTTGTAAAAATTTAAAGCGTTAGAATAAACTTTTAACTGTATTGTGTGTACTATAACAGTAAATAGCTTATAGTTTATAAGTAGGACATCTTCATCTGTTATAAGCTAGTCATTAAATTACCGAAGCAATGCTCAGTTTTTTCAAGCCAACATCGTCACCACGAGATGTTTTGTGATCATCTTACGTTGCTTATCTTGATCTACGCTGTATCGATAGATCCCGATGGCGTTTCTAGTAATAATTTATATCTAAACAAATTTTATGGTATCCTCTGCACTTATTGGCGGGCTAACTATTACGTAATAGACCTACGCAGATATAAATGTGGAAGAGTTCTAGTAAGTTTATGATGCAAGTATTGAAAGGATATATTTACAATATCAACATACGTTATCTTCTGGAAGCCCCCAAGATCTTCCCCGATATTAATATGACCCACCAGAAGAACTTGGGAGCTGCGCCCACATTGATAAAAAGTACTTCTCAAGTTTAATGCCAATGATTCTGAAACAACAAGTTTGTAGCTGATAAAGTTGGAAATATCAGTACTCAATTTATCTGTACGACAATTTCAACTGTCATTATCTTTGCATTAATTGCTGGGCATGTCTTTGGATCCTATGTGGTTGTTTGTAACCTTACAGTTGCTCCTAAGTATCGTAGTTCTCAGATTAAGAAACTATTTATAGCAATACCTGCATCAGCATTATTGGTGTAGAAAAATTCCCAATCGCTTTTTGAATTGGCGTGATTTCAGTGTCGCTCGGTCCTAAGTGGAGTCCATAGACAACCCTGAGTTATTTCTCTACACTAAAGCCATCATGGGCATAGAATATCCTGTTTGTATCATACTTTCGCTTATTGTCAGAATACGCATGAGCAGAGATTCTTTTGTAAAGGTTTGATAGGATTAGAATGTAATACACTTTTTTGTATGATATACGTCTCGTGTGTGTAATGATACTCGCCTACACATTTCTCACTCAAATGATATTGGTCATGGTGCATGTGCTACCTCTATCTAGATACTTACGTGCACTAACGGGCATGAAATATTATCGCCCAATTGGCAAAATAAAATCCCGAACAGAGTTAGCGTCAATTAGATGTATTAATAAGGGTTTTTTCTTAAGAAACAATGAACATGAGAGAGAAGAACTGCGAAAAGATGTAGGTGTATAATGTTTAGCGAGTGTATGTTACAAAAGGGAAGGTGAAAGCGAAACGAGGTATGGAGTTCTTAATTACCACGTATCCATGGATTCAATCTTGCATTCTTCGCCAGCCCCCGAATAGTATAAGTCCGTTTGAACTTGCGCGGCCCAGCCAGCTACTTGGAGAAACTGGTCGCCGTAGCTGCCTATTAGATAATCCATACGCGACAATATAATCCAATCCATGATAGGGCGTGCATACAGCATCTTGGCACGTTGTTCATCAGATTCTGGAAATGATCCTGCTGTCATTGATGAGTCGGGCGTGAATTCGTACGATTCGGAAACGGCGTGGATGACGAAACGGGGATAATTTCTACCGCGCTTACGGATTGCGTTTTGCAGCACATGAATGATGTCCTTCGATGGAGCTGATAGGAACACATGACATTCCTTGCCCATAACTTGCGCCCGACTACAAACATAAGCGACCTTGCCTGCAATACAGTCTACCTCGTCATCCAAACTCGTCGCCAGGTGCACACCGACACGTAGCCATCGATATAGAACGTTGTCGCTTTGGAGTGGTCGTTGCACAATAGGGTCATAGTACAGTTCGCCTCCCATAAGATCTTTGTACGATGCCAGATGGCTGATCAGCCAGTCGCTGGGTCGGCGAAAAAGCATCTGTTGAACGAGCCAAAAGCCTTCTGATTTCGACAACTGTTGCAGCTGATACTTGTCACGGTAGCGCTTGACAGATGGATTGCTAAGCAGCGATTGCCAAGAATCCCAACGACCACAACGTAAGATACGTACGCCTTCAGCACGATACTTGTCCATGAAATTCACTGTGCTTAACTCGTCCGCTGTCATGGTATCAACATCCAAAATGGCAGCTGGGTCCGTATCGTCGAGATATCGATTAACTTGGCCAGGACGTAAACTCATATACCAAGGATTCGATTGGAAGTACCAGTCAAACTTGAAAGGCGCGTCCATATCCACACTAAAAGCTGCTCCATCCCACAGCATGCTGAAAACATAGGCACTGGTGATGCCGGTCAATCGTTCCTCCAAAGAACCACATGCATTGCCTTGTTTGCAGCTGTAAAGAACAAGGAGAGGTGGGGTGTCAATGTCAGGAGTACGGTTCGCAACATAACCAGCTAGGATGTGTGCCAGTGCCGATGTCAAAAGTGTAGTGTTGAGTCGCCGATAGGGGTTGTTGGGTTGAACAACAATATCATTGTTATGTCGCGGCGATCTGGATCGTGCAATGGCATTTATGGATGAGAAGCAAAAATATAGGAAAAGTACAAAGATGATGGCTAATAGCCATCCCTTTGACCTCATCATTTGTCTGGAAAAGAAATATATTGTTATACTGGGCGGGTGCAGCTCCTCTTTGATCTGGCGGAGAGTGTAACAGCCAGAAACGGAAGGTGGCACTGAATCGCTTCAACCTTCCCTAGGCAGTGCAACTGTTCCACCTTAATACATTCCCAATCTGCTCAGTTTGGTTACTATGTTAGAAGAAGTAAATGTGATTAATGACGCTCATAGCCATTTCTCGCTTCAGAACAGATCGCTATCCAAACCCTCGGTATTTAGCCTTTCTTCAACGCTACATAGTCATCAGTCTCACATCAGTGAACGGTGACTTTGACGTGTAAACATGCGATAGATATCGATTCCATCTGGGAACGGTAGTAGAGATATATCATCAATTGCGTGTGTAAAAAAAAGTAGCTGATAATCATTCAACTTTGACAGGGGTAGGAAAAAAGTGAATTATTTCATCGGAGGGACCATGGCTTGGGTAAACGTCCCGTTCCTCCTCAGACAACTGTAAATTCTGGCTTACGTACGTATATATAAAGAGCTGGTAACGGTAAAATGTACAAGATAAAATGGATGTATGCATAGTAGAGTATATTAACCATCCGACATCATAGAGCAACATGCCTGCCAGATGAAGCAGCACATAATGGTCTGTATACTACCGAAGACGATGATGTTAGCACAAAGAAGATGAACACAATTGTCGTGAACATACCATGCACAGCAACAATCCTCGGCCGGATCATTCTGGTGGCCTGGTTGCTGGACAATAACAGTTTGTGGTGGAGGGCTATTAGCACTGGTTAGACTATTTCCCAATTCAGGTAAGGTATGTCTTACTTGGGCTGATAGTATTGTTGAGGTTGCTGAGGGGGATAGTAGCCACCTTGGCCTGGAGGAGGGGGGTAATGCGCATCTTGTGGTGGTGGAGGGTACGAGTATTGCGGTGTCGACATTCTTTGTTTTTATTCAGCACGGATACCCAGGTAAAGGAAAAAGAAAAGGCGTTTTATATCAGGGAACTCCACGCAGAATTTTTTCCTGGTAACAAAGGATAAACTAAGCGGCCATTCGGGCCGGTTGCCGGGTAGTAACGTCGGAGGTCACACTGGCCTTGGCATTTTTTGGGTGACAGCATCGTTTGTTTCCCTAACACGCCACCTATAAAACCATTTGGCAACTGCTGCTAGATAGAGCTTATTAAGTGCATTAAAATAATGACTCCCACATTCTTTGAAGCACTCTGCGCTGTGTTTAGACGATATATTTATTGTAAAATTCGGGCTAAGATACTCAGTGTAAATAGCAGTGCTTTATTCTCATTGGACGTCAAATCGTAGCACGACGGGGCATAAGTGCTGAAGGTCATTCATCGGAGTCATCCGGTCGACCTTATTGTTTTTTTTTACCGTTGTAGCATGAAGCATCTTGGTATTGATCTGTACTGATCACACATTTCCACCTTAGAAAAGTTCTAAATTTAGAGCGAGTAATACATGAAGCTGCATGTACAAATCCCAAAAACCAATAAGGCATGTTATGATGCTACTTAAACCCTAGTGTAACGGCAAAGAAAACATAACCTGTTTGTTGGCTTTGGTCGCCGACACCTATACTAAAGGTCTTTACACGTTACCTTGATTACTAAATATTGGTTTTGTACTACATTGTTTTACTCCAATCCAGTCGCTTTTGCTGTGGTTTCGTTTTCGTTTCCGTCTTTTAATAATCTGTACTCACCAATTTCAATATAGTTCAAAAGTTATAATTTATTTTGAGAGGTAATAGACCTGCTCCTAAAGGTATTAGGTCTCTCCCTTGCGGTTCGAAGGTGTTGTTAAATTAGTACAAAAGGATGAGAAAATCCATGCTTGAAAAAACCCCATATTGGTGAAAGAAAAAGAAAAGGCAGGTCAGTGTAGCCCAAGATGGTAGATAGCGGGGGTGGCACTGCCATATTGCAAGTAGACCCTTACAAAACCAAACATGTCATGTGTGGTTTCCTTAGGGGGAATCTGTCGAATTTTGGATGGACCGTCCGGTGCTTGATTTGCTACTTTGTTCGTTGTCCGCATTCGGGTGGACCAGGTTGTCGATCCGGTGTAGAACTCGGAGTAGTGCTGGCCAAGTGTGTTCCATTTACCACGGGTGAGACCGACATCTTAATGCGGAAGGCAATTCAGTATATAGTCGATCGGATGGACATCACCAATTTCAATATAGACAACTATTTTGAATTCTTGCACTGGTTCAGGGTACTATTGCTGAAGCATCTTGCATCCTTTCTGGAGTCTGCAAAAGCATTCGCGTATCTCGTTTAATTATTCTTCACTATCGTCGTAATGGCAAAGTTCACTGCAGGCAAGTTTTACCTTCGAGTAAACTTGAAGATTATACGAATCACCTTTTCGGCTGAAGACTGCGCGTTCCGTATTCTCGTTTCCGAGTGGTTTTTAGATGGCGTTTTCATGATCATCACGGACAGAGCTAATCTTGTTCCTGCTAGGTAACAGTTACATTATTGATTTTAAACACAATCTGACCATATGTACCTGGCAGACCTCTACGCACAGCTAGAGGGAGCCAATGAAATATTGCTGGAAATCACTCTCAGGTCTCCTGGGAAACATTTTCCGTCGCATATAACCATTTGTTGAACGGTGCTTCGACAGTATTGATAATAGTGAAGTACAAACTAAGAGACAAGTCTGAAAATTTTACATAATGTGTAATTTCTGGTACGATATCAATACATGTGCACATATCAGCTATATATTCAGGAAAGAGTTAGGGAGAACTGCCATATAATACACCTTCCCCTGTGCTTCTCCGCTGTTTTCGTGTTAAAGGTTTCGATGTGCTCCATTTATAGGTATTGTAAGAATTATGCCTGTTGGTGCTTTGCGGCACAATATTTTTCGCTTCATCGGTTGAAAAAATACATATCCATGTAACACTATAGGATTGACAATCAATAACGCAATACAATCCACTACATGTATACACTTTTAACACGTAATCAGCTGTTTGACATTACCGGTAGTGGGAGCAATCTTGAGGCGCCCTTGAGAGTGAGATCCTCAACAGCTTTGCCGATTGGAAAGCCCATTTCTTGTGTTGCTTCTCGAGGAGCCTCGTCGAGAGCGCATTCATCGATAAAATATGGATAGCAGAAATGGTGCGCGGTGGTTTGACCAAGTGCTAAATAAGTCGATCATCGTCACCTCCAGAAGGTGTAGATTCTCCAACAGGAACGTTTTTCCATCCACGCCATTCATCTATCGACTGGAAACGACTGATAGTCACTAATACTTCAGCTTGTACATATAATAGTCAACCATACATATAGGTAATCTCCGTTCCCAATAGCTGTAACATAGGCTTAAAAGATATTACGGAGCGTAAATACGAGATATATGTAAGTGATATTAATTCCTGCTATCGATGCAAGTAAATTTATGTTTCGAAACTGTACATAAACTACGTATCTACGCCAGAAATAGCTTTACGTAAACAGGATATAAAAGGGTTGGGGCGTATCGATCCGGAATTGACAAACAAATATACATTTGTTGAAGCCAACCCAGTTCTGTTGTACAGATTATCCGACAAATGAGGAAAAGTACGTACCACGACATCGAACCCCCAGAGATGCCTGGGTCAAAATCGATCATATGATACCTAAATAAACTTTTTCCATAGCCTACTGTGCGCGATATCTAAAGTTGCAGTTAATTATGACCGTACGCTCAATATATACTTGCCACTATGAGAAAAACCTCAAGCCAAACAAGAATCGGATCCTCGTCTTACTCTTTATTTTAAAGTCCAGGCGATAACGTTCACATACAATAGCGTTTTTAAAAAAGTTACTTACAAATTCTTATTGCGTTACACGGTTTAGCGAAAGAAAACGGATTTAGAAATTTAGAAACATCCCTTGTTCTTTGGAAGTCTGGAACAATCTACAGTATACCACCGCTGGGCGCCGGTTTGCATTTCGAAGGGCTGAGAAGTTCCGGACCATTGAGATCTTTGGCCATATTGCTGGTGTCTGGATTACCGAGTTAAGTTAATGAAGTCAGGCCAATTCGATTTTATAAAGTAGTGTCACTTGCTTTCAATAGTGGTTAGTAAGTATTCAATGATTTATCACAGAAAACAGTCGCTTGTCAAGGTATCACAGTGAAAAAAAAAGCTTAGAATTGTGATTAACACCCTCATAGAATCGAAGAACGATGCTATGTGTCAGGGAGATAGTCGAAAGTGTTGCTGTAAAATGATCATTACAAAGCGAATCTAACGTAAAAAGTGACTGAGTACTATAGAGCACACATTTAAGGTAAGTTGTATTTGGAAAAAGTGCCCTCAATTTTGGATTGAGGATACACAGCAGAATTGGGAGTATAAGCGTTGCAAAGTTTGTATACAAGTCTACATGTTGCTACAGAGTATATGTAGCAATAGTATCGCGTTCGCTCATATGTATGAAATAATGTATATATTTCCGAACGTCTCAATCAATAGTAGTATTTCTCAGTAATAAGCAAGTCAATGACCCTATCAGAGCTTTCTGTACATTTGTAGATATATAGTTTTGCAGACAAACTTACTATACAGACTCGGCTCGCTTAACACGGATGATTTGGAAACCTTATTAGTCCGATGGAGAAACGATAAAACAAATAACAAATATATAATGATGATCATACCCTGCCAGTACTAAAATAATTCTGATAGCAATTGATCCGTACGTATGACTGTAAATCGCCTCAGCTACAAAAAGATGCTGCAATAAACTATGTATTGCATACTTATTCGCACACCTTTCTCTTGTTAGTTCAATATGCGTATGGTTTTTAACAATATAGTACTACACAAGCTGAAGGCTGTATTCATTTCATTATCCTGCCGATATGCCCCATATATGGCATGAAACAAGCTGGACTTGATTCCCACGTATCTGCTGATTTAGGTGAATCTTCGTCTTAGGATGCTTTAAATTTATTCCTATAAATCGCTGCCTATATGTATTCCACGTCAATACATTTTTTATTAAAAAAATGTGTAGCTCACATGTATATATTTTTTCCAGGAATATAACTGTGACAAGGGGAAGATCTGCAACCTAAAATTAAAAGTATCCATCTTCCATTTGGCAAAAATGCAGGTGTGTTAAAAGAACAATAACATAATCAAAATATAGAAGTGACCCAGGAAAAGATTAGGGATCTGAAGATTGTGAGATGCGCATAGTACATATCTGTCATATCGACTAGAACAGCGCATAGTCGCAATATGCATGTACGTACCTCTTGAAATGGTAATAGTCGGCAACCATGCATTCGTGTTGCTGATGCATATATTACTAGTTAATTCTTTTTGGGAACTGTTTATACTCGACTACGCATCATTTTTCATGTATGTAACGTTTTTATCGTGTCTGAAAAGAAGCAATGAAGAGAAAACTAAGAATAGCAGTGGAGTTTTACATGAAAAGAGATGACAGTTACTATTTTTATGTTTTTTTGAAGATTATGGCTTGATATGCTGAAAGAGCTCAGTTGTTAGAATTGGGCTGCCTGCGTCAAAGGCATCGCATTGGTACGTACGATGATTGTTTACGATAGCCTATAGGAGTAAACAGATTATATGGCTCACTGCATTCCTTTTATCTTAACGTTGGTCTCATTTCCTGACTGCATACGCAATTACGATCAAGACATTCCCAGGCTCTTGATATCAGCCATTCTTAGCGACACCCATCAAGGCTGCGAAGGTATACTCAAGGAAAGTTGATAGGAGTGTCTTTAATCGCAACTGGATGCTTTCTCATATGGTAACTACGATAGCCACATAACAAGGTGTATCGGAAGTATATAAGAGTTGGTTTCGGAAGGTCACTTCCCTGGCTTTCGCGCGGAAGCCGAATGGTCTGATTCGGATTAAATCACCTGGGTCCCCAAACTTCTGATATGTTACTATAGATTCAAATCAACACCGTGCATGATTCTGAAGCCTAAAATGGTTTATCTAGGAGATTTAACACAAATATTTAGATAATAGCTTTTTGGCCTTCCTTTGAACTTTGGACATCTAAAACTTAAATAGTAAAAAAAAGAAGACACCAACGGCTTCTAGAGCTAAGCATGTGTCACCGTAGCCTGAAGTTAGTGGGACAATCAAAATTCAATCGTGTAACCATTGGACCAACTGACCATTTGTGGATCTTTGTCAAGAATTCACCCTGGCGAATACTCCGAAACTTCTCAAAATCCTAAATACCTTTACTCGGGTGCGTGTGCCGTAACAGGATGACGCCTTGAATGCAGCCTGTCAAAGATTGCATGACACACGTGAACAGGGACTAACCGCAGGACGACAGGTATTTAATTACTGATGTCAAAGGAAATCACAATTGAAACTTTTAAAACGGCAAGGCTTATTCTATATATGCTCACATAAAACTCTGAGATCTCACTCTCTGTGTTAAAGATTTCTTCTGGAACGGAAACGAGATCAGAGTGGGTTCGTTACCGAAACCAGCCTTTTTACCAAAATTTCATATCACACCCGATTACACGGAAACGAACAGGAATTTTGGGGGAGGCACATGAATCAAAACGCGCCCAAGCAAGAACAATCCGTTCATATTTCGCTGTTAATTTGTCCACACTGAAACAAATGAAGTTTCTGTTGAACAACTCAGCACCTGACGCTTTACCATTGACCTATTTGCGCGAACAAGACACTAAACGACGGGTAAAGAATGGAAAACTGCGGGTAAAGGATGTTCCTTGCAGCCCTTTACAAGGGACAGAATGACGCGCCCAGAACAAGTGGAAAAAGCCAAATTTAGCAAGATGTACTAAGGCCCTGCCTTTATAAAGACATATGAGAAGAATGTCACATATTCTAGTATTATGAGGTTTCTGACGGTGATCAGCGGTACAGTAAATAAACAAGTAATTCGCTAATGCCACAACACGAGCTTGCGGGTAGCCATTATATAGTTTATAAACAGAACGTGGCACAAATATGACTTCATTGGGTTAAAATATGCCTTCTGGAATCCTATGGAAAGCGCCGGCAATCCACATTACTATTCGCCAAGGCCAAATGATAAGCGCTAAACCAAATTGAACGTTGTATATTAGTTTTGGGTAATCGTCCTCGGTACTTCTGGTATCTCCGCTGCAGCTTTTAGACTGGTAAATCATTTCTCGACGATTCGATCGATAGCTCGATAAAGGCAGGTGCCTTGACACCATCTCCGACTAACTAGAGTAGAGCGAGATTGCTGCAGGAGTACACTGAAGGTGTATCCAGGCAGTACCAGGCGATTGTCCAAGGGAGGCACGCAAGTCTCTTCGTATGGCAGGCACATGAAACTGAAATCATGGTATTGGTAACCGAGAAGATCAGTGTTCTCCGCCTGTGCAGATGGGGTTTGTGAGATACGGAGCTGGGCGTATGTGCGGAGAAGGAGGTGCACGCTTATGTGTACAGGTGAACACGCCATGGAAGCTTTTATTTTTCTTCTTGCGGAGTACATAAAGAGCTGGCCCGAAAAACTGGTACCCTGAGTGCGTTTTAGCTGGTGCTGATCGCAATACAATACTTAAAACCAACTCGGACCACACAGAACTTTTTTGTACATTTCTTCTTAAAGTCTTATTTATGTTTCTTTCCTCCCTTCGGTTCTACAGCTCTTTTGGGACGTAACTACCATCTCATTTAGCCAGGGAAACGCACATTCGCCACTCGCCTGATTCCAGTTCCACCTAATCTTTGACACTGGACGCCAGTTCTGTCTTCCCGTTTGAAGAGTGTTTTGTTGACTACGCAGTATGAACCCAATCGTGCCCCCGCCACTTGGCCTGGGCCGCCCCAGCAAGCAGAGTATTCAGTATCGACTGGGTATGCGCACGAGGCGAAAAAGTTGATTGTGTATTGTCGTTGCCACTCATCCACGCCCTCCTCCCCCTGTAGTTGTTGTGCAGAATCCCACCAGGGCGCGGTGCTGCGGGTTCGGTGAAAAGGACAAAAGGCCCATCAATCCACCGCCTATCTTGCAGCTGTACATTGCCCGACCCGATGGCGTGCTGGCCATTGTCAGGTGGGTTGCTCTCCCGCTGGTTTAGATCTGTAATCAAGTATTAACTAGGCAATGCAATGGTGCAGCGAGACCGATAACGTTTCACACCTGATTGTGCAGTGCGATCTCTTTTCAGCAGATCGAAAGCAAAACCGTAACGTCGTCTACAACCCTGCCTCGATCAACCCAGCCTACCCCAACAGCCACGCCGCCGTCATGACCTTTCAGGACCCGAAGCCCGTACGCAACTTTTTGGGCACACTGGTTTCGAATGCGCATCAGCTCAACGATCTTGACGACCGGTTGGGGATCTTTTTCATTTTCTCGGATCTATCCGTTCGAACAGAAGGTGCATTCTGTCTCCGATTCCGGTTCATTGACTTGTCCGCAGGGTAAATGAAGCAGCCGTTAAACGCGCAGGAGCGAGATAGAAAAGCAAGCTGTTGTTTGTTAAATATGACCTTATCCAGAGACCCACTGACAATGAGTACAGAAATACTCCACGAAGTCTACTCAGATCCGTTCCAGGTGTATTCAGCCAAAAATTTCCCTGGCATGACAGGTACATATATGGGGTGACACACGAACCGCATGGCTCAATCAAATTATTAAGGCACCACGCCGCTATCGCAATGCTTCTCGCGACAAGGAATCAAGATATCGGTCCGCAAGGGCCCCAGAACCAAGCGGACATCCGAGGGCGTGTTTAGCGCGCAGGCTGACGATGACGACGACGACGACAACAATGCCATGCCACAGCAGCAGCAGCAGCCTCACACTCACCACCGGAAGAGCATCACGGCAATTGCAGCATTCGTATCCTCAGGGACACCAAAGGCGAGCGGCAACGAAGGAGACTCAGGAGGCGCTAGCAGCAGTCGAACGGAGCTAAAGGAGACAACGACCCAACTCCGGAGTAGGGAAGCAACGGTTGCCACAGCATCCTCGTCCACGGCAACCACGGCTCCTGCGACTCCATACACGAAAATTCACATCTCGTCGGTGCTGGCGTCCGATGACGAAGATAACCCTCCATGGCGGGCCCAGCGGCGGTAGCTATACACAGTGTGGGCTGGTCCATGCTCATTGCATTGTGTGGTTGACACCTGTATATAAACGCTCCCCTTGTAGATACGCATCCATTCATTCGGCACACCGTAGTAGTAATCCCCGTTCATTTGCAATAATCATGACTATACACTTTTTAATCTGGCAGGCAAAAAGGAAGCACCAGCTTGACCCATAGGCGACTCCTTAAAGACAAAAAAAGTTTTCACTCAGACCTGCAACTGAGCAAAACGCTGACGAGCAAAAGAGAAGCGGACGGCCGGGATCTGGCTCGCTTGTCGCATACCGTCCCCTGATCCGTAAAGGGGCGCAGAAAGAAAAGAGACGCTTCTTATATAACATGCATGCCTTGTTGCTTTCTCTCCAACATTTTTCTTTATTTTACTCCCTCCAAGGTAGGTGACACCAGCGTCGCACGAAAACGTGAACTGATGCTTTCATTTTCCTAGGACGACCATAATCAATAATAATAACCCTAATAACCTTTTCCTCCCCCTCCCACTTTCCCCTCTCTTTCAACCGTGTGTATATATCCAGCCATCTAATACAGGAATCCTCCCCATAATGTCTCTTGCTCTGGACACCGCCGCCGCCATGCCTGAACCAGCACTAGACGCCAACAACGACCTTGCAATGAAGCTTTCGCCCGAAGTTGTGGCGAGATTGCAGCAGTTGCAAGATGCTAACCGACCCGTGTCGCTCGACGAAATACTTCAGGCCGCCAATCTCAGTCATCTTGGTGCGAATCATCCTGTCCCGTCAAAATCAGCTGACACGAGATTGGCGCCTGACATGCCCATAGTCCCCACAAAGTCGGCCTCGATGACCTTGGCCGAACGCCGTCGTATCCCCGCCTCCACCGAAAAGCTGCGCCTGTATGCCCAGATCGCCCATCAGCCACACCAAGATGACCCCACACTCTCATGCACCCTGCTCGACCGGCTGGAACTCGACAACGAGGAGTTGCCGCAAGAGGTAAAAATTTATTCTGCCTTCAAAATTGCCCAGCGAGTAACATACATAATATATACAGGATGCCGATCTTGATCTGCTGACACACCTCGAACGACAACAAAGTTTGCTAGCCGCAGATCCCAAATCGGCATGCATAGATTGCAGCGCACTATCAGCCGAAACTGCACGTCTGACGAGCGATAACGACAGTACCAACGACGACGATTCATTCTGGAAGTGCCTTGCCGAGAACTACACCGCTGTGGCTCCTCGCATCGCTCGACTGTTGATCAGCCGTTTGCGCCAGCAAGGGATCGCTGCATCGTGGCGTAGCGTACTTTGGCAAGCAATGGCCCAATCGTCTGATACTCATTTGGTGTCCATGTATGACAGACTCGTACAAGGGGATATGGGCTCATCCTCCTACGAACGTGTGATTGATCGGGATGTCGCCCGAATGACCGATAGCAATCGCGAAGCAACTGGTCGCCTGCTAAAAGCATACAGTATTTACGACGCTCACGTTGGCTACTGTCAAGGCCTTGCTATGCTTGCACGACCGTTGCTCATGGTGGTACGTTGTCCCTGACTACCGGTTCCCATGACGATAAAGTTCTAAACTAATTTTGCTTCTTATTAGATGGGAGAGCAACAAGCTTTCTGTACCTTCGTGAGGTAAAATCCCCATATTGCCGCCCGCATCCCTTAACCCAGCTAAAAAAAAACTCCCTAAATGAAATAGATTGATGGAAGCTCACGAAATGCGCGCCCTGTTTATGCTTAATATGGAAGGCCTCCATCTTCGACTGCATCAATTCCAAACATTGCTATCGCAGCAATGCCCACAGCTGTTCCAACACCTTGCGGACAATGCTATCCATCCGCCGATGTATGCGTCGCAATGGTTCCTGACGCTGTTCGCTTCCTCGTTACCATCCAGTGTTGCCTTACGTATGTACGACCTCGTGTTTGCTCAGGGCGCCATTCCGACCATGATGCGCGTGGCGATAGCAGTAATGCAAAAGCACCAGGACCGGCTCCTGAATATCTGCCAATTCGAGCAGCTTATGACGTATTTGACAAGCGGCACACTCTATGAAGACGACGGCGATCTTGTTGCCGCCGTATTGGATTTGACTCCGATTATTACTACCGCCAAGATGGACAGCATTGCTGAAACTTATCAAAAAGAAGTCCAACAAGAGAAAGATCGTGCTCAACAACTGCTTGCGATTCGCTTCAACAATAAGTCCAGACGGTCCAAACGTGAATCGTGGTTTTCATGGGGCAGTGCTGCAACTCTTAACAATGATGCTGCTGTATCACCACCAACTTCCCCGCTTTCACCGACAAGTGCCACAGCAGATCATCGTGCGGTGTCCTCCCTGCACCAGCAAATTGAAGATCTTGTCAGTGCCCTTTCCCAGCTGCAGAAGGAACATTCCCAATTGAATGAGAATGTCACTGCCATGAAGATGCGCGAGTTGGATTATGAAACCGAGCGCAACAAGTTATCCAAACGCAACGCCACCTTGGAGAAGCGATTGAAGAAGTATAAGAACAAGTTGGCTAATGCAACTGCCGCCACCACACCAAGCAGTTTGCCACCTCCAGCTGCAGCTTCACCGCGCCAAGAAACTCGATTAGAGCAACTCGAGAAGGATGTTGAATTCAAGTCATTCGTTGACTCTCTCCGCTTGAGTGGCGATTTTGGAGCATTGATTGCAGGTGCACTTGCCAGCAACAGTGATGATAACAGCGCCACGGAAAACAAAAGCTCGACGCGTTCCTCGGTGATAACGTACCGCCATAGCCAAGGCAGCAGCCAAAATGACAGCGAGAACGATACGGTTGCGACAGCAGTGGATGATTTGCCTAGCAGTAGCAAAGACAGCGAAGCACTGCACCACGTAACTTCAGAACTTGTTTCCGTCAAGTTGGCAAGCTTCGAAATGGGACAAAAGTACGAGCAACTCTGCCACAAGTATGCAGAAATGGAAAGGCAGTTAACAGCATCGCATGACGAACAAGCCGAGTTATCACGGCAAGTTGTCGAGTTGCAAGCAACCATCGAGGCAATGCAGGTCGAGAAGGAGCAAATTCTGCAGGAGCACGAGGACTTGGCCAGGGAGAACGAGGAGCTAGAAGAAAAGAACATGGTCGCTAAGCGGACGGCAGCGGAGCTTCAGTTTGAAAAGATGGCAATGACTAAAGACATGGAGAAACTGGAGAAGCGAACACAAACACTGGAAAAAGAAAAGCAAGAATACTTTATGCCGCGCGGAACATTTTCCGAAGAAGTATTCGCCGCACACCGCATTCTTTTCGAAGACAAAAGGGAACCTATTACACGCCGCCATACCCTCCAATTGAATCACAACGAGTTCCAGACAAAGTACATTGAAAGCGATTTGCGATGTCGTGAACTGGAAAAACTCCTGGCCGAGGCCAAGGTCAAGCTTGCCGAATATGAAGCCGCTACCATGCCTTTATCACCACGAGCGTCCATGCAGCGGTCGTCCGTTCACATGAAGCGCACTTCAACGGCATCACTTTCCATGCTGGCTAGCAGAGTCACCTCTCCCACATCCATTACTGACCCTAGCCGTCGGGACTCCGCAGAAAGCTATGCATCGTCTGTCACATCCGCTACTTCCTTAGGCAGTGCGCCAAATAACAAGCGTTCGAGCATGTATGCACGTTTGTGGAATTCTTTGGGTCCGGCAGCTCCCGCAGGGGCAACCGCAGCAAATAATGCCCCAAGGAACTCGGTCGTTGTCAAGCAGCAAATCTAGAAAATTTGTGTGTGTGTGTGTGTGTGTGTTATTCCCCTCTCCTCTCTCCACAGCAAGCCTCACCTTCTCTTAGCTCTATATTTAAAACAATATATAAAACTTTCTCTTTTTCTTACTCCACCATCACATGCCATAATGAAATCCGGGGTTCGTGCTACCTACAAGTGATGTTTTGCATAGAAACATATGATACTGAATAAGCGGCACACGAATATTAGCTTTCACATGGGTGTTTCACAGCTAATTTCATGTTACACACACATTTACATTGCAACTCACTATAAAAGTCAGTCGCGTATGTTGGCCATGGTGAACACAAGCTTTTCTTCTTCTCTCTTTTCCTCTCAAGTTTCTTATCATGGTCGTCATTGAAGCCAACTACCGTCATGCCGAAGCTGCGCGTAAGTCCCTTGCCGCTTTCAAGGAATTGGCCGCCTCTTTGGATGGCTGGAATTTCTCTCAGGAGAAGGAAGGTGTTAAGCTCTACACCAAGGCTACCGCCACCGGCACCATTGTCCGTGGTGATATCGTCATGAAGACAGACAAGTACACTCCTCGTGAAGTTGCCACTGTTGCCACCAACACCGGCTGTCGTAAAATCTGTAAGATATATATTACCGTTGTCGTCACGGAGCTTTCTTGTCAATACTGACCTGTCAAAAAAGGGGACGAGAAGTATGACGTGTCCGAAGTCAAGGAAATGTTTTCTCCCTTTGAATCTCTTTTCTGGGTAAAGCTCAAGGCACCCTGGCCCGTCAGGTAAGAAAAAACATATAAACGTGTGTGCTAAAAAGAACGTGGTACTAACAAGTGTCATACAGCCCTCGCGATTTCACTGGTATTGCTCTGCGTGATTTCGATGACGACGAGTGCTTTGTCACCATGTCGTCGGTAGAAGATCCTGTTGTTCCCCCTGTTTCTGGTTGTGTCCGAGGCAACCTCATCATTTCGGTAAAAAGTTATATATTCCTTTCGTATGAACATTGGTCCCGCTAACTTTAAAATGTAATAGGGTTGGAAAGTTTACAAGGCCGATGGTGGCATTGGTATCACTTACATTACCCAGGTAAGACAACATAATCTCTTTAAAGGAATTACATATTGACACCAAACTTGGTATAGGTCGATATGGCTGGTAGCATTCCTTCGTCGTTCTTGAAGAACATCCAGCTCCAGGTACCCTTGTGCGCTGGTAAGGTTGCCAACTACGTCAGCAGCTACGGCTTCCCGCCCGCCACTTTGTCTGCCGAAAACACCGTTTACAAGAAGGAGTCGTTTGATCACGCCAAGCGCGAATTCACTGCTCAAGTTGAAGGCAACGGTGGTGAAGTCAAGTGGCTCGTCTCTAGCCAAATGTTCCCCAACGGTGTCAAGGTTACCGTTAACGGTACTGCTACCCATGAAATCGTGGATGCTGACATTGCTACCAAGAAGTACGTCGTTCTCAACGGTATCCAAGGCGCTGTTTCCGTCAAGATCAGCAAGGCCTAAAAAATTCTCACATAATCCGCTTTTTTCTCCTTTTTTCCCTGTACATTCTCCTCCATCATATTGTTGTTGTGTTTTCAATAAAAAGTCGACTTCGGCCTTATGTAATTCCGGCGTATGTCTATTTCGGGTATCCCAGAAGCCTCCTATATCTGCAAACTTTATAATCCTTTGAAAGGTTTTCTGACTGACGCAATCACATACAAATCTTTGTATAACTTTTTCCAAAATCATGACATTGTCTGTTCCAAACCGCTCCCAGTTGTTGAACGGATTATGATGAAAGGGTCAATACTGTGATCGAACATTTGGTCACGATTACAAGCATGAATAAAAGCAATACGTAATGGTTTAATCTTTGAAGCTATAAAAACAGAGAAAAGATGTTGCACTAATTGGCTCAACATAATCATGACTATCTCATCAGAAAACCCCCACGCCCACACGATCCGCCAGGCCTCGAACCGTCTGCGAGAGCTGGCCAAGGAGATCGATGGAAAATGGGAATTTGTGGCCGAAAAGCAGGGGATCAAGATTTACAAGCAAGATGTCGATCAGGGCAAAACAATGGATATGATGCGTGGCGACTACGTTGTGAAGTCGCCACTGTCACACAAGGATTTTGCTCGGATCATTACCAACGCGGGCATTCGACCTTGCTGTAAATTATTTTATTTTCCTTGCCAATATTCTTGGCGACCTTGGCGCAAGAAATCCATAATTAACATGCTCTAAATTTAGGGGATTCTAATGTCGATAAGCTTGAAGAAAAGGTGATTTATAACGAACACGAGGAGTTAGTCTGGGCCAAATACAAGACGCCCTGGCCAGTAAGGTAAATATGATGCATACATCGAAAAAAGAAATCTTGATCTCCCTTTTTTTTTATTTATTAAGATAATAACCAATATATGTAGTTCACGCGACTTTTGTGTGGTCGGATTGATTGAGAGCGAAGACAATGAATCATACGTTACCATGACATCAGTGGAAGACTCGCATATCCCCGCTGTCAAAGGTTGCGTCCGTGGTCAGCTTGACTTGGTGGGTTGGCGGATCAAGCAAGAAAAATCAGAGTTAAAAGTGACCTACATCAATCATACGGATATGGGCGGATCGGTACCTACGTCCTTGATGAAACTAATCCAGGCCCAGATCCCGATGTGTCTGATTCAAGCAGCCGATTTTGCGACGAAGCAAGGATTCCCACCCTACGTGGACCAGTTGACGAATGGTCGTTTCGAACACGACTCCTTTGATCCGAAAAAGCATATCTATACTGTCAAAGTTAGCAGCGGTGCTGAGCTACATTTGATGGTGTCACGGCAAATGTACCCCAGAGGCATTACGGTCAAGGCGCCGAACGGATCATCATACGAGATCCATGATAACACGCATACGTATACTGTCATTGTCAGAAATGCATCCAGTGTCACCATTTCTAAAGCCAAATAAAACTTCTTGCCGTTCTTGGAGTTCTGGGATCAAACAATAATAGTTTTACTTCGGTGCCAGTCGCCGATATATCTATATAGTGAAGTGAGAGAACATTAAAGTCATGAGATACACGTAAGACCCCCAAACTTGATCTGAGAAAGCTGGTGTAACCGGGGGGAGATAGGCACGCACTCTTGGCGTGCTCTAGGTTGCACACAGGCTTTTTGTGTGAACCAAGGCAAGTGGCGAGTGACAACTTGTATACCCTAAGATAGGTTACCTTAGCTATTCGGCCCGAAACGGCCCGCTGAGTAGCCATGTAAAGACATGATTTATGATAAATCTAAACGGCACATGGTACGTGCTCATTTGGTTTTTCCGACAGAATGGAAGCGATCCTTTATGTATCAACTCAATTGTGACCAAGGAAAATAAAGACAGCGTGTAGTGACTATGTACATTTGATAAAAAAAAGAGTGATAAAAAACACAAAAGGGGAACGGGGGAAACTTGATCATATAAACACACAAAGAGACGGGAATAGAAGTCGAAGAAGAGCGAGAGCGGGAGATCATAAAAGAAAAACGATGTTTACAATGGAAGGCATAATGCAATGTCCTTTCTGCAAAGCAAAAAGGGGGGTCGTGGTGGAGAAAAGAGGCGTAAAAGGAGAGTGAGAGAAAAATAAAGAGATCCATCAATCCATCGACGATGGGTCATGCATATCATCATCTTCATCGTCCGCGGTGGAGCTGCTGTTTTGCAATACCCAGCCCACCTTCCAAGGTCGGCCACAGGTCCAGTATTTTGGAGTGCATACAAAGTTTTCGATGTCTTCATCTGGATCGACCTTGCCATCAGGACGTGAACGGATCATCTGTTCGATGTGCTGCATAGCTTTGCGTTTTTCTTCTTTGCAGAACACCCAGCGACAATGGCGACAAACGCAACCACCGCTCTTGTTATATCTGTACAGATACAAAAAAAAGGAATTAATTCATTGTTCATATGGATGAAACACTTGTGCTTTATCTCTTACCTTAAGCCGCACTTGTTGCAGAGGTAAACAAACTTTTTACCCTTGTCGTTGTAAATTGAACTGGTTGGGAAAGGCCAATTGAATGCTTTGCGCATACATCCGTCAGAAGACTCCTGGCAGGCCTGGCAGGGACCCTTGACGCGTGATGGCCGGCCTGACGATGCGTGGTGATGCTGTTGCTGCTGCTGCGGAGGCGCAGGTGCAGGCGCAGCTGTTGTTGTTGTTGTTGTTGTTGTTGTTGTTGACGAAGGCGTTTCATGTCGTGATCGTTTGCGTGGTGGCGAAGTTGGCTTGACGTCGTCTAACCAAGGACGATGATGGACTTGCTTGGTACGTTCTTCTTCCTCATCCTCTTCCTCGTCATTATAGCTCATATCATCTTCATCTTGATCTGCAGCAGAAACAGCACGGTGATGCTGATGATACTGCAATCGTGATGGCGCCTTGGGTATATCGATATGAGTTGTCTTTCTTTGAGCACGATGGTGCTGCATCGGCATCCGCCGACGTTGACCTTCTTGTTGTGTAGTGGATCGTGCTTGAACCACGCGCTTGCGCAAAGCTGTCAGTAACGACTCGCCGCAGATGACTCGAGAAGTGCATGCCATGCCACAGCAGTTGGCCAACTTGCAATCGGGGCATTTGCTTGGACGGTCATGTGCCGGCAGCGGTGCAGGAAAAAACGGATGTGATCTGACGTCTAGTTGGAATACAACGCTCTTATCAACTGCGCTTGCTTGAAAAGCATCCTTGACGGCAGGTGGCGAGCGATGGGGAATCGACTTGCGGCAAGAGACAACAGGCGGATCGGGATGGTGTGGCAACGAAGGTGTTGCAGAGCCTGTGGAATCTTCATCTTCGCTGTCGTGTAGAAGCTCGGGAGGAGACGGCATTGATACAGGATGAAAGGCGCTTGGGTGTGATTTGTAATCGTTCGTCGATGGTTGCTTTTGACGAGGGTCGTAAGGCGGTGTGGTGAGTGCGGTGGCCAGATCCATTGGTGATGATTGTTTTATTGTTGGCGAAGAATGAGATTCTCTCTTTATAAAGGAAGAAAAAAGAAAAAAAGATGTCAATCAAATGATGATCAAAAAAAAGGTGCAGGGACATTTTATAATATGCAGATCAAAAACAATTGCCGTCAGCTGGGAGGGGGGTTCATACTCACAGTAAAGCATCAAATGTAGGAAGGAGAAAAATTAAATAAGGAATCCGACACACGCCACCCTTTTATATAGTCGCAGCCGCCTGATTTTTTTACAGATCAAGATTCATGTGTGTCGGGCTAAGGATAGACTGAACAGTTTAACGACCTACCGGAAAAGGCGGTAGTAAATCGGGGCGGCTGACTTACCGTGTTACACGCACGGCTAAACATCTCCCTTGCTTCTCGGGCTTCGACATGCGGAGTCCTGTCCGCACCCTCTGCCTATCCATTGCCTTTTGCTTATATCATCAATACGTGTGATTGTGTGATCCCCCGTTCCATATCATCACCCCATGCTGGAATCATCGCTACATCAACAGAAAGTAGATTAAGAGAAAGAGCAAGACAAGGTTAAAGAATTTAAGAGTAAAATAGCGTTCGGCCACTTTCCCCCCCAAGTCGGATAAATGCAGAACAGCGCACGGCAAATCATTTACAGATTTTTGGTTCCTTACCCTTGTGTAGGGTAACGTTATGTCTATAGAACAGTCGTGCACATGCCAGTTAACCCCAACTTATCAGTTCCACGTAATTTTGCTTATCCGCTTCAGGACAATTCAAACGTATACGCGTTCCCCCCCTTCTCATATTCTCCCTAATTTGGGAAGCGGAAACACAACTCTATAAGCATCTGATACAAAAACCACGCCCTCTTAGAACCCTGGATATCCAGATCAAATTATTTACCATTTGTCGAAAAGTAACTGGGCAGGTCCTAATGTGACATCCGGCGCCCGGTCCTTCCTGTTATTCTGATTGGATGGAAGACATAATTGCCGTACCGGATCAAATGGACCGGTAATTTAGCCATGCATGCCACGTTGCTTTAAAAAATAACGCAAGGGGCCAGAGTTTTTACGGCCAAAGACAGTAAATCATCATGAACCTTAGTCATAAGAATATCAGGGAACGGAATGGAAGATATGTAGGGCATAAATTGAGCTACGTAAGGATCGAAGGATCATAAATATTTTACCGGGGTTTAATCGCTGTAAATGAAGATCGTGGACCACTTGGTCGCCCAGGGCTAGATCAAAAAAGTCATGCAAGTGGAGCAAAAGAGATTGACTGGGAACAAGGCACACCTTTTATAGAGCACCATGGCTTTTATTGATTTGCATTGCGCCTCATGTACCTTGTTGGCTTAGTCTTTTAACAAACGGGTATATATTTGAACATATGCATTTCGCTAAAATCATCTTCCATGTCACCGGCTTCTCTCTGGAAGGGAGGGTTAAAACATTGATCCATAGGAAAGGGGTCCCGAGAACAGGGCCACACATATGAGGTTCACCCTAATAGAAGTAATACTTTTACCAGCTTGCCGTCTTGGCATTTTTTACTGTTACAGCAAAAATTGTTCTGCTAAGCATAAAGAATATTCGTACCAAAATATAAAGTCGCGTGAGCTTTGTGCGATAGATGGAATATGTTGATCCAAGTTATCTGATCCACGTTTCGCATTTTTTTTTTTTACTCAACGTTTTTTTCGACATTTTTACGAATCGATCGATTTTCTTACACAGACAAGGGAAATGATGTAAGTGTGCTTGTACGACGAACAAAATAAATCGTTGGAACGTTTCACTGTAAGAGCCAACAATAAATCGTGCATGAGAAGAAAATAGATAAATTGTGCCACCCCCAAAGTTGGCCCGTTTTCCTACAGATCAGTGCTTTCCCTTTCCCATAAGGTTTTGGGGGTTAAGGAAAATGGTTGTCATGGAAAAACAATTGCTAAGCATTTGTCGGAATGACCGTATATTTTTTTAAAGCGTATTGTATGTTGTGGTCTGATCGACCCGATTATTCCCAGCTCTATTACTGTCACTGAAAAAAATGCCAGTGTTTTATCTGGGGGTGCAATTACGTTTGAAATGAGAGTGACAAGCCAAACTTTGATCCGCCCGAAAAAAAAGCATTCCTTTTCGGCGACACCTCCAGCAATAATCCTTCTAGTGATCCATTTTTTATCAACTATTATTTCTTTTCGGCATCAGCGCCGATAGTTCATCGGTCCTAAGTTTCACCGATAAGAAGTGATTCGAGGACCGCCGCGGGTTAATTTTTTCTTCTCACTATGCTCTTACGCTACCTAGCCTTTGGTTCCCGTCTTACGGCTAACCGTGCGCGCAGTTTCGCGTGAAAAAAAAAGTAGAGCGGAATATGTATTTCTTGATCCATGTGTTGGATCAAAATTCTTTTCGCGCTACGTCTTGCTTGCATTATCAAGATCCCTTGTCGGGTAATAGATCTTGGGAAAAAAAAAGTATTGTGGTTTGCTTGCGTAAACAACTGTCATAATCATTAGACCTCATTAGTAAAGTGAAATCTTTCTAATAGCTTAGTCATGATGACGCCAACATGGATCAGCTACCCCAATGAGATTAGTAAGAACGGACCATGGAAAGAGCCAATATTATCTCTAGGTTCGGCTATTATTGACCCATTTTGTCCGTGAAATTACACTGCGTTTGATCTGTTTTGATCCGAGTTATCTATCATCGACGCACAAGTAGATTCTGAACTGTTCGTATTGATTAGAAGTCAAAAAAGTTTCCATTACACAGTGTTGATCTTATTGTATGCCATTGGTTTAATCCAAAGGTAACCGATTAGTAAGACGACGCTTATAAATCAGGATATTAAACAATGTTGCTAAGTATACCTTTGCCTGATCTGGTTACAGATCAACGATTCGTAATTAGGATGAACGGTAGCACGCGTAAGAATGTCACGTCAAACATAGATATATTGTGAAACAAGTATGTCTCTGATATGCCGAAGTAGACACCCCCCATCAATCGGTTAGTGCTTTTTCGAACTTTCTTTCACAAAAAAAATATCCGTGTATGTTTCACTTTTTTTGATCTCGAAAGCTTTTTGCACCGGCTTAGTAATTACCGAAGCAATGATCAGTTTCACTTTTGTGTAGGAGAATTAAAAGATACTCCCCTTTTTAAAAGTGAGCCTCAATTGAGCCGTTAGGTGAACGGAACCGCGATAAGTTGCGCAGCAGTAGCTAATTAATTTTACGGATCAGATCATGCTCTTTAGGTGACACTGGTTGACAGTCGAATCAATTCAATAGTCTGTACATAACTATATATACCGAGCTGTTTGGTGTTGACAAGTATATCGCTGCTACGTAGCCAAATATTCACTCTTTAAACAAGGCTATATTTATGCAGTGATCGAGAGATGCGTGCTGCATACTTGACCGCCTATTTTTTTTTATAAATCCGTTTACTTCTAACCAATAATAAAATACGCGCCACATGTATTCCATTCAGTTGGTAACCAATATTAATTAATGGATCTGTTGCTAAATGTGAATTACGTGTTATGTGTACGTAGGCGCGACTGATAAAGCAGCTATTCATAGCAACAGCTCCGTTACGTATCAGTCAGCACCACCAGTCCACGAAAAACAATTCGATATATGGCTTTTCTGTTATCTACGATGGCACCTATAAAAGTATATACATGCAGTGGTGGGCATTGATAGATAAGCCCATTGAGTACAATATGTGCGTGGAAACGATCTGGGAAATTACAACACTGCTGTCTCGTTTGAACAGTAATGTCACGGAATCTTCTTCTGCATCTATCGCCGATATTAGAATTGGAACCAATGAGTAGTCATTCCACCCGATATTTAACCCCACAGAAGCAGAATCCATGGATCAGACAACCCAGTGTGGAACTTGTGACAATAATACCCATACGTCGGTCATAGTGCCGCACACATGTGGATCAAGATACACCGGCTGGTTAAAAAAAAACTTGTGATACAATTGGGCCATAGTACACGAAGAATTACCGAATAAAGATCTTTTTATCTGCACACTAAAAACGTGTGGTTTACGTAGGATGCTTGAGAAAAAAAAGGTGATCCAATGTATCATCATCGAGTGTGGAATTCGATGAAATGGTGGTCTTGTTATTTCGGAAAACTCTTACCGGTATGACTCACCATGGAAATGGCCGGGAACTTTTGACTTCTTTGTTTACGAGATGATCTCGGGCCGCCAAGTACCGTATAAATTGATCTGTACATATCTCGAACGTGCGGTTGTTTTCTCCGATGCCGGAGCGAAAGTGAGAGCGGCGCCGATACCCGATTGCCAAGGCGCAAAGGACCGAGAGGAGTAATCATCGCAGCAAGAGCTATTTTTATGCATAAAAATGGTGTTTTTAAGGACATAGAGCCATTTGCCAGATCTCGACCGTTGGCGTGGGTATCGACAGACCTTGATAAAATAACCCACCTCCAGCAAGTGCGGGAGATTGAGCATGAGGATTCGGACAGCGCTACTTGGCAAGAGACGGATCAAACGAGTCCGTCAAGCCGATATGCAGCTTACTGGGAACCAATTGCACAGAGATATTCGGCCTTGCTGGATCCATATTTTGCTGCCACCAACCTATAGGAACCCCAACCAAGATTTTGTGACATTTGATTTTCCTTATGCGTGCCAAAACCAAGCAATTTTGCTGACATGCTCCTTCCTGGTCTTTGGGCAGCGTTTCTTTTCTCTCGTGCAGATTGGATACACTGATCTTTGAAGTATGGAGTCGCACACAGGGCCGAGGTGGCCTTCAAAAGAGCGTGCTGAGAATGCGTGCAAGGCTGGGTCGAAGGCATTCGGATAATTTTTGGTTCCGTTGCAAGATATGTCGAGAACTCACAGCACACGAAGCCTAATTTTAATAGTAATAAGCCCCTCAAAGGTGGATGCAATATCTTCGTTCTGGGACATAGGACGGGATAATGATAGAAAGGAGCTAATGGCTTCTAGCTTCTTTATTACCTACGACGTCTGTGTTTTCCTTTGTTTAGCATTGAGACCATTCCAGCTGTTAATAGGCTTCATATTTCAGTTGATGGGCGGCGCATGACTTTCAGATCGGCCTCACTGGAGCAGCAGTCTCGATCCATAGCGCAGAGTCATCAGCAAGCTTTTTTTTTATGGTTTTAGTTTGTTTGCAGGTGAAAGAGATAGAGATAGAGATAGAGATAGAGAGGGGCAACAGGGTCAGTATGAAATCTCGAACGTCCAGTCCCCTGCGTCGGTTACCTTAGCAATGTTATCAAGCCGGCAGGCATGAATTTTCCGGTCTTGTTGAAGCGAATGCCCATGCTGATGAGCAGAAGCACGCTGACGACTGCGTGCAATGGATAAAGTCAAATGAAATGAATGGGCTGCTATCCCCGTTTTACTCATACCTAAAGCGAATATCACGTTTTTGGGGTTATTGGAAACTTGATATGAGGCAGCGGCCGCAGCCAATCCAAACACGGTGCCTGAAACAATGGATGCAGCGCTCCCAGCTTCGTGCACAGGTTAATTTCATGCATGCGTGCCGTGTGTTTCAGACACGTTTACCTTTAAAGTAACCAATGGCGCCACCAACCAAGATCAGGGCGCTGTACGTGTACCCAAGGTAATCCGTCATTAGTAAAACGCGAGTGATGTCAAGCCAGGGGAAGGCACTTTAAGATTACGCGAAGAGGGGAAGGGGTTGGGGCGGGATTGGGAGGTAAAGTAAATCGCGCAAATAGGAGAGCTGGCCAGAAGAGTCAGCAAGAGGAAGAGAGCTGATGACGTTGGTAAGAGCATTTTATGGTTCATCTCGCGCCCGCCGGTTTAGTGCGACACAAAAAAATTCTTAGCTAACAAAGCTTCGCTTTCTCTTTCTCTCTCTCCCTTTTTCCCTCGTTTCTTTGTCTTACACTTCCCATTCCTTTTGAATAATGCAAGCGCCCGTCCTGGACGACGATCGCCAGCAGCCGTTTGCGCCGCCCGCCCCTCCTCCTAAGGAAAAGCCGCTGATGATGCACCCATCGCACGAATTGGCTGGCAATCTTGCACAACAACAGCCACCGACGCCTCCACCGCAAATGAAGCATGAGTACCTTGCCATGCAGCAACATGTCAACGCGTCCATGCCCACGTTGCCGAGCATGCGGCAGTCGAGTCTACAGTCACCGGTGTCTCCTCGAACGATGACGCCCCCGGGCAGTTCACGTAGCAGCGCATCGGTAATAAACTTACCCGTTACAGACCAGCTCCTGGACCATTCGCATCTGAAGCCAGGCAACCAGGCGTCGCTGCTGTCGTATAACCAGACGATCAACATGTATCGCGAGAATGCCAAAAAGACAAACAGCCCTGAGGTGCAGTGCGATTTCGCCATCTTCATGGTCGAGGCAGCCAAGCCGCTCACCAACGCTGAGGACGAGCAGACGCGGTGGGAGTACTTGGCAGAGGCCGAGAAGCTGTTGAAGCAGCTGTCGTCGCGTGGACATGCTGAATCGCAGTATTACCTCGGCAACTTGTATGCGTCGGGCCTGTTGAGCAGGAAGGGCAAGAACGAGTTTGACAAGGCGTTCCCGCTGTTTGTGCAGGCAACCAAGCATCACCATGCAGATGCAGCTTATAGGTTTGTGTCCAGGATCTGCCTGTTTATTTTTGTGCATTGTAACTCATCGTGTTACTGTATATAGAGCGGCAAAGTGCTACGAAGATGGTCTGGGGTGCCGCAAAGACAGTTCCAAAGCTGTCCAGTTCTACAGGTATTTCCATCGCAACACCACCCCCCAATTCGGGGGCAGCGAGACACACAATCTAAAGCTGCTTGCCTATTTATAGAAAGGCCGCTACACAGAGCCATCCAGCTGCCATGTACCGCTTGGGGGTCGCTGAACTCAACGGCGAATTGGGCATTTCCAAAAACCCGCGCGACGGTGTCAAGTGGCTGAAACGTGCCTCGGAGGGTGCTACGTCCGAATACCCGCACGCCGTCCACGAGCTCGGGCTGCTCCACGAGAAAGGCATCGACAATGTGGTTTTTGTGGATCTGGAATATGCCGTGTCACTCTATGGGCAGGCTGCGGAACTGGGATATGCACCTTCGGCCTTTCGACTGGGTGAATGTTACGAGTATGGCAAGCTGAAATGTGCCCAGGATCCAGCCATGTCGATCCATTACTACACCATTGCCGCTCAGCAGGGCCATCGTGACGCCTGTTTCGCCCTCACCGCCTGGTATCTCGTGGGCTCGCCCGGCATTCTGCCCCAGTCCGATGAGCAGGCGTACGTCTGGGCTCGTCGCGCGGCCGAGAAGGAGCTGCCCAAAGCTGAGTATGCTGTGGGATATTTCAGCGAAGTCGGAATCGGTACCGTCAAAAATGCCCAAGAGGCAATGGAGTGGTACAAGAAGGCCGCTGAGCATGGGGATAAACGGGCGATCCAAAGGCTCCAGGGCAAGGTCCAAGGCCCCAAATCGAGCAAAAAGAAGAACGGCGAAGAGTGCGCTATCATGTAGACTACAGTTACACATTACATTATTTCCTCCCCATCCACCTTTCCTCTTCCTCGACTTCGCATTATATATACGACATGCACGCTTTGCCTCTCCTCTCTCTCTCCTCCTCCTCCCACACATACACACACACACACACATATCTAGTTTATACACATTTATTTTTGTCTATCTGCACTTTTACACACGCATTCACCGTCACTTAATCAGAAAAATACCACCCCCCAGTTTTCTTTCATGGACATATAGGGACGTGCCAAGAGCACGAGCGTCCCGAATAAAGAGCAATTGTTCACGAATTAGCGTACTAAAATGGATAAAATTCGTCGTATCTCTGCCCAACACCGGATTTTGTGAAACTCTCTCTCTTGTCTTTTTCTTCTAAAAAGGCTTTTTCCGCGATCATGAGCGATCAGCAAAAGATTGACGTGGCCCATGACGACGAGAAACTAGGCAACCAAGAGGGACAGTCGTCATCGCAACCACAGGAGCCATTGGTTGCTCCTTCCGTCGTGACGCTTTCGCCATTCGCCAAGACAGCATTACCAATCGCCAGTTACTGTTTTGCAAGCATTCTGATGACTGTTACGAACAAATATGTTTTGAGCGGATTTGGATTTAATATGAACTTTTTACTTTTGACGGTCCAGGTAATATATAGGCGAGAGCAGAAAAAAAAAAGAGAAACGCGCCACATAACATATTTCATGCTATGCAGAATGTCGTGACCGTGGTTATGATGCAGATCTTTAAGTTTTTGAACTTGATCAAGTTCAAGGAATACGAACATGAGGAGGCCAAAAAGTGGTCGCCCATAGCAGCGGCCTTGGTGGGGATGATCTACACGGGCTCAAAAGCGTTACAGTTTTTCCGAATCCCCATCTATACCATCTTTAAAAACTTGACGATCATTCTGATTGCGTATGGCGAGGTGCTGTGGTTTGGCGGCAGCGTGAGTCAATTGCTGCTTGTATCCTTCGGGCTTATCGTAAGTCGGTTGTGGAGTCGGCTTCCATATATAGAGTTCAGCGGCAAATAGTAATGACGAAATTTAGGTGTTTTCCTCGGTGATAGCCGGTTGGGCCGACATTTCCGAGGCAATAGCGCAAGACACGACACCTTTTGTGGGTTATTTTTGGATGACCTCCAATTGTCTGACTTCGGCTGCATTCGTTTTGTACATGCGGAAACGGATCAAGCTGACAAACTTTCGGGATTTCGACACGGTGTATTATAACAACTTGCTGTCCATCCCACTGCTGGTTATTCCGAGCCTTCTTCTCGAGGATTGGAGTGTCGAGAATCTAGAACGGGTGTTGTAAATAATCATGAAGCACATCAGGATCCTTTCTTCCTCGCATCACTCACACTCTCCTAATTATAGCCCCTCCGATGTCCGGCAACGTATGATCTATGCCATGGTTTTCTCCGGTGCGTCTGCATTCGTCATGTCCTATGCCTCTGCATGGTGTGTCCGTACAACATCCTCGACCACATACTCGATGGTGGGTGCGTTAAACAAGCTTCCCATTGCTGCGTCGGGGATCATTTTCTTTGGTGATCCGGCGACGTTTGCAAGCATTAGCGCAATCGCAGTTGGTAAATGATGCAAGAATGAGAAACACAGGGAAAATTACACAAAAAGCGTTTAATACTGTTTTCACGAATGAATTAGGTTTCATTGCTGGTCTGGTGTACTCTTACGCAAAAACGGTTGGCAATGACAACTGCCCTCGAGCAAATGCAGTGGAAAGCAAAACAAACAATAAACAGTGAAGCCGATCTGACCCAAATAAGACTGATTTGGAAAGGAAGGGGTGGAGTTGTGAAGTTATATACATGCTACATGTATACCTTTCTTCGGAGAAACAAGGATCCATTTACTCTCCCTTTCTTTCTCCCCCTCCCCTTCCTCTTTCCTTTTTTTCTTTAACGCGCAAATGAACAAGGAAGCTTTTGTCACACAACTGAGCTTTCATTTCTCTCCAGCATCAGCGCACATCCTTCCATTACAGAACATACGGCAGCGGTTACGCGGTCTATGGGATTCTTTGACATGGCCAATGCTAAAGCGAATTATAAAGGCTGATTTGGCCGTGACACTTATCTTTGCCATGCTGTTTGTCGAGCCACTGAGAGAACGGACAGAATATGGCCTGATTCTGGCCCAGGTCGCCGTTGAATTCATCCACCCAGGCAAACCTTATGGATCACTTGGCGAGGTATAATTTTTTTTTGTTTGTAGTGTTGTGATTGGTGAGAGGCTGGTGGGAGCACAAAGAATAAACAAAGAGACACAACTCACATGGCACTGCTAATTCCCGATTTGCGATCAAGATAGGATATAGCGTTTGGATCTGTCATGTGTAGCGTCTCGGCCTGTTGGTCTTTGTTGGGGACTTATTGTGCGTCGCTGCTCCGTGATCAATCAAACCCGGATATGGCTCAACCTCGAGTGGCAGGTGTCTTGGCTGCCTTTTTGCTGGTTGGCGCATTTTGCTTGAACTACCTTCGTGCCAAAGTCGACCAAGCTAACTTGGGAGGTATATAAAATTTTTTTTCTACCTGTCGATCCCCCGCCTCCCTAACAATAATCGATCCGTCTTGCATGCACATGAAATAGGGATGCTTTCTGCGACGATCCTTGTCATCAGCTTAACAACAGCAATCAGTGACCGCAAGTGGGAACCATGGCACATTGCAAGTATTAAAAAAAAGATTGAAAAATCGAAGGTTGTACACTAATGCATCTAGTTTAGTTGCAAAATTTTATTTCTATCATATGCGGTCTCGTGATTGCTTTTATTATCTGCATCGTCGTATGGCCCGAAAACAGCACACGCATTTACGTGCAGCAACTCATAAAGACTCTGGAGACATTCGATGGCATCGCACGACGCCAAGTGGACGGGTTCTTGCATATTAACACGGTTCCTCGGGAACAATTCATTTATCCGTCGCGCAGTCATCATGCTACTCCGCCTGAACCGCTTCCGATTGTACACCGCTCCATAGATTCCCAACTGTCAACACTGGTCGATATCAAACGAGTCGTCCGTCGTGAAGCATCGTACAATTATATCGCACCAAGGGATGTCAGCGACATGACTCGGCTGGTTAAAAAGATGAAAATCCCTTTGCAAGGCGTCAGTATGAGTCGGACCATGGAGGAAAACATGCGCAAGGCACAGATGCGTCGGCATATTGCTAACCGGTTAAAGAAATTCGCGGCACGAGATAGTCTCGATCCAATCAAGAATCCTCAGGCTGAACGGACAAGCTACAGTGGTCAAAGCTTTACCACCATGGGAAGCGACAATGCTGCCAATGATTCTGGCGATGAGGGTCCATGCTGGGACCAAGGCTCCTGTCGCAGTAGTCAAGATAGTGATTCTTCAGATAGCAGCGATGATGAGCAGGAGTTGCCGACACGTATACCCCCTATCATAAGTGAATCGAGTACACCAGGCCGTCCTTCTACGTCTACAGCAGAAGCAAGTACTGTTCATTGTGGTGACAAATACTATGATGATGATGCTGCTGCGAGCGGAATTCGCGGTAGCGGTATTGATATCGATATGGGATGTAATTCACCCGAGGAGCCACACATTACCATCAACGTACCGGAAGATGAAGCCACATTTACTGGAAGTACGTGGCGGCGCGAATATGATGAGATCATACGAACAGTTCGGCCTGTCTATAGTGAGTTATCACAAGCATGTTCAACTGCTATCGATGAATCTGTCCAACGACTCTATCGCTTGCAGCATATTGATCCATATTACCAAAACAAACCATTCGTCTATCGGCTCTTTAATCAGCTTTTTGGACGAAAGAAAGCCGGCGACGACTTGACAATCAAAAGCAACGATCCATCGGAACCCTTGTTACGAGCGATTAAAAAATTCGACGCGCATCGACTCCGTGGACTTGAACGACTCTACCACCAATCCGATCTCGAGCAACCTGTTCCACGACGTGTCTTGTTTCTTCTGTTACATTTTCAGTACAATCTGCGAGGATATGCCGAACGCGCATATACATTGTCATCGCTTATCTACGAGATGGATCAGGCGCGTGCACGAAGACGGATCTGGTTCCCGAATATATCTATCCGCAAATGGTTTTCCAAACGTGGATGTGATGCGGACGTTGGTCTCGATCCACCTGCTGAAATTGTTGAAAATCATCAGCCTTCGGGATTGCAGCGATCATTGTCGCGTCGAACAACAACCATTTTGAACAACTTGACTTTGGATGAATGGGCGGAACAAGATGATCAAGACGAGAACCCACCTGCGCATTTGTCGATACCGACACGTGGTCAAGTATCACCCAATGTAAGGAGACGAAAGCGTAATTCGACCGTGATGATGGATGAGGAAGGACTCGATCCGACCATGTACCACGACCCAGATGTAGCTTACCCCACCACAAGAACCCAGCGCATCTTTTATCGATGGTGGTCATTTTGGAAAAAGTATATGTATACAGCAGATACAGTATTTGCGCTTAAAGCGTGTATCGTTGTCATGGCACTTTCCCTACCTGGTTTCATCGAAGAATCCATCGATTGGTATAGTCGTGCACGTGGTCAATGGGCAGCTGTTGTTGCTCTGGTTTGGATGGGGCCCTCTGTCGGTAGTAACTTTTTCGGGTAAGTCCGGTGTATACTTTTTCCAGCTGGTTTGTAATACTCACACATGAAAAAAAAACAGGTTGATGGTTCGTACCGTCGGTACATTCGTGGGCGCCATCTGTTCATTGCTGATCTGGGAGATAAGTCGGACCAATACCGCAGCAATGATCATTTTGGTCTTCGTTTTCAACCTACCTTGGTGGTTAATTTATTTGAACGGCAAGTTCTGGAAAGGCACTGGATTATTCTCGTTGATCACGACATCGATCAGTAAAGTATTTGTTTGTATTTTATGTGAAACTTATTACTCAAGCCCCACATACCTGTTTTTAGTCGTAGGTTACGCATACAATTACAAAATGTCAGGTCGAGACATTTCTGTCTATGAAGTGACTTACGAGGTACAAGAATCAGAAAAGTCAAAAGGAGAATATGCGTGTAACCTTTCGATGTTTAGAGAACCATCGCGGTGCTTGCGGGTGTTGTAGCTGCATTAGTGATCAGCGTGTTCCCATATCCCAAAACTGGGCGTGTGGAACTTCGGCATCGGATATCCCGGACACTCGGTGACGCTGCGGCACTTTACTCGTCATTCCTTGCCCTCCTTTTGAAGAATGGGTACCACGATGAGCAAGTCCGAACAAGTAATAGAAAAGTATTCCAGTCTGTGGCCTTTAGTATTTGTAAACAAATCAGAGGTCAGCGGGTCCTACTGGAACAAAGTCGGTTCGAACCAGCTTTGCGAGGTGTATTCCAAGAACACAAGTATATCCAAATACTACAAGTATTGGAAAACATGGTGAATTTGATGATTGAAATGGAGAATGCATTGGAACGTATACCTGAAAAATGGCGGATGGATTTGGTACGAAATACCTGGAAAGAGCGGAAAAACGCTGTAAGTATTTTTTTTAAAATGGAGCTAGGTATATTGGTACTGATAAGATGATGGTTAGATCGCATCTTTTTTAACAGCCTTATACCTGGGAGCCAATGCATTAAGTAACAAAACCCCATTACCACCGTATGTGTTGCGTCCAACACGAGCGAGACGAGTATTGACTAACAAGGCTCGACTGATACCCAACCTCTTGCCTGGCCGGTTAACGGATCCTGAATATACCTACTACAGTACTTATTTGATGTGCTCAGAACAGCTTGCTGTTGAAATCGAACTACTTATATCTACAATTCGTGACCTAGTTGGACCTGACTGTGTCAGTGTCTGGCTAGAGTATCGACATTAAATAATACATTTTTTCTCTTGACAAAAAAAGGACACGTTTATAATATATAATAAATATAAGAACGACAAGACGCGTACACAACAAAAAGTAGGGAAAAAGGGGTTTTTAAAAACAAAATAAGGTCTTATACAAGTTAGTAGTAATATACTATTATATTGAAGCTGGAGGAAGATGTATAAAATGTAAAAAGGTTGCGTGGCAAAAAAGTGGGGGCTTCGTTTTTTCCTTAATCTTTTTCGACCGGATATGTACAGTTAGTAGTATGCGGATGTGCTGTGCTGCGAATGGCTTCGAGCGACGGATGAGAGCATATAAGGATGGTGTGGAGGAGGTGGAGGCGGTGGTCCATGGGAAGATGCGTAAGGTTGAGGCGATGGGGGTGGGCCTGAAGAGCTTGGGGTATGCTGCGTTGGTGTAGGTGGACCATTATTCATCATCACATTGGGCGGCAATGGCGCGTGCATAGGTGGACTGAAATGCGGATAGCTCGAATAATAGCCATACTCACCTGGCATCATACCAGGGGGCGTATAAGGTGGTCTCTGGAAAGCAAAACGCTCATCATGATGCGGCGGTGGTGGCAAAGCAATTTGCTGTGTAGACGACGAAGAAGTCGAAGTCGCCAAGGGTGACGAAACTGCGGGCGGAGGCGCAGCTGTATGATGATGGTGTGGTGGAGGCGGAGGAGGGGGAACTACAGCTGTTGGCGTACGTTCCTGTTGACTGTCCGTATAATGACCTGGACTACGACCACGCACAACCAACGGGGCTGACTGACACGACGCGATTTTGATCTGTTCACCATGGTCTGTTTCCGCATACAAATCCGTGACACACACGTAATATTGTTGAGCTGCCCTTCGCTTTCCATTATTGGCTGTTGCCGTCTTGAATTGAATACGTTCAAAAGTGACAATGTTTTGGTTGGTGCCCACTGAGCTCATGCTAAGATTACCACCAGGCGTGATTGGCTTGGGCTGTGGCGTCATTTGAGGGCCCTTATCGCGCTTGGGTGTGTGCTGCACCAATTCGATCCGTTTGTCGTTATTCGATACCCTGGCTGAAATGCCCAGCAAAAATCGACGCACAGGGTAAAAATTGTTTCCATCCTCACTACGCACCAAACATTGAGGTTCGTGGTCGGTATAGTAGTGGCTCATTCCATGAATAGAAAACGCACTGCTGACTTGGAAATAATTGCGTCTATAGCACGTCCAGTCATTATCCGCCAAAAAGAAACCTCGGTCCATCTTGGATTGAATGCGGATACTCAACCTATTATTTTGATCAGATAAGACAAATCTAAATGATAAAGTGTACTTACAAGTTGCTTCTGTCGACACTGTAGAGATTATCGAAAGGCTTGGTTGAGCTGAAAAAGGGACCCGATTCTTGTGGGAATAGCGAGTCGCTGCGTCCACGCTTGCGGGGTATCACACCTCCCGACATATAAGGCGATGTATGGAATGATGGAGTCGAGTAAGCAGCTACAGCTGCAGCGGCATTCGCTGTATTCGAATTTCTCGTCGGTGATGCGCCAGCATCGTTCGTGGCTGCTGGGCTTGGGCGGGGCGTGCTGGGTTGAGAAACGGCTATCATTCTAATATAATTTTGGTGTCAAGAAAATGAGATGATCCAAGGATTGCAAATATACTATTATCTTACCCTGGCAATCGTGGATCTGAGTCTTGCTTAACAGGGTAGTTATTATGAGTAGGCGAAGCAGGTTGTTGCTGCCTAGAAAGATATGATTTGATCAGCACATAGATCTATTGTTTTTTTTGTAAGCCCATTTTTTGTGTTGCGTGTACACAAGGGTTATGTATGTATGTATGTGTGCGGTTGCACCAAACAGACACAGGTATACTATGACCCACGCATAATTGACAGGCACGAGTGACCATAGCAACCCTTTTTTTGTATTCCCATAGATACAACACAGCACAAACTCGTCTTTGAAACTTACATGGGCAAAGGGGGAGCCTGTGAAAACGACTGCGGGTAGGCGTGATCCATGGTTGGATAATGCGGGACTGGTGGCTGCATTGGGCTCTCAGCTACAGACGGACTAGGTAGCGCATTGGAGGGCATTTGCCATTCCT
Organism: Fennellomyces sp. T-0311; assembly: GCA_025266875.1. Lineage (NCBI taxonomy): Eukaryota > Fungi > Mucoromycota > Mucoromycetes > Mucorales > Lichtheimiaceae > Fennellomyces > Fennellomyces sp. T-0311. The sequence goes on along the minus strand of JALLLT010000003.1, from coordinate 1,016,783 downwards.
TGGAATCATGCACCGAGTTCATGATCAAGGTACAAGATAAGAGTAAGAAAGAGGTGGGCAAGAAAATAAAAAAGAGAAAGTTGAAACGTTTAAAAAAGTAAGAGATAGATTCGCGAGCAAAAAAGGGCGGACTTTTTTACTTGTCTCTCTATATTATCAAAAACAAGGTTCTTGGGGGGAGTTGGTCGCTCACGAAAAAAAATAAAACAATGAGAATACCCACACAAACACTCTTTAAATAAAAAAAATGTAGGTAAACGGAAGAAGAGATGAACAGACTGGAAAAGAAGACAACACAAGAAAAATGGAACTTATCGTTTGGGTCCTTTTCCCCTTTGGCGTCGGGGAAATAAAAAGCTTTTATTAAGGTTGAGGGTATTGAATTTTTTTTTGCAGAGGGATACCCGCACTTCCCTCCCCCACTCCTTCTGAAATGGGTTGCCATTTTTGCTAGCTACGTGAATGCCGTTTTGAAGCTTAGTGGGGTCTCTTCAGAAAAATAAACGTATGATCGTTTTCGGAAAGATCGGCGTTGCAGTGAAACCTTCATATGCATATACAACAAACAACGATATCGTTTAGAAAGCGTGCAGGAAGAAGTATCAAAAAGTCTCTCGGGATGGGGAACCGTTCATAACAATAATGTGTGTGAAACATGGGCTTCTTTTTTCATTCTGCTTAGGTAAAGAAGATTTGGGAACGGGGCACTTTCAAAGTCAAATGTTGTTTGGTTTCCATGGCGATTATTATTAGTATAAAGTGATCCCCCAACCCATCAACCAGATACCAATCTAACCCGTTTCAAGCCATCCGAGGCAAAAAAAATCTAAAGTGTAGCGTGTTTTTCCCAAGAGTCACAGAGCAATGTGTGTGCCCGGCGCCCATATTACCCTTGAGCCAATCACTTGCCATCTTCGTTGAAAAGGGCAATATCGGCCAAAACGAGAGTTTGACTCCCAGCCCATATGATTTTCTATATTTCTCCCCCCAGTTACTTTTTTTTTGAAATGTGAAACTTTTGTATACAAATTCAATAAGCCGTCTGTGCGCATGTCAAACTCGTACAGAGTATCAAAGGGGGCATCTAAGGGTAAGAGCGGCATAATGTGTCAAGACAAAAAAAAAGTAAAGGGGAAAGGGATTCCAAGAACGATTTAGGCTTTTTTTGGCCCGGGGCAAACTCATTTCACTATTTCTCTCATATACTTTATTCTCTCTCATCATCATCATCCTTGAGTCGGCTAAGCAAGCACCAAGTGCGCGGAGATCGTGAAATTAACTTCTGACCGTTTTTTTTTCTGAACAGCCACGATTTGGCGTGATGTGAGACTTTATTTGGCGTTTGCGCTTTACCTATAATCTTTTTTATGCAGACTTGGGATTATTAATTCTTACAAGCGCATCACGTTGAGCATCTAGACTTTTGATTGAGAACCTTGGCTCGAGTTATTTTTTTCTCTTCGGGTGCTTATTGGTTGGCAGAACAAACTAAGATTTATCTTGTGCTCCGCGGGCGATTCTTGATATAACTTTTATGAACTTTTGTTCTTATCAAATGACATGGTGCCTTTAAATAAAAAGACAACGAAAAACAATGATTCGATTTAATACATTGCCGCAATCTCATTTTAGGGGAAATGCAAGTCAACGACCTTGCATAACCTGATTCGGATCAGATGATGCCATGATTTAGTGATGTTAAGAAGCATTTTGACGAACCCCTGAAGAAGCGTCGATGTCGTTGACCTTGAGGTTGTTGCACGAAAATAACAATAAGATTGGTTTCAAAAGAATGAACAAGCTTGAGGATCGATCGGTGTTTGTTAGATTGACTTCGTAGTGGCACACGCCCACAACCATAATTCAATACAAGGGTCATGTCTTGAGAATAAGGAGCCGGCTACTTTTTTTCCCAGACTAACATTTTCCCCTTTGTAAATTTACGGTGGGTTATTACAGAATGGTCAGCATATGATCTTGAACTAAGGTCTTCACTCAATCACCAGCAGCGTTATCAGATAACATGTCATACCGATTTGTTATGATGGTATGGTAAAGAAAAAAATTGCTTATTTAGGCGCCAGGTAAACGCGCGCCATTCTCTTCATTCCTGTAACACTCGAGGAGGCTTGAATGTTTGTCAAACAAACACTTACATCACGCTCTGGTTCAGAAAGACCTGGCCTTTCGATAATACGGTTGTTTCAGTATCGAAAAGAAGTCGGCGCCGAGGCGCGTTTATGACAAATAATGATGTATTGCATCTATTTTTCAACGACGGAGAATGAGGCGCAAGCATGGGTCCTGCGCATTGTTTATACTATTCATAGCACGTCTCTCTTTTCAAACTTTCCCCCACAACGTACTACTGTTGTGAGAAGACATTCAGGTAAGACAGAATCGTGGAGTACAATGTATGTCAACATAATTGAGTCCTTTGGACCCTTAGCACGGACCCTGATGATAGTATACATCGAGATGATACTGTTACCTCGAAAAAAAAGCATCGCAGATGATTGGTTGCACCTAAATCGAATGTCATTTCCGGCGAAAGGAACAGATAAACGATGTGAAACATACGCTTCCTGAGATCGCTACTTTGGGAGATTGATCCGTTCTTGTGGGGACATCCTTTGAGTATTTGGGAGATATATACTATTTGAACAACACTTTGCACAGAAAAATAATTGATCAAGACATGGTGCTGCTTAGTAGCAGCTCGCATCGATTCCGTTATACTGTAAATTTATTATACCAAGTAGCTCATCCTGTGAAAAGCCAAATATTCAAAGGTCCATTTGGTTTAGTAAAAATATGGTTAAGAGGGATTATGTGCCCAGGATCAATCGGATGAAAGCGGAATATGGTGGTGTCTCAACATTGAATCACGTTATTTCGCTGCGGCACGATAAGAATTGCAAGTATAATGTACACATAAGCGCGACCCAAAGTATGTAATTTGGAATAATATCGAACATCAGGTCTTATTGCTGCCAAATAATGAGATTTTATATCTATTACAAGTAACATGGCAGTTAACAACTAAGTACCCAGGGAGATATATACCGATTCCATCAGTGAATATAAGCTCAAGCCGAGTCCTCCGCGTCTTTGTCAAACGCAAATCACTGCAACAGATAGTCGTAAATGGTCCATTTTTGATTACGACCCTCTGCAATAACCCCTTTTGGGAATTCCGAGCTTGGGAAAAGGAAGCTGTTAGTTTGCGCGGGAAACAAACAAAAATCTACTGATGCAAGCTAAAAAAAATTGTTGCATGCATATATTGTACTTCAACTGGCTTAGAAACGGAACCAGTGCCGTCTTCCCCCCCCCCATCGGATAAAATGATCAAAATGGGATTAGATTCAGTAGGACGAGACCTAATGGCACCATCCAACCATGACCCAATCTAGTCGTACAGAACGTTAAGAAAATTGACATGTTTTACGGAGTAAAAGGGAGGGTATTATGTATTTTTGATCTATATATACGTTCAGCTATATACTACACACGAGTACGCGACTCTCGCGGCATAAACTAGTCATAAAAAATGAGCAAAACGTCACCATGACAATACCATGACACTTTACCCTAGAGATGGCTGGATGGCTCAGAATAGGACCAATAATAGGCAATCGTCTCATGAAACCAAAGACCACAGGGAAGAAATCACTATTTGCACAGAATGAATCCAACTTGCAGGAACCGGCCTAACATACCAAAACTTACCCAAACAAGTTCAAGAAACCAAACACTTCCACAGCAAATCCAAGCACAGGAAATTTACTCAAAACGAGAAATATGCCTCCAAGAAAACAGATCGTCCCTCGCAACTTTTCTCGTCGAGAAAAGAAAACCAATGTACTTTTCGGTCCAATAATGGCGGCGATACCACTCAGAAACAGGATCTATCGATCATGCTCTTCTTTTTAATACCCTTTCTTCCTTTTGAACATTTATCCTTACGTTGCCAATTGCCATTAATCCTGCATCAAACAGCATCAGGACACCAAGCACCATGAAAAAGACGCCAAATGCGGTCAGACCCACACCGATTTCTACAATGCCACGGTCAACAGGGTGATCCTTATTACTTGGGTTGAATTTTACTTTGTAAATCGCTTAACCACATTGCTGTTTTTTGAGGGACACGAAAGAAGACGTGGCAAGGCGGCGGGCTTCACATTATGCGGAATGTGAATTACTCCTTCCAATGCTCCCTTTGGCGTTTGAGGAACTTCCACGTAGTTTATTGCAACTAGCTTATGATGAACCATTGACTTGTCATAAGGACCTGCTTACACATATCTTTCGAACGTCATTTCCAATGGCCAGCTGAGACGATATATCCATGTAATCATCGCTACTAGGTCACTGCTGGATTGAAATTTGCAACATGCTCATTGCGAGAAACAAATACAGTGCTTGGATTGGATGTTATTAACGGATAAAAAGAAATGCAAGTGTGATATAATCTAACGATTTTATGCAGCAGCCTCGTCAAGGATTGTCTTCTTCTGACCAAGTAAGGAAGAGTAGAGTTCTTCGGTCATTTCATCGTGCCAGGTGCCAGCAGGAATAGGTGCCATAAAGTTCTGAAGCTTTTCATGGACATCGAATCTTTTGAACGGCATAGTATCAGAGCTTTCATCGCTTTCTCTCGAGTCTATGCGGATGCTTACCTCAGTTTACGGCCCTTGCTGGCTCGTCTATCCACGACACGCTTCTTCTTCTTGGATTCAGCAGCTTTCCGTGCAGCCCAACGCATGCCTTGCGCAATTGGGTCATCGGTGTCGACCATGCGAGCCTCGATCAATTCACGTAGCAACTGCTGATAAAAGTCATTGTCATCAAAAATCTCCATATCGTAGTTATTCAAATGGCGATCGGCTTTGCGAGATTCGCGTGTTGAGGTTTCTTCGGCTTTCGGGGTCTCCTCCGTTTCTTGCACCTAGCACAATTGGGGGAGGGCCGGAGGGGGGAGCGAATAAGTTGTGTAATCTTTCACAAAAAGGATCGTCCAGCTATATATTACCTTCTTCCCAAGAACCCGGTATTCGGATCGTTGCAATTGTGTCCGTCGCACAAGATTCTCTTTATCCGCCATGATGTTACTGACTTGTGTCATGATATTCTAGAATAAGAAGCTTAGTAAAAAGCTTTTTTACAGTAACACATTGAACTTACTTGGTCAAATGCCTTGAACTTTTTGTTGAGTTTTGCACTTGATGCGACTTGCACCTTGTTGCTCCATTTCTCCAGTGTCGAATCGCGGAAAGGAACAAAACTGTTGAAGCGTCATTAATCCTGCTCACTTTTTTCTCACACAAAACTTACACATCATTGATTTCCGATATGTCCTCCCAAAGCTTCTCTATATATTCGTCATCATCATCTAAATGACGTTTTCGGCTATTAAATGTACGATCGCCAAATTCAACGGCATCACTGTCAGTTAGCAGGTTCGTTCGCAGATCCATAAGCTCGTCAATGGTTTCGCGTAATTCCTCCTTTGCTCCATCAAGGTCGGGCTCAATGCCTTCTTCTTTTGCAAGAAAATCAGGCCATATGTCATGCTGAGGAAGTTGGTTTGCAAGTTCAACGATCTTTTGTGTTCGAATGCGACTCTCCAAAAAGTTTTCCCACAACGTCTATTGTGCCTGTTAGTTACCATGAAAATGCTCCATTTGCTTAACTCACCAACTGTTGTCGGACATGTTGGCCCTTTTCAATGTCACTTTGTGCGCTCTGCGACATTTTGGATATCATGGCCCTAATTCGTCCCAGGGATTAGCATTTTTCCCGCCAAACTTTATAGAAGCTTACTTTTCGTCCTCCTGCAACTGACGTAGTTCATTCTTGATCTCGTCATTATCATCATTCTCTTCATCATCATCTTTCTCTTCTTCTTCTTCCTCGCTTTCTGCGTCGTCTGATGTTTCCACTCCTTCTTCTGGTACTTCGTCGTCGGACTCGTTCTTTGCTTGCTCTGAAGGACCATTCCATTCTTCATATTGTTCTTCGTCAGAATCTTCTGCTGAATCATTGCCGGAATCGTCTTCTTCGTCCGCTTCCTCTTCTTCGTCTGACGAATATAGATCTTTGCGACTTGCTCGCTGACCAGCATAACGTGGATCGTCCATCAAGAACTGCTGTTGCTTCCGAAGCGACGATTTGCCGACGTCCACATAATGTTCACGACGTTGATCCTCATTGTCACTGTCGAAACCTTCATTCTCTGCTGCCTCGCGAAGAGTTTCTGTAATATCCTCAGGATCGTAGTCTATAAAGTGATTGATTTAAGCATTTTTTCATTTAAAAAAAAGGTACTTCGAGTCATACCTTCTTGGACGGTTGATTCGAGATCAGCAATTTGATCCGCAAGCGATTTCTCTGTTGCAAGCTAAAATGAGTAACTACTGCTAGGTAATATTATAGAAAGACGTACTTGGAGGCATCTCTGTTAGAAAAGAAAGTTATGCGAAATTTTATCTCGAACGTATTCTCCAGACTTCGAGTGAATTCAACTCCAGTGGCTTGAAATTAGTGTAGTCCGAGGCTGCCTTCCTTCTTACTCTACTGTGCACACTCCCATCTATATAGTCACTAGTACAAATAAGACACTTTCAAGTGCCACGACATTCAAGCTACTAAGCTTTGTAGCCGTAGTATAAAAGATGTACACTCAAGAGAGCTTTTAAGATTATCTCTAGACGATGGTATGTGTGTAGAAGTTATGAAAAGCCATGAAATGTTTATTAGCTGAAATATAACGCGAGCAGGTGGAAAAAATACGTGCGTTGGAAATCTTGGTTTACCTCAGGGATATTAATTTCGATGATCACCAAAGGCAAAATAAGCGGTCTATACTACTCTAGTAAATCAAAGCAAGTATTTATAATGATTTTTTTGTGGAGCACATTTTACTGCTGAAAACTACATCTCTTCTAGATAATCCTTCTCCTTAGCTGCTAATCTTGGGATTAGATACTATCATTGGATTCTCCGCCGTAAGCTTCTCTAAAACCATGCCTATTGTTGAAAATTTAGATGTTTATTTGTTAAGAAGAATGCTGGACTTACCCTTAAAAAGAATTACGTCCCCTCCTTGTGGTTTTAAATAGAGAGCTTAAAGTACTATGGTTAGACGCCATGTGTGAAGAATGCAAAGCAGGGAAAATAAAGATTTGGTAGCTCACAACACATCCTAATCTGCGTTTCACTGCAAATAATTTTTGGTGAATGGTTTTTTGAAATGGTTAAACATAAGCTTTTTGACCGCTTGAGTTGCTGAAAATGGTAATACAAGCGGTTAAAAAGCTTATGTTTAACCGCTGTAACCACCTTTAACCATCGAAATTATTTGTAGTGTTTGGTATCGACTTCATTGGCATTCGTTCATAATATATCTTTTACATATACACGTCGAAATGTTTTTCGAATTTGTTACTAAGAAATAATGATTTTCCGCTTTTTGTGTCATTGCCTCCATGACGGCGGAAATCGTTGAATTGTAAATTGAAGTGCTCTACTTCATTGCTACAGACACCAGATGCGGTGTGACATGACCAAGACAGCAAATGCTTGTGATATTTAAATATTCATACTTTGCTACGCTTAAAGGTACGTAATATCTTCGTAGAAGAATGATCGCGTGCAGTAGATTAGTTGATATATGATAAGGGCAGTTGCAGATGGTGTCATCGTTGACTTCGTTTCATAATCCAGCTGATATCACGTATATAACATCTCGATCTGATTAACTGCATCTATTGCGTGGAGCGTGCAGTCTCTTACTGCACAGATTTTAAGCCATAATGTATGTATATATAAACACGTGAACTTAAACACCACTTCGGATCGAATAATCAAGTAAGAACCGCATGTATTTGTGAAAATGAACTCTTATAGTATTTTAGGAATATGACATCTTGGACTCTAGAGGAAGTCCGCTGTACATAATATGTTCAAAGTACGTAAAAGCTTCACCATCTCTCTGGCATTAAGCGTCCACAACTTCTTTTTTTCTTGCTTTATTTCTTATATCATCATCTCTCCACCTCTGCCTGTCTTTTTCCCATTAGGGGCTTTTTAAGACGTAGCATCCGCTCTATCTTATATATCTATAAACATTCGTACCCAAAGGAAGCGACCACATATCTACAAAATCAGGTTAACAAGTCTTCCATAATAAAGTCCATATTCCAACTACGTAAAAGCTCCACGAAAGAGACAATATGAGTGCTGGTTTTGGTAGATTAGGAAAGAGGAAGTGAGGCTAAAGAGTGCTCCCCAGGATGCTTGAATATAGTGACTTTGTGAAGATATCTACAACGATTTTATATGCTGACTACAGCATCTGTGTATATAAGATGGCATTACATGTGGAACTGCATATCGCGTTCAAGATTGTGGGTTCTTACCATCGATTTCACACGAGAAATTAATAGGATATACGTGCATGGATGAGATGGTGCTCTACGTTGCGTTAAATACAAAACTTTATTACTAATGCGGGAGAGCTTTATTAGTATTGATAGAACGCAGCATAAAGAGCATCCTTGGAATTGCCTTATTGTAACGTATTATCTAAAACAACATGGCCGTAGTTGTACGTAAGTATAGTATACAAACAAAATACAATACCTGAAGCATACTGTATCCGTTCAAAGATTTCTTTTTCGAAGAAATTATGTCAACTAAAGTAAGTAGAGGATGAACATAGCAAGCGAAGTTCAAATCAGGTAAAAAATATTTCCAGGGTATGTGTGTATCACACACACGAATGAAAAATGTAAAGCATCTGACGATTAATTTAATATTTATCTAATAATTGATAGCTCTTCTGGCAACTTGAGAGAGAACATAGATCCGTGTATAGGCGATACAAAAAGCTCAGTATCGTAGAAGAATGGGTTTTGCATTTAAAACAATGGAAAACTCATCACATACGTGCGTAGCTCAGGGCAGATTTCCTATGAATAGGAAGGAGGGTCCACGGGTATTTCTGTAGGGGATCACGCATCGCGTGGCCTGACATGAGTTTAATGCATATTAGAGGTCTCCATTCTGGGTAAAACAGATGGTATTTACCGGATGAGGAAGCTTACGAGACATGCAACCGAAAATGTTTAATAATCTCGTTTTACAAGGGTGCCACAATAAAGTCCAGTTGAGCACAGACGAGGATGATCACGTGAAACCAAGTATCAGATTGGGCTTTTGATAGTAACAATCCTGTCATGTTCACAAGAAAGAATATCATAGAGTGCGGAAAACCAAGAACCTCCTGTACAAATGCGACTGATCTCGAATGTTGTAGAAAAGGGAAGGATTGTACAAAGAAAACGGCGCTTTACCATTTTGCGAAATTGATGGTGTGCACAAGCTGCTTTACTGTTTACGTTTTCTGCAAATAGCCAATCCCCTTGCCATTTGTAGGGAACAGCACACGAGACATGTCAAGGAGTTATTTGCGCACAGACTGGATCAGCAACGACATTGGAATTATCGGGTACAAAAAGAATCAATTCCACTTTGTACCTGGAAATTGGGCCAGAAACCTTTTGTTTAGTCACATGGGCATTGCGGCGCATCCGAAGCAGGGTTTCGAAAAGCGGCGCAGCCACATACACAAGTTTGCGTCCACAAAGAAAGATATAAAAAGAGCTGACAGCCTTTCACATGGTTCGTTGACTTGACGAGCATTTCAATAGCAGCCGTCGTCCAAGTTAAGACGAAGCATTTTAAGTAACGTAGCAACAGAAAGAAATGGTTCATGTCGCTGGCTGCGTCTGCCGTTGCTTGGCAATGTTTTGAAACATGCGACTTCTCTCGGGTGACCTTTTTTTGGCTGCATCGCGCGCTTTCATAGTGTTAAAAGAAAGAATGTTTTATGATTTTTTGAAGTGCAAAGTAATTTGTACATACGGTATTGTGTAAAAACGAGAGAGTCCATGTTTTGAAAGGGTATGAAATTGAAATGCAAATGAAAAGAAAAAAAGCTACCAATGGAGAGATTGGAAAGGGAATGATTAAGATTTAAATTATACGCTCAGTATGACGGGGCTACTCGCAGGCGACGCCGGGCCAGCCGGAGGATCTTCAGTTGTCTTGACCCGCTTTGTCGATAAATCTTGGTCATCTGGAGATGAGGGCCGTTTAGCCTGCCTGTAATTCCACAGGAGAATGTTCAAGTCGTCTTCCTGTTCCTGTTCTGGAGGCTGTATGGTGTGCGACAATAGCGAGGAATCGGGTTCTGTTGATGGTGGTTGTGGTGGTTGCGCGGGTGGAGTTGATATGATTTGGGTGAGGTACAGTCTGTCATCGCCCAGCCAAGACCAATCATAAGCCTCCGGAGTCAGCAGTGCAGCAGGATCCTCTTCAACGTAGCGTGGCAACGTCATCATTGGGTCGTAAGTCAAGGTGCTATCCAGGTCGTACTCTTGGAGATCTAGCTGTCTTTGCTGCTGCTTCACCCATTCGAGGGTTCTGTTATGGCGAACAAAAGAGAGGAGCGTAAGAAACAAGCGGTACTGTAGGGGGTGAAGGGCAGAGGGTTGGGCATGGAAAGCAAAAAGAAAAAGATCAGAAGCGATGGAGGTATGTGTGCCTTCTCTCTTTTGCTATCTCTTTTATTTTTTTATGCATGATCGGAGGAGGGGTTGGGAAAAAAAACTACAGTAATACATGTTGCCCAAACCAAGAACCAGAAAGAAAAAGGGCAAAAGAATTACCTTCGTATTAGTACGGTTCGCCGCAACGGCTCTTCCCGCGCAGGCATTTCTGTGGGATTCATTTTTTTTAAAGATGCAGCGGCTAAACGTCGTAGCACGCGGGCTCTGCTAGCAGGTTTCATGATTTCGTAAAAGAGAAAAAAAAAGGGGAAGGGAAGGAAGCAAGCGGAAAAAAAGTTGCGGGCGTGTGATTATTGAATTTTGAGAGGGGGGTGAATGAAAGAAAATCCCTAAAAAAAGCAAGCCAATCACGGCGAACCAATCGAAATCGGATGACCCAAACAGGGAGGTGAGACCCGGGGCTGGGAAAACGATTGTTTAGTCGCCATGGATCTACCCGTTTGTTCTTTTTGACAACCTTTCGCCCCATCTGCATTAACATTTTCCAGACGCACGGACCAAGCATCGCACACGCATAACACAAAAGAAGCTTTTATATTCCTTTTTTTTATACATGGACCTTATTTACATTGGAATACTCTCCCCCCCCCCAAAATTTTTTATCAGTAGCACAAGACCATGCTTTTCCCTTTATTGTAACAGAATAATCACTCCCAACAACAGTAGCCATAACGATGCACGTTTCCTGGAAGGCGAAGACTCACTTTTGTTGTCATGGAGAGATTCTCGTGTGACACCCGCCCTGCCCTGAGCTGCGGCGAATCCGATCCGATTGTGCCCCATATCGAAAACGAGATACGTTGATCGGAGCACTGTATCACCCACCAACACAAAGCCTTGGTTACCAATCTGCTGTGCACTTTTTTCTCCCGCCAGCCATGGTGCGATTCCAAACATGCACTGTGTTGCTTCATCCAAGTCATCGTCGTCGAGCGGAATCACAAGGTCACGTATTGGTACACCGATACGGAGAACATCCGTGTTATTTCCTTCCGGTACCAGGTCAAGTTCCAAGCGAGTGGGTGAGGTGTAAATACTGCAAGGCACGATATAAGTTCCAGAGGCATTGTCAAGCACGACTCGGTCAGGCCCCGCTGCCGCTTTCACCAGCTGATCTGCGATCGCTTGATCCATATAGGTAAGTGTTGTGCCTGTGTCAATGATAAAGCCACGCTTTTCTTGAAACTTGTGATCCACGATGACGCTATTATTTTCCTGATTGAATAAACGGATACCGTGGCCATGTGACATCCAATAAGTATGTGGCGCGCCTTGTTGAAATGAGACCACGGGTGAATAAGTAATCCGGTCCTTGTACTTTGGGTCAATACCACCAAATAGGATTTCGCCGGACCAGCCGTCGTCGAATATGGAACCCATGTTTATGGAAAACACCGGCTCAGCAATCAGACCTTGGAGTGCCAAATTAAATACAAATGGATAGTTCTGGTTTGAAGAAGACGCGGCGAGTTCTGGGTATCCAAGACCAAATATACCGTTGGCAATCTCGTGACGATCGTCATCATCATGGTCTGTAAGTAGTTCATGACGATCTTCAGCACTTAACCCCGGTGCAACAATGTTATCGGTTTGGTGTGCTAACCCAAAAACTTGGTCCTTGACTTGCAAACGTCCGACTTGAACTGTATCACGTACGTATGTTCCATTTGCGGCACCAATTCCATAGACAATATTGAACGGTTGACTGGTGTTGGTGAATGTGTTTGATCGTGAATCGTTGAAACGTGCCAGTGGACATGCGTCTTGAGGGCACTGACTGGATGGTATCCATAAATCCGCACTACAATAGTTTAAGCATATGCTTTTTTTTTTTGAGTAAAAGCTTTGACATTTTACCTTCCAGTATCTAATGCGAGTGTAAAGTTTTGAGGCGGTGATCCGACTCCCACACGAATCAAATACTCGGATCCTTCGTCATTGTACAGCCTGCTGATCGATGTACGATTGCTATCCTGTCGTCGTTCATGGTGTAATCGTTTGTAAATAGGTAATTTAATCGTCGTTGCTGCCTCTGCAAGAGTAGCAGTAAGCAGAAGCAAAACCGAGCAATGCATAAGTAGGAACTACAAAGAAAAACATGAATGTATATATTCCTTCGCAAAGATAGGGTTTTCACATATATCATGGGGGTTTACTAGCTATTACAATAACATGGGTTCATATTCGCAAGGAGATACTTTTATTATTACATAGGGGTAATTGGAGAGGAAAAGCAATGAAGAACTAGCTACTAATACAAAGGGATATGCTACAGTACTTTAGAGAGTCAACCACTTAACAGCAAAGAACACAAAGAAAGCAGCCATAAAGCTTGTGAAACTGATTGGATCAATGACTGAACCGGAATCCTTGAAACCTTCAGAATCTGACGAATTGACGCCATTGACACTTCCAGCAACGCCATTAGCAGCAGCAATACCAACTCGATTCTGGCCCATATCAAAGACGAGGTATGCGCTGCGCAGCATTGAGTCACCGACCAAAAACATGTTCGAGCCCAGTCCACCACCCGAAGTGCCAAGGGGTGCGATGCCGAACATGCAAGCTGACGCAGTGTCGGGCGAGTTGCTATCGAGTGGGATGACCAATTCCGACGCAGGGACGCTCAGTATGACAGGCGATCGGGATGCACTGCTCGATTGGGACATTTTGAGTTGGACTTCTGCAGTTGACTGTGCTGTGCTGCAGTCCACGATCAAAACACCAGACTGTCGATCAAGTTGATACCCATTTTCGCCTGCAATTTCGTTGGCAATTTCAATGGCCATGCGCGTGGGCATGTATGTGAGCGTGGTGCCAGTGTCGAGGATAAATGCACCTGTTGACTGCAGGTCAAAGTCCTTTGTTTGGCCCGTTTGTGTTTTCACCGCAATGCCTTGGCCGTAAACCATCCAGTAGTAGTAGCCTTCTCGCTGCTGCTGGCTGTCTGTGTCACCGCCAATGCCACCGAGAGGCTGCTGTTGGGTTGTAAGTTGGGCTACGGGCAGATACTGCAGATCACCGGAATATTTGGACTTGTCCGCGCCACCGAAAATGATTTCACCCGCCCAGCCCGTCTTGTCGGCACTGTTCATGTACACCGAAAACACGGGATCTTTGATCACTTTCTTTTCAACAAGATTGAAGACGAATGGGTTGTACGCCTGTTCGCCTTGTGTGGTGGCCGCGGTGAGTTGCGGATAGCCTAAGCCAAGGATACCGTTTGCGGCGACGCTCGAGCGGTTGTTGGGCTTGGACGCGTCACCACCGCTACCGCCCACTGTGGTAGGCGTTGTGAGGATATCCTCGGTCGTCCTCGCCAGTCCAAATTGTTGATCGGGAACACTGGCCCCGGCGACGGTGACTGTATCCTTGGCGTACGTGCCGTTGACGCTGCCGATGCCGTATTGAATGCCAAAGTTCTCTCCATTGCCGTTGAACGTTGATGATGCCGATTCCTGGAATCCTCCGTACGGACATTCGCTTTGTGGACATTTGCTCGAAGGAACCCAAAGATCTGCACTATTTTGTATATACAAACAAAAATAATTGTTTAGATTACTTTGTCGATTCCCATTGCTAATATTACTATTTTTGTTTTGCGTACCTTCCAGTGTCAAGTGTCACGGTGAAGTTTTGAGGTGGAGTGCCGATGCCAACTTGAACAAGGTATTGCGATCCTTGGTCGTTGTAGAGCTTTGTGTGGAATGGGTCTCGTTTGCTGATGATCCGGCCGTGCTTTCGTCGAGCGGCTGCCAATACATCACTGCTGTGCGGGTTTCGGATGAGCGGAAGACGCAGAAGCTGAGGGTCATCTGCCGAGGTAGCAACGGCAGCCGTTATGAGCATGAAAGACGTCGTGATCGACAGCAGCATGTTGTGTAACAAAGAAAAGGGATTGGCAAGCACAAAATATTGTTTGTTGCAGAAGGAAAAAACAGGAGCAAACGAAACAAAGACCAGCTTTTTATTGCGATTTGTATACGTCCGAGACCATTTTGACACCCCAGTCTGTACGAGAGCGCAGTAGCGGCATCATGTTGCGAGTGTCATGCCTCGTACTCCTATTCTTGGATGGTTTGTCTATTTATCGGTTGCACGGGCAAAATTCTCACACCGATTACGTTATGCAGCAGTGTACCAAGTGACGGCAAGACGCAGGATCACGAATGGCAAAGCGGACTGAGACCCGCGTTAACCCCCTGGATTTTCTATTCGGGTTTCACTTTTGAAATTATTCGAGTTACAGGAGGATTCTGCATAGCGCAGAACTTTATATAAGAATATAATAGAGTGGTGATACATTAGTGTGTTGTTACATGAGCCAGTAAGAAGCCAGAGCAGAGGCGACAGCACCCGCCGCAAGGTTAACGTAGCGGGCTGCTGCCGCTGACTCGTCCTCGGACTTGGACGAAGAGCTGTCAGCGTCATCCTTGTCGGCCTTCTTGTCATTGGCCTGCTGGGTGGTGGAGGTAGTGTCTGAGGTCTTGTCACTATCCGTGGAGCTAGCGGGACTGGACTTGCCAGCACCGTCGAGATTCACAGGAGCCAGGCCCACGCGGTTGTTCTTCATATCGTATACCGAGTACATTGAGCGCAAGGACGCTTCACCAATGATCCAGTTTTCGCCAGCTGTCAATGAGTTACTGGATTGCGTAATGCCGAACATGCACGATTTGGCGGTCTCGAGGTAATCGGTGTCCAAGGGGATAATGAGCTGATTCATTGGCGTGGAGATGGTGACGGGCGTTGTGGACGCGCTGTCAGTCGCTGTGCTGATCTGGAACTCGACAGTTGCGCTGCTACTAGCTAACGTACAATCGATACGATACACACCATTGACGACGTCCCAAGAGTACTTGGACGAGCCAGCAACGGCATTGAGAATACCCTCAGCATAGGTCTTGGGGATCATGGTGAGAGTGGTGCCGGTGTCGAGAATAAGTGCCTGTACAGAGTCAAGCGACTTGCTGTATGTACCAGCCTTGACACCTTGACCGGGAACAGACCAGTAGAGATATTCGCCCGCCCTTTTGCCGTTCGCACCAACATTAGGCGCGACCATGTAGCTGCTCAGGTCGTACGAAACAACAGGAACATACGAGAGAGTGCCGGTGTACTTGGCTGCGTCGATGCCACCAAACATGATTTCGCCGGACATGCCGTACGAGAAATGGGAGTTGAGGAAGATAGAAAAGACTGGGTCGGCGAGCTTTCCAGCGAGGTTAAAGGGAAGAGGAATGTCGTCGGACGAGCCGCGTGCAGAGTTCAAGCCGGGGAAACCCAAGCCGAGAATACCGTTCGATTGCTCGCCGCTCGATACAATGCCGAGAATGTTTTTGGTGTCCTTTGCAAGAGCAATCTTTTGCTTCTCGACCTTGGCTGTACCAACAGTAACAGTATCTGCGCCGTATGTGCCGTTGGCGCTGCCGACACCGTATTCGATTGCGAATGCCTGGATGGAAGCTTCGTATGTCGCAGATTTGCTGGGATCGAAACGTCCGTATGGACAGGTCTTTACCGGGCATTCGGTAGATGGCACCCACAGTTCTGCACTGTATAGATATTTTTAATAATGTGTTCAAACTAGACAATAAAGTAAGGTTATATAATTTCTATTGCATTTACCTTCCGGTATCTAGCGTCAAGTTGAACTTTTGTGCAGGTGTGCCGATACCGACCTCAATCATGTACTCTCGTCCGAGGGCGTTGTACAGTGGAGCCGTGTCAGCGCGCTTATCGAGTGGTAGCGAATCCATGTGTTTAAGCTGAGCAAGCTGACCGGCTCCATTGCGAACCAAGGGAAGTCGAACGATGCCAGAGTCCTGAGGCACGACTGCTGCATCGGTGTACAACGCGAATGATATAAGAGCTGCAGAGGCAATACCAGCGAGATGCATTTTTCTTTTCCTCGGGTAAAAGTAATTAAGAACGAGCGGGAGTGCGGTATATACGTTTAGTTGAAGGGAGAGGAATGGGAGATGTACGTCAAAGTACGTATCCGTGAAGGAGAGAAAGTAACTGGGGTATATAGAAAAGAGTGGGACGTGGGAAGGCAGGCTTCCAGAAAGCTAAAGAGGGCAGTTTTAAAGGAACTGGAAAATAACACACCTTAATAGATAATTTTTTTTTGTAAATTAAAGTTAAAGAATCGGGAGAACATGACTGGCGGACCAAAGTAAGGTCCAATGCTACACGAAGCAGATGTCATTGCCTATTCAAGCCCTTTTCAGTTACGCGGAGTTATTCCCGGCTAATTCAATGTTACATTTGTGGATTTGCGGTATCTATTTTTGCCCTCACTGAAAGCCACGGTCGATCCCTTTGTTCGCGCCACGACCATATAGCCGATTGTCCTCGTGTTCGCTGCGTTCTATTAAAGAGCCGACAAGACGTGTATGCCTTATATTTTGTCAACGTTAGTCGGTAGAATGTCGTCTCTATTTAAAAATATAAGGGGGCGACAGGCGTTGGCACATCTTCCCCCCTGGAATATTCCTTACCATCTTCTCATCTGAGACTTTTATGAAGTAAGTTTGGCACTAAAATAAGCACCACATAATCATCTGTGGCGAGTTATGAAATTTGCCACTTGCTCCTTAAGCTCTGTACGTTGTCATGGATACGTGGTAACAGCTGTTGAACCGTTCCACACCAACGAAACAAGCAGGTGCCTTGCGCCGCTTCAATGCTAGCATGTTTCGATATCATGCTCTTTTTTGCAAATAAAGTTGCACCGCTTTTGTGAGATCTTTTTAACCTCCCATTTTTCCGTCCAGTCTTGATTAAGAAAAAGCTGTTACCAAGACACCGAGTCGTTGCGCCACAAGCTAAGTATGCTTGTGTTCAGCTGGAATACTCGTGCATGCATTTGCTATTTGTCTCCCGCTTCAGACAAACGTGTTTCCTGGCAAAAATCAATCTCCTGCCAAGAGTCTTCACCTACAGAAAGCTCACGCAAGACTACTTTTTAAATGGACCAAATGGTCTTTTTTTACATTTTTTTGCGAAAAAGTATAATCGGTGGGAAAGCAGTTAATTCTACACACAATGTATTACAGCTATCGCTCGATAAGGTAGTAAGTATTGCCAAGATGTCATATCGAACCACCCAGATATTTAACCATCTTGAGCAGTGTCGTACAAGAAAAAACGAGTTATAACCTATCCATCAGCGAACCCAATTGTGTGGTTATTGAATCAGCGAAACTTCTCGCTGCATTATCCAAGGCCTCGCTACCTGCAATTCCTGATACAACCACTGCCCGATCATCACTATCTCCATATTACATGACGGCTGTTGTTTTTATTTGGCTTTTATGGGTCTAAGGTAATCTAATCAGACCGAACCTTGAGGTCAGACAAGTCGCATTGTTGACCAGTAACAAGGCCACGAGGACTGGCACGTTCGAAGGATCTAAACATAACGTTATTAAAAGTGAGAACTCTAAATGTTCCCAATAATAACTTACTCTGGGTTTCTCAGGCGATAGATAGGGGCGCGCTGAGCATCTTGGGCAATAAGTCTTTGGATCGAACCATGTGTTAAACAAAAAACTGCGTTCCTCCTCTTTCATTCCTTCTTTTGCATTACCTGTATTCCGCCAGCTTGGAAGCTTCATCGAGCTTTTGCTGGTTCAACTTGTCCATATCCTCCGAAGATTCCATATGGTATTCAATCCACTTGGTGAAAGGATGCTTTTCCTAAAATATCGAATTCTGTTAATGTACTCGGAATGGAATGAGTTACTTTTGTCTATTACATCTCCAGACTTGGTCAAATGCTGATCAACACGGTAGATAACAACACCAGCAATGACAGCGATAGCAGTGTTTCTCCAAATGTTGCCGTTGAATGCTAGTTTATGATAATGGTTAGCGTCGTACAAGGACGTGTTTGTGGTGGATTCATGTAAAAAAAACAAAACTCACTCTCATCGGCAAACTTCGGGCCAGCTTCTTTGGCATCAGACGCGTAATTGCGGCGAGCGATTTGGCGAGTCAAAGGTGCCCGCACCAGGCGAGTCGTAGAAAGGAAGCGAGAGGCCATGGCGATAGTGTTGGTATTTGCAGCAACTCCACGAAATTCCTTCAAGCCCTCGTATTCCAAAAATATTGTGACGTCAAAATTTTTGCCCACCACGCTTTTCTCGTCCTTGAACTCGTTGACATTCCTTCGTTAATCGGCAACATGTGGTCCTTTCTTAAAGCCACCAATTTATCACCACATCACTCGATTCGTATATAGCGCTTGAACGACGAACTGTGATTAAAGGCTCTGACCGGATACTGACTAGCCGAAAGATAAAGGGCTCCCAGTTTAATTAAATTGATGGCACTGTAACATGCGTCCTGCAGCTTGTGTATATATTGCTCGCAATTAATATATGGAGAGAAGAGCCGAGCATCCTTGTGTATTCTATTCAGCCGATAGATATATCGGCAGCAAGTGTTACTTTCTTCTTTCTGAGACACGTGACCAATTGGTATTTGGGTATAAGTTTTCTCTCTTCTTAAAGACAGTTGCCTCGCTCGCAGAGCGTCGTCGTCTATGACCGAGCTTAAACTTGGATGACAGCTAAGGAACTCGATACTTTTTCTTGGTCCAGCGTCAGTGAGTCAAGGCCATTTAAGATTACTGAATAAAACACTTGTTTGTCCATGTAGTGTGCTTGGAACAAAAGCTCCATTGCCTGAATAAGTCTCTGTAAATCCTTGACTTGCTGCGCTAAATCTTTATCAGATTCGATTTTCATTTCATCCAATGCACTTGTACCCAGTGGCTCGAATCCGTGCTTTTGAAAGCTGCTGAGCTGCTGCCAGTAAAATGTCTTGAAGTGGTTCAACTAACGGTACTGGGTGCTTTAAGAACACAAATTGATAGTATGCGAATATTTTGCAATGGACGAAATCCATTACTTTCCACTGAGCGCCTTTTATCGGTTCACGATGCGTTTGGAGTTGAGTCCATATTCTTAGTATGTACCTCGTTTAAATTCATAGTAAATTGATTTCGCATTCGTAGAAAGGTAATATTACAGTAGATAACTAGGTTTAAACCCTTGTCGTACGGGTACAGCTCATCTTAAATAAGGAATGTACCATAATGACCGTTAGTTTTGTGCCAATGTTGTGATCTATATGTGCACAGATGCATAGGCTGAAAAGAACAGTACTTTCTCTACCTTCGCTGCACTTTGTTGCTCGATGGTCTTTTCAGGTATTAAGGGCTACCGCACTTGCGCACATTCTAATACTGGGTTATAAAAATGTATAGAAAAAATCTAAAACCATTTGTGTTACTCTTCTGATGGTGTGAATCTAACCGATTATATAAAGTGACAGTTGGTCAATATGTATGCGTTCTGACCATTACATGAAGGCACTGGAAGTGTGATACCACGACTTGGCACGTACTGCGTGAAGCACTTCAACGTGTTAATCTTGCTTAAAGTTTAGCTACGTAATTGTTTTTACAGTTAATCAAGTATGTGTACAGCAGTATACGAAAAATAGGCTTGTTATCAAGAATAGATTAAAGTAGCAAAGCGCTATTACGTGATTTTACAGGGTGGGATCTCATGGTACGAGAATGCTGGTATACATGCTGCGCCACGAGTTTCCACGAAACGCCTATGCACAACTGAAAAAGCACGAAGATCTGGACCACCACTCGAGGCTTCCTTTTAGTATTTTTCCGGTGCGTTTTTATCTACACATAAGCGTATAGCCGAGGTACTCCTTTGAATGCGATAATAAGCGAGCTGCTTTTTGACTCACCACTTGGCCATTCAATAAAAAAAAATGCTTTTCCCACGGTAATTGAGAACTATTGGGTATAAACCACAGATATATCCATGTAATATATCATAACTCCATCTTCATCGTACGTACGATAAGTATTATATTGCTTAGACTTGAACAAGCGGTGAAATAGTTGGATTACAATCGAAACTTTTTAGTATGTGTCCAATCTCTATAGAAGTTCATTCAAGTAATGCAGAAGCTATGGGCAAAAGGGTTCTGTGGTACCGACGATAAGCAAAAAGATCGCCACCACATGATCAAAGGCCTGGTTCACAAAGGATAATCTTGCGATGATACCCAATTTCTAAAAGAGAATCTTCAAGGTACATATAATGGTATCTGTCTTTTCTTCTTATGTATAGATAACCTTCCGTTGTATGCATGGGTGTCCGAATTGCATTCAAGCACAAAAGCAAACAATGACGAGGTGTTTTCAAATTAACCAAAATGGAATAAAGCCGTAAAATTCCTGGTCTAGCCTACAATAATCAGAGTCTAGAAAGTGCATTGAACACAACCATTGTTGTTTAAAAGAAAAGTATATACTTATTTATTTTTTTTTCTGTATGTTACAAAGCTGCAAGTAAAAATGCAATAGCCTGACATATTACATATCCCTTACCAAACGAAATGCTTAGACATGTGAGTTAGATGCGAACCATTTGTCCAAACCGGAATAGCATCTAGTGTTACAGCGGCGCAAATGGCTCTTGTTTGACGATGAATTGGTATCAGCCTTGGCATTTGGAATTTGAACGATAGTGAATTCTGTCATTGGAACAACCGAAAAGCGGGAATCGGTCGATGACTTTGTTATTGTTGGCAAAGATGATGATGCAGTCGGTGTGAGTAACGGATCAAAAGAGTCCTCGTCAGCACTGTCTTCTTCATCGGGTGTATCCGAAATTGAACTGATGCCATCATCGCTATCTTGCTCAATATAAAATTTTTTGACTGGCATGATAGTGCAGCCTGCTGCCAGATGTCGCTTGCGTTGTACTTGAAAAGCTCGCCACGCGAAATACTCGTCTGCCAAACGATTACTTTCATTCCAATCCCCGGTTTTCGTCAACATATATGTAGGATCTTGTTCGGCAAAAGTAGGCGCAGCCATAATTCGGTTGAATGGAAAAGAACAAAAAGCCGAGAGCGTATGAAAATAAGGAAAAAAGACTGAAACAAAAGAAAGAGAAGGAAGTTTAGGCGTAGCAAAGAGAGTTTTTTTTTGTATTTATGGTTATCAGGTACTATTCTATCTACGTATGTAAGGGCGCCCTTTGGGGGTGCCTGTCTATCAATCCAATGCGGACACATGACGGCACGAATACAGGATGCAGACAACATCGACAATGCGGAGCGGTCAAAAAAAAGTACAACTAGCTTTAGTTGGGGAACCCCAACACAGCCATTTTAGAAACAACTGAACAAGTTCAAAGTGCAGATAACTAAAAAAAAGTTTCGATTGAATCACTCCGACTTTATTTGCTTTCTGTTTCGTGAAATCGCCTGTAATGAAATGTCTGCATAAATTTTTAGAATTGTCTTATCGAACGTGTAGTCTTTTATATAAGAGCTCGTTCATTGAACAACAAATAAACCTTCAATGAAACATATAACTTATAGCACCCACGGTGTTGTGTTGACTAACTTGTTCGTACCGCAATATTTACGTTACATGCAATAACAACAGTAATATCTCATCTACCCATGCATCCCCAACAGTTTACAGAAATATTATGAATTGAAACAGGTCTGTGTGGTAGTAAACAAGAATTCGATAAAAAAAGGTAAAGGAAAAGGCTGGAAGGATTTATAGAATGGTTCTCCACATGGCAGAACGAGATAGAAAAAGAGTATCACGCATATGCGGTAAATGTACCAAACTTGTCTTTATCGGTCCTAGATCGTCACCGATCCCGATCATCTCTTTGACTTTGCGTAGTACACTAAAACACATTAAATTGTTCACGATATCATACCCTCCAAATGCATATACTTTGAGACTATTGGTTTGATACCAAGAAGTAGAGTTCAATTGCTAAATTCGAACACATAATACGAAGCATCCTGTGATAATACTATTCACAATATCTTTTTGAACGTTTAAACCACCTTTCTCGGGATGAACAAGTGTCTTGCATCTCCTAAAATGAATATAAATACATCCCCAAAAAACGCACATAATTATTTAAATTATATCGGCGGAAGTAACATACTAGATATTTATTTACGCATCGCATAAAACGACTCATTTGCGAGTTGTCTTCATATTGACCTCTCGCATCAACAGGTTGAACTCGGGAGCGAATCTTTTGCATATGCTTTCAGCGACATGCGGATATCGTGGATGTGCATCCGTCAACACTGCAATATTAACTTGGTCGCAGTACGAGACAAGACCAATAGCGAGACTTCCTTTCCCACTTTGTGGCGGTAGCACATAAATGCGACTGATTGCCTTGCCTCCAAATTCCACTGGTTGAGTAGGGCCCACCATATTTGTGAAAACACCATGCGGAATATTTGCGAATCGATTGACAGTTGGCATAAAAGGTATCAGCAGCCCGGGAAAGTAATCGAGTAAAGTCTGTACGAAAAACTGATACATAAATCGTGGAACTTGTGATGTCTTGACTGCAAGCATTTCTGATCGAACTTGGGCCAGCAATTCGCTTGTATCCAAATCTTTCATTGAAAACCAGCCCCATGTTCCACTAACCACGTTCTGAAAACTTTGGTAATATAAAAAAGTCAGATACGCATATATAGATAAAGTAACGAAATTTTACCTTTGGTCATCAACGTCGCGTTGTGAAATGGGAACAAACAAACGCACAAAGTCGTCATCTCGTAAGCCAATTTCTTCGAGATATCCTTTGATACAACGGGTAATTACAAGTACCATTATGTCGTTAACTGTTCCTCCTAGTGCTCGACGCACAGCACGTACATCCTTAAGGCGGATGGTGTCTGACCACCCTACTTCTTTCTTGTAGGATTGCAGGCCGTTGTAAAAGAAATCAGCGTGGTGGGACAGTCGTGCGGGTAAGAAGCATAAGAGACTGACCCACAGATCATGCATAAGTGTGATCCATAATGCATGTATTCGAGCAGCCCAGAGACAGCACCAGCTTAATAGACATCGAAACCAGAAGGGAAGCAGGAAATAAATCTGTTCTGGAATGTCGTTCAGTGGTCGCTTCGCACCAATGCGTCGACGTCCAGAAATAGGAATTGCCTTCTTTTTGCCAGACCTGCTTGTAATTTCCAACAGGCTCTCAATGAATCCGTGGCCATCAGCAAGACAATGGTGGGCCTTCCAAAGAAATGCACATTTTTCTCCTTCCAGTCCAGATATAGCGTGTAATTCCCATAATGGTTTTGAATAATCGAACGGACGAGCCAACTGCAGAAAATCGTGCATGGTTATATACAGTGTGCATAAAGCCTTTGTTAAAAACGATTACTTTACCATATCAGTGACATATTTTTCGAGCGTATCGGGAGCTGGTGCCTTTCCTAGCCGATAGTGCTCTACGTTCATATGCGGCTGCCACCCGATAGGATTACTCCAAATTGCCGTCTCCATTGGTGATCCGTGCGCGGGAACCGAAGCATACCGCGGGAAATCTTCACAGAGCTGATCGATTGCATCGTACACAACGCGGGAAACAAGCGGGCCGTCAAAAATCCATAAACTGCTGACAGTCATCAAGCGTCTCGGATGCTCGATCTGTAGAAAGAAATTATCCATGCCGGACAGTCTATGTTCCAACATTGCCATTATTACGTAGACTTTCGTGAAAAGAGAAAGGAAGGCATATGGATAGTTCCGTAGCAACAGGGGTTATCAGTGTCTCGGGCGTTTCTATAGAACGTGACAAAAAAAGTCGCCTCGGCTTATAACAGCCCCGCTCAACATGAACGACATTGTGAACGCATAACCACGTACGAGATCCCGAGTCCTCAATGGTCCAATGAATGAGATCACAATGTTGCATGGCAGAATCAAAGCAGGATGAATTGCGTCTTTCGAACTAACTGTATGTTGCATACAAAACCTTGACTTCAGAATGACGTACATGGTGCATAAGCTTGACTGTATATTGAGTCATGCCCACCATGTACATTGTGTATAACACGTACAACAGCGGTCAGCCTTACTTTCTATTAGATTTTTGCAAAAAGTCTGCGTTCAAGTCTAAATTTAAGCAACAATGAAAGTAGGGCGCATGCTCCGTATCCTGCTCCCGCTATGATTTTACAATAAAAGAATGGCTCTACGTTTTCGGAGGATTCCACGTAACTTGCAACAACAGGCCCAGCAATGCCAATTAAAAAGGAAATCCATACTAATCCTATTGCCGGAGTATACCTTTCTTGTCCAACAATAGCAATGGTCACTGTGTGCACTAGTTTATATGCATCCATTAGAACCACTTTCTCATAATTTTTCTATATTAAGCGCCTTACTTATGGTATAAAAGTTTCCGAAAGCTAATCCAAGTAGCACTGCAAAGGTCATCAAGGCACCGAAAGAGCGGGCAAACATCCAATTTACCAATACTGCCACCGTGCCAATTGTCATTGATATAATGAATGCGTTAAGGTTTCCAATCCTATCAGCTGCCGCACTATGCGGTAGTTGTACAGTAGCTCGTATTAGCATTACAAAACATGCCATTTCCCTAGTAAGTATATAAATACCCATTGCATGTTCGTCCTACAACTCCTGCTGCTGATAAAGTGGCCACAATAGCTGCACCTTGAACATCTGATAAACCGATGTATGTGGCATATGCTTGAAGAATATTAGTTACGCTGCTGTTGTGAGAACCTGTAAACAATAAAACCTACAGGGCACAAATATTGTCACGATATTCGTAGCATATAACTGAATAGGTCCCACAATCATCCAAATAAGTAAATTGAAGTTTTTCAGTAAACTTGCGTCGACAGCATCACTCCATTTGTTTTTTTTTGTTTTGTCTCTGGGAATTCTTTCGCTAAGGAAGAAAGAACCACTTGTGGTGAAAATAAAGGTTATGATTCCATATATATAGTATGTCCTGTTTTTTTGGAACTACTTTTAATCAAACATGATGCTGATGATAAATTTACTTACCATGAATGTCCTATTGTGTTATTGGTATAAACCATAATAAATGGAAAAATTGTGCTAGCCAGTGGATAGACGCTTTGTTGGAGGCCATATGCGGTACCTCGATACTTGACAAACCATTGGTAGACGATAATAACAGGTATCTGGCTCCAAAGGGTTCATTTAGTATGGTACGTTTGGAGCAAAAAACAGGAGAACAGCCGCATACCGCATTTAGGAATGCCATACCGAGACCAGTGCATACACCAAGTGATAAGTATAATTGCCATACCTTTCATGTATGGTATAGTAAGTTTACATTAGCTTATTTTTACAGTATAATTTACGCATAACTTACTGATGTAGATAGACCAGAGAAAATCAATCCCAAAGATGACGCAAGGATGCCTATCAGAAGGATAATCCTATATCCAATGAGCGGATAAAAAGTTGTCGCAATGAAAACTAATGCGCAGACTAATACATCCAGCAAGGAGCCGATAAATGTCAGCTTGAGATTAATGTCATCTTCTGGAAAAGTATTGTTGCGAATGTAGTAGTCTTGCATAACACCTGTGATAGAATAGATGAGCCGTTTTTAACTGGGTGGCGCTTTGAATCACTTGAAAAAAACGCTTACCCCTAAATTATCAGTATTAGAGTCTTATAATCATTCATATTAAAAAGAGCACACACACCAGCAGTACGGAAACCCACAAAGGAAAGTTACCATGGTTACGCCGACCTCATTTATCCATGCCCTTTTTCCGTCCGTTTCCTCCAGCAGCAGATCGCCAGAAAGTTCTTCATCTACTATAGTCATACTGTCCACTTGATCGGGATGCTGTTTTTCTGCGAGACCAAGGGTTCCATTTGGCTGTGCAGAGTGGCTCGTTGAACTGAATATGCCATTACTCGTCGACATACAAAATGCTGCTATTTACGATTTGTACAGTAAGGAAAAGAGGTGGGTTGTACGGAGTCTAAGCCCATTAAAATTTGAGAGTATATATATCATGGGACAACATTGAATATGCAAGTGAATGCACCTTTGGTGTTGAAAGGGTTATCTGCAGTAAAAAGTCCCTCTTCTTAATTACGCCCTCGGCAGGATATCGGCGTAAGCATTATTTAACGCTCCATACATTTGAATCACGATGAAACAAATATTGTGGTTCGATAGGTGGGGATGCAGAGTATATTCAACAGTGTTGGTTTTTGTGAGTTGAAGTACATTGTTGAATAATGCTGAGAACAAACGAAGCTTATCCTGCAGGGGTCCAACAGGGCATGCTCACGCACTCGTGACCACACGGAATTATTCAATAGACATATACCATCTTGTGTATTCTAAATATTGGGAACATCTGTGCCCTTTGTCACCATTTATCAGTTTGATCGATGAGCGGCAATGGGTGGCCAGCACCGCTTTCAAGCTTTTCCGTCTGAACCGGGTGAGATATGAAGATTGAGTGAAATATGAAGGGGGAGCAAAATGAGCGCTACGACAACGACACTGCGAACGTTATAGTGGATGCATGAAAGCAAGTTCTGAATGCTAGATGTTGAAAATATGTCGATGGTCAAGAGCGGTCTGTGGAAAGAATTACGCGAAACGCAAGTCACTTGCCTTTTTCTTCGGCTGCGAGTTTGCCCAGTCGCTCTTTTCTTTGAAACAGCATAATGTCGG
Organism: Fennellomyces sp. T-0311; assembly: GCA_025266875.1. NCBI lineage: Eukaryota > Fungi > Mucoromycota > Mucoromycetes > Mucorales > Lichtheimiaceae > Fennellomyces > Fennellomyces sp. T-0311. Next base: position 989,545 of record JALLLT010000003.1, on the reverse strand, counting down.
CTACAGGAAACCAATCGGGCGATGAGGGTGATCTGGACCTCAAGGAGCAAGATCGCTACCTTCCTATTGCTAAGTAACTATACACGCACCAAATATACCAACCTATCAACCTACCGACCAATCCTAACCATTGTTTAGTGTCGCACGCATCATGAAAAAGTCATTACCAGAGAACGCGAAAATTGCAAAGGAAGCCAAGGAATGCGTGCAGGAATGCGTGTCCGAGTTCATTTCCTTCATTACTAGCGAATATCCTTTTTTAAATATGTTGTCGCGAAGGAGTTCAATTTAGAGTGTTCAAAGCCTTAACTTGATTCTTTGTTGATACAGCCAGCGACCGCTGTTTACAAGAAAAGCGCAAGACGATCAATGGTGAAGATATTCTGTGGGCGATGCAGTCTTTAGGTTTCGAAAACTATGCAGAAGCGCTCAAAATATACTTGGGCAAATATCGGGAGGTGAGTGATCTTTGACTTTTTTCTTTGAGCGGGATACTGATGCTTTTGGGTTAGACCACTAAGCTAGAGAGAGCAACTTCCTCCACAAAGGAAAAGGAGGAGGGTTCTGATGACAAGCAATCACAGCAGCAGTCTCAGCAACAGCAGTCGCAACAACAGCAGCTTTACATGCAACAACAGCAACAACAGCAGCAAGCACAGCCAGGACAACCTCCCGCTAGTATGGCTGGCAACTACTATACCGGTAACGAAACCAACTTTCAGTAAACATCCAAACTCTCGATTGTGAATCCATTCAAGTCATCGCGAGGCAATATCTCGATCAGAATAAAAATTAGCCCCAACACCTTTCACCTCACCCTTTGCCTCCATTGGTACTAAGTAAACTGCTGCTGCACACTTTTCCAACATGCCGTACCCCTGGGTACACCGTTGCTACCCACGCTTGGATCAGTATCCCGACAACAGAGGGAAACTGCAGCACTTATTTCATTGCATAGTGTAGCACCATCCCATATGCAAGCAATTGAAATCAACAAGTACACGGCTAAATAGTACGAAGGATGCTATATACATGCAACGCTTTATTGCTTGATGCCATACTGAGCCTTGTACTCGCGCATGAGAGCGAGCTGCTCCCCATAGGTTCCCTTCTCCTCCATATACTCCATAATGTGATCCATGGTAATAATGGCACGAACGGGTACGCCATTCTTTTCCTGGACAGCCTGGATGGCGGACTTGCCCGAACCATCGGGAGCAACTTCAGCACGGTCCACGGCAACGAGAACACCGGCCAATTGTGCACTATTTGCCTTGATGATACCGATGGATTCATTGATCGCAGTGCCAGCTGTGATCACATCATCGACAACGACAATCTTGCCATGCAACGGTGTTCCAACAATATCACCACCTTCGCCGTGATCCTTCTTTTCCTTGCGATTGAAAGCAAAGGGTGCTTCTTGGTTATGCTCGTTCGTCAATGCGAGTGCCGTTGCGCACACCAAAGGAATGCCCTTGTAGGCAGGGCCGAAAAGGACATCATAAGTGAATCCCGCGTCGACTAAAGCAGCAGCGTAGAATCGACCAATGGCACCGAGAGTCTTGCCACTGTTGAACAGACCAGCATTGAAGAAGTATGGAGAAACGCGTCCGGATTTCAACGTGAACGAGCCAAACTTGAGGACATTGTTTTGTAATGCAAAATCGATAAATTCACGTTGGTAGTCTTTCATATTTGAAGTTTAAAAACCTGTTGCAAAAAAAAAATGAAGATCAGCAAGTCACCAAATATATTTCAGAGCTGAGAAATATGTCGCAAGTTGACATACACTTCACGACATGCTGTACGAAATGGAAACAGTTTGCCGTAACAATGTTGCCAATTCAGTAAATTAGTCACCATGCTACATTCCTGGGTTAGTTACTACGGAAACACCGAACAGGAAAAGGTAGTTACGGGAACTGTCTCAGCAGACTAGCGTTCCACAGTCGCAAAGCGCGCTCTACTATAGCAACTTTAATGTGTTGGGAAAATATATAGCCAGCAATGGATAATCTAAATACTACTTTGGCAAGGTTGATGAGCTTGGTGCCCAAAACCTTACCAGTGCGAACCTCTGATATCTACACACAGAGCTGTAACGGACTAAGATTCTGTAACTTTAATATCGAAGCGAGATCTCATCCACCCATCGAAAAGACGCTTTCCGAATTCCCCGAGACGTTAGTGTTCACACGGTGGGAAACTTATCACCTAACCTGAGAAGATCGTGGATAAAGAGTATAAAAGAGATTGCTTTCCGACTACAAAGCGGATCCAACTGAAGAAAATGACAAAGATTCCATCATACGACGAACTTCCAATCGATCCTAAATATCCTGCCAATGTGGCCTGGGGGGTGTTTGGCGAAGAAGACAATCTTGGTACTTTAAATTTCATTAGTCAAGAAAACGTTGCAAAGGTTTGTACTTCATAGTGTAAAAGCAGCAAAGGATAGCATGGTAATTCAAAAGGTTTAGGCCTCGCAAAATGTCAAGAAAGGTGCTGTATTCTCACTTAACTGGAATCTTGAAAGTCCAGATCCACCATTGTTCAATCGTACCCGAATCAACCATCATATTCGTGACCGTGCCAATGACGCAAAAAAGTTCGATGATGTTTACGATAACTTTAACACACAAACATCAAGTCAATGGGATGGCTTACGCCATGTATGTCATATGAAGACTGGTATCTTCTACAACAATGTTCCAGGATCCCATATTACTCCCGGTCCTGACGCGTCAGATCGACTTGGTATTCATCACATGGCACGTCGTGGTATCGCTGCTCGTGCCATATTGTTGGATTATGGTCGTTGGGCAGAAAAACAGGGTAAAACGGTCAATCCATTGACACGGCACGAGTATACTGTCGATGAGCTTGAACAAGTTGCCAAAGACCAAGGTGTGACATTTGAAGAAGGAGACATTTTGCTTGTACGCACTGGATGGATGGCAACGTATGAAAAGGAGGGATATCGTTTACCGGAACTTATGGACTTGTCAAGCCCACAATGTATTGGTATCAAGGCGTGCCAAGAAACGTACCGATGGATTTGGAACCATCGTTTTGCTGCAGTTGCTAGTGATGCTGTTGCTTTTGAGGCGTTTCCCGTGTTGGATTGGACTGATTCATGTCGTAAGTGTGGCGATGTGAAGGTTATGAAAGCTAAAAGCTCATCACCTCAATTTATAGATGCTCAGTTTTTGGGAGGATTTGGTTTACCCATCGGCGAAATGTTTTATTTGGAGAAGTTGGCCGAGGATTGTGCTCAGGATGGTCAATACACTTGTCTGTTGACAAGTGCTCCACTCAACAAGTATCAGGGTGTAGCAACTCCCCCCAATGCTATTTGCCTAAAATAAATTTTTCACTTCTCTGCCCCCAAAAAAAATGTATCCGTCTTGATGAACACTTGGCTATCTAATGAGCAGAGTTTCGCAAAACGATGATGAACAGGTGGCTCAATTACGTAACAGCAGAAGCAATCGTGGAAATTGTGCGGCATCGAGCAAAATCGTTGGCAATTGGCGGTAAAGTCAAGCTTGCTGAAATGGAATTCAAATAAAGAATTACATATTCATACATCAAAACGCTCTATCGCTACCTATACCTCTGCGAAACTTTAGATCCGCAAGGAAGAAATTCTAGTGCAGCTTAAGTTTACTTACCAGGGCTTCGACAGGCAGGTTAAAGGCCCGGATCAGGATACCAGATTGCTGACGCTATACCTCTATCCACAATCGTGGACACTGTTGATTTTCTCGCCACATCAACCTACCAAAGTAGCTTTTATGGTTATTAGTATGTTTGCCCTGCGGAGCAAGAATACGTAAAAGACAAACGTGAAGTCCAATCTTGATGTCCATTGCGACATAGAAATTTCGTGACGATGCGATTACTCCATATCACTACATAGTAACTTTTTCAGGTCGAGAAAGGCGTTAGTAAGTGTATGAACTCTGCTATCCTTTTTTTTCACTGCCGCGAACCGTACATCGACAACGGGTACAGAAAGTGTAGTACTGAGCAATGGCTTGTGCGTGGTATGTGAAGCATTGATGTATTTCGCGATGGATTCCGGGAGGATATCCCTTGTTCTTATCATGCTTAAACAAATACTCATTGCTTTGGACAAGCTACGCATGTCTGTATATAAATCAAAGTACACCCTTAGAAGCCTCGCATCATCGAAAGATTCAACAGGGGATACGACTATACATGGCTCGTTCATGGAGGAGTTGGAGACCAAGTGCACAAAAATCATTGCAGTGGAGATAAGGCAGATGCTATAACGTGTACGAAAGTAAATCAACTTTTTCTTCATGGCTGTGACACGTGTGTGAGTAGATGGTGCACAGACTCTCCACATTCAGAATGTAAAAACCAAGAGTGGAAGAGAAAGTAACTACTTTTTATACTTTTCTCTATCAGCTTCCCCCTAGCGGGTATTTTAGCAAAGCGCTCAATTCAGAAGGCCCTGGATTTACATCCAATTTTCTTTTGTGGTTGCCGCGCAATTTACTTAACAAGTTATGGCTATCTGTTTAGAGATTTCTAAATGTATATTTCTGTACACCTTTCTAAATTATAAAAACCGAATACCCACGATTACAATATGTACCTTGGATGTGTTCTGTTCCCATGCCTGATGGAACACAACCAGAGGTTAATGTGCCGGGATTTATCGTCGCCCTGGGAATGTATAAAGTGTACGATATACTTAGAAATTTAAGAATTTACACCTTAGAGACTTAAGTTCCCATACGCAGCACCAGGGTATAATCTCAAGGCATCCATCAAAGATGTTGATGAATCCAGCAACCCGCCTCCGGTATCGAAACATGCATCTATTATAGTATAGCTATCTGATTAATATTTTTCTGGTTCATCTGGTTTTTTTAGTGCCACCATTGTTGGTCCAAGCCATTCCAGCCTTGCGCAGTAATGATCCAAACTGGGTACTGGATCTCATGCGTTATTTGCCTTGACAACCATAGGTATCTGTATAGACGATCCATGCAGTAAACTAGAGAACAGCGAAAGATTGCTGGTATAGATTATACACTCAAAAGCATATACGACTTTGGTCTATACGTAATTGTGTACCCCGTCCGTAACAGTGAGCCCGGTATAACAGGATTGCATCTTATTAAATGCCTGCCGGAAACTATGCCCAGTGAGCTGTCTAAAACCCGAGATTTATAACGTTCCTACAATTAATGTAAATTAATATACTTGTTGCTCGCAAGGGCATACTTCGATCTGGATTATTAACCTACTTATATCATATTCCTGTACGTAGCGTGGTCCTTTTTTCTGTGACGGAATGGAGTTCAAGGACCTACGCCTCTTCTGCGCAGACCCACTGCATCCCTGAGGGACGCGGAAAAGGATATGTCGTTACCCATTATGTGGCGAAGCATTTGTTTACTTAGGTATTGAGCTTGATATCTCTCCAGAGGTCAAATCATCCTACTTACTCAAGGTTGCCACCAAGTGCAAAATCGATTAAGTTAACCAAAAGTAGTGGTGCCATATATCCTATTACTTCAAATTAATTCTCTCCTCAGGACACATGCAACATACTCATCGGCTGTGTTTGTTTAGTCATTTTCATAAAGAGCTCATATAAAAGTGTGCTTAGTGCCTTAAAATATAATATTAAAAAAACGATACATAAATGAATAGATTGTAAAATAGCAAAAGCACAAGAAGTACAGAGTTTTGCATTCGTGTACACTGGGTACCATACGTAAGATATGTAAGACAGTACCCTTGCTTCTGATCGTGCGTCAAGACCTATTCCATTCGTGTTATGTACAACTTGACCGTCCTTGCGAATGCCACGATATACGCTGACAGCTATATACGGTCCCATATACATACGTAGCAAAATTTAATGTCAGTTGTACCGTGGTTTTTCTAGGTCTATAAAGTAATTGATTAAAGAAAGCTCCCATCCTCTCAACGCATATGTGCAGGCAATACTATGATAAATACCAGCGCTTGCTCACGTCCGATTTCGCGTTTACTAGGAACGCTATGGACAGGAATAAAAAGAGGATGGATTGATACGTAATTATTAGTTTGTCAGTGGTATTCTAGAGACGATCCCTGTTTTGGACTGGACTGGTGCAGGTTCCATTGGTGAAAACCGGGGTTGCGGAGATGTTTATCACATCGTTTCGTACTTGCCCAGATGTTCTGGGTGAATTTGGTACGTATACATACGGGAAAAGTGGTTGAAAATTGAAAATAATTTTTCTATGTTTACCTATTGACGAGTAACCCGCTCCACAAATGCCGCCGAAATGTCACTTGCCCGAAATAAAGTGTCATGGTTTCAGATTCAGATGAAACAAAACGTCATTATTCTTGAATACTCTTCCTCTTTCATCTCTTTCTCTATACTATGCGTTACATCGGTGCAATAGATCAAGGTACTACTTCGTCACGATTTTTAATATTTGATGATCAAGGCAACTTGATTACTTGGCATCAACTTGAATTTGAACAGTACTATCCGCGGCCAGGGTAAAAACAACAATGATGTATACAATCAGAGATTATACTAACAAACTCTTCTCAAAAGGTGGATTGAACACGATCCACGGGAACTTTTGAACGTAGTAAATGAGTGTGCAGCAGAGGCACTTCGGAAATTTGGAATGATGGGATATGACACGGATGATATCAAAGGTAAACAAGGATCTGCATTGTTTGTTGTGCTGACTTTGTTTACAAAGCAATCGGCATAACGAATCAACGAGAAACAACACTGATATGGGATCGAGAAACGGGTGAACCATTATACAATGCTATTGTATGGGGCGACACGCGGACAAACCGGGTTGTAAAAGTACTGAAAGCCAAGGAATTTGATGCCCAGTCCATATGTGGATTACCGATCCATAATTATTTTTCAGCGGTTAAGCTGTACTGGTTGCAGCACAAAGTCAAAAAAGTCAAAGAAGCCATCGACAGTAAGCGAGCCTTGTTTGGAACGGTGGATACATGGCTTATATGGGTAAGCATGTTTGGTTTGGACATAAAAAGAAGGTATTCATACAGCTGTGATAGAATCTGACTGGAGGGGTGCACGTTACAGACGCAACAAACGCAAGCCGAACCATGCTTATGAACCTGAAAACACGCGAGTGGGATAAAGAATTAATGGAGTATGATCCACGCAGGAAAAAAAAAGAGCTGACGTCATACTGACTGCATTGTATTAAAAAAGCTTTTTTGAAGTACCGGAACATATACTTCCGAAAATTGTATCTTCATCCGAACATTATGGTGACGTCAAGGAAGGGCCACTCAAAGGCATGCCATTGATGGGATGCCTGGGTGATCAACAAGCTGCCTTTGTAGGGCAAAAATGCTTTTCGGAAGGAGAGGCCAAGAATACCTATGGCACAGGCGCGTTTTTGCTTTTGAACGTGGGTGACGAACCTGTGTTTTCCAAAAACGGACTCGTATCAACCGTCGGCTACCAGTTTGGATCACATGTTGCCTATGCGCTTGAAGGCTCTATCAGTGTAGCTGGTGCAGCAGTACGGTGGCTCAAGGACAACTTTGGTATAATTAAAGAAGCGGGTGACGTGGACGCGCTGGCTGGCAAAGGTAAAACGTTTTATATACGGGATATCCGGGGAAATATCTAATAATAATTGCAAAGTGGAGGACACAGGTGGTGTCATGTTTGTCACGGCATTTTCGGGACTCTTCGCACCCTATTGGCGGGACGATGCACGCGGGACTCTGGTTGGCCTGACCCAGTATACCAACAAGTGCCATATTGCGCGGGCAACATTGGAGGCTGTATGCTATTCGACCCGTGCGATTTTGGATGCCATGAAGGAGGATGGCAATGTCGATCTCAAAATACTCAAAGTCGACGGCGGCATGTCCAGCTCTGATGTGTGTATGCAGACGCAATCCAATGTACTGGGAATTCCAGTGGGTAAGGCTTTAATTTTACGGGAAATACTTACGTAATCCGGTTACTAAAGTCGTCGGACCAGAGCGACCAGCCATGCGTGAGACAACAGCGCTTGGTGCTGCCTTTGCGGCGGGCTGGGCAGCAGGTATCTGGAAGGATGTGGAGGAATTGCGCGGTCTCAAGGTGGACGATGCCACGGTGTTTGAGACCCAGTGGGACGAAAAAGGTATAGCATCTGCAGAACCATATTGCGGCGGGTGGGGGCTAATGCTGTATAACAGAGCGCGAGGGCAATTTCACGATATGGGAGGAGGCTGTGCAAAGGAGCATGGGCTGGACTGATGTACTCCGTGATGATGATGATTAATAAATTTCTTTATGATACGAAATTAAAGCTCTAATTAAAGGGGGAGGAAGCCGGCAAACAAACACAGATACGTGGTAGATTAAGCGTGGTAAGAAGAGAGAGTTTAGATGTACGTGTGGATGTGGGGATGGTACAGAGTTTTACAACAGGTATGAGAAGAAGTGGGTTTTTGTATGCTGCGTGTGCGAGGAGTTTAGTTCTTGCGGTCATGGAGCGAGTCGATGTAATTCCACGCGCCAACGTCCAATAAGGGTCTGCGCTTCATTTCCTTCAACATATCAACGTTCCGCTTGTTGTATTCGTCATCTGCGCTTGCATCCTCGACAAACTTGAACAGTTTGGGTGTCCAGATCTCGTTCTTCTCGGCCCGCTCCCGACGAACGCCGCGCTGCCAGTCTTCGATCTTTGACTTTTCGGCGTTGGCGACCGAGAAGTTCTTCACCTTGAGTGCCTCGGTGACAGGGCCCCACAATCTATGCGACTCGATGACCTGCTGCTCCTCAATGGGGGCTGTCTTTCGCTCAGCCATGGGTTCAGCCTCGGCATCAAAAAGCAATTGCTTTTCCTCGCTGCCCTTCTTGATGTAGTACGACTTGTGGCTCCAACGTCCCGACAGATTGTACACTTCCTCGCCGTCACAAGTGATCGTGCCCCTGATGTGGTTGTGTTCACCACCGAACCAGGGCTTGGGGACGAATTCGATGCGTGTGTTGGTCTTTCCAGACGAGCATGCGATGGTGCAAGTGCCTGCTAATTCGAGATACGCTGCACCAGTAAGGAAGCCGCGGATCATTAGATCAGGGAAGTCGATCAGATACTGCTCGTCCCACTCCTTGACGTAGAGAACTGCTCGGCCAACCTGCTCAATCTTGATGCTGGTGCCCTTGAACCGCGACTTTTGTCCGCCTGTGTTTGTTTGTTTAGTGATATCGGATCACCTCTCCTTTGGTCAGCAAACTTACTGTGGCCGTTCAGCGAGACGCCTGTCTTCTCGTGCTGGAGGTAGAAGGCGGAAATCGGGGGATGATGGCACACTGATGCAACAGGTCAGCCGCGTTCGTCTGTTGGCAGCGCAGCGCACTTTACCTTGTTCGCAAACACACTCGACGTCGCCCAGCTTGCAGTGGAACTGCTCGCCCAGGATGGGGTTGTAGGGCTTCTTTTCGGTCTTGCCACCAGTACACCGGGACGCATAGCTGCCCCAAAGAGTCGACATGAACCAACGTGACACGGCAAGCATACGTTCTACACACACACACACACACACACACACACAAAGAGTCAGTACATCACGGGAGCGCACTTGACGACAATTACCAGCAGGATCCTTGGCCGAGCTGATGGCTGTGAAGCTAATAGAAATTGCATTTAGAGTTTATCCATTATTGTGCAACCTCCCTTCGTATCTAAACTTACCATGAGGGATGATCGCCCCAATACGTGCTGCTCACAAAAAAAACCAACGTAAATAATTAATCCCGCGTCGTCCGCGCATGGCATTATGCAAACATTCACGTACCCGTATTCGAGCAGCGACAGCCCGTTCAAGAAGAACGCAGGGCACGTCAGCGACGAAAGATCGCCCGTGAAGCTAATGACCTGCTTTATGAACTCTTTGAACTGACCGCCTGTGCCCGGCTCGGCATGTTTGACCGACAAGGTATCGACATCACTGACGCTCGGGGTCTTGTCGATCGAGTCAGAGGAATTGGAACGGCCGTTCGAGAAAATGCCCATGATGAAGCAAGAGTTTAATCAGAAAAAAAGAGAAAGGAAGAAAAAAAAAGAAGTGAGAAGGAAAAAAACGATGGGGGGTCAAGTGCTGTATTCAAAGACCGGATATTTGGTTGCTTCGGTGCACGTTCAGTCGTCCCCCCATAAACCCGCAACCTTTGTTCTTTTGTTTAGCATAGCAACACACCTTTGGCCCAGCCCCCAGCTGCCAATCGCAATGGGGTCACGATCCTTGTCCGCAAGGTGATGCCTCTCCTTCTTTTTTTTTTCGTGAAGGCCACGTCATGACGACGAGTTACAAAACAGCCCAACCTTTTCGCCACCCCTGTATATATTTAACCTTATCTCATTTCAACCGGACAAAAGTTACCAGACTTGGTTGCCATCGCCATTCACCTGGCCTCCCCGTAACAACTCAATCGCCATGACAATAGCCTTTGCTGCGGCCGGGAAACCAAAGGAAACGTTTGGCTTTGTCAGCGGTGTCGGGGGGCACCACCGAAACGGGATACCATACCTTTCATATTAATAATCCACCTAGGAATAAAAGAAAAAATCAGGGATGAAGATTTGCTATTGATCGCATTGAACCTGTTTGATTAACACAGCTTTATCTGTCTGGATGTTGCGGGAAACTTGATAAATCCTCGGTGGACGACACCGAAGACGGGCTTCATTGGCCGAAAAAAAAGCTGGCGTCGGACATCCTAAGTGCGCGGATCCTTTCTGTGCTGATCTCAAACCTGCGTTTGAAAGCTAACGTCATGTTTCGATTACTTTTGCTCGAGATGGGGGGTTTGGGAAGAATGTGGTACCCTGCAAATCGCACCGGTACATAGCACCCGTAACATCATCTCCCTTTAATATTATTACGTCCCACCTTACCGTGGCTGAATCAACCCCAGCTTTTGACCATTGGATCGGAAGGTCACGCTGCCCTCGTTGCTGCGACCCCGACCGCAAGATTGTTTAAAGCATTGGGCTATCTGAAATGCAGATATCCGTCATTGATACGTAAGGGAATCCTTTTTACTCAACCAGTGGATCCAAATAAGAAAACTGCCATGTCGATTTGGAACGGACATCGTTCGACAAAAACACAGACCGATAAGATCACTCTCTATCAAAAAAGTACCTGGAAGCACAAAAAGCTTTCACATGATCAGAAATAGCACCCTTTTTCTGATCCATGGTCGACAAAAACGTGAAGGATCTCGTGTATATAGCGGAAAAAAACATTGTACAACAGGACAGCTAATGGAATTTTTGCTCTAGTGCTCTAATGTAGTGCTTAGGGAAGTGGATGCTCAACATATGCGTGTGATGTCTACCACAAACTCATTTAGTCTCGTTTTTCACCTTCTTTTTTGTGCACCTACGTTTCTAACTCAATTTTACCCGTCGTTAGATCGACGCGAACAGGCTCATGATGTGTCCGGCTGTCGAACGACACGTGATAGCCTCGCTCAGAAAGAACATCCATGACAATGTCCACAAAGTGACCATCCCCAAGCAACGAGTCCTCTCTATGGAAACATTAGTATACAAACAAACAAAAAGAACCCCACACTAATATTTTTGAACGCACGTGCGGATCATGGCATGGCCACTTATTGAGTGTCTGTTGACTTGTGGAATGACATGGTCATCAATAAATTGAATGGCTCGTTGCAGCAAGACAGGTTCAATTTCCTGGTAATGCTCCAAACGGCTGATCAATTCCTACAAAAGGAAATATTAATCCCCATCCACTTTTTCATACCAGACTGTGTATTCTTACTTGTCGTGCATGCACACCGATCTGGGTGGCAAGAGGAATATGCGAGATTGCGTCATAGGTGTCTGACTCGAGCTCCAGCGAAGACTGGTACTCGAATTCGCGAAGAATAATCTGCATCACCTCTCTGATTGGGCCCGTTGCATTGATCAAGTCTAGAGCAACGTGTCAAGACAGCCCGTCTCTCTCTCTCTCTTTCCAATGAACTTACGGAACGGGAACATCTTGGATAGCTTGAGTAACGATCCGTAGTGTGCCTTAAAGATCGAGTACCTATTTCGGATCACCTTTAGGACGATCCGTTTGTTAGCATACTTGTTGATTCGATAAAGAAAAGAAAACAAGCTATACCGTTTCGTCGTTGTCCGTCACGCGTTCTTCCCACATTACGCCTTGACCCGTCTTCTTGACCTCCAAATTGTGATCACGAATCATCTTTCCACGAGCCAGCTGCCTCTGCACCGAGATGTCCTCATCTACATACAGCACACAAATACGGAACACCGGGCGGCTACATAAACGGTGTTCAATGGCAGGGAACGGGGATCGCTAGAGCGGGACTTACGGAAATTGATCGCGACGGTCGGTATTATAAAACTCCCTTCTCAATTCGGCCATCTTTTCATGCAGCATCTTGAGCGCTTCCACCTGAATATCCGTGCGTGGAAACCCATCCACCAACACACCCACGCTGGGGTCACAATCCAACATGGCGTGCAGGACCAGCTCGATGACATACCGATCAGAAATCATCTGGCCCTGGTTGATAAGTTCCTTGCACTCGGGGGTTTGCAACAGCTGGGATACGGAGATGGGAGGGTTGGTGATGCCACGAGCGCGCAATATGGACGGTGTATGTGTGCCCTTGCCAGATCTACAGTGTCATATCCATATTAGGTATGCGAAGGGAGCGCCCCTGTTTTAGCGATGAACTTACCCGGGCGCACCCATCAAGAAAATAAATTCTCGAGGCAGATGGATGTTTTCCCGCCCATAGTGATCCTCAATATTCTTCCACGCTTGGTTGAATATGAGTTTGGCGTCCTTGATCTCGGTTGCCCTGAGGTTATCCCGTTTAATTTCTGGCTTACAAACCATTCTCCCCTCCCCCTCGCTTACCGTTTTTCCTGGGACTCGTCTCCAGCGCCGTTCACTCGCGCAGAAGCTGCAGCTGCAGTAGCGCCTTGCCAACTCCTTTTAAGTTAACAGGTCCTACCCTCTCCATTTTTTACAGTCGCATTGCTGAGGATATGCTTACTCGATTGCTGGGGTGCCAGATACCGCGGAGTTGACGGAATCGTGTACGATCGTACAAGGCGACACATCCTTTGAGGCGAAGGGCTCAATCTGCTTCGTAGAAGGGTAGAGCATCTCAATGCAATGCAGAATGGTCTGGCGACAGTCGTCATGGTGAAATTAGACCTCAATGCATAAGAAGAAAGGAAAAGGGCTTTGCAGCCCTTTCAAACCAGTTAAAATGCGGGGTCGGAACCGAAATGAAGTTCCATTCACGCTTTAATGGTAAAGTACGAACCGCTGTTTAATTAGTGTATCACACTTTCCAAAACACTGGGGCAATATGCCAAGACATCCCATTGTACCGTGCATGTCTTCACTACTGAATAGATCAGCGTCTAGACACATGTACCTGAATAAGTTGCATAGGAAATGCAAGAGCACCTAATCACGTACAACGTGGGAAATTACGGACCACATACATATGCCGTAACTGCTATTATCACTATGCTTTATTTATTCTTGCCAAGCCTCGTCAAATCCTACGCCAGCAAAATCCCAGTTGGCCTTCAGGTGTGACTCGGTGGTTGGCCCGATTACATCCACGGTCATTTGTGCCACCTTGATCCATAGATCTTCCAAAGAATCCCGGTATATCACCTGACCTAGAGCAAGAGCTCGGATAGCTTTGGTAATATGGCACTCATTCACAGAAAGAGTGCGATTGATGACGTCCATCCAGGGATTTGCGTCTTCCGGTTTCTGAGGTGATTCGTACTGGCGAAGCAAATCGATTCGCAACGTTGGACGGCCTTGGGAAATGTAGCAAGTAAGGGTCTCCACAAGATGTCCACGGAGTAGCAATTCGGCTTGGACTGGGTTTAATTGAGGCAGTATCGTATAGAGCGCATGGACAGATGTCAGTGCGTGCACCAGGAAAAAGCTGAACTTAATCCCTTGCTCCCGAATACCGGAAGCACCGTAAATAAGAACGCATGATGTAAACAGTTCTTGCAGACTAGACTCAGGGTCTTCTCAATCGGTTATTCAGACAGCCTGTTTGTTTTATTTCCTTTCCTTTACCTATGAACTTCCAATCGGCGAGGTATTCACGTAGCTTGCTTGCAGCATTAGGGTTTCCTAGGATCAAAGGAAGTCTGTCGATGACTTTGAGGTCATCAATAATTCCATCGAAAGTGGCGTCGGTTTTGATATCCCTGACAAGTTCTTGGATGGTTGAAGTGCCTCGATAATGTTTCTCTCGCATTGATTGCTCGTTTAGATCTATTACTGGAACCAGAACATCTTCGGTACATGCGGCCATAGCGAGACCTTCTGCTGCAACGGAAGGTAGATCAAATTCAATAGCGTACCCAATATGAATCAATGGATGGTACGCTCCAGCTAGAGTACGCGCAAGCATATCATCCTTGAAAATCCAGTAACGAATCGCATGAAGCATACCGTGCTTCTCAACCTCCCCCTCGAAAAATTTGAGGTAACTTCCATACGCATCTCGGTTACCAATTTCCTTACGATATGTTTCTTCAGTAATATCTTGTCCATCGCTAACGATGGGAATTAGAATAGATGCGTGGCCATCGTAAATAGACTGCAACTTTTCCATGGATGCACCAAGGGAATAGGCTGCCAAGTATTGGTGAATAAAGTGACTAGATTTTAGATTAATTAGGTAAATATCGTGCTCTATATTACAAGCATTTTGGTAAATATGTACTTGTGCTTTCCACCTTTGGTAAGGAATATGTCATGCTCTTTATGATTCCTGTCGATTAGCGGATGCCAGGAAAGTACCGGTGAAGCTCCAGGAAAAAGAATTGAGTAGTGTTTCCTTTGTGAAGATGAGTCCATGGTTAAAGATTTAGCTAGGCTGGAGCCGCGTTTTTATATTAGTACGGCGAAAAAGGAATCATGGGGTACCTACGAAAATTCAATGTAGCCTTAAAAAAAGGGGGTAAAGACGTGCGGAAAACCGGAGCAGTACTTGGATTGTGCGGACAATCGGTGGATTCCCATTTAGGCAAAGCGCATAAATATATAACTGCTGTGCCTACCACGTATAGTAAACGATACTATCGAAAAATCTGGATGCTCTGTAATAAAATAGTAATTTAACTGAAAGATTAAGCAATATGTATATATGGACTTATAGCCGTCTAATATTGACAAGATAGTATCATCATCTGTGGTAAAAATCGCACATAGCTACGTAGGGATCTACCAGCGCCACTGATAATGATCACTGTGTAGGCTGCACATAGAGTGTTTCTTACTACATCTCCTAACAATGTCATATGTAGAAGTCAAGTATTGATGGTACTATGTACGCTATCAGATGCTTCTGGATTAATGTGTCTTTCATTCTATCTGACAGTGACAGATTACCTATATTAGCTTAGAAATAAGTTGCAAGGATTTTATGCAAATTTCTCGGGTCTGTAACTCTTGCATCATATACATTATCGTCTAAAATGAAGTATGTAGGACTGTGGATACAGTATTATATATACCCTGGTAATTTAAATATGTAATCCCATTGTCACGGAAAGTTTTTGTCAAATTTTATTACAATATTGTTGGCTTCGTGTTACTCTTTCCAAGCTTCATCAAAACCTACGCCAATGAAGTTCCAGTTGGCCTTAATATGTGACTCTGAGGTTGGGCCGATCACATCCAGGGTGATTTGCGCCGCCTTGATCCATATCTCCTCTGATGAGTTGCGGTAGGTGACCTGACCCAAGGCAAGTGATCTTATAACCTTGGAAACATGACACTCCTCCACATCAAGAGCACGACTAATGATATCAAGCCATGGATTTTCTCCTTTTGGTTTATGAGGTGGCTTGTATTGAGTAAGCAAATCGACTCTCAAGGTTGGACGACCACGCGCAATATAGTAACCCAGGGTCGCAGCAAAGTGACCACGAAGCATAAGCTCCGCTTGGACTTGATTCAAGTGAGGCAATAAAGTATAAAGCGCATAAGTGGATGTCAGAGCGTGCATCAGGAAAAAGTCGAGCTTGATGCCTTGTTCTCGAATACCAGAAGCGGCATATATGAGAGCACATGAAGTAAACAGTTCTTGAAGAGCCGATTCAGGTTCTACTCTCTGTGTTGGTAGAATATGTAACATTTACTAACCATACATACCTTTAAATTTCCAATCAGCGAGGTACTCACGTAGTTTGGCTAAAGAAACTTCATTTTTCAGGACCATAGCAAGTTTATCAAATTTGTTGACGTCAACAATTCCGTCAAAAGCAGGTTCAATTTTGATTTCTTTGGCAAGAACTTGAATGCTTGAAGTACCATTGTAACGTTTCCTTTGTATCGATTCCTCCGTCAAGTCAATTACTGGAACCAGAACATCTTCTGTACATGCAGCCATAGCGAGACCTTCTGCTGCAATGGAAGGCAGATCGAATTCGACTGCGTATCCAATATGGATCAATGCATGGTATCCTCCAGCAAGGACACGAGCGAGCATATCGTCTTTGAACATCCAGTAGCGAATCGTATCAAGCATACCGCGTTTATCAATCTCGTCCTTGAAAAATTTGAGGTAACTTCCGTACCCATCTCCATCGCCAAGCCTTTCTCGGTATGTCTCTTCAGTGATATCCTCGGCATCAGTAATGGGGCGTAAAAATGATGCATGCCCTTCATAAATAGACTCCAATTTCTCCATGGATGCGCCAAGGGAGTAGGCTGCCAAGTAGTGATGAATTAAGTGACTACAGATATAGTAATCAGTATCTTTCTTGATCTGCATAATTTCACGGTGAAAATGTACTTGTGCTTTCCACCCGTAGTAAAGAATATATCATGTTCCTTGTGATTCTTAGAGATTAACGTATGCTGAGGTGGTGTTAATCCAGATGATCCAGGTAAAAGGAGCAAGTGTGGTTTGTTAAGCGAAAGTGAAGTCATGATTCTGATCTGCTTAGGTAAACTGGAATACCGAACATTTTTTAAAAGCTATTTTCGGTATCGGGTAATTTCTTTCGGCATCGGGTAATTTGTTACCGATGTTTTATTTCTTGCGTAAGGATACAGCTCCGTGCTTTTCCTTCGAAGAAAAGAAAGTAAAGAAGTGGGGAAACCCGGAGCACTACCGCCTGAGCAGTGCGGACAATCGGGGTGCTCTCAATTAGGAATGGTACATAGAGTTTGTGTTTCCAAAGTCAAAATTGATAACTGATGGCGTGAAAGAAAGAATAGCTGAACAGCACCTTGAATATAGAGCGCATGTGTGATAATCTGGTGGTGTAATACTTTGTAAGCTACCTCAAGCTATGGTTGTAATACGGCAAAGCTGAGGATTTACAGTCTGCAGAATGCGGGTAGAAGTTTTCCTAAATGTGCCTTGTTCCACAGAGGCGTTTCTACAGTTGTTGACGCGAAGCCTTAGTTTCATTAAAGAATAGGGAGTTGTGTGCTGTAATGAGTATAATGATGTCAGATGTTCAGTGACTTATAGATAAAAAGTAAATCAAGTAACATAATGTAGTATAGTACTCTAGAGCGAAGGTAGATATCAAAAGAAGTGATGAAGTCCATTAGACTCAAAAAGCTTGAGTTTATTGTATGGAAAACTCCTGTCATTTTATAAAGGTTCTCATCAGATATGAGATCTCGTCATCACGTGCTTACATCTGTGCTCATTACTTATTATGCGCTTGTTAAGGATGGTTGTGACTTTTGCTGACAAAGGTATTAGTGCTCTGAAGCTGCATGAAGCGGAATATGAGTTGGCATAGCCAATAGGAAAGACGGGTAATAGCTATGGTCAAAAATAGGGAATTGATACGGGTGTCCGCCGGTTTCTGTAGCTTAGTCAAGATGCCCATGCATATAATACCAGTCCAATCACAGAACTGTTGCTTATGGGTGTCCGCGTATATACCTAACGGGTGTCCGCTTGTTTCATTTACATAGTGCATATATATCTATCCGTCTATACCATATATAAAGTAAAGTGTGATATACGGGTTTTGAGAGTAGAGAAGGAGACCCTTGTAGTATATGTCTACTGGTTTGACATTTTTTTTATCAAAGTATAAAGCTCTAAGTGCAGTCCGTGTTAGAGTTGAGTCACGAGAAAATACTGGAAGTAATTTAAAGTAGTTTTCGTGACGTACATTTGTTGTTACGCTATAAACTGAGCGCCCATTTTTCTGTCCAAATATGTGTACATTATGTGCATTTGGTAGCACGGAAAAGTGGGTGTATTTGCGTTTGGATCTACCATGTGATGTAGAAGGTTCAATTGGTAACAATAAGAGAGCCGCTGAGACCTAAAATAAATCTCTGTTCTGATTGCCTTTTCATATGCTAATCTAGTGCCTTATTTATACTGCTGACTACGGCACATCTTTTACTGTCCTTCTAGCATCTTCCAGTTATTGGATGTTTTAGCCGATTCTTCTTTTGTCCGAATTCATCTTTATGCAAATTATCATGTCAGCCACGACAATCATTACCACAGATGCATCTCTGTTAAGTACATTCCGGAAAGAACAAGAGTACGACGCCAATTACCAGACTATCTACGACGGTACGATCGATATATGTTTGAAGGAATGCGAATCGTGCGCACGCGTCGTATCAGAACGCTGCCATGGTGACCGTTATGTTGTAAATTGCAGAATTGGTTCTTCAGTGTATGAGATTGACAAAAGAAAATCAATTACTCGTCGAAGGAAAAAGCTCGACGGAAAGTGGAAGAACATAATGTCTGTAATCTTCAAACTTGTTGGCGTTGTCTATTATAGATAGCATTTTGGCTATTGCCAATACGGCACTGTAGTAATTTTATAGCACTGCCGCACTACGTTACACTAGAATTTTTTACGGTGTAGCTCATGTTCATAGATATCTGATACATACTTTGCTTTACATACCTTTCATTTTCCATTTATTTTTTATACAATTTTTCGAGCAGTACATTATACCCTACATAACCCTCTGGAGATATATAAAAGAGGGATAACTTTGATAAGGTACTATATATGGGGACTGGGTCTCGCTGGCTGGAGACCCCCACCAAATACCTCCTATGTATTATATGCGGGGGCATCTTGACTAAGCTACAGAAAATGGCGGACACCCGTATCAATTCCCCAAAAATAAGCTATTTTTATGTTGCCGGATACAGTATCTCCGTCATCGTCAGAATAAAATAGAAAATATTTATATATAACTACTACTAAAACATGATTCGCACAATGTAGGTGCGTATTTTCATCAAGTATAAGCCAGCGCAGCTGTAACTTATTTAGAGGCAAAGACCAGTGTTGATGCCAAGATACGTTACATGATCCAGCAGACTAGTGAATGGAACGATAGAATTACCACAGTTATCGGTTTCAATTCCATTCGGGCAAACCTCTGCGCTTCTTTGTAAGCAATATTTTTCATACATAACAATAAGTTATACTTACGAACAACGTCATCCTCAGTAATCCAAAACTCCTCACCAGCATGCAAAAAATTTATGATACCTGGCGGAACATGTGGGACGACTATATAAACATAAGTTACATATAAAATACTTAATATAAAGGTACGTTGTCACTTACTGTCACGCTTATTCACAAGACGTTCGTAGGGAATATTGGTGCTAATAACGTAATCAGCAAATGCTGGATCTCCCACCCGAGGTTGGCCTATTTATATCGTAGCTTATACTTAGAACTACACAATATAACTGTTTATGTTTAATCATACCTTGGGTGAATAACGATAGCCTATTTAAACCGTAGCGCCCTCCCTCAATGTTAAAGAGATCCAATGCACACAACAACGCTTGTGCACCACCGAGAGAGTGACTAGCCATTGAGTTTTTTGTTACACAGAGTTTCCGCAATATGTATATGATCTGTCATTATTACCCGGTAACAACCACCTTGTAATCGGGGTATTGATCAACTTGGTTGTCGAGAACCGCCAGTAAGTCATCTCTGACAGCATTATAACTGTCCAAGAAGCCTGATTTTGAGCATTCGTTAATGTACGTCAGTTACTTTTGATTCGTCGGGAAATGTATGAACTGACCTTTATGAACTTTGGTTCCTGATGCAACTGGGTAATTCACAGGGACAAATTGAGCATCCTTTATGGTATATCGGCTTAGCATACAATTTGATCAATACCACCGTAGAACATACAACAATACCACTGCGGACCGAACTCGTTCCTAAAATTCTACTAATGAGGACACATCTAAGCGACTCCCGCAAAGGTAGTGCATACATACCTCTGAATACAACGTAGATCCCCTTTTGATTATCTCCTCGAAGAATCATAGCATTGGTATCCTCCAAAAGAGTCGTGAAAGTCTTGACAAGCGTTAAGCTCCGATCGCAATTCTTGCATCGGTACTTTCCACCCGGGATGACATCGCGACAGTAGGCGGCTGCCGACATTTTTGTGAGAAATTTATGTTCTTCAATTTCTCCGGCAGTTGCCTGGCGCACACCACTTGCACGCAACTCGCGTGCTAAAGCCTCAGCAACAGTGTCTGGATATTCGGTCGCATTATAAGCCAAGCCATTATTTTGGTCCTCATCTGCGGGGAGCGGTCCATTTCTTTCCAAGCCAGTGGCTTCAGGATCATAATCTTGTCTTTTGATATACACTGGACGCGCAGCAGCCAGTGGTAGCAAAATGCAAGTTATAGCAAGGGCTACAAACGTTAATTTCATGTTGATAAATGTTCAAGTGAGCAGCTTTTTCCAGCACGTTTGCTTGTCGTCAATTATATGAACCATATTTATAGAATGCCCTATTGTCCATGATTTTTCTCGCACGGTCAGTCTTCCGAAGGTATCGATCATAAATTCTGAAAAACTTACTATAACTAGAATCGTGGGGATTTGATTACTATTAAAGCGGTATTCTTTGTGGCAGATGCTTGTGGTAAACAGCTCCTACACCATTTGAAATACCCATAACGGTGATACTGAATACCGCAGGATGTTCTACCAATTGTAATACAAAATGCTCACGTGCCTCACTTAATAACGTCTGCTTCGATTATTTATGTGAATTTTCTCTGTAAAAAGTGCATAATCGATAATATGATACATAACTTTTGCTATAAAAACGTTGGCTTAAATCATACTTTGAAGCACTGTGAAGACATTTTCACTAGTATCTGATTGTTGTTAAATCATTAGCTATGTAATAAATTAGCTTTTACACAGTACAAACATTGTGTGTCACTGGAGCCAAACATAGAAATCTGTGCAACTAGTGTTTAATTAATTGCTACGGGCACTTCAATTACCAGATAAGTTCAACTTTTTCCTGTATGCAGCAGAAGAAAAGATACAATGAACACTGATGTGAATTGCGCGTGCTGAGAAAACTTATACCGTCTACTGCTTTTCTTCCGTCCATATCGAGCACCAAAGATCTACCTTACTTAATTGCCGCTCAACAAGAATACCTTTTCCTCCAAGATATAAATTCGTCAAGCATACTTTTAACTATATTCTATATTATATGTAGTATCATTAATAATACTTATATTGCGACTCTGATATAAATCCGTAGTATATACAGTCGAACCCCGGTTTGTGCAGCTCCCGTTTCGTGCAAAACCTCACTATATGCATCAAAGTATTTGGAATTCTTAAAGCGGTACAAAGCAGGTATGACTGTATGGACTATCTCCCGGTTGGTGCACAACCTCACTGTATGCATCAAAATATTCGGATTTCCCTGTTCTGCACAAGGCGGGGTTTGACTGTATAATTGTAGACTAAACCCGGGAAGATGACACAATGACTACTTTCCGCTACCATGGGATCTTAACTCTGCTTTTCGCATGTCGATTTTCCAGTAATTCATTACATGTAATATGATCGATCGGGTAAGATAACACAAAGGAATTTGTGTAATTACTCGGGACACATATACAAATCACGGCTATAGGCAAACATACGCGACTTATGAAGTTCCTGTTACCTGCGAACAGTGATACGATTGATTGGAGTATGGCTTCATCGCACTAGATATTCCTTTCCCATAATCCTTGTTAGTTGGTTCTACGCACCTATAGGCTAAAAAAGAACTATAGAAACTAGGAATAATTTTAGTGGTTATAAATTTAAGACTTCAATCGCAAATCATAGCAACAGTTATAGGTGATGATAACATCGCTTACCTGTACAGCAGCGTTTCATTAAAAGCTACTTAACTTTGGTATTAAATTACGGAATATCATCTATTACCGAGAGCACCGCATATACTCGGTGTAATCTGGCGTCGTTGTGAAAACGAGTATCACCAGATATTGTCACGGTAAAAAATTTTCTTGTAAAATGGCAGTTTTCATAAGATTTTACAAGACTTTGTATAATTTTATAGTACCACCTCATTATATTACACTAGGATTTTTTACAGTGTATTTTGTACCTATTCGGTGCCTGTGTGTGCGATTAGCTTGTGTTTCCTATGATGTGTTCCTTAAGAGAACTTTTCTCATCACGCATGGACCCATTTTTCCTCTTCATTATAAAGTGCTAGTTATAAAACTAAAGTATACGGGTTTTCCTCTTCTTATAAATCTTTATCACAGACGAGGAGTAAATGTGACTCCTAAATACTTTAGATGGTCTAAGAAGTTCACCAAAGTAACTGTGTTCGAGCATTTATCGGTTTCAATTCCTTTAGAGCAGACATCTGTTGTACAGCTTTAGTACAGTGAAGAGTTTTGGAAATGTCGGTAATAGCTAAATCAAAACTTACATGTAACATCATTGTGAGTCCAAAGCTCTTCACCAGCATGCACGTAAATCCCTGTAGGGGAATTTTGAGAAGGAGAATGCGGAACGGCTTTTTTATAAGGTTAGACATATAAACGATATGTCATAGAAAGTCACTTACGGTCATTTTCATTCACCACTCGATAATATCGAAGATTGGTACTAACAACATACCGGGCAAATATATCGTTACCGACGCGAGGTTGTCCTATATACGCCACGAAGTTAATTATTCTGGTATCACGCAATAGTAATATGCATGCCTTGTGCGTAAAGGTATAGTTTATCTAAATTATAAGGACCCCCTAAATTATAAAGGTCCAATGCACATAGTAACCCTTGTGCGCCACCGAGCGAATGCCTGATAAAAATTTGCTGTTATATACAGATACTCTATATAGTTAGTTCAATTACCCCGTAATCACAATTTTATAATCGGAAGATGTACTAATTTGCTCGTCCAAGACTTTTAACAGTTCACCTCTGACAGATTGATAACCATTGAAAAACCCTATTTTTTTTTTTACAGATGTCAGTACATTTTAGCTGAAGGCTAGTTTGCATGTTAACCTCTATGAACTTTCGCTCCTTCAGCATATGGGTAGTCCACCTGGTCAAGTTCGAGGTCCTATTTCAAAACTCAGTGTTAATAACACAAGGGTCAGGCTTTTAAGGATCTACAACCATAACGTTATTTTGTGGCGAAAGTGCCCCTAAATGCAAGCTCAGTTTAAATGTTATACATTACTATTTAAAGAGCTATACCTCTAAATGCAATGTAGATAGCGCCTAGACTATCACTTCGAAGGATTATCGCATTTACATCGTAGATCGGAGACGCAAACTTCTGGACAATCTTGATCCGTGGATCACAAACGTCACAGTTATATTCGCTTTGAAAAGTAACTTTCGCGGAATAGAACGATGCGGACATTTTTGTGTAGAACGTATTTATCTCTATTTCGTCGTCCGTTGCTAATCGAATATCGCCTTCCACTGCGAACGGAACTTCGTCTGAAGCAAGGCCATTCACTTTGTTAGCCATAATTTCAATTGTATAACAATCATCACCTCTTTCTGCTTGATTGGGAAATGCTGCTGTAGTTGACAGCACTAATAAGTGAAATAGAAAAAGAATCAGCAACGGTGAACCGACTGGAGCTGTTGACAATATCATTTCAAAATATTAGCGATAAAAGCGAAAAGGTTTCTTACGCACGAAAGTGCTCCTTTTATCGATGTTGGGCTTTCCTATAATAAAGAAAGTCCTGTAGGAGTATCTAGAAAGTATATTTCGGAGCTATGTAAGTAGCATACATGCATATTTACTGGGATATATATACTAAGAAAGCTGCAATAGAAATGTGTGTATGTAGGGGCTGCTGTATACCCGTCTTCATACGGAGTTCGAAAACAGGTGCTTGCTTTCAAATTGTCTTAACCTGAGTGTGGTATCGCTCAATTGGAAAGCTTCAAATGACGAGGCCAAAAATAAGGTAATGTTTTATTGAGGAAAACTACTCTCTCTTTATAATGATGATGAGTCCGGACGGAGAAGGTGAATGCTTTTCTATCAGAGCCGAGTCCATGTTATCGCCGTAATCTCTAATGATCATATTGCCTTATTACGAAGGAGCAGAAAATCATGCAGAGACTGAGTTAACGTGAATGGTCCTTCTTGAAGTCTGAACCCAGATCAAGGTCTCACTGACGCACAAGCCAGTGAACGGGCCAATGGATAGCTGTGCGGTTGTTGACGTCGAATAAAGGAACGGATGTAACAAAGGCTAAGATAAAAAGACATGTAGACAATGGATATCTGATACGTCAGGATACAACATTGTGGCATGTTATTGCTAGAAGTTCAATGAATATACTAGAAGATTCTCGTATTTATTGAGAATGATACTCCTTATAATGATAAAGGATCAATATTATTATACAAAGCTACACTAAGTTATGCAGGGACTTGACTGTTCCGTTCGGGTACATCTTCCTGCTAAAATAATTTTGATATTGTTAAGCAAATAAATAACCCATCATAAACCATATTTACACCAGAACCACGAATGACTGGTTCTTCTTGATGTTTACACCTAGACCAGTATCTTGATGGTTATCGGACAGAGAGTGTCAATCGATAACTGGACGATTATTGATGTCGCAATTATAGTTGTGGACGTAACGAAGGTTGAGATCAAAAATATGGACAATGCATGCTGACATTTCGTAGAATGGTTTGCTAGCAAACAATCTTTCATATTTACGCCAGATATTAAGGGGTAATATCACTGTAAAAAAAATTCTAGCGCAACATAATGAGACGGTACTATAAAATTATACAAAGTCTTGCAAAGCCTTGCAAAATCTTGCAGAATCTTGTGGAAACTGCCAATTTACAAGAGTTTTTTTTTTACAGTGATAGCTAGGGTGTCTATGGTCTACAATCTACGGATCCCATCTATAGCTATACGTAATCCTAATATCCTTATCCAACCATGCGTCATATGAGTTGTCGCATGCTACGTCTATCAATGCGGTATATAGATGCTGCATGGCGACCAACCGGATTGCAGGTTGGATAACATCTGTAATGGACACACCATTACAATGTGGCGTAATCATCGGTAGACATCAACGAAGTTTTCTCCAAAAAGTGCCCATGTAAATCAATCTAAATACTTTACAAAGGATGAACGCTAAGTGCATTTTTTTGTAGATATATATATATAAATTTGACCCGTGGCGTTAAGAGTTTTGGGAGAGTGAGAGATCGGTTGAAAGTAATTTCTGAACAGACATGTACCCCTGAATTTTATGTAGTTCCTTTTAGACAGCATCAGCTCTATCAAAATCATCTTACGCCAGGGATCGTTAATGATAAAGTGCGTATATCAAGCCTTATGTTTAAAATGGAACAATTGTCTTGCGACTGTAATCACGTGAGATGAGTTCAGTATAAACATAAAAGGTGTTTGTGAAAGCGATATTTTACACAGTTCATATCATATCTACGCACGATGGACTATGTTAACAGCTGAAAGTTTCCTACATAACAATAGATGAAACTCAAAGGAGAACAAGAATAAGTTACACTCCAAATGGAATGGAGACAACCTTAAGCGTCAGTTCGTAATTTCCTTCTCTCACTGCAAATAATTTCGATGGTTAAAAGTGGTTACAGTGGTTAAACATAAGCTTTTTAACCACTTGTACTACCATTTTTAGTAACTCAAGTGGTTAAAAAGCTTATTATTAACCCACTTCGGAAAATTATTCACCAAAATTCACCAAAAATTATTTGCAGTGACTAATGAAGTTAGGTGAAGAGTGTGGCAACGACGCATAATGTTACTATGACCTAATCGGTCATGATAGTGCACATAGTATTATTTTTTTAGTATGCATAGATAGAGCTTTATTACCGGTACAGAATACCAATAAAAATTATATGCTACTGTAGTAAAACTTTGCGTGTAAAGTAGTTTGGATAAGAATATTTTCCTGACAAGAGTTGAAATAGACACACAGAATGTGTAAATTAACTGCAGAAGCTCTTTGGTTTTGAGAATAATAGAAAAGGGTCAGATCAGATTTCTTGCTATTGTGTTAACTGCTTTATTTCGTTTGATATTGCTATGATAGTTATATGTTACGAGACTATGCACAAGAAGGGTAGATGGCTGATGAATCGAGTAATTGTGCAAAAAGTTAAAGGAAAAGTTGACAGTCCATGTGGGAGCTGTATGGACAACAGATAAAGTGTGGATAAATATGATAACATAAATTTTCTCGTAACGACGTCATGAACAAGCAAAGCAGTGCCGTAGAGACATAAGCTTGCTTTTTGTTATTACTAATTATTCCCTTACAAACCTGTGCTTCAACATTATGGTATCGTATTATATTTGCGCTGCAGAAATAAGATATGCAGTGTGAAAGGCTAACATGACTGCATAATCCATTTGTAAACATCTATGATGGCTTCTTAAATAGTAGCCGATATTCTGCAAGTTTTATGGTTGCAAAAGCAAATGAAAATCTCTAGCCTCACTTCCATTTTTTTTGCTCATTCTCTGAATTTTATAAGCGCAGAAGCGGGTTTATTCTTTTTACGATGCAATTACATCCATAAGCTGATGAAAGATTACATTGCTATGTGAATTAGGCTGAAAATGAGGCTTATCGATTCTTTATAGTAGCGTGCACTATTCACTCAGTGTCAATTAGAAAATACTTTATGAGCCATCAGGCTTTACTGGAGTCATCACCAATACTTGGGGACTATTATTATTGCTGGCCCCATCCGGTTTCTCAACACCATAGAATTTCGTTATATCAGGTGTTCTCGGTTCATCAAATGTATTTGGAACTTGTGTCGAGCCAGCTAATACATATGTGTTAGTACGTATCATATTCATCCTCGATGTAGTTTAAGGTACATACAAAGGGCACCTGGAGAGGTTGGCGCTGAAAGAAGGGCAGTATCTTTGCGATCTTCGGGAGAGATATTTATTTCATCCACTTTAGCATCCTGCTCTGTTTTCGCTTGCCGCTTTCTTCGCAAATAAACGAATGCAATTATAGCACCAATGAGTGCCACCTACAATAGCAGAAATTAATACAAAATGATACCTGTCTATTTGCCTTCATTTACCCCAGCAATAGATCCCACAACCGCACCAGCTATCGTTCCGGCGCTTGTTCCACCAGATGCTTCTGAAGATGAACCATCCGCGTCTTCGGGTACTTGAACCGCGGAAACGACATTAACCCAGCTCCACGTTTCTATATCCAAAACTCGCACTGTGCTAGTAGCCCGACCAGGGGGAACAAGGCCGAACATAACAAATAGGAAACGATCGTCGACCAGTACGGCTATATAAATTTCAATTTTAGCTTCATGATAAACGTTAATTATCCACGGTATACAACAATAGCTATAAACTATTACATAACCGGGATGAAATTAGGGTAGTATTATTAATCACGCACCAGAGTGATCAGCTATTTCTGTTACGTTGTAATCAAGATCTTGACCCAAGCCAAGGGCTCTGGTGTACCATGTCATACTTTCTGTATCAAGCAAATAAAAGTAATCCATCTGGAAGTCCGTAATATTGCCTATAATAAATAGAAGAACATTAAACGCATGTCCATATTTGATGAATTTTAACGTGCAAGCATTGTCTAGATGACGTGCACTCATCTTCTATAAATTAATAAACATACTAGGAAACGATCCACCGAGCAGTATAAGTTCGCCTGTGCTTGGCTCTACAGAACATTACAATGACAACGGTGTCAGTTGTAAGTTTACAAGGTAAAGGAAGGTAGTACATACTTAATGTCAGTGTATGTCCGATTCTCGTAAACGGCGTTTCTCCGGTAGTATTTTGCGTTCGCCATTCGCTGGTATTGGTATTGAAAATGACAACCTCACTCATAGGAACAATACCGTAATAATAGTCCGTCATATTAGCATATTTAGGTTCATCAGGATATACACCTCCAATATAGTAGATAGAAACTCCATCCTTTCCAAGAGCTGCCCTATATTCAATCAAAGAGTCTCGTAGAGATCGTACTGCAGTCGAAGTACCCCAACTTGCGGTCTATCGATACAAAAAATTATGAGCAATTTTGATATGATTTATAGATGTACTACGGTATGGGGCCTTACAGCGAAATTGAAAAGGTACATTTCGAGTGGATAAAATGTCGGTTCCGTTAGAATGTTTTCTTGTACACTATTAGGGATGATGAGTATTACCAAATCCAAGCAATCTTTTATACCAGCTTACACTCGTCCACCAAAAAGATATGCAGTACTATTTGGACCAAGTATCGCGGAATGGAAGATGCTACAATGTTTACGGAAGGTGACACCACCGAACAAATCGTAAGTTTTTCCCTGAAATTCTGGAAATCGATTTGTATACAAACAAATTGTCTTCTCTCATCTGTATGTCGCTGTTCCAACTTTCTGTGGTGACGTTGTATATAATGCTGCGGTATTGCGCACGATACATTGTGCTGTCATTACTGAGGCCTGAGCCACCGTCCATTAGTATAGCATTATGTTTCGGGTCAGCAACAAAGGCAAACTCTGTGTTGGGACCAGGAGTGTCTTGTTCCATAGGTGTCCATCGGTTCTGTAGATCACTGATAGACATTTCCTCAGACAAGTCCAGAGTGTTAAATATGTTGCTGGTGAGACTATCGGTGTAAGAGCCATTGATATCTTCGTTATAGCCTCGGCCTCCATAACAGTATATCTTAGGGTATATATATTGGCACTCTATTTAATATTATTAGTGATAAACATGTATAAAGGTTGGGAAAAGTAGTGCTGCCGAATAGTTACTTGCGGTGCCGCGAGGTTCTACAGTGTCAGCATGAGCGGACAATATAAGAAAAAGTGCCACCACAGAGACTATCGCTGCAAGTTGGCGTAAAAACATATAATCAGAGGAAGAAAGGGAGAATATAAAGAATTGTGGATCGTCTGGGTTTCCAGAACTTCTTGGTACAATTACCGGGTTGTACAACAAGTGAAAGTGTGGAGCAGCCTGTTCGATTTTCCTTATAAGGAATTTTATGTTTTGCATTAGTGTGCTTTTACCTACGAAACAACATGCGTGCTTATAGAGATTTTCCTGGAAGATATATTTTGATTAAATATAAGAGTACGTAGATCTAATTATAAAGAATATCATTTTGAAATTTCACGCACAAAAACTGATGTGTCATCCTGTTGTGTCACATGGATACACAGAAAGGTAGAAAATAGTGTTCCCAGGGACATGATCTATCAGAAGAAGTCGAAAAATAATAGTCAAGTAGCCAAATAGCTATCTATGACGCAGAGGCTACTACGACAACAGCATCATATATTTTAGCACTCTACCCTTAAGATAATCTATTCTACTATATGTAACTGTTAAAAAAGCACGACGTTTTTGAGCACAGTAGAAAGGGCGTTCTAATCATAGTATGCTCCAGCCATAATAAAGTACCACTCAGCAGTTTCCCAAATACCTTGCATATCCTGCGCGTATTGCCATCATCATCCAATACCACTAACAGATATGGAGTACGTCAGAAATAGATTCGTTTATCGCTACCAAAGTGCACCAGAGAAGCATATCAGGCATTGTACCCAACCAAATTCGAGCCAATGATCTACCATTAGAGAAATTACAGATTGACAGCGTATCAAGCAATCGAATAAATTTCCACACGGATAGAATTGCCGTACTGAGTGCTTAGGAGAGCCATATTATCTACTTGTAAACCTGCTGTCCTGCCACCCTCGTTCTATATATAGAAGCCTTTCTAATGCAATGTAATCCCGCATTGAAGCGTATATACGTTCTTAATATTGGCAGTAAACCAAAAATTGTCAAATTACACATGGTCTCAAATCAGGCAACTGCTGAACTTGTTGATGAAATGCACTCGTTCCCTTCTAGTAGTCCAGGATAGAATTTTCGATTGCCTATCTTGAATTACTTTGAACACTTTTTCTTTTTGGCTTGGCGCGAAGAGTCCATGCTCCAGGAGGAAACTTCACTCATTCTAAGTGGCTTACCTGCGCCGTAGCTACCAGCCATTCCGTACTAAGGCGGCGACGAAGGGGACACTACGATGGGCGACAATTTGCTCAGTAAGTTCACCTCAAATGCCCTACCTAAATACAAATGACAAGTTAACACATTGCCTTGGCGGTGGCGAGAAAAAAAAACTTACCTTGACAACTGCAGCAGCAATTTTGTTGGCTTTTCGAAAAAGAAAGCCGTCAAAAAAACGGGGCTAAATCTTTTCACTTTGTGCTACCTACTTCTTTCAACATGAACGCGAACTCATCTTCAATTGTGCTTCTTTATATCAATCACTGTATCCGGTGGAGGTCATACCCTTTTATACCAACTAGTCCTGCTTATGCATAGCTTAGCAACACATACCGAAATAGATCAATTTGTTAGTCAATAAGGTAGCAGCTTAGCATGTCAGAGCCCTTCAATTATTTTTATTTCGCCATACCATCCGCTCTATTTGTCTTATTTTAAACTTGTAGCATTAATCCTTTTAACCAAAATTTATACTTTTTTTAAAAACAAACAAACAAACAAACGCTGCCGTGGAGTCCACGAGTTAAGACTGAGAAGATGTTAGGGAGTTATGCCCGGATAAGATGCCAAATACCGAGAATTACATTCAGTTAAATAAACGTTCAGAGTCATGGACAGTACTACGTACCTGTTCCAAATAGTACAATAGTAGAGCAGTATACAATATTTCTAATAAGTGGTATTGCTATCCGTAAAAATCAATGTCGCCAAGGCACACTGTTTATAGTATACAGCTACGTCCATTTTTGGGACGATATAGATTTTTTTGCATAACAACATCACTTTTTGGAAGCACTATACAAGCTTTATTGAATGGTGTTATGCCGTATCTCTATCGATTTAGACACAACTGAAAATTTGACAAGAATAGCTTGTCTTAATGAGTTTTTCGTATAATACCTAACACAGGTTAGTAACCTAAAAGGTTAGTTAAATTGACCACAGGAGTTCTTGAGCTTGGACTTATATTTCGGATGCCAACTGCAGTAATATCTAGACAAAAAACTAAATATGTCTCAAAAGAGAAAAAAGCTAAAAAGTAAAGTTTAGCAGGAAAAGAACTGTAGTTTATTGAAAATACGAATGCTCTATTTATACCTTATATATTCCAGCTATATATTTCTAGAATCTAAGGGTATTCTGGATAATTACACTAAGGAGGAACAGATAGCTATTCTGGTAAGATCTTTTTCTGAACAAGGTCTCGTATTCTGAACAAAAGATTCGTTTCTGGATAATTATTCGTTTCTGGGTAATTTTAGGTTCATACGAACCCATAAGGTTTTACCATTCCAAGTGACCTTAACAGATTATAGTTTTCAGAACCAAAAGTAGCGTAACAATGGATAATAGAATAAATTCTAATATTCAGAATAAATCTGCGTCTCAAAGGATTCCTGTTTCTTATTATGTTCCTACTATCGCCTATATTCAACCAGATAACACCGCCTGATATGTATTCGCCATAAAACGATAGCGAATGACTCGAATTACGCTACTTGGCAAATTTCATTACATACTAGCGTGTGTTCCTGACCAACGTACCTAGAAGCAAAGAAACTATGCTGGACACTTAAAGTAACCAAATATATGGATCATTACATAATGTAGATGATCAATATCATCAAACAAAAAATCATGATGCATATATCGTATTTTTGATTTCATGCTACTTGCATCAATATCAACGTAGTAAGAAAAGACATTTCAAAACGTCGTTATGAATGATTACAGAACATGGCATTGCAAGTAAAGATGCTTGAATTCTTGAATTATCAGAAAGGAGATAAACTAGTGGAGTCTCCATAATACATAGCATAGAAAAGCAACTGGTGTATTCAAAGTATCGTTGCCCTTGTGCTACACTGGTCAAATTAATTTTGTGCGGGGTAGTTGTCGTACAAGCATGGAGTGAGTTTTAAAGATTGCAAGTAGACAGGATACCTTAGTGACAGCACTTTTCGCGTCTTTGTGAGCAGCACACATGGTATTTAACATAACATATACCTTGTCATACCCAATGGCTAATTATTTTGTTTCCTAATATACTGTTAAACT
Source organism: Fennellomyces sp. T-0311 (assembly GCA_025266875.1). NCBI lineage: Eukaryota > Fungi > Mucoromycota > Mucoromycetes > Mucorales > Lichtheimiaceae > Fennellomyces > Fennellomyces sp. T-0311. The sequence goes on along the minus strand of JALLLT010000003.1, from coordinate 956,991 downwards.
GTATGATCTGTACATACCGAGATAATCTTCTATTTGATGCCTTCAATATACCAATAGTGTGAATGTCTCGTGGTGAGAAAACAGCTATCTTCTTTTATCTATGCACTGCAATATCTGACGGCACGTAAAGTCCCAGTTCCCCAAAATTTGAGTTTACTGCCCATGCATACACCATTTAAGATAATTACGAAGAGCTACTTTGTTTAGCTTATCTCTTCCTTATCTACACATGAAACGTCAAGCTAATCGCTTTCACTTTGGATATGGAGATCGACCTGTGGCAATACAAATCAAATATATGCAATATCATGCAACATACACGTAAGCTGTAGCATATAGTAAACTGAGAGAAAAAGCAACCAAAGTTACAGACAATCATTCTTTTCCAGTCGCTAATTCAAAACTACATTGATAGCCATTTGCTTCGTGTTTTCTGCTTAGTAAATTTGCTTGCCTCATTTGCTGGGCACTTGAGAATCAAAGTTACACGTCTTCTCAAAAGATTAACGAAACAGTAGATAACAAAGGAAAATTTATGTTATTTTAATCCGGTATTGAGCAATTTATCGTGACCCCCAATCCACTAAGACAAAAGGACCTTAGGTATCAGGCAAGATCACTATTCCTAAAATTAGCTTCTCTTAGTTATATAACTTGTGCAAGTTCCTTCTAGCCAAACTGATTAATGACACGAGTAACCTTATTTCCAAATAAATAGTTTGTGAGAAGCAACCCGTAACTAATATGGGAAGATGTGACCATCACATGCTGAGAAAACTAAATTCCACCTATATACGTAAATCAGTGTTTTTATCTGAGTAAAGCATAAAGATACTTTTAATTGTGTAGCAAAATATGCTAAATGTTCTTGGAGGGACGTGCTAGTCCGTATGCATAGACAATGTAAATGAAATCTGTGTTATATCAATCAAATAACTAGAGTTCCATACTTATGCAATACAAAAAACTGGTAGTCAGCAAAATGGTAGCTTCCTTAATACTTTCCGTCGATTGTATAATCCACAACAATATCATTAAGCAGTGGTATCGAGATCAATGGTCGCAAAACATCATCAGGCGCCTTATTGTTTACTTTCATGGCAAGCACCTTTGCTTTACAGCATATCTGTCAAATAGCGTGGGGACCTCTGGCCGTGTGAATGTGTCATATACATCCGTGGATGTGTGTGAGTACCGGATATACTTTCGGATCCACCGTATGACTTGTGAAAGATTTATTGCGTCGATAAATCAAAATGGTATAATGTTTGCGCACTAGGGTAGATATGTGGCAAAAAAATCAGTAGCGCGCAGCCGAAATGGAAGTTTAAAGAATTTTTCTCTATTGGTTAGTTGAGTCTCCCGGTCAATATATTAAAATAACTACTAAGAGCAGCTCTCAGTGTTTGGAAGACTTAAATAATTTTGCTTGCCCAAAAAATTAGTTTCTAAGGTAAACAAATGGGTACAAGCAATATATTCCTGTGCATCAGCAACAAATTCAGATGTTACAAGTCTACTGTGTACCTACTTTCTCTGCAATCCTTTTTGGCCATTACCCAAAACTTGCTGGCTTAACATTGTGCCGATAGCATATCACGAGTGGTATCAGCCTTTTATATATAGTTACCGTGGGGTTTTTATTACGTGGTGAACGATATGTTTTTTTCTCATGAAATTTGATGGTAGTCGCTCATTTGAATTCGAACAGGTTCTATCACGGACAACTTCTGGAAAACCAAAAGTGGGATCGGAATCTCGACTTATTCCACACCATAGATAGTTCGGGTCACACAATCGGATGAGTCTAATGGCCTATGCTTTGTCAGGGTATCTTTAAAATATTGGCATACAACTATATATACGCATAAAGGACTGTGGGGATTTTCTCGACCGATGATCTGCACTGATGATTTTTCACTTGTGGTACACCCAATGCCCGAGTATTTCCCGACATTACAGATAACTACTTATGCATTAATTCCTAGTTATAGAACAAATAGACCTTGACATTTTACATACAATTTTGAGACGATGACGACGACTTCAGCCTTGTTATGGTATCAATTCCGAGGCAAATTTTATCCAGATTCTCCACACAAAAAAGGGGGAAGTGCGACTTTGGCGGAAAAGCTCTGGATACCCGAACTTTATGTGTCAGTGTGCACGCTTCTAATGAGATGGTTCATGCTTGTCTAAGCTTTTCCAATAGCAGACATATATTTAAATTCGGTTGCTACTAGTTTATACTTTTTCAGGAATTAAACACACTTTGTCAAGGGTGAAGGCCCTAGTATGGCATGGTCGCGCAATTAATGTTCTCATGATTTTATCCCATCAAGACCAATGAAGGTCAAGTTACTAACACACCCAAAAGACAATGTACTTCATTACACAGATATACTTAAACTATTTTAGGTGGAAAGCATGTGCAATCTGTGCGGGGAAACGGTCTTACAACAACAACAACAAAAATGGTGTTGACATTTGGATCGTAATTTTATGCAAGTAGCAAAGGAACTTTTTTTTTGTTCATGCAGGTTGCATGCTGTTGGAATAATCTCTAGAGTCGTCATTTGCGTAATCAAATGAAACAAAGGGAAGCTTTTAACTGCTGGGTCGGTGTAACCGTGTGTCCCTCCTGTTAACAAGAAGCTTTTTGGTAGCACATTAGGAGTCGTACAGGAACAACATAAAAACATCCCGTACAACTGGCTTTTAATACCTCTTTACTTCTTCTCCCTCTCTTTTTTTTTTCTTCATGGTGGAGTATACTGAAGCACAAATCGAGGTCATCAAAGCAATTGCCGATACTGTTGTTGGACCTTTGTCAACCCAAGACGAAGCTTCACTGATCAACAATGCCATCGGCACCAGCAGCGAAGCTGTTTCGGCCTATGCTCGATACAGCGGTGGATCAGATTACCAGGCGGTGATAAGGACATTGCAGCAGCTTTCGCCGCACAAACAGCAGGAATTGCAAACCATATTGAACGTGTTGGCATCGCCAGTGGGTACGTTTGCGTTGACTCGGCACTACCAAAAATTTAGCGCCCTGTCGCGGCAGGAACGCGAGGCCGTGTTTTTGAGCTGGAAGTCATCGATTTTGCCTCCGTTGGTCACTCTTTATGGCACTTTTGCCGGTCTTACTTGCACCGCTCTCTATCGTAACCCAGAATGTCCCGCTTATAAAGCAATTGGCTACCAAGATCGCGATCCGGTTCGAAGTCAACCAGATTACCAACCCCCCAATGTCACCGAAAGATTGCCAATGCTAACTGTCAAGGACATTGAAAACCTTGCAAGATTGGATGCCATAATTATTGGTAGTGGCGCTGGTGGAGGTAAATTGGTGCTCTGTTTTAAAAAAGGGGTATAGATTGACACTTTAAAAAAAGGCGTATGCGCTGCTGAACTTGCGCAGGCGGGACAGTCGGTGTTGGTTATTGAAAAAGGAGTCTATTATCACGAAAGTGAGTTCCAGTGGGGTGAGCAAGACGGTCTCAACAACTTGCTCGAGCGAGGTGGATTGTTGGTGAGCGAGAATGGCACCACACAAGTCTACTGTGCGAGCACCATTGGCGGCGGAACTACCGTAAACTGGTCCATGTCCCTCAAGGTACGACAAGTTTGTTTTTTTCTGCAGAGATGCATATGCTCACTTGCCCCTACATAGCCCCAACATTTTGTTCGAGAAGAATGGGCCAAACGGTTCGGTCTTTCGCATTTCAAATCGCCACAGGTAAAAAAACAGACGGACGGTACAGCTGCTCCAGATCCAAATAAGCTGACAACAAGCGATAGTTCTCGAGAGATCTTGACCGCGTGTACGAACGCATCGGAGCATCCACAGCTGGCATCCAGCATAGTCGACCCAACCAAATTTTGATTGAAGGCTGCCAGTAAGTGTTGCTGACAAATTTTGCAGGCCAAGTGAAAGTTCTCATTGCCCACTGCAGGAAACTTGGATATCACGTTTCTGACGTTCCACAAAACACCGGTGGGAAAACGCACGACTGCAACCACTGTTTCTATGGTTGCCGAGACGGTACCAAAAATGGCACCATGAACAGCTGGTTGCGTGATGCTCATGCCGCCGGTGCCAAGATGGTGGACCGTACCAAGGTCCTGCGTGTGCTCATCGAAAATGGCAGAGCTGTCGGTGTCGAGTGCGTCGTTCACGGAGAAAAGAGAGTCAAGATTTATGCAAATCGAGTGGTGGTTTCTGCTGGCTCAATGAATACGCCTGGTATCCTGCTGCAGAGTGGATTGAAAAACAAGAACATTGGCCGCCATTTGAGATTGCATCCTTGTGTTTTTATCTATGGTGTCTTTGATGAACCTGTGGATATGAACCGTGGATCCATCATGACCACCGTAAGTTTTTCAAAAGGGAGTTGGGCATCTCATCGATACTAACGGTTCTCACAGGTGACCAACGTTGCTGAGAGTGTGAACAAGGACGGTTATGGTGCGAAAATTGAAGTGCCTTCCAGTCATATGGGATTATACTCGGCTGTTAGTGTTTGGCGAGGTGCTGCCAAACACAAGGAGTTCATGTTAAAGTACCGTTATGCCGCGCCCCTCGTTGTCATTTGCCGAGATAAGGATTCAGTCGGATACGTGAAGTACAATGACGAAGGAGAAGTCATTTTTGACTATAGTTTATCACGAGGTGATCGACGCTCGCTTGTCGCTGGAATCTATCGTTCCGTCACCATCATGGCTGCTGCTGGTGCAAGAGAAATCTACACTGCTCAAATCGGTATTGAACCGTTCGTGTTCAACAAGGATGAGGAAATTCGTGCGGACAATCCTCGTTTCATCGCTTGGAGAGAAAAAGTGGTCAAATATGGATTACCAGATAGCGGTGTGAATGCATTCGGCAGTGCTCATCAGATGGGTTCTTGGTAACTGTAGCAATTGTGGTACAAGCTCATATGCTTAACTAAGGATGTGTATCTAGCCGTCTCGGTGTTTCTCCCAGAAATTCTGCCACGAAACCAACTGGTGAAACATGGGATGTCAAGAATTTGTATGTGGCAGATGCGTCATTGTTCCCTTCGCCCAGTGGCGTCAATCCTATGGTGACTATTGAAGCTTGCGCGTTGATGGTGGCTGCCAATATTATCAAGTCTACCAAAGCGACAGCTAGCCTGTAAATAACAAAATCACATTTATAGCCGTTTTATATCACTGTAAACTTATATAAGTTTCTATATAAAACTATGTAGTGGCAAACTAGAGGCAGTTCATATTGACATTGAGGAAGAGAATGACGCTGATTGTATTAGTATTTGTATGGTAAGACAGGATTTAACATGCTTTGAAAGAGTGGTAATCAGCTGATCAATTTTTTTTTTGCTATAGCAACCGTTGCAACGACGAAAGGACTCGCGCATTAGCGTGCACTAGATGGTTGTACTATAGCAACTTGCTTTAATGTATCAGCCCACGGCACTAGATTAGGGCTCTCTTATTTCGATAGTAACTCCATGTATTACCCAACACTTACTTAGTATAATAAACTTAATATGTAATATCATATAAAAATAATGTATTGTAAGTACATTGGACCAAAACGAAAGAGAGAAAGAATAAATAAAGCAAAGGAAAAGGGAAAAACAACAACAACAGTGTGGGAAAGAAGGGAAAAAAGATTAAAAGAACAACGGTAGGTGTGTGTTCATGAAGGGGGAGGGAGTTCTTCGCACATTACCGAGGGGATTGATGCCTTTTTACAACAGAAAAGAAGAAAATATATAAAAGCAAGAAACAAAAAGGGAATATTCTTTTACGGGTATGGGTAGAGAGGGTCACCGCTGTTGCCAATCAATGGAAGCCCGAAAGCCAGCGAGCTATCTCCATTTTGGTAACCGAACGAGCCACCATTGCCATTGCCATAGCGCAACGACCCAAGACTCTGATGCTGCCTCACACCACGCTGACGACCTTGTTGGGGTTGTTCACGTTGAATCTTGCTATGAATGCGTTTGCCATACGGCGTGCTTCGAATCGATGGAAGCAGGGGGCGGATATATTCAACAAGCTATAACAAAAGTTATAAATGTGCGTTTTTTGTAAATTGCGAATGCAAACAAACCTGCACACGCTGATCTTGATCCGCATACTCTAGACACGTCTGCACGACATAATTGGCAAATGAATCGCGGAGTAACTTTTCAATGTTGGTTTCGTTTAATAGTTCAGCAACAAGCAATCGACGTGTTTCCGGTTCAGCCACTCGAATGCACTATCATTGCCAAGTTAACAACTGCTGCATTCCTTATGAATGTCATCTATGTATATCTATTTACCTTTTCAATGACGTTGGAGCTAAACTTTTGCACGCTCAAGTCACATACATGTTCGAGGAAGCAACGAACGATAGTATCGGTATAGGTGATATCACCGAGGTCCAAGACATATTGAACAACGTAATTACCGAACGGGTCTTGAACAAGAGGCAATGCATGCCATGTAATGACCTTGACAAGTTGATTCTGAGGACAAAAAAGTGAGTAAATGAAATTTTAACCCCTAAAACCATGTGGTTCTTTTACCTTTTGTGCTTCCGATGCATAATCAATGCAGCGTTGAAGAACGCAGCAACCATGACGATGCGTTGCGACCTGAATGCAGTTCTCACTCACTGCATCATAAATGAACTGCTTGTGCTCGGCAGACAATCGATGAAGACATTTCTGGATCACGTGGTTGCCGTTCAAGTCCTTGATCAGGGTCACTACGTTGGGATTTAATGCAACGGTCACTGCATGAATCTATTGTGTATGTATGCGTGAGTATAATACAATGAATAGCCATATATGAGGTTTTTTTTTTACCTGCTGGGGCGTGGATAAAAACTCAATGAATCGTTGGACAGCACGCGTGCCATGCATGTTTAGCGAGATTTTGAGGAGATCAGGTGCGACGGTATCGACCAAGATATCACGTTGGCTATCGTCACAATGTTCGATGAGTTTTTGACACAGATAGTTGCCAAATGGTTCTACAGTAGAGTTGGCACGTTTAAGCGGACATCTATCGCAAGTGTTTGGCTGCATACCTGTCATCAACTCGACAAAGTGAGGTTGGACTTCGTTGAAGATGAGGTGGAGTTGATGGCTATCGGGCTCTTCCAATTTCTTTTGCAGGAAGCGACATCCATTCTGGTCCTTGCACAACTCGTAAATCTTGCCTCGGAAATCTTCCAGCTTGGCACCGGCGAATCGATTCTGCTCCTCGGAGGGCACACTGCTGGAAGAAGTGGCCGGGCTTCCTCGACGACTCAAGGGCATGCGTTGCGGTGGCTGCTGAATGGGATTGACACCGCCCGGCTTTCCATAGTTCGGCGGTGTGGAGGCTAAGTTATGAAGCATCGAATACTGATGATAAACGGACGAGGGATAAAAGGGTAGGGCGGGCATGGGCGATTGATGAGGCTCCAGCATGTCGATAGAATGAGAGTAGGGGCACTGGTCCTCGAGCATGCAGTATCCGAACTGATGATATTGAGGGCACGGGACGACGGACAAATCCTCGCTTGAGTTTGCGGCCTGGGCTGCGGCGGCGGCCACCAGCGCGTCGTGCATCGAGTTTGTGTTCTGTTGCTGGTAGTAAGAGCGTAAGGCGGCGCCATGCAGATCCGAGTAAGAGTGAGAGGCGGTCAAGCGGTTGTTGTTTTTGAATTTCATATTGGCCGGGAGGTACTGCTTGCCATTCCCAACGTCAGGCCATCCGTACGAAAATCGTCTTGGCTGTCCATAAAAAGCAGCCTGAGCACGTGCGTTAGGGAGGGTGTCCTCTGATGATGGCACGTCTGCATTCTCCAGATACTGTGCCCACGATTTGCTCCTCAGCGACTCGACGCTCCTGTTCTGGCGAGCAAAGTTGCGCCGGAGCGATGACGCCAAATCAAGTGCCGATGATGATGGAAACTGCTTGGACGGACGATTTTAGCGCAACGACTCCCGTTATGCGTCCAGCTTTGCTTACCAGGCCATTGTAGCTGGCATCCTTGTTGACCAGCGTCGGTAGCTTTTCGGTGGAGCCGGCGTATCTGCGAAAATAAGGATCGTTTCGAGGAGTGGTTGGAAACATGTCTAATCATGCAAAATTAGAGTTTTTTTTTTTTTTACACACAGTCGCCGATTTTTGCAGTCGTTTTCATTTTGTTTCCGTCACTTTTTTTTTCTGGATAGCGTACCTTGTTTGTGCGGATCGCCATCAAAGAGGAGATTCTTGGACAGGAGATCCTGAATGCTTGTGGACGTAGGCACGTTGCTTCCACTCCCGCTGCTTCCTCTGGTGGTCGAAGACGATGATGCTGACGAGGGCAACTTGTGATGATGATGCACGGATCCTACATCGACACTCATTGATCTATGTTGAGCAGTCTTGACAATGTCGTCGCTGTGCTTGTGGCCCGGCGACGAATTTCTGGTGGATTTACAGCCCCAAAATATGTGAGCAGGAAAATACCAAAGCCGGCCGTTTTCATTACCTGCGTTCCTCCGTCTTCAGCTTATCAAAGACTGAGCAGAGGCCGGACTCTTCCTCATCACGGTGCGACGACTGTGAGGTTTGCGACAGGCTATCGGACGACGGCAGCGACGGTGACGGGCGGCGCAGGGAAGTGTCGTGCAGCGGGTGGACTGCAGCGTACACGGTTGAATCAAACATGGCCCTGTGCTGCTGTTTCTCTGAGTCCATGAATGAAGAAGGATGGAAGAAGGACGGGTGGAGAGAGAGAAGAGAGAAAAAGAGAGGAAGTAGGAAGCAAAAAAAAGAGGAGCAAAATAGGGGGAGGGGAAGTGGGGGGTTGGAGGCCAAGTGTAGTGGATCGACACACTTTATGGTCAACAGAAAAAAGAGAAAGAGAGAGAGAGAGAGAGAGAGAAAGTCAAAAAAAAGCTACTATCATTCTTTTTTGGGAGAGGCTCCTTTGTTCATGCTGCTGCAGGGGAAGCCCAATTCTTTCGAGCACCGAAGGGGAGTCGAGCTTTCTTTTTTATTTTGCGCGTGCGCGGCAGGGAGTCCATCTCGAATCACTTTGCCATCTCTCCATTGACGTTTTTGGTCCGTGCCTCCTACGAGCCACACGTTCGTATAGCATGGACCCGTCAAAGCTCCCTTTGACACAAGCCGATGTGTCACTGTGCCAAAATCCCCCAAAACAAGCAATATCCCGGCTTGTGGAACAAACCGCCGCTCGCAAGAAGGAAACGCGGCGAGTGCGATAAGGAGTGTGTGTGCTGTTTGCCAGTGTGCACTCGCCCACATGAAATGAACCCTTATTTTCCATCCTTGTATATGAAAGCAATAGTTAAAAAAGATGGCAAAAAAAAATTCAGGGTTGCGAAACGGAGACCCACTTGGAATGATCTACCGCAACTACGCAACGCTAATCAATGGCAAACGGGGGCTGAACGTTCTTCTCTCCAACCATTAATTGATCGATCGTCATCGATCTCCTGGCTTTTTTAGTTTGTTAGTTACTAGACCGTTCCAAATTCGTGTTCATCGACCGAAAGTCTGTCTGACACCAAGGAATGGGCAAGAAACAATAGAGAGGATTGAAACAATGTCCCCTCCCCCGGTGCATGCGAGGACTTTCACATGCTTACATGGACAGCGTAGTACTATTCATAAGGTAAGCAGCCAAATAAACCCTCATTGTGATTCTCATATGCAAGCCAAGCAATTGGATTGTGATTTCTTGGCTGGTTGTGTACGAGAGAACATTCATGACTAATGTAAGGAACTTGACAAAAAAAATAGTAGAACTGCATAAGGCTCCTTATCATTGAATGCACATTCACATGAGAAAGCAATACCACGTCGAAATCGAGCTTCTCATTTCTTTGCTAATATTTAAAAAGTACAGCATCATGATTTACCATGTGAAGATATGTAGCGTTAGTGAGTTTATCGAATCGTTGAGTTCAACGTTTGAAAGGGAGTATCGTCTGTGAGTTTTTCCTACAGATCAGAAAACAATGCATGGATTACCCAATCGTGTAACCAAAGCATTGTAAGGGCCCACTCCCTCATTGTCCATGCTATGGCAGGGTAGTAAACCCACCCCCAAAATAGTATATTTAGTGTCACACGACAATCACATCCAACATCCTTCACAGGCAGGCTACTAGCAACTGACAACTCTAATATTATACATTGGTGCATTGACAACAACTACCTTAGAATATGACTTCTGAATGGCCCAGAAAACTTCAAGGGTCTATAATACAATACCTTGCGGTGCCAAGCCATCGACCCCAAGTACCCACATCCCTTATCACTCGCTTATATACTGTCATTTGAATTAAAATCGCGTGATTGAACCGATGAGACATTGGTACCAAGTATCGCTTATAGCTGTCAAAGTGCTACGTACGAGATAGAGTTTTCCGGAAGCAAAGGGGGACTTTTAGAGAGAAGCAAAGCATACTAATATGGTATAGTACACATCATCAAGGGCATACGTAGCAATTTGGGGCACCTTCACCTGTATTGTTGATCAAAAGTATCCCCAGTAAGCCTAACCGATCATTAACCGAGGTAAAATTCCTTGTACAAAGCCGACCTGATATAAGCAAGAGTCGCTATAGATAATGGCGCCATACCCTTACTGGAAAGTATGTGGTCAGTTTATCAAAGGTTATCTTCTGCAACGCTTTTCTAGCCATGCAACAACCGCCTATATCGGCAGATGGGATCTAGCTGAAAATGGAAAACCACTGTACGTGATCCATCAAAGATTCGAATCACATTTTGTATAGGCACAAAAGTGAATGCTGAAGCGATCGGCTGCATTTATTTAACAGATACCCACACTAATACAATCTGAAATTGGTAAAAGTATGTTGCTACGAACCTACCGGATTAATCAATTTCATCAGTAAAATCATCTTAACGAAGCCCTTATCCGTCCTTTCCCGTCAATTGTTCCAGTTAATACATTGACGATGCACGCTTTCAAACCTTCGTCTTGCATCGATAGCGTTTACACTTTGCACATGGCAAACTGACAGTAAAGAAGCATCCGTATCTCCGAACATACAAGTTTTAAATTCTTACACAGGTATGATAAACGATAGATTCCAAGTGACCCACAATGATCGCACAGGGTGCTAAAGTGAAAAGTAGGAAAGCAAAAATAGAAATTTTGTCTCCAAAGAACCTTGTGTGTCTGCCCTTATCCTCATTGAATCACGCCGTTAAATCCCCGGTTTTCCAAACCCGATAGTAGAATGGTTACCAGCAATTTTCTCTTCAGATTCTTTATGTCCTTTACCCAAAACAGTAATATTTTTTTTTCCATTGTGGTATTAATGCACCCGTACCACTTGTGAAAGTTGCTACAGTGGCGGCCAGAGGCGATGCGAATAAATACCTTATGCCTATAGTGATGAACGCCCTATTTAAAATGGATAGCCATCAGCGCTGTTTTGCATGCCTTTTAAGCATGTGCGTACCTGAAGCAAAAAAGCATCACTTTTCAATCTTATACTGTCACAGTTATTGGAGAAAATTCAGATATTTGGATAAGATCGGGGTATTGAACTTATGGGGATTCGAATTAGAGCAGAAGCGTGATTAACTTGTTTGCAATCCTTCTAGGCAATTTATATATTTACCGTTGTACTGTCAAATGAGTTTACGTGTGCTTTATACCCGAACCCTGGACATGGAAAGCTTCAACCACTCGAATACAAAACGTAGCACCGACTTATTGCCCGCGAATCCTGAACCATCTGTTTCAGGCACTGGTGCCCAGAACTATGTATTGTAGGTGCTGCTGTAGGGTCTATTGCGGGGATATTTATTACAGCTGCAAACGTCCAGAGAAAATTGATCTAATAATAGGGGAGTTTAATGAATCCCCATAATATCATAAAAATAAAAAAAAGGTACCATTGCCTTGTTATTACGCTCATATGGAAAACGATCACTGTTGTGTTTAAGATCTTACGGACGTTCGCAGAACTTCTTTAATATATCTTTTGATAGATTGAAATTATTGATGATGTAATTGGTTTATTGGCTATGAAGACGAAGACAAGGAAGCAGGGAAGATGAAGTTGATACGAATAGCAGCTTTGGTGCTTCAGCTGCTGGTCAGGAATATTGGCAATATACTTATGCATCCCCGATATTGCGTAACAGTGCCAATACGTTCTGATATCAAAAACGTTTATCGGTGAACAATAGCTATGAAGGACGAGAGCATGGCTCAAATTTGGGAAAATGCGATCCATATCATGTAAGATGTACGGACCGAAATTCCATGATACTGAAAACTCAGGCAGGGCTCACCGTCTAGTAACAACACCAGCAGGTAAACTTACTGGAGCATAAAGGTGGCATCAATTAGCTTCGCATTTTGTCCCAAAGCGAGCGTTGTAGTGGTTACCACGCTACACAAGTCATCTATAATATTTCCTAAAGCTTTCTTCACGTGCACTTATGTCCATAAATAGAATTATCTGGAATATTCCCATAGTTAAAAATTGAGTACAAAGTGGGAGGGTCGCAAAGAGGATGTCTCCAGCATTGATGTGTATGGCACCCATAAACCAAGCTGACATTATTGTACCATTCTATTCCAGAATGTAACGTGGAGCTATCGACAGCAAAAGTACTCATTTGGCTCTTTAGTAACTGGGACCCATACAATATACTTTTGTGGCGCAGTAGCGATATTTGGGAATAAGATACCACGAAGCACAGGCAAGATGCAGAAAAATTCTGAGTAGGCCCATGGGTTTCGAAATGACGCATTATAGTTTTCACATTGACGTTACATACGTACCTACACATGCGTAGAATTATGATTCCTTAAAAAACGTAATGTGACCTAGAAGGGAAAAAAGAGGTCGTCTATTCAACTCGACCACTCGGCAATGTAAGAAACCACAACCTAAAATTTGCGTTATGAGTAGCGTGTCTCCCCCAGCGCAAATGCTACTCAATTAACCTTTTTGATTGCTAGGGTTAGCTTTGCCACGTCGATCTGGAGGATTCAGATTATTATGGTATTATCTGTTGCTTGTTACACATACTCCTTGTGCGACAACTTTCAGTTCCCAGTCTCGCGCAACCTTTATAGACTAGTCATGAGTAATTTATTTTCTACGGTTTCTTTTCTTCTTTTTATGTTTTTTGCCAAATACATACTCCTTTCTGTAATCGTGGTATTATATACCATCGTATCCTCCGCAAGGGCATCACCGGTAGCAGCTCGAAGCGCCTCAGGTAATACCACTTCTGTGAGGATTTACTCTCCAAACGTATTCTTAACCTGTTGGTGTATGTAATTAAGCATGTGTATATCTGAAACCAAAAATATACTGTTATGGTGGTCGGCTTTATCACAGAGACGAGTCAGGTCAACTCGCCCTAGGCGGCAATTTATTCAACAGTCTCGATTTATCAGAAAGCAGAGACCTCACTTCTTTGCAAAATCAGTGGGAATCGATTCCACACGTAGAGCCTGATGCCAATTTCGATATTGCAACAGTTGCTGTACCTGATTACAATGCGATCTTCATGGATGGTGGCGCAGGAAAAGATGATAACAACGGAATTAAGGCAAAATATAACAATACTATTTATATGGTCAATGAAGGAAGATGGATAACTGATGTACCAAATGGGCATCTGGATGGGTGAGTTGTATTATTTTGCTTTATTAGAAAGTGTTAAAAATCAATTTAAATGCTAAACATTTTTTGTTTAAAGACAAGCACACAGCGCTGTCCTCGGGCGAAACAATACAGTATATGTTTGGGGAGGAGCTAGGTAAAGATTTGTGGTATATTTTATTTGCAAGGCATTCTCTTAAACAGTAATAGCTACCCAGATTTCACAAGTCTCCAAGATCCCATAGAGTACCCGCTTGAGATGTATATGTATCATTTCGAAGTATGCACACCAATCTAAATTGGAAACACGGCTTATCAGTGACACACTGCTAGACTTCGAGCTGGACCACTGGACCGGGAGTTGCGTCTCTTCAACTTTCTCGATTATGGGCAAAATCTGCGCTCGGAAAGGATGAGACATCAATATACTATGTTGGTGGTCAATATCCTAGCGAACCTATATATGAAAATCGAACACGATATTTTATGGACCCTGCCCCGATGGATCAGATTCTCATTTTCGACATCAACAGTCAACAATGGAGAACAGAAAGCACTACTGGAGTCACACCATCAACAAGAGCCTTTCATACACTTACATTAAGTATGATCCACAAAATTTCGGAATGAAACGTACGGATCACGGATGAATTGAGCTTTTTATATTTCAGATCCAAAGACCGGAGAGCTTATAATGTTGGGTGGCGTTGAACCTAGTAAGTTTAAGTTGTACCACTATAGAGACCACCATTTGGTGGTTTAACTTTTAGTTTATATTAACTGCCTACATACGATATTAGTCAATCAAACGGATTACAGAGGAGACTATTCTTACGTACTTGATACTGATCGTATGGAGTGGAGTGCTAGAAATGTCACCAATGCTGATCCTGGTGCAACGTTTACTGTCACGGTCATTCAAGAACACTCAGGTATCTACTCTTTGTAACACAAATTGCAGTCCTGGGTTTTGCTCTGCACTGGGTATAGCACACTAAGCCGTGTGAAGTACCACTGGGACTAAAATAGTAGCGGTGATACTAATTACATAGCTAACATGTCTATCTCTGTATAACAGCAATACTTATAGGCACAGAGCTATATATTATGTTCGGTCATGTACCCTATGAGAGTACTAGCGATGTACGCGTGCTTGACATTGAATCATGGTCCTGGAAAGCTTCGATAACAGGAGTCCAAGATGCAGAACCAACGGAATCGTCACCTACGGATCCTGAATCATCTGGTTCAGGTACGAGTGCTGGAACTATTGCAGGTGCCGTCGTAGGGTCAATTGCTGGGGTATATTATAACTGTAAAAAACAAAAGAATCAATCTAATAATGTATGCCGGACAGGTTGCAATCATTGGTGCTGCACTTGTCTTCTTTTGGTTACGGAGACGAAGACAAGCAAAGAAAGAAGAAGTTGGTCCAAACAATTTTGGTGCTCCAGCAGCTGGTCAGAGTTACCAAGGACAGAATTATGCGGTACCTACATCACCTACTGGTAATTATAATTGTTAATATTTAAAGTGAAGAATGTCAGGCATTCATCAGAGTAAAATAGCTACCAACGATGGAAGCACAACACAAGTTTCAAGTACTGCTGATCCCCATCGTGCAGATGCATCAAAGTTCTATGGCACTGAAAAGCCAGATGGCGTTCTGCGCATGGTAATGCAACCAGTCAAACCGGACGGGGCATAAATCGTATTATTTATTGGTCACAGTGGACGTAAATTTCTACATCTAAATAATGTCAAGTGTCATCGCCCAAGCATACATAACGTTATTACTTAAAGAAATCGCCAAAATTAGATCTAACAAAAAAGAAAGCTAGTCTTTGTCGAATATTCTCTGAAAGTGGACCTGAGGGAACGTAGAATGAATAGATAGTTCATAAGTATGTTTTGATATATTTTGATCATCTGTGGAATGGATGATTAAGGCTGTATAACGCTGGCGGAGGGTTGACAGGTTGACGGTCGGGAAGATATGTTGGCAGGGTGGGATTTGTAGGAAGGGAAATAAGGTACAGTATCAGATAAATATTTCTTTTCAGCGGAGAACTGTTGTGAATCGGTGCAAAGCTAACCCCTACTTTTTTGTAGGCACAGTGCAAAGGCACCTGTCTTAACTTCAACGGACGATCAGCAAATTCCGAACGTCAAACACTTGTAGCGGTGCAATCTCCGGTGCTGCAGTCGGTTGAAGTGTAATGTGGACAGCTATACGTATCAAATCCTCAGAGGTGTATGGTAGTAGCGGTTAGCTATGGTAGACAGAAGCGCTGTCTCATCGTTCGCTGAATGCATCATCTGGACTCGAAGTATTACACACTTCTTTGTAAAATAAGTATTCAATCCGCTGTGTACATTGTTGTAAAAGAAATTGTTTGTGTAGAGTAACCCTCTGTGAAACAGGGTCCATAAGTAGGTCGAAATATAGAGAAATAGAAAGCATGAGTTAATCAAATACAGGTATAAGCTCCTGCCTTGGGCTTTTGAAACGTTTGATTAAGAAAATTGAGGTCAAGTTAACTGCTTTATTTCGTTTGATACAACAAGGGTATTATATATGTTTCTATGGGCACGCTAACTGTGGATACATCGGGCTGTGCCGGAGGTAAAATGTGGGATACATAGGAAGTATAACTAGCAAGAGATCCGAGCGCGGAAGAAGATAGACGAAGGCGCAGATGCACCATATAATAGAATAGAGGTCAACACAGGGGTGAAGTGCGTGCCCGAAAAGGGAAATGGTAGCGTAAGCGGAAAGGGGCCGAGAAATTTCATTCCAACCCTTTATAACACTGCAATATACGGATCAAAAAAAAAAAGATCCCAAGGCATAGTCGGTCATCATAGTAATAACTATATGAGGAAACTAAGTTGTGGCGTAGCAGGAATATTCTAGGCGTTCCACGCCATGCAAACAAAGGTGCGGATCCTTGCTAAGATTATAACATGCGCTGGGATGCATCAAATGGTATGCTAAATAAACAAGACAGACGTGCCAAAGTTCTTCGATTTATATTTATACCAAATACTAGCATTACAGTACGTATGTATCAGATATATAATAGTGTCACAGTCAATGTGCGTGGGTAGCTAAACGATACACAGTAGCACTATACGTAGAAGTTCAATACTTACCACCCATGTATGACAATAAAAGTAGTGCTGGATGTTTTCTGTAAGACTACAAAACGCTGGGTCGGAAAAATGGAACTTTGGGATCATACGTAAGGGAAGTTATCGCTAGTTACACATATCCTTTGTACCACACATCCCCCGTCTTCCCAATCTGGATTAAACTGTATGAACATTTATGAACTGCTTTTTTCTACTGTTTCTTTTACCTGTATTTATGTTATCTATCTCGATAGTAACTTTCATAGTAATTGCAATATTACACACATGCATACCATATGTGAGGACTGAACCGGTTGCTGCTCGTTATGGCGCAGGTATTCACTTCATCCAAAGTGTTACAAAATCCACATCTAAGCAGTTTGTATACTTTAAGGATGCGTGTACATCGAACCAAAAATATATTGCTATGGTGGTCGACTTTTTAGCAGAGATGATTCAGGCCAGCTGGCTCTTGCTAGCAATATATTTAACAGCCTCGACTTGTCTGAAAGTAGAGACCTCGCTGCGCTACAGTACAGCTGGGAATCCATACCGCATGTCGAACCTGAAGCGAACTATGACTTTGGAATAGTCGCTATTCCTGACCATAATGCCATCTTTATTGATGGCGGTTCAGGAAAGGATAACCCAGACGGATACAAATCAAAATATAACACGACTATTTACATGGTCGATGATGAACAATGGAATACTGATATAGAAAGTGGTCATCTGCACACGTGAGTACTTTGAATAGATTCTATGCGTGCCGGAGGCTAACTATAAAGTTGGCCATGATATAATTTGCTCCCAAAAGTTCTGGCCATGAAGCTATTCTTGGACCGGGTAACATAGTTTATGTTTGGGGAGGAGCTAGGTAAGATCCTTTTGACGGGATGCATCATCTAATAAAGTTTTCAATTGGATTAGTTATCCGGATATTGAACGGCAAGAGGAAGCATTGATATACCCACTCGAAATGTTTCATTTCCATTTTCAAGTATGCATGTGATGAGCTAACATAAAATTGGATACAAAACATTGATGAATCATAAACTGTTAGACTTTAAGCTGGAGTATTGGACCCGCAGTATCCTCTTACCAAGTGGCTCGCGAGTGGTTCAGTGCGGCTCTTGGAAGTGATGGGGTGTCAATATATTATGTTGGTGGCGAATCTCCGTCTGCACCGCGATTCGAAAATATGACACGATACTATTATGAGCCTTCGCCAATGAATCAAATTCTTATTTTCGATACTAGTGGTCAACGATGGAGAACAGAAAACACTACAGGAGTAACACCTTCAACAAGAGTCTTTCACACGCTTACATTAAGTATGATGCGCAGTATCTGTTAAGTTCAATCAAGTTAGAGTATCTGACATTAATTTCCCAATTTTATGCCAGAACCAAATACAGGAGAGCTTATATTATTTGGTGGTATGGAGCCTAGTAAGTTCATATTGTAACAATGATGTGGATATGTAGCAATTTAAATGCATATTAACTTTGGTTTACACTATGTTTACTATAACGCTAGGGAATAAGACAGAGTTCAGAGAAGATTATTTCTACTTGCTCGATACTGTAAATATGGAGTGGAGCACTAGAGATATAAGTGCACCGCCTGGCGTAGCACATGTTGTTACCACTATTAAAGATCATTCTGGTATGTACACTCTATGCGTTGGTCTGCTATCCCATGGCATTCTTGGTGATATGAAAAACCAAGTTGATAGCACTGGGATGTCAGAAGCAGTAACAAATTTCGTGAACATTTCAACTGATGTATCTGCTATAATTCAGCTGTCCTTGTGGATAATAATCTTTTTATTATATTTGGATTAATTCGAAATCAACAAAGTACAAGTGATGTGCGAGTGCTGGACACTGAATTGTGGTCCTGGCGTGCTTCGATCTCTGGAGTTTCGGATTCGACCGATATGCCACCAGACTCTGACTCATCGGGTTCAGGGTTAAGTCCCGGAGCTATCGCTGGCGCAATTGTAGGATCAGTTGCTGCGGTAATGACATGTCGCTATGATACGTTTTAATATGTTGTTTTCATAATAACTAATCGTGATAAACATGATGGCTACTACCATAGGTTGTGATCATTGGCGCCGTAGTTATCTTTTGTTATCTACGAAAACGACGACATCCCAGGAAAAAACAAGAAGAATCTAATGTTGTTAATGAGACAAGAAGCAAAGGAGAAAATCAAGAGCACGGTCTAACGTCAAACCCAAGATCGCCCAATGATATTTGTAAGTATTATCCATAAAAATGCTCATAATATAGGAAATTAATTACTACTTACCATTTTAACACCAGCAACTGCTAATGAAAGTACAACCAAAGCCTCGAGTAGTGAAGACCCCAATCGTGGAAATCCATCGAACTTCTATGGTACTGAAAAACCGGATGGTGCTCCTCGTCTTGTAATGATACCGGTTAAGCCTGACGGCGTACAAAAGCTTTAGATTACTGGTTAGGAATTACACATAGCTATATGGAAATACAACAGAAAAATCT
Organism: Fennellomyces sp. T-0311; assembly: GCA_025266875.1. NCBI lineage: Eukaryota > Fungi > Mucoromycota > Mucoromycetes > Mucorales > Lichtheimiaceae > Fennellomyces > Fennellomyces sp. T-0311. The sequence continues at coordinate 937,673 of JALLLT010000003.1, read as the reverse complement.
AAATTGTAACTTATATCTAGGTTCTAAGCTATATTATCTTGACACGTCAAATAATACGGTATTTCTCTTTATTCTGGTTGATGTTCCCCAGCATGTTAGGCAAAAGCCTTTGTGTTGTAGCAAGAATAATCTTATATCAATTCAAATCTCTTACTTATTCGTCATGCCTTAATGCGAGTCTTGAGTGACGCCTTGAGTTAATACGTCGTATTTCTCTTTCTATAGCCAATAGAGACTTCGTGCGATTAGCCGACCTCGTATTTGCTGGCCTTTAACCAAAATTTGTAAAACCATAAGTTTTCCTAGCACTCTTGAAGTTCAGCATCACGCGACGATTGGGTTGTACCACTGTGTTCTGTAAACAAGTTTAACCTAAAATGGCTTTAGATTTTCAGAAGACTTTGCTTGCTAGCCACATAATGGGAGATTCTAATTGCGCATTTAAATCCAACATATTTTTATAACAAAAGTAACCTTAATGGAGGTACATTATGTGCTTTCTGGATTTGTAATACTTCCAAAAGAAAGTTTTTGTTTCTTTACAAGGCAAGCTGAAAAGGACTGTGCCACGATTTATGTCTGTTGTGCTACACTAACTTTTACCAGGCTTACAAAGAAGGGAGCTTTGTGTAAAACATTTTTTCCCTTTCTTTCCCATTTTTTTATGTTTACCACACATAATGATAGAGTTGCCTTGCTGGTAGGCGTCATATGGAGCCTACTTTCGTACGTTCGAGCCGATTCGGTAGTAGCCCGCTGTGATACACGTAAGAAACTAGTGCTGGTTATCTACGTGCATTATCGCTAAAGCAATTGGATATTGACTAGATTGTGTATATATGAACCCAAAGATATATTGCTATGGTGGTCAAGAACAAGAAAATGAAAATATCTCCTTTGTGATTTACCTGTTTATGCTCGTTTACTAACAAATACATATTTCTGCAGATTATGACCGGAAGTTATGGTCCTTCGCTAGATCGCAATATATTCAACAGCCTGGATTTATCGCAAGACATGTCCATCAGGGATATGCAAAATCGATGGGAACCTATACCTCATGAAGACCCAGGCCCCAACGTTGTCTTCCAAATGGTCGCTGTACCGGACTATCAAGTTATATTTCTAGATGGCGGTGCAGGAAGATCCATGCCTGGGTCAGCGTCATTACGGGCAAATTATCGTAATATAGTATACAATATCACGACGGAAAGTTGGTCTACCGATATACCGATGAGAGAGGACAATTTGTCAGTACGATTTACACTTTAAATATAACTACGTCGGAAATCTAATTGCTTCTCTATTTTGACAACACCTATCATTAGAATTTTTCATGCGGCAACCCTTGGACCAAACAATCGCGTTTATATATGGGGTGGAAGAGCGTAAGTGAAATTAACTGTAAATATTTAAGTACTTAATATTGTATGTAACAGTATGCTGGAAAATGGTACAGAACAACCTGCGAAATTTCCACTTGAGATGTATCTTTTTGATTTCACTGTAAGGCGTGAAACTTTTCCAGAACCGTTTCTTCTACAATTATTTTAATACTCACAAATCTGTTACTACTAGACGTTAAGTTGGAGTACAGAGAGTGGCGCACAATCTTTAAGAGATACTCGAGTTTTGCACAGATCAGTACTCGGAAAAGATGGTGTATCCATATACTACGTTGGTGGCATATTCCCAGATCAGCCTATGTATCAAAACATGTCAGAATACTACTTCGACTACGACTACATGGATAACATTATTATATTTAACACCAACACCAGCCAATGGTCAAGACGCAATGCCACTGGAGAAAGACCATTTATACGGAATAGCCACAGCTTAACTTTAAGTACGGCATATAATAGTTTTTAATCTATTGGATAAGTTATTAACATCAGTATGCATTGGTTACGCTTTTTCTTTAGAACCAACGACCGGAGAGTTAATAATGTTCGGTGGAACCTATCCGTGTAAGTAATTTAGATATTTGTATCCAAGAAACAATATTGAAGGCTATACGGACAAGCAAAGCAACATGGAGATATTACGTACATTCTAACTTGGTAATTATAGTCAATTATACCCTATTTTGTGATGATTATTTCTATATACTTGATCCGGAATCAATGGTATGGTACAATCGACCGCTCACCGTTCCAGACGATGTCGATTACAATGTCACTGCAATATTTGATCATTCAGGTATGTCGATACTACTTGTAATTTCGCCAAATCTCTTTACATGATGGGGAGCGAGCATCTGCACGTACATATAGTACGTATACGGCGCTCAATTCATATTGATGACAATGCTAGGAGGAAGCTTACATATATCTATACATAGCTGTGATGGTAGGCGATAATCTATATATCATGTTTGGCGTTGTTCCTCCTGGCCGAGTGACAAACACTGTTCGTGTTCTCAATACTGTAACGTGGTCCTGGGTCAACTCTGTTTCTGGAGTTCAAACTACCGATGCCGCACCGCAACCATCGGATACTGGTGATACAAACGCAGGAACTATTGCTGGTGCAGTAGTAGGAGCTGTTGCTGGGGTGAATGCTTTATATACCCAGGTTTCATAGCATCGTATCTAATTTTTGTAAATGGCGCTTTTGTAGGTAGCACTCATTGGTGCATTGATTGTGTTCTTTTACCATCGAAGAAGACAAGCAAGAAAAAAGCAAGAAGCCAAGGCTATTAACGAGCATGCCTCGGAAGGATCCGCTGATATTAAACACAATATAATGATACCGTTAGCTACACAAGACAGTAGAGGCCAAGTTCCAAACGAATTTGACAAACTGGACCGAGATGTACCGAGAATTCATGCTGCAGAAAAACCAGATGGCGGTGTCAGCAGCGAAGGTACTCAAAGGTTATTGATGACCCCTGTTAAACCTGATGGAGCATAACAATTTTATTATCGATGATAATGATTACGAATTTATATCAATGTAATATCTAACGAAATGTATGCGTAATTTGAGGGTTACAAAAACATATGGATATCAATTTACTTTCTTCGTAACAGCAAAAGTTGCTAGAGCGAAGGACTTTAGGTAGACATGGGGCGGCATATATCAGATTTTGCAACAGTAACCGAAAATGTAATAAGTACCAGAAAACGTTTAGTATACCCTGTCGTGTCTGTTTCAAAGAATCGACATACGTATATATCAGTTTTAACTTTTTCTGCATTCGCTGTAATTTGACACAGCCATATCTAAAAGGTTGAAATCCGCCTCGAAAATTTTGTATAGTATGTATAAAGGATATTACTGTGGCTACTAATGATTTACACAGCTATTACATAGCTGCTGCACTGTAGTGCTAAAGAGAATGCATATTGCCATGATTACTAGGCAATGACTATGTATTACGGAGATTCTCTGCTAAAGTAAGTATTAAAAATGACACCATAAGCTTTTTTCCATATAGTTACCCATTTATTATTATTATTTACTTTTTCGTTTTTCATTTTCTCTGTTTTTCAAGTTTTTCTATTCCTAAAAACTAATTATTAAGTATAGATTTCGTCAATTGATATTATAATAAATAGCTTTTTTTATATGCAAAGGAGAAAATAAGCGAGGAACATCTAGGTGTTTAATCAAATGGAAATGATATCAACAATTTGAGCAATACAGTGGTCGCTTTATATAACGATACGATGGTGCAGCCCAAACTTTATCGCTATATCAAAATATCGTTATATAAAATGGGATTTGGCAGTGATTACCGTTTTGGTGCGTCGAGAATTGTATCGTTATATCGAATTATCGTTATATAAAATATCATTATATAAAGCGGCTACTGTATATAAAAAAAGCATAATCACCTCATGATTTCGATATCGCCCGGTGTGTTTATATAAGTTGCCAAGATCTAAAATACCACTAAAATAGATATTCACTTTTAGTGGGCTCAGAAGATTACCGGAGACACGTTCCGAATTGCACTTTATAAATCGATTTGGATACACTTAGGATCCATCCGACCAAAAACTAGATGACTCTATTGGAAATACTATGGCTGTCCATTTCTTGTAGACATCGTTGAAGCCTGAGGATGCATAAGAGGATGTTAAAAAATAAAGGTATGTAATTAACTTTAGACATCCTTTTATATTTATTTGATTTCTCGAATTCAAACCATGAATGCAAGTCGCTGCAACTAGAAAGTAGATAAGGGCCTTCACTGTAAAGCTATAGCTTTCGTCTATTGGATAGGCTACCAAGAGTTGGACTGTCGTAGTTTACTATACGTATCTGGAGTCATTTGCGTGTGGTACAAGCCTGAATATTTCAGCAAACCGACGCGGGAAAAAGAACAAAGTTATTGTCGAAAATTCCGAGTATAGTAATTCAGCCACAGTACAGAGATGTTTAGCTTAGAACCAGTATCACGAGAATTTTTATGCTCAACACTTTGTACATAGGTATAAGTGCTTCCAAAGCATAACGTTGAATCAAAACGTCTTTCTATATACATATATACGTTGTACTGTATACGTACTTGTGAAGCAAGCTACATTAGATTTTGAAGCGTTCATTGCTAAAACTAATTGATTTGATAATGTTGGAGTACTGGGATTTTAGGAACAAATGCAGGTTATTTGTTGTTGTACACGGATCTTGTGCAACTGAGCTCAGTACAGTCTAGTAAAAACTTTATAGATCAGCCATTTTCTGCAATTTCTTTTACTTCCATTTATGTTTTTTGTCCAAAACGTAATCCTTTCGATTGTGTTATTATACACCTTCATGCACTTTATAAGAGCAACACCCGCTATAGCTAGATCGGCTGCAGGTGATGGCTTGGCATAAGATCCCTAGGCAAGAACAACTAAGTTGATCCTTTTTTTTTATCAAAAGGATGTGTTTACCTGATCCCAAAAATATACTGTTACGGTGGCCGACTGTATCGCAGAGATTTATCTGGCCAACTTGCTCTCGCTAGTAATATATTTAATAGTCTCGACTTGTCCGAAAGCAAAGATGTCCGAAATCTTCAAAATGACTGGGAATCAATACCGCACGAAACACAGGAGCCCAACTTTAACTTTGCAGTGGCTGCTGTACCTGAATATAATGCTATTTTCATGGACGGTGGTGCAGGAGTAGATGACGAAGTATCTCCAAACAAACCAAAGTACAACAATACAATCTATACCACGGACAATGGACAATGGAGAACCGATATAGAAACCGGTCACTTGGAAATGTAAGCGAGTGGATTGTACGCATTTGCGTAAAATACATACTTCTAAGCTCAGTTGCGACTAAATATATCATATAAAGATCAGGACATACTGCTACTCATGGAGAAGATAGTATAATTTACGTCTGGGGAGGTGTAAGGTATAGATAACGGAAACTGCAGTTGATCAAGATAGGGTTTAAAAATTGCAACAGAATTCCGGATCGTGATCGAATGGGGGAGGATCCGGTAGAACATCCACTGGACGTGTATCTATTTCATTTTGAAGTATATGTACCATATCAGCGTACATATACAGAGTGTGCTTACAAAAAGTATCAACTATAGACATCAAGCTGGAGTACTGGGCCTCCCGTGCCGTCATTACGACTACATCGCTATGGCCACCAAGCAGCTCTTGGAAAGGATGGAAGGTCAATTTATATTGTCGGCGGCCGATACCCAACTACACCTATATATGAGAACCTGACACGTTATAACTATGAAGCAGCTCCAATGAATCAAATACTTATTTTTGATACAGACAGTCAGGAATGGAGGACACAAAACACGACTGGGTTAACACCATCAACACGAGAACGTCACACGCTTACTTTAAGTATGTTTCATAACTATCAATCTTAACCAAGGCTTTTGTTTAATTTTCTCTTTTTGATCACTTTTTTAGAGCCAAACACCGGTGAACTTGTATTATTTGGTGGATACGAACCTCGTAAGTACATACCGTTGAGTTCATATACTAGCCCTTACTTGATGCAAGTGTTTTTTAATTTGGATTTATTATATATACTAGTGGAGCGGCTATGGTATAGAGATGATTACTTTTATCTGCTTGATACAGAAAGTATGGAATGGAGTACAAGAAATCTTAGCGTGCAACCTGGTGCAACCTACACTGCTACGGTTATTCATGAACATTCAGGTAGGAGCTAGCGTATATCAAATAGTAATCGTAGATAATTGCGAACCACAAGCGTATTGATTACGTAGAGTATGTGATTCATGTTATTTTTATATGTAGCGGTTCTTGAGAATGACTTGTACATTATATTTGGTTGCATTCCAAACACAAGTACAAGCGATGTGCGCGTCCTTGATACCGAATCATGGTCTTGGCGGGCATCAATTGACGGGTTACAGGCCCCGCATGAAGTAGCAGAGTCTAGTTCATCTGACTCGAAAACAAATGCAGGGACCATTGCAGGCGCGGTTGTAGGGTCTATCGCTGGGGTAAAGATGTTGTTATAAAGCTTTCTCTAGAGAATGTGTGCTTAATATAGTTTTATTGATAAATGTAGGTTACAATAATTGGTGTAATAGTTTTCTTCTGCCTACGTAGACGATGGCAAACGCGAAAGACGCAAGAACATAAACCAAATGAGGTGTGCACTGACATATCCCGGAAAGTAAATGAAAAAGAAGACAATTTTACCACTTTGGCGTCATTTGGTGAACAATGTGAGGGACTTAATAGTGAATATTGTACTGAACAACATGCTAACCCTAATATATAGCTGTGTAAAGTGGAGGTATCATTCAAGCTACGGAAACGGGAGATATTAGTAGTGGAAATGCACGGAACGTTCATGCCACCGAAAAGCCAGACGGAGCTCCAGGATTTGTCATAGCACCTGTTAAGCCTGATCGAGTATAGGTTTCTTTTAACGTTATTTAATATATACTGGAAATTTTAAAAGCTAGCCTTAATAGTTTATTATTAAGAGTAATCTCATTCTTCTGATAATCTGTCATAGAATCCGTGTTGCAAATAATGTTATCAATTTGAGAAAATTTACTTGCTACCAAACTTTTATTGATTAATCATACATGATTAATTTCGGAAAGCGCTGCTCTAGCAAGTCAATAGCCTCTGCTGGCATAGCAACCTCCATCGTCATTACTTCTTTTAGCGTTCCAGATTCCGAAAGATGCTGCGCGTCACCATATGTAAGCTCAATTCCACCCAACTCGAGGTGCACTAATTTGGGAAGATGCTTTACCATACGCATGAGTTCTGTGACCTCAGGGCGACTGACTTGAATTGTATCTCCAAAATAAATGCTCAAACTTTCCAAGCTCACTATATTCCCGATTTGGAATAGCACCGAAGCGGCCAAACCAGGGCACATATTTACTCCCAAAGTCTTTATGGTGCAGCTCTCTCCCTGTATCATATAATGCTTCAATAGTCGAACAAACCGTTGCGAACGTACGTCAAACAAAGATAATGATAAACGATGCAATTTTTTTATATCGGCGATGGCATCCAATATCTTATGAGTTGCTGCTGCCGGTACTACATCTAACTGCCGTTCATTTTCATACCAGTTATCAAGCACAAGAACTTCAAGGTTGGGACAATTTCGCAGAATAGCAGGGATGTGATCACGAAATATTGTTGACTTTTTCCCCAAGTCAAAGTTAAGATAGCTTAAGCCATTCATGACGTTGAATAAAAGAGGTTTCCAATCTGTGGATGTACCGTTGTCGATTGGTTGAAGATGCATGTACTTGAGGGAATCTTGGCTGTTTTCAAGCTGCGTATACAAAGGTTGAACTGAACGAACCTTACCAACCAATATAAACTGGATTCCATGAATGGACTTGCCAGAAATAATATCGGCCACAATCTTTTCGCAGTTATCTTCTATGCTCTCATCCAAGATCATCGATGCTGACTCAATGGCTTGTATTCTTGAACAATGACTTCCAAGCATTGGTAGAATGTCATCTGTGACAGTGTTGAGGGAAATATGTCGCAGATATGGCGAGTATTGGAAAAGAGGTCCAAGTTTAGAAACATTGAACGGATCAGTAGATGTCTCAAGATGAACACTAATCAATGATGTTGTGTATGTCAGCGGTTCCTCATCAAATGATTCTGTGATTCGCCGTGCTGACCAATGTAAAACAGTGAGATTTCGACAGCATGATAACAAATGTGCCAAAGAAAAGTCAGTCATCCAAGACAGCCTTATTCTCAAATCAGTCAATGTTTTTGCAAGGTACGAGAATGCGGCGTAGAGCGGAGCACATAGGGAATTATGGTTATCGCCTGCTATAATGTGCGTAAACGAACGGTTAGTATTTGTTTCCGATACTGGGATACTCAAGAACTCACATCCAGTGTCTAGCCTTACTGTACGCAATCCACTAAAATTGTATTGCCTAAAGAATCCGATCCACGGATCCATGAACTTTGCTCCAAACACATGCAACTCTCGGATATGGGGTGCAATTGTAGGCAATACCCTGTTTACGACAGGTAATGATGGATTTTTGGTAGAGATATCTACAATACGCCAAGGTACAGGGCATTGAAGTAGTTTGTGCCGCCAGAGGCGACAAACATCCATGCATGTGGCTACCATAGCCATATCGAAATGGCTCAAGATGTTGCAGAGAATCTCGGAAGGGAATTGAACGACAAAGTCTACTCGGCGATTCATCTGTGATTGCACCACCTCGAGCTGTTGATGGAGCAATCCACAGTGAACCTTATTCAAACAAACATCAATGCCTTTTTGGAGTACTTTGCTGGCGTCTTCCTGGTTTCCTTGAATAGAGTAAATCTTGGCAGCACGGAGAAATGATCTGTAGTTTTGTGAATCGATTTTCGTCAACAATAACGCATCCTCCAGTTCTTGACGGTTGTTTGACGTTTTCTTTGATATGTGTGCCCTGAGATCAATGACTCTGATCGCTGTGTCGAAAAGTTCATTGACAATTGTTGTTGAATGCGTAAATGCTTCGATGTATTGTTCTGAGTGTATTGATCGCTGGATTTTGGAGATTTCTAGGCCAAGAGATGGCACTGCAGATGTAGGTAACTGCATTGGGCTGCCATTTGATGCCGAATCTGTTTCATTCAATCTCTGGTTGCCGTTCGTAGCAGCTTTTTCCAGTGACATTACGATCAAGTAAACGGGAAAGAGGCAATGGTTTGCGCCATCGATTGCGGTCGATATTTCTAATTCAGCGGTAGACATAGCGTGGGGCAACATCACCAGGCAACATTCATAGTAACGGTAAGTTTTGCATGCTTACTACTTTTGGGCCCGATTATAATTTTACTGCGCACTTTTTCCAACGCTGGTTTGTTGAGGCTCATTACGCTAGTCTTCCTTCATGGAGCCTGTGTACTTTACCTTGGTATCCTCTGAAGTATCGCCTTCTGCAACCAACCTTCGGAAATAAGAAGCTACTCGATTTCTTTTTTTGAAATCAGGTACTTGTGCCAATGCTTATTTTGGCCACAATCGAGTTATCCCTGTCCGAACTGTGAGAGCCGAAGCAGTGTACACAATTCTGACCGACATTTGCTATGTATATTGTCATTTTGGCCTTATGCACCTGGTATCTTTGTTCTTTAGTCTTCTTCGTGTATGTGCCACGAGATCCAGCCTTATTCGATCCGGCATATCCACAATCCTAGGACGTAAACTTGCTCTCCTCTCAGGTCCTATATCACTAAAATCCAGAACCATGCACAAAGGAACAGTAAGACGACTCACTAAAGGCAAACTTCACTCGTAATGCCAAATGGCTGTCTTTAAACCAATGTACGACGATGACACGCATAAAAAAAAGCTGCTAATGGTGATAGTGACTGTGTGAGTTCGACATCGAAATAGGCTTGACCTGCTGCAAGTTTCCTCATGCAACACTCGGTACCTCATGTCCGACAACATTCCTCAGTACAGTAGCCTTTTCCTATCCGATGAACTCCACAGTGGCGGCGAAGAAGGTGGATCGCCCGACTCTGACAACACCATTGAACGATCAGTGAATGCCGTTTCAGGTTACATGGATTCCGATGCTGACAGTGTTGAAGACGTTGGCGATGACGACGACACAGAGGATGACGAACGACGCATGAGTGATTGCGCTCGTGAAACAAGCGCAGTACGCGTCTATGAAGAAACACACCCGGATCATCACCAAAAAGCAACGGGAGGACGCGAGATTGCAGATCACGAAGCGATCTGGTCCGTGTCGACGTTTAGACCAGACTGGGGAGTCGAAAAGATGCGCGACAACAATCCGTTGACTTATTGGCAGTAAAGCTTCTTACGGACTGGAAACCGAAAAAGATGCTGATATCGATGCCGAATAGATCCGATTGTCCTAACCCTAAAGCCCCACACACAGTCGATTTGCTCTTCCATCAAGCGACTTTTATCAAGGTATGCCTAATAACAAGTAGCGAATCAGTAGACTCAAGCAGAAGCAGCAAGTGTCTATATTTATAGATTACACGCAGGACGAGAGTTACACGCCGAAAAGCATCTCCATCCGAGGAGGAACGACATACCGTGATTTGCATGTGGGTTTTTCCAGCTGGCGGTGTTGAAAACGGGATTGACATTGAAACGCAGGAAGTAACGGCATTGGAGTGCCCTGAAACGGTGGGCTGGCAGAATGCCGATTTGTGTGCAGCGACAGGGTATGTTTTACGTGGTTGCGTGCGGACCATGTAGCTTAATGTAGCTTATGTCAGTGAACCTGTGCGAGTGTTCCGACTGCAGATCGCAGTACTGAACACCCATCTGAACGGTCGAGATACACATATTCGTCAAGTCAAAGTCTATTCTGTGCTTCCGTAAAGTTTACCACGCTATTCAAACCCACCAAACTCAGTATGACTAACCTTTTGATTCTGTGAAACAGATCCTACCTCCAGCAACAGCAGCAGCGGCTGCCAGAGACGAGCAGCGAGGGTCCATCTACCCGCATATTCAATAAAGGCCTTCGGTAGCAGGGTGCGTTCCCAAAGATAGGGGCCGAGAGGAAGGGGCAGCATCATTCTAGCGTACAAATTCTGCAAGGAAAAAAAAAGTCGGATAACAATAAACTCAGTTGTGTTCGAAACGCACTCTTTCTTTCTTTCCACCTTCTTTCTCCCTTCCCTTGAAACCCGACGATCGGCAATGTCATTCCTTGATCTACTTGCCGACAAAGAGCTATGGGCATATATCTTTGGTTATGCCAGTATCGCTTGTTGGTTCGTAGTATTCACTCCGTAAGTTCCGTCTTTCTTTGCATAAGGGCCGAAAAAACTGACAGCGGTTGAACAAGACAACTATGGGAAAACTTTGTACGCAAAAACACGGACGGCGTGTCTGTCACGTTCCTACTGTTGTGGATCTTTGGCGATGTGTTTAATCTTGTTGGTGTTTTCCTCGAAGATCTACTTGTCACCATGGTAATAAGTTGGGAGCTAAAAAGGTCAACAATCCCGATCTAACAAAGCCCGATACAAAAAAAAAGCTCCTTGTTGCATTGTACTATTTGTTTGCAGACACGTTGCTGATGGGCCAGGTGCTATACTATCGCTATGCCTACGAGGGCCGGAAAGGGCTGGCGGACGAAAGCACGCGGTTGCTGGACGACGACGTGGTGGTCTCAGAAACGATAAGAGTCAAGGACCCCATGAGAACCCGACGCACGATCCGCATCTTTGCCTTTCTCAGCATTCTCTTATCTACGCTGTTGGTCGTGGGGTCTGCGTATTACTTTTTCGGAATGGATGAGAAGGCCGATGTCCGCCATCTGCATGTGCTCCCCCAGGTCCTTGGCTATGCGAGTGCTCTGCTGTATTGCTGCAGCCGCGTCCCACAGATCATGCAAAACTTTAGAACCGAAAGCGTCGAGGGTTTGAGTTTATGGATGTTTGTGTTTAGTGTCGCTGGCAATGTGACCTATTGTGTGGTAAGTTCTCATCTTTGGGAAAAAAAGGAGGAGGGGGATGGCTAACGCGGATTCTGTAGTCTATTTTCTTAAAGTCAACAGACCGCACCTACTTGCTTACAAACTTTCCATGGCTGCTCGGCAGCGGCGGCACATTGTTTTTCGATTTTACCGTAAGTGTGCAGCTTTCTGTCAGGCGTGTGCGATAGACTGAGTTTGGCGCCGCTTTAGATCTTCTTCCAATTCTACACGTACCGCGTTGCTCGTAATCCGGCCGCATAGGGATACCAATAACCATTATCTTATACATTCATCCGTTTTATTTCCGTTTCTTCAACAAGGCATTAGACTTTTTTTGCATGCATTCGCCTTTAAGATATTCAAGCAGTACCATACAACATCTCATAAAAAAGCATTCATCCTGGGCATGGATTCAAAATAACAGACTGGCGAGTGAGTGTGTGTGTGTGTGGGTATATACTCAGACGTGCTATTGCTGATCATCGACCAAGTCGTGCTACGGCGCAAGATCCCTCATTTCTTGGTCTACCGGATCTATTGATCCATCGTCCTTCCGATCGTCTCCATCATCCGCCGCGAGTTCCTCTTTGATATCGTCGGCGATCGGAGGCAGATAGTACACCTCGTCGGCATAATTATCCATCTCCTCGTCATCGGAGTCGACAAACGCTTGCACGTTCTCAACCGTCGTGACATCAACAATGATATCCTCATCATCCTCTTTCCGACGAGACACCTCCTCCGCAGGTACCTGTATAATGTGCTTAGAAAGCTGCCCGATCCCCCGCATGAACACCTGCATTACCACATCAAACTCGTCTTCCTGTTCCTCGTATTCTAAATTCTCCTCGAGCTCGGTAAAGTCCGGCGCAAACGCACTCCAGTTCTCTTCATGCTTGGTGGTCCACAGATAAATGTTGCCATAACTGCTCACAGAAGCTATCACCGGACGGATAGGATGCCACTAAAAGAACGCTATCAGTCGAGGATCGCCACGAGATGATAAACACGAACCGATAAATCATCCAGCGGCTCCTTTGGGCCCTCCAAGATCTTGACCAAGTTGCCAATGTTTTTGTCCCATATGTATATATTGTGCTCAGCCTTGTGTCCCGAACCTTCATTGTTCCTGATTTAGTTACCGAGATCTGAAACACCACATGCTCGCTGCTACCTCCAATAACAAACTCGCCATCCGCACTGAAGCACGCGCTGTTCCATTGGATCCGATTCACTAGATCTTGAAACTTGTTTTTCAGCGTAGGAGTGCCATCGTGATCTTCCAATCGATAGTATCGCATGACTCGATCGTTGGCATTGATCAGAATGTCCCTGCAAACACCCAGTAAACACAACATGCTTCACTGGCTCTTGGAGCACTTACTTTCCATTGCGACTCCACTGGATATCCTTGATCGTGGTGCTGGTGACACGAACCGAGTACACCGTCTACATGGATCGTGAGTTACACAGAGAAACCCTATCTTTCCATGATCCATACCTCGTACGTTTCCCCGTCGATAATGTAAAGATGGCCCTTGGACGTCCCTGCGTAGATCCGACTCCCGGTCTTGTTCCACGACACGGCTGATACAAAATACCTGATCCATGTGAATTTCAGGTAAACAGAGACGCGCAGTGCCAAGCACTTACTTTCCATTTTCATAGTCTGGATCCACGGCCAGTTTCGTGATTTTGGTTTTGCCTTCGGACACGTCGACCACGACGGGATTGTTTTGATGCAGCGCGGCAACAAACAAAAAGCTGCATGTTTCTGGTCAGCTACAATCAATTAATCAATAACACCCTGCCATACTTGTTTTTGGGATGCATTTGGGCCATCATGAGCGCGCTGGTAAATCGTACGCGCATATATTTTTCGCCCGTAATAAGATCCCATACAACGCATGTCCAGTCTTTCGAAGCCGATAAAAGATATCTACCATTGCGAGACCAGCTGTTTTGGTTCAGGTCAGTAACAGCCGTCTCTCTCTCTTTTTTTTCTTTCTCGTCAAACATTCACCTCACACTGGCTACCGGTTTGATATGTCCGGCAAGATTCCGTGCAATACCCTTGGTATCAAAGTCCCACACGAGACATCGTCCGTTCTGACACCCTGCCGCCAGTAATGTTCCGCGTCGATTGAATTTGCAGTTCAACACAAACCCATCTTCAAGTGTTTCTTCAATGATTTGAGGGTACTCCTGTTCCCACGGATCTTCAGACCTTTAGCTTGATGGAACCAAATAGTGGGAATTGCTTTTGATCCACGACATACCTAACAGTTGCAAATTCATGGTCAAGGCGCGATTATTAAAGGCGAAGACAACTCGGCGTTTTAGTTACACCGAAATTGATTTTCGACGCGCCTTCATCGTGTAATTGAGTAGCCAGCACACAATAGAGTGCCCTCTCAGCATCATATCAAAAGCGGGTTACTTTCTTTCCTTTGTACAAACAGTAACACCGCTTCTTTTACTTCGATCCCCACTTCTCTGCCCGCGGAAAAATGACAGAGGAGTATAACACACTTGTTCCTGCCTGGAAGAAGCAAGGAGATCTTTCGCTTGACTTTCAAGTTGCTCAGCTGTTGCCATATAAGGATCCTAACAGATATCTTTACCTTGGAAAACTCTACTTGTTGCAAGCACATTGCATTCCTGCCATTCGTGCCTTCAGTGACGGACTACGTGTTATTAAATCGTACAGCGCACGATATCTTTTGCTCCAGATGCTACGAGCCGAAGCAGAAGCACGTTTGGATACCCGAGCCGACTTTATCACACATTGCCCATGCGATGTTTTATGTGATATCCTGTCTCACCTATCCAAAGTAGACGCGGTTGCATGCGTCCATGTTAGTCGCAGTTGGCGCTACCGTATACTGGACTGTCGCGTGCCTTGACGCTACATGAGCGCTCACGATGTTCATCCGCACTTGTTGGAGCTGAGAACGTTGTCATTGGTAACACATCATGTTGAGAAATTGGGTTTGGCCACTCATTCGAGCAAAATGGCAGCGTGTCTTGAAACTATTCAGAACGCATGATTTCTACCGACTTTATTCCTTGAGAATACGGGATATATGTATGTGTTTTTGTGCTTCCTATCTCGCACTGTTCCATGATAAATCTAACACTTCATGTTTGGCTGGCATCAGCAGCTTCGCAATATCGTTTGACTGACTTTGGGGAGGTCATCCTCGGTGCTTTACATTACGTTTCGGAAACTGTGACAGAGTTTCGGCTCGAGTATGTTCGACGCATCGGTTATATCGGTCATCCTGCAAACATTACCATCATGTTGAAAAGTACACTAACTCTATGCAAGCGTCTTACCGTTTTGAAATGTCATGTAAGTTCTTTCAGAGATGTTCCTGACCATTTTTAGGGTTTCCGCCCCACTTTCTTGGGGCGGATCGATTTGGAAGGATTGTCAATCGAGATGTCGATCATTGTTCCAATCCTGTATCACTCCCCGCAGCTACGTTTTTGCGATGGAAGCCAAGTGACGGTGACATTTTGTCCGTCATCGAACATAAGTGTCCAGCGTTATCAACATTCATCATGCACAGTCCCCGATTTGATGACCTTTACAAGCATCTTTCGTACTCAAAGATATCTGCAGGTGAAGGTCTCCAACGCTTGATCCTGCGTGGCATAAGTACAATTCAACCATTGGCAGTACGACTGGAAAGAAGTACTCATTCACTGAAAGCTTTACATCTCTCGCCAACAAATAGCTCACCTGAAAACTGGACAGCTTTATCATCCTTTCTAGCAGTCAACATGAGCTATCTCCATATCGATATCTTTTATAACCCATCCATCGTGCACCACCTTCCAAGCATTCTTCTTGGATGTCGCAATTTGGAGGATCTATTTCTAAATGGCAACGAATCCATTCTACCAAACAAAGCCTATCATGATACCTCAACGATGGAAAGCGTACAAAAGCTCAAACTGCGGGCGATCGATATCCACAATGTAGCATTCATCGACTTACTGCACTTATTCATAGCAAAAAAGCGAGCTGCTGTCCTGTCAATGCTTGCGATTTTTAGCATGTATGAGTACGAATGCAGATGCCCTGCATGCTGCTGCTCGCATACGAAGCTTGAACTTCTCTAACTATCAATTGGGTCCATGATGATGTTACCGCGGCTGATATTCGAATATTTACGAAATTGCTTGGAAACTTGCCCCGATTGATTTATCTGGGAATCCATGGTATAGGGTTGACAGCTGCCGCAGTGAGAAATATCACGGCGTGTCCTGTGTTGCAAGTCGTCGATATAGGACGATGGGAGCACGGGTTAAATGAAATAACAGTGATTCTGGAATATCCTTTTACGTTAGTTGAGTACCCGCAGGATTCTTATGATGAATAAAAACGCAAATTTTTCATGCGATGATGATGATATTGGCCTTTTTTTAACGATACAATTGAACCGAGCAATAATAGATTATTTTTGCAGAGCATAGTACCTAAATCGATATCATCCCAACATAATTATTTAAGTCTTCAATTAGCTTTTTACAGTCAACATACCAGTCAAAAGGTGGCATTCGCTACTGACTGAAATGCTGAGCATATGCAAGCATGGAGTGTTATCAAATAAGTCAACATGATTTGTGCCAATTGATTGCACTATGATGCAGGAGGTACCTGCTTATCCTGACTTAACACGTACACTCGCAAGTTTGAGTTGCCAAATACGTACTTGACTTTTATACTTCGAATATTTAAACTAACACTTTTAGTGACAAAAGTTGTAGTGAAAACAATGTACGTACATGATGAAGGTTGATCAGCATACCTGAGAGTGAAATCAAACGAAGGCATTTCTCCTAAAGCACGACATTGAAGGTACTAAGAAGCCTCGGATATGTGGATTTAGTATCTGAAAAATATGTATTTTCAATTGCCAGAGCTGCTATGTATGGATGCATAATTTCAAAGGGTTGCATTGTGTCCAGCGATCGATCATTATCTCGGAACGGTTACCTCACTTTCCTTTTTGGTAATACTCACTCATGCAGACATATCTTCCATATGCGGTATATCGTCATAGCCATTAACATGAACGCGTGTCAACAACTATCACCTGGTTTATCATTATCCGTTACGGACCGTCACCATAACGATAGACATCACCCGTTCTCCAATAACACCCCGACATGACATACATAATGGATATACAGTATAGTCATGATATAACCTTGGATAACATCGGTATTAGGAAGTCTCACCCATGATAAGCATTCAATATAAATAGAGCGAACTCTTCAACAATAAACTACGATTTTAAGATCGTTGACTTCTATTGTCTCTTTTCGATTCTCGATACTTCGCTCTTATCTCAAGTTGACTTCATTAATGCAAATGTGTAACAAAAATACCGCTATTGCGCCAATTTCTTTTATTACTTTGAGTACGGCAGTAAATAATTACCTATACAGTCGATTGATATGTAAAAACGGTTGCGCAAGGCGAGGTTTTCAAAAACAAGAGAGTGCAACTCCTGATATGTACGTAGTTCGCATGTTTATTGACTGCCGTGTGGAAAAGTGCAGTTTTCTTTACATCATGTTAGGACGAAAATCACTAGATAATATGCAACACGCATGAATATGCAACTAGCCGGGCCATATTCCCTCTATAAGGCGAGATTGATTGTAAGCCACAACAATTTTATAAATGATGTTTTGTTACTACTATTTACACTTCCTAAAAAATGCGGAGGTCCGACGTTGTCGATTCCTGCACTGGTAAAAAGCGAAAGACCACTATACATTTACCGTGATTACCGTCGTTAGGATTAAGCTGCAGGAAAGTACTCATTATGCATAATGTATACGTAAAACTTTTTGATGTACCCACCTTCCAACCACATTTGCAGTAAAAATTACATACGCATCTATAAAAGCTTAGCCAGCATAGGTGCTAGATCCAATTAATTAAAGACACGTATGATAACCGCATCAAGCATTTTACCCCAGAAAAAACGTACAGTCGAGCAGGGGGCCTGTACGACTAGCAGCGAGCTGTCTCAACATAAGTATCTTCTCGTCAATGACCATACAGGTATCCCTTACGATGACATACTTTCAGCTTTCGAGTATACAAACCATTACTGAGCTAAAGCCCTTTTCTTATAGAAATGGAACGATTGATTGAGCAAGCCCGAGTTATAAATAATGTTAGCGGTAGCTACTTTGACAGTCCAATCCATGGGCAACTTGAAAAGGGGATTAACGTCCTCGACTCCGGCTGTGGTATGTAACCCCAATGCCTTGATACATCATTCCATGATAAATAACTAATACTAATATTGTCTTCTACAGGCCCTGGAGTTTGGATATTGGAAATGAGTGCGAAATATCCACAATCAACATTCTATGGTGTTGACATTGAACCAGTTTATAACAACACAATCAAATCAAGCAATTGTAAATTTTCAGTGCACAACATACTCGAACCGATGCCGTTCCCTGATAATTATTTTGACTTCATTCACCAGCAATTTCTTACCGCCGGTATACCTGCTAAAAGCTGGCCTTCACTATTGACGGAAATGCTGCGCATACTTAAACCAGGTGGATGGATCGAACTAACTGAGTTTGTTATAATGGACATTATCAACTGTGGTCCAAAATTAGCGGTTCTGAATAAATGTTGTAAGTACCTGATCTCCCGCTAATTCTACTTTGAATCTAATGGTACTGTAGTTAATGACCGTGGAAGTGAAGATGGAATCAGATTTTCACTTGGAAGAGAATTAGAAGCTTACTTGATGAATGCTGGGGTTATTGATGTTACACCGAGACCAATGTTATTTCCTATGGCTCACGGCGGACCTGACGGTCAATTTTGGTAAAGTACTGCTTCTACTAATCTTAGCTTTTATCTCAATTATTCATAATAGGTGTGAGAATGTAATGCAAATTTTTAGCCGGCAATTTCGGCCTGCTATTGTCAAACGCTCCCCAGAACTTGAAGACCCCGTAGCTTTTGAAAATCGTTTATCTGAGATCAGAGAGGAGTGTGCGAAAAACAATGTCTTTATGCTTGTGTATCGTTATTCTGCCCAAAAGCCTTTTGGTGCAAGTAGCAACTAGAGAAGAATTCACCGTGAAGTAAGCATTGCACCTATGTATAATATATACTCTAAAATTTTATGGGTCTTGTTATTCTTGGTGTAGGCTCCGTCGAGGAAGTCGATTCGTTCTAATAAACGTGATGACTATAATATGTTACAAAAAATAATATCATACGCGCTCATAAGTTTTTATGTATGCATTTTTAAGTCGAAAAGACGAAATGGCGCGTGGTAGCTGCAACGTCAAGATTTGGCGGAAAAAGGAACAATATCTAAATTGTATATGTTATTCTTTTCCGGCATGAACGTGCCTAGTAGTACAGATCAAGAATACCTCAGGGAAGTTACCTTGAATTCCAAAACCGGTTGTTATCTGCGTACATTTGACACTTACCTATTCTTGAATATTTCAAAGTTGAATGGTTAGAGTCACTACACCTGAAGGTTCACTGGATGAACAATATTAAAATATTATTATTACCATAGTATATCCGTCAACATACGGTCATATAATACTAAACGTACGAATATGCTACACGAGCGTATATGAACTACCTCTACTATTTACTTTTACACTTATGTAACGCTATTGTAGGGTTAAGATAGAATAAAAATGGTCTACTCGAATAGTTGATATTATAATAGTTTCCGGAAGGGAACTATCCGTATTGAGACTTATCCATACGGCGGTGGAATTTAATGACCTTTGAGCTATATGGTGAATTAGGTCCTTAAATAAGTCTGTAGTTGAATAATGTCTGTAGTATAACAATTCTCTCCTACTTTTGCTATAATTCTCTGAATAATGGCTGTATTGGATGGGGTGTGAAGGTATATGAGGTAGCTTGGATTCTGATGTTCGTGCTTAGACATTACTTGCATGCGTAAGGTTGCTAGTTACATCATCGGTGTTGATATAATACCTCCAAAAAAATTCCCATGCGCAATCCAAATTGTGCTGCTGGACATTATTTTCTTAAGTTTGAGACGGTTTTAGATGCTGATGTGCTATCGTTGCTAAAATTCTGCCTATCTATAGATACCACTATTATTTTGTTGTATGCAAAAACTCGAATTTTCTCCAACGAACCAAAGTAAAAGGAAATCCATTCCTCTGACACCAGTAAACGGTACTCTATTACAGTTCGGTATGTGCTTCTAGTTATATCAGAGTTACAACCATGACCTTGAGAAAGTTATTTTTGTCATATCGAACATTAGCGAGAGTTAAGCAGGCGATACCGCAATTGCCATCATCTGCTGCTTTCCTATAAGTGAAGATAGGTTAACAAATAATAGTTGATGGGTTATTTCAAAATTCCCTGGCTTCGTGCGGATGTCGCGAAGTTTCTTGGCAGAGACTGAGAGACATGATCTTAGTATCAGTGTGGAGCTTCGGGTGTTCGACTACGTGTGTAGTAGCTAGAGGATAAGCTTAGCGTTGTTGATGAGAAAGTTAAAGAATAAAGCATGCTTACTAATTCTGTTCATTTCAATTATCACATACTTTTCTATGATGTAATAGTTCACATAATATGACAACTGGGTACCTTGTTATTATTTCGCCTGCTAACTCATGGAAGGGGTAATCGTTTCATTCCATACAATAGAGGTCAGATGAGCAATGTCGAAAGTGTGGGACATCTTCCACTTGGGATGTGATTGCGAAACATACAGGCGAAAGAATAAAAGCACAGGATGATGCATACAAATCTTGCAAATAACATAATGTACAAAGTAGTCGATCGCACGATCAATACCGAACAGCCGGTTATGCCCATACTTTATCAATTGTTGACGGAAATTTTGTACACGTCATTGAGATAGTTGTTCGGAAGATTAGGTATACCTGATCATTCAGCAGTGCGGTGATATTTGTAAAAAAAAAAAAAAAGTGAAAGCACCCTCATCTATGGTAATGAAAAAGAAATCGCATTCGGCACCAAAAGATGCTTCCAATTTTTTTTGGTAAGTCGTAAGTTAGTTCATGCTTGTTTACTAACTACCACGTGCGTCTCCTACTTTTGTGTCAGGTTAATGTCAGCTGTATCTATTCATGCTAGAAATATTCGAGAAATTTCATACGTATTGTAATACCTCGAATTCGTAAGATTTCTCATTCTTGTGCGCTTATGGTGAGACATAGTGATCAATTAGACTTTCGACAGGTGCGTCCCAGAAGCGAAAACGCTGTAACTTCAAAGTAACAATTGGAGTATTATTGTTATTTGTATATCTGACACGTGCGTATAAAATAAAAAGAAGAACATCACATTATTTGAATCTTCCCCCGCCCAAAGAGAGAGGCCTAATTGTTCTAGAACCCACTTTACACATATCATTATGCCGGAAGCGTAATATTTTACTATGATGCGATTATGCAATCGATCGTCTATAGAGAAACTGACTGTGTTAAACAACAGATGAGCTGCAGTGTCACAATTTCCATTTCATTATACTTTTTCCGAGACTACGCATATCATTAGTTAGCATAGCTAGTATTTGACTGCTAAAAAAAACATAGTGGATATGCTAATTTTGATAGGACAATTACTCACCATGCTCGCTGTTGTAAAAGTTATCTGCATATATAAAAGCATCGTCTGTGCAAGGACTGCTTCAAATACATTAAAATTTTTATAATGACATTCATGTCAAGAATTTTGCCTCCAAAAAGACATACTGATATAGCAAAGTTTGCGGTCAGCGCTACTAGCAGCAAAGAAACGTCGCAGCATAAGTACATTTTTGTCAATGATAAAAAAGGTATGATGCTTTATCATGACATGTTCTCGACTTGTGTAGATAGAAACCTTAGCAAACCAGACTTGCATACTTCTCATAGAAATTGAACGATTGATCAAACAAGCTCGAGTTATAAACACTCTCAGCGGTAGTTATTTCGATGCTCCAATCCATGATCAACTCGAAAACGGGATTACCGTCCTCGATTCTGGTTGCGGTAACTATTAAGCAAGGTACATCACTTTTCAGCTGTTAGTAACAATTTTGAACTGTGTTATACAGGTCCGGAGGTCTGGACATTGGAAATGAGTGCCAAATATCCACGATCTACGTTTTACGGTGTTGATATTAACCCAGCTTCCGATGACATAATGAGACCAAACAACTGTAAATTTATCACGCAAAACATACTTGAACCGATGCCATTCCCTGATGATTACTTCGGCTTCATCCATCAACAATTTCTTACTGCTGGTATACCGTCCAAAAATTGGCCTTCATTGCTTGCCGAAATGATGCGCATACTTAAACCAGGAGGCTGGATCGAATTAACCGAGCACATACCAATTGATATTATCAATTGTGGTCCGAAATTCGCAGCTCTGAATAAATGCAGTAAGTAGCTCCTTCTCCCAGCTAGTTATAGTTGAATTTAATTTTGGAATTATAGTCGAAGACCGTGCGAACGAAAATGGAATCAGATTTTCACTCGGAAGAGAACTGGAACGACATTTGCTTGATATTGGAGCCGTTGATATTGCAGTGCGACCGATGGCATTTCCTATGGGACATGGGGGACCTAACGGTGAATTTTGGTAAGTATAGCATTATCGCATTTTGGTTTTATCTAAAGTGTGCATAAAATGTAGGTGTGAGAACATTTTAGGACTCTTTCACGGGCAATATTGGCGATCGGTTGTAAAGCACTACCCAGGTTTTGAAGACCATGAAACTTTGGACAAATACCTGTCGGAGACTATGGAGGAATGTGCAAGAAACAAGGTCTCGATGGTTGTATATCGCTATTTTGCCCGAAAGCCTTTTGGTACCAGCAGTACCTAGGAGTAAAATAACAAATTTATAATAGTCAACTAGTATATTCTATCCATAACCATCATTTCTACTGCCTTGCTTTGAATAGCTCTTTTTAATTACGTCCATATATGTATATAAGCTTTACACAGACTCAACTTATCTACATGCAATCGATAGTAAAATCCTAGGCAATTTCTATTTAACTACAGATATATAAGCCTAGAGCGAATTATTACTGATAACATAGTCTTAAATACAGTACAAGGTTATTTTTTTGAGGCTACGTCGAAAAATAAAGTATGTACGTAGTGTCACAATGCTTTTCGCTTTTTGTTAGCTACAGCATTTAGGGCTATGTAAATTGTGTGTATTTAGGAGCCACGTCTTTCAGCTGCAACACTGTTAGAGAACGACTTGTAGTATCCGAGATAGTTTTCCGATAGGTACGTATCCATTTCCTTAGGAATCATTGCTACTTGATATCCTTAGCTAGGTATTTAGCATCCGCACTATATATTGGAAACTGACGTCACCAGTATGATATGTACTAATCACTTTGTGGGTGGTTATGGTGGTGCAACGTTGAGTGATACAGACACAAGCCTTAAGTTTGTGAACTGATGTAATAGAGTCTAGTCACATCCCCCTAATTCAGTATTAGTATAAATATCAGTATCCCCCCAAATAAACACATCGGTTGTTACACAGTACTCTTACAACTGAGTAATACACTGACCAACGTTCCTTACCCTCTTTCATCTACAGACTTCAAGTCCCGCCACAAGCATCTTTAATTGAGCTCGTAAACAGAAATTAATACTGGTACTTATTTCAAGGTAATATATTATTAATTATATTTCGACTTGTAAGATTTTATGGCAGTGTATCAATTGTTTTTCTATTAGAATGTACGTTACATATGTGAGTGACCAAATATCGATAATTTCCAAGAGTCGCCCATCCAATCTGCAATCAGGCAGCGAGTTTCGACCAACATGGCTTGTGCGTGTGGATGATATGGCTCTTGTACAGGGGTCCGAAGCAAAGAAGGAAGGGTACTGTGCGCTATCGTACTCCTGGAACTATTCTGGTGATATCGAAATTGATGACCGCGGGAAGTCGACTTTTATTGACCGTTCTAAGCATAAAATCATCTTTAATCGGCGCAAAAACGGTGAAAAGCATCAAGAAGAGCATCTTGTCAGATTCGAGGATGTCATTCAACAGATTTGCAAGGACTTCCAAATCAAGTACATCTGGTACGACAAAATGTGCATTGATCAATCAGACAAGGTGGCAAAACAGAACGAAATCAAGCAAATGCATAAGATTTATCGCGAAGCGAATTATACGGTTGCACTGATCCGCGAACTTCATGTACCCGAGTCAATCAAGAGGATAGATTGGACAAGCTATGTCAAACACCGTTTCACACGCATCATCAAGAGGAAAAAGCGGTTCGCTGAAAGAGAAGCGTACGAGCAATGTATACGTGATATTATCGAGTCCGAGTGGAGCAAGCGATTGTGGACTCTTGAGGAAGCTGTGATGTCTCAACGAATGGTACTTGTGGGCAGCAATGCCCATATGTGGTTAAACTTCGAGCGAGTGCTTTCTGGAAGCTTGTTTTTTGCGTCGCCTCAAACTCCGTCCGGCGCGTGGATGAACTATGGTGTTTTCGGCAGACGACCGACCGCAAACGCCATACTACAACAGGCACACACTCGCACGACTACAAAAGCCCACGATCGTGTCTTTGCACTAGCCAACATTTTTGCTGATCGGTTTCAGGTCGATATCAATTACAGTCTCCCTATAAAGTCAGTGATGTATCAATTTTATGCTCGCTTGGCAGCGGTTGACTTGACTATTCTCTGTTTCGGTAAGCCTGGGGAATCTTATCGCAGCACTATCCGCGGTTTATATGATCTACCTTCCTGGACTGGGGTGAACGGGGCCCACATTCAAGACCCAGTAGTGCCTACTATACCACCACAAGATTTCAACTCTTATTCCGTAGATGGAAATATGTTGATGCATATCCATAGCTGCAGATACACCAAGATCGCTCCAACAGAGTGGTCTGAGTACTTTCCCGAAGAGTTACCAGAAAGCGGCTTCACTGGTGGACTACAGCTTACTCACTACCTCGATGGGTTTAGTTATAAACTCAGTAAACGAGGCCTGGTCGTTGTCAAGACATCTTTAGACCAAGGACAAAGTGAACCCGATGCAGCTACATTATCTTTGACCGAGGCATGCGATGAATGTATTTTGCTCGATATTCCTTTTATTTGGAACGCAAGTGCAGTGCTTTTTCCAGTTATTCGACGGAACGAAGACACATATAAGGTTATTGGAGTACTTCTACTTCGGACATATATACTCAACAGAAACACCGGATTGGAGGCAATTCATCTGGACGAACTTTTCGATACTGATGAAGGCACATTTATCTTATCGTAAATGATCTTTTTGTTTCTATGTAGTCAAAGTAAGCAAACATAGTTGCATAGAAGAGGATATACGTATGTATTTTCCTTCTTGTACTGGGATTGGTCATGATAGTAGTGCCAATGACACTATATATGCGAGTGCTATGAAGTACACATTTAATTTTATGTAAAAGTCTCGGTATTCACAACAGCCGAGTTGGTTGAATATTGTCGTCAATGAACTCTTCGGGGCACTTGTGTGGCTCATCCTATTGAAAATACTTCAATAAGATGGTACCGACGGCTTTGTAAGCTGGGCTATCAATCGATTTTTTAAAACACGGGAAACATAGCAGTGATCATATCCGGTGACCGCGTTATTATGGAGGTGCTCGGCTACGCCAGTAGCTAAACCATGTAGCACTACGCATGCGTCACATTTTACGGTTAATGAGAGTGGCAGGATTGACGAGCAGCATCTAAAGCCGTGCATTATGTACTGGGTTGGCTTGAAATCTAATACGTATAGCATACAAAGCTGACTTCAATCCAAGGCTTCCGTTTCGCTACCATCAAAGTCATCCATAGAATTAATTATTTCGTGACTATAGGCCATTACTTACTGGGTTCGCTCGTCATCCGCCAAGACGACATGGTAATCATCATATTTGATGGGGCGTATCAAATAGCTCCGGCAATGTATGTACAAAAGTTGATTGTCATCGATATTCGAAAAGGCGTCTTTACAGACTAAAATGATGACGATTAGACGATTTGGTTGCACTCCAGCTACACCTATACTAGAAAGAAGGTCATAGGAATCCACGGTTGTCGCACCCATAGGTTCTCCATTCCAAGAATATAAACTGGCTCCAAAGTACACAATTGGTAGGTCACCATGGGTTATTGGTCGATAAAAGCTTTTCATTACAGCTGAAACCTCCTTACTGTAGTCAATGTCGATGGATACTGCGCCACGAAAAATATTGGCCAGTGCAAATATCTTGCCGTCCTTCTTGGTGCTCGTCCGACAATGAGCATACGAGATGACTTGGCTTACACTTTTCAGTTTTCTGTCTCGGAATCCTAGTATATTGTTCGACAAAGAATCGTCTTACTTGTGTATGTCATCCTGCTTGATATTGACAAGTGACGAAAAATGAGTGTTCTGTTCGACGATCAGAACCTACGCAGGCATCACCACTTCTTTCAGTGTACAACTACGTTTAAACCACAGCAATCTGTCCATTTGGTAAATGGCTGCCTGTTTGGCTGCAGGGAAGGCTGTCTTCCAGTTTTTGCATGTTAAATACTCTGAGATCGTTGATGTAGACCTCAGGCGGCAAGGCGACTGTGTAGCACGCATTAATATAGATACGGTGCATTTGATTGATTTCACATTTTTCTCTGCTTTGCTTGTCTGGTCAATGCAGATCTTGTCGTACCACACGTACTCAATGTCAAAGTCCTTGCTTATTTGTTGAAGCAACTCGTTTTATGTAACTTCACTTATTAACTTGTCCTTGGTAAGCTAATGATGTTCATTCTTAATGCGAACGTCATCTTTATCGTCTTTCGGAATGACTCCGCCGGACTGTTCCCAGCAATAGGACAAGGTATGATAGCCGTCAACAGCATCGGTACCAGGAACCTTTTTCCCAATCGGAGGTACAAATGAGCCATAACCTCCATTCAAGTAATACTTGGTAAAATTTTGGTCAGCTACTCGTTGCGTTGTGATATTCTCGATTTACATTTAAAATATGCTTTTGCGGTGGATGTTGCCACTGCATCATGCATTAGGAAGATTTAGATCACCAAGTAATTGTCGAACGAATTACTTGGCTTCAGTAACAGGTGTCAAAGAAGAGTTGTAGAAAGAAGAAATGAGGTGGTGCTATGAAAAGTGAAACTTTTCCCTTAGTATAGTCGCATAACATTCAAATACTAATCCCATTGCAGCGAGATCGACGTGAACGAGGTTCTTAATCGAGTTAAGCGACATATAAGTAAAGCACTTTAGTATATGGTAAGCTCCCTCCATTACGTATGTCAAGCAACGTAGACTGCGCTAATGTTGGAAGCCGTACTTAGCAGCTGCCGTTACACAGCCAAATAATTCTTTGTTGAGCGCGAAGGATGGAATAGTAGGGAATGTAAATAGCAAATTCAGTGTATAGTTCAAAAAGTATTGGTTTTATTGGAAGGCTATGAGAAATTCAGTGTATAAACCAATACATATTATACCTTTGGGCACATTTTTATTATGTATATGGCTATCCTATCGCTCATTAGCCATTCGTATGATGCATTAGTTTACATTGGCTGTGATGCATACTGCTGAATAGACATAATCAGACATAGCATGGTTCAGTAATAAGGAAGAATATGGAGCCACTTTCCTATGTGATTCTCAGAAACAGTACTTTCGTAATAAATGAAGATAGCTCCATGTACTACCGGTTGCAAAGTAGCATGATTCTGGTGACAATTAGCGTAATTGCCCACCAGCAGTAACAAGATCAAGATGGACGTAATTAATCTATCATGTAATTAAAGCACAATAAATATATGTCCAAACAACGAGCAGGAATACAGATACATAGTAAGGTTTCTCCAGTGCATGGCAAACTCTATCTAAGTCAACCCACACCTTGTGGCTTGTGATCTTATGCAAATTCGGGAACCGGATCCAGCACCTCCGAAACTTTCTAACTTTTTTTTTCGTATATATCAAAATGGGCACTGAGAATCGGCATCGACCTGGCCGGCTTCACCAATCGAACAAGCCCTTCAAATCGCGTCATGCTAGCAAAAACTCTTTAAAGGAGAAATCCAAGGGCAAAGTCAACCGAACTGCAATCAAGAGATCAGGTGTCAAAACTGTTGGCAAGGTTGATCGACGCAATGCAGCCAAACTCGAGCAACAGAGAAAACGTGAGGAAATAACACGCTTGCACCGTATCTTTGAAGGTCGTCAAGGTGCACCCAAGATTGTTCCTGTGATTTCCTTGTGTCCTGACACCGATGTTCACGTTGCCATTGCTTCACTCTATCGCTCGCTCGGCCAGGAACCACCCTCGACACCGTACGAAGGCTCGATTTTGGATGTTGAACGATTCAAGCAAAAGCTGCAACTGGTACCGCTTCGTCGCAACTTTGTGGACGTTATGGATGCCTTCAAGGTGGCGGATATGGCTATCCTGTTGTTGTCCGCGGAAGTTGAGGTCGATCAGTTTGGCATCAATTGTCTGCTCGGTATGCTTAACCAAGGTTTGGTTGCTGTGACGCCCGTTGTTCAGGTGTGTTTCCTTGCAAAATCAGCGTATAAGATGGAAGTGGCTAATATAGGACGGGTTAGCATATGGACAAGGTTGCTCCCAAGTTGCAGGCTTCCGTCAAAAAGTCGTTGGTTGCGTTTAACCAGCAATTCTTCCCCAATGAAGAGCATTTGTTTACCTTGGATAACGAGTCGGATGCCATGGGTGTGATTCGATACGTTACTTCGCAACGACCCAAGCCATTGGCATGGCGTGATTTGCATCCGTATTTGCTGGCCGATGAAGTACAATTTGAACCCTCGGCTCATCCGGTAAATATATGATATCTAGGGTACTCTGGATCAAGCGTGATTAACGCTTCATTACTAGGAATACGGCACCTTGAAGGTCACCGGTTTTGCTCGTGGTAACCCTTTCAATGCCAATCGATTGGTGCACTTGCAGTCATTTGGTGATTTCCAGTTGGATCGTATCACATCAGCACCTAATGGTTCCACTGGCAACGATATGGATGAGGACGAGAAACTCTTGGATTCCCCTATTCCTGAAGAACAAGATGATTTGGTCGCCGAGAACGAGCCTGACTTCATGGACAACGAGCAAACTTGGCCCACGGAAGAGGAGTTAGCTGCTGGTGAAGGTAATGCACAAACGAGAGTCTTAGTGCAGCAATGTACTTACTGTTCTGAATATAGAACAAATGCGTTTGATGGGACGCCAAATGGATCAAGACGGCAAAGTGACAAAGCGGGTACCTAAGGGCACTTCAGCCTACCAAGCCGCATGGATTGTCGACTCCGAAGATGAAGACTACAGTGAAGACGAAGACGACGATGAGATGGATATGGCTATGGATAATGAGGATGATGCTGAGCCAGCGGATGTTGAGTTCTCCCAAAGCAGTGCTCTGGATGATGAGTACGAAGATATTGTGTTGGAAGAAAAAGGTGGCTACAAGGATGAGTTAGATCCAGAAGAAGAACAGCGACAGTAAGTACTGTGTACAATGCCTCCATGCATGGATGTTCACTTTATGGTGTCCAGATATCAGCAATATATCGAGGCGAGACAAAAGGAGTTCAAAGAAAACCAAGAGTTCCCTGACGAAATGGATACGCCCATTGACAAGTTGGCGCGGGAACGCTTTGCCAGATATCGTGGCTTGCAGTCGTTCCGCACGTCACCATGGGATCCTTATGAGAACCTCCCTGTGGATTATGCCCGCATCTTCCAGTTCGAAAACTTTAAGCGCACCAAGAGTCGCGTTGTCACACAGGCCATTGTTGGTAATGTCAAGCCTGGCACCAGAATCACTCTTTGGATCAAGAATGTTCCCAAGGATGCTTATGGTATGTATGAAGCACACGGTGTGTATTCGTGGCATGCTAACAGGATTGGATAGCTGCATACAACAAGCAACGTCCATATATCGTATTCGGCTTGCTGCAATATGAGCACAAGATGTCGTTGTTGAACTTCCAAATCCAGCGAGACAATGCCTACGAGGAGCCAGTCAAGTCAAAGGACCCCATGGTGCTGCACGTCGGCTTCCGGCGGTACACCGTCCAACCCATCTATTCCCAAAACACAAACAAAGGCACTAATCATGTACATAAATTCGAACGCTTTTTACATATGGGCAAACCATCCGTCGCAACGGTCTATGGCCCAATTGTGTTTGGCAAGGTGCCTTGCATGTTCTACAAGGAAACCGATAACATCAACGGTAAGAGCTGCAAGCAAGATTATCTTGCATGATTTTACTCACATGGCGTTGTTATAGAGCCAATTCTAGTATCCACAGGAACCTTCATGAACACAGACGTAAAGCGCATCATTGCGAAGCGAATCGTGTTGAGTGGTCATCCTTTCAAGATTCACAAGAGATCAGCTGTTATCCGATACATGTTCTTCAACCCAGGTAAGATGCAGTTCATGGTTTTGCAGCAAGTATACTGATTCGGATCTGCAGAGGATGTTGCTTACTTTAAGCCCATCCAGCTCACGACAAAGTACGGTCGTGTGGGCCACATCCGGGAATCACTGGGTACTCATGGCTACATGAAGTGTATCTTTGACGGATCAATAACACAGCAGGACACTGTGCTGATGAACCTGTACAAGCGGGTGTATCCCAAGTGGAACACTGAGTTATGGAAGGGGGCTCTGGACAGCTCAGAGTACTCTTCAGACAAAATTATTACAGATTAAGTATTCTTTAGAAGCCAATAAAAGCATATAGTTGTATAATGGTTGAATCAAGCATAGCATCGTAGTCAGCATATATTCACATGCATTATATATTTATACCCGCGCCAAATTTTTTGTCATAGCTGTCATAACAACACAATGTCCACTGAAGCATTCCCACCTCTCAAAAACGATTTGCTTCTTCGCGCCGCACGAGGTACATTCGCAACCCCAGCGACTCGTCCAACATTGACGTTGTGTTTTTAGGAGAAAAGGTCGAACGCACGCCCATTTGGATCATGCGGCAGGCGGGCCGTTACCTGCCAGGTAAAAAGACTTACCGACGCGATTTTAACAGTGAGCTTCATGGTCTCTTTCTTTTGAATAGAATTCCACAAAGTACGCAAGAACCATAGTTTCTTTGAAGTTTGCCGAACTCCTGAATTGGCCTGCGAGTTGACACTTCAACCAATCGATCGTTACGGCACCCTGCTCGATGGTTCGATTATCTTTTCCGACATTCTGGTTATTCCTCAGGCACTCGGTCTTGATGTACAAATGGTCGAAGGACGTGGCCCTGTTTTCACCGACCCGTTGGTGACCCCTGCTGATATGTCGCGTCTGTCAAAAAACGTGGACGTGGAAAAGGAATTGGGCTATGTGTACAAGGCAATCACCCTGACGCGCCATAAGTTGGAAGGTCGTGTGCCACTGTTCGGATTTATTGGCGCACCATGGACATTGATGGCATACATGATCGAGGGTGGTGGCAGCAAAACGTTGTCCAAGGCCAAGAGCTGGTTGTGGAAATACACCACCGAATCTCACGAGCTTTTGCAGCGTGTGACCGATGTGGCCGTAGAGTTCTTGGTCGGCCAAGTGCGAGCAGGTGCACAGGTAAGATCCACAGGTATCTGTTCGGCTGTATGCTTATTCAAGAAATGTTTAGCTTTTGCAAGTATTTGATTCCTGGGCTGGCGAATTGAGCCCTTACGACTTCAAGCAATTCTCGCTTCCTTACATCAAGCAAATTGCTACCCGAGTACGACAACAATTGGCTGACGAGAAGTTGCCGGACGTTCCCATGGTAATCTTTGCCAAGGGCGCATGGTACGCTTTGGAAGATCTTACAGATATCGGTTACAATGTCGTATCTTTGGATTGGACCATCGATCCCGAATATGCACGCAAGGTGACTCAGGACAAGGTTGTTTTGCAAGGCAACATGGATCCTACAGTGCTGTATGGTGGCGATGAGGCTATCCGTGAAACAGCTACCCGCATGGTCCACGCTTTTGGAAAGGATGGAAAGCACATCGCCAACTTGGGTCACGGCATTCTACCCACCGTTGATCCAGAGGCTTTGAGAATCTACTTGGAGACCATTCAGAAGGTTTCGTCCGAACTTAAAAAGTAAAAAGATTTATTCATCTACAGTTTATTTCTAATACTCGTTCATTGATGATGAATCAAATACACAATGCTCATTTCACCTGGTTTCAACCATCCATTTTGTTTTGGGCAGCGTCAATGAATTTGTCATTTGAGGTAATGTTAAATAAATACAAGTTTATTATTATACAACATCCGTATAATTATGTACTCAGCCCTTGGATATATATGTATGTACAATAAGCATTTCATACAGATAGGTACAACTATATCACCGTGATAGGACTTGAGACCCAGACCTCCCAGTCATTTGGATTATTGATATCGCCAAGGAGTTTCAGTGCACGGACACCGATGCTGTATACACCTGGAGCCACCTCAGTCTTTGTAGGCTTATCCTTGTCAGCAACCAAACCCACAGATCGTGAACGATAGGTTGCATCCCAACTAAAATAAGTGTATGTTGCCTCGTTGGTAGCACGAGGATTGTATACACTATGCGCGAGAGCAAGTCCCAATTCCTGTCCCTGGTGATCATAAAGTGGAAACTCGATAAGCTTGCTCGGGGTGATCAACGACAATGCGATGTTAGGTTGCGTGCGGGAATCATTTCGGTCATATGTGAGAGGATAGGTTTCGGTATAAGCGAAATTAGGATCCACAGAATCTGTAATAGCCGGTGAATCGTTGCCGAAAATTGGCAAGTCCCGTTGATTGCCAACGATACCAATGTAAGGGAGAGTGATATCCTTTTGATTTGGTACGGTATTCTTGAGCTCGATATAGCCACCATACATGACGTGAAGTTTTGGATCAGTTTCGGGAGGGATCACGGTGACGCTAATGGAAGCACTTGCACCAGGTGCAATTTTGATGGTCTTTTGTGAAAAGCGTAATCGAGCAACGTCAGCACCAAGAGTGCACGGTTCAGCAAATTGATACCCCATAGAGATATTGTAGGGGTTGATGGATACGCTGGCCTTGTTTGTAAATTCGTATGAGACAATGGAATCGCCGTTGTTGGTGATTGTGAACGTCTGTGTTCTACGCAGATTGGCCGTGTCGTTGAAAGCAATGCTACCTGGGGATACATGGACCTTCTCATAAATTGCATCATACACTATGTGGTATTAAATTATTAGCATCTGAAAAGGACTAAAGCAAGTATGATAAAGTACCTTGGATAAGACCTGCACCCTGGCGGTAAGGCGAATCAATATAATCATGTTCAGCAGGAACCAAAGCTTTGTGAGCATAATTTTGGAACTGTTCCAGGATATACTGAGGCGAAGGACGGTTTTGACCCACTGCATTCAAATAAAGTGCGAATGCGCCAGATACATAGGGCGTAGCCATCGATGTACCACTGTCGGCTTTCCAGCTTCCGCGGAAACGGGGATAAGTTGAATACACTTCACCACCAATACCGGCAATATTCGGAGCTAAATCATTTTCGTACGATGGACCCACGCTTGAGAATGACGACACTTGGCCAGCTGTTGGTACGGGGACCACGGTAGCAGTCTTAACAATCTGAGCAACGCTGTTGTGTGTGATTGAATGGAGAACCGCGGTACCAGTTTGGTAACTAATAGCGTCCACTGGGATCAAGGCTCCAGATACATCAGGGTCTTCGGTTTCGGCTGCGACTTCACGTTCATATTGAAGCAAAACACCAACTGCACCGGCATGCTCAAGGTTTGCTACTTTGATGGCATCTTCACAGTTACCACGCTCAACCAGAACAATTTTGCCGCGGACATCGCTAGGAATACCGGAAGATGCGCAGGCGCCTGAATGACCGGCATAGATCACTTGGCCATCAGGAACTTCACCCACAGTTCCATTGAGAGTGTCATACACTAGTAATCGTTGTTAATATGTTTTGTAAGTGAAAGTCAAGTAGAGCAAACTTACAGAATAGTTCCTCGACGCCAGTTATGTGGAATACTTTGGACAGCGTGTAGCTGTTATCAATTGAAGCTACAGAGACGACACCTTTTCCAACCGATGGTGAGTTTGCAGTGAAAGCGCCATTACGGGCCTCATTTCCAGCTGCAGCAACCACTATATCGTATAAACTTAGTAAATTTGGGCGCTGGCAATACAGTAAGCGAACTCGTACCAATTACTCCTGAAGCAGCAATTCGTTCGGCAGTAACGGAGGTAATAAATTCAGACCAGCCATTAGAATTGCCCAAGCTCATTGAAATGATATCAGGACGCGGTGCCATATGGAATGCATCCAGCATGGCATCAACAATGGCGTCTTCTGTAGTACCACCATCGCAGTCAAACACGCGCCACATTCCCAGGGTTGCACCTGGAGCTACTCCTGTGTAGTTCTGTAGAGGAGGCCTTTCATTAATGAATGTTGATAAAGATATATGTTGAAGCATACCTCGGCTTGAGCACCAATAATACCGGCAACATGTGTTCCGTGACCTATGGTAAGGTGTTATGAACCAAGTAAGAGACATGTTTAAGCAATTTACCTGAATCATTTGGCGTATAAGCTGCGCAGTCGTTAAGAGGGTCATCGTCGATAGCCGCATTATCGTTGCCAGCAGCATCAAATGTAATATGGGGAACGCCAATCATGTCGCGTCCATAGCGAACTTTATAACCTTCACCAAAGCCACCTCCTAATGCCGGATGCAAGTAGTCGATACCTATTTATCAGAAGCATTACACTTTAATAGAGCTGCGAGAATGGAAAATCATATTCATACATACCATCATCAATAATGGCAATGAAAATGCCTTCGCCGGTATTGTGGAGTTCATTGTGAATGCGATCCACCTGAGTCATGGAATGCGCCATTAACAAGGTGGCATTGGGAAGACTAGTCGGTGCTTGGAAATCGCCAGGAACTTGCATGGGACGTGAGATGGCGTGAACCGGATACACCTTAGTCGTCGGACCAAAACCAGAAACGGCATCAAGAACTTCATCATGCAAATGTCCCTTGGTGGCGTCAATTTGTAAAGTAGCAGCGCGCATAAGGTCATAATTCAATACACGAGGAACGGAGAATCCAACATCAGAAAACTTATTTGTCAGATAGTGCAAAAGAGCTTGACTGTCACGCTGGGCATCGTTGCTATCGAATTCAATCAAATAGCGGCCAGGTAATCGGGTATGTGTAGAGGCGCTTCTCTTTGACAATGCACTAGCAAAGCCAGCAGTGACTAAGAGAAGTAAAAGTCCAATGTAACGAGCTGTTAGTAGATGCATATTAAAAGAGCAATATATGATCTTTGAACTAGTGTATAGAAAATCGA
This sequence comes from Fennellomyces sp. T-0311, assembly GCA_025266875.1. NCBI lineage: Eukaryota > Fungi > Mucoromycota > Mucoromycetes > Mucorales > Lichtheimiaceae > Fennellomyces > Fennellomyces sp. T-0311. The sequence goes on along the minus strand of JALLLT010000003.1, from coordinate 902,272 downwards.
CAGTAAAACATAAATTGTGGGGTCGTTTATATAGACTTTTTAGCGATCTTTGTAAGCTTTATAGGCTTAGCCATCGGTGATGACAGGGCTCAGTCCGTTAGGGCGAAGTATTGTTTACCGAAATGGCTATATCACCAAAAAGCAGATGTGGCGCACGACTCTTCGGAAAACTATTCTGTAGCGGGAAAATAAAACTACTTATAGTTTAGGACCAACCAATAAACTTTTTGCTTTATGATATTCTTTTACTAAGTACAAAAAACAGTTTCCATATTGTTAATGAGTATCAGCTTCAAATCTACACAGTGTTGTGGCGAATTGAATTTCATAGATTATTTTTGGGTATTTTAAAGTTTACTGGATCTGGTACCTGTCGCAGCCAACAAGTTCAAAACGTCGGGAATTATAACTATTGGTAGTCGAAAATAGATCCGTTCCCTAATGATCCGGAATTGTCCAATTCGGGTTACCTTTCCCAATCTGCTGGTGTCGCAGTATGTCATCATCCCAAAATTTCAAGTTGAATAAGTGCATTCAATGGATCAAGCTCACCTTTCCTATTTGGTCTGCTTGATAAAAAGCTGCAAGTTTTTCATTTGTCGTGAGATCATTATTGTTGATATGATGTTACTATTTGATTGTTTATGCTACAGATGTTTTTGCGTTCAAAGAGGTCCGCTTTTCTGTGTCACCATAACTGAGGTCAGGCACCAAACGCTGGCTGCTCCAAAATCACACGAGAACTCAATTGCTGGGATATATATGACTACATAGATATTATCGAACAAAACGAGACAAGGTTAGAAGCTGAATTAGATATATCGTATGTATCCATCTTCACGGTTGTTCAAAAATACTAAACAGGGCAGCATCTGTTGCATGCGTATCATCGGCTGTTCTCTATTCCTTTGGTATCCGAGCATTGTGACACTTTGGCTTTGCAAACGTTTGAAGCGGTAGCAACTCAAAACATCCATATATGGCATAATGAAGAATTTAGCGATGAGCTAAGCATTCCCTTAGGATACCAAGGTACCGTGTCCAAAAAGTAATGTCGCTAGTCAAAAACTCTGTAGTTTCGCAAAACGAAATCACTGTATATTTTGTATTATAAATATCTTGCCGGCGACATTAACTTTTATGAATAACGACATTGCTTTTCGGAAATATTGTACGTCTGACAGAATGAGGCTGATGCCTTTGTTGGCACAAATAACTATATTAGAGCTATCGCCGACGAGGGTAAACAGTTTTCCATGCCAAGTTACCGACGACAATGTACATGGAAGGTGTTACTAAGAAACACCAGTTACCATGGAGTACAATGAGCAAATTACGTATCATGCCGCTGGCTTCCGGTTATTAGTTATGACAGACAAGCGGTTACTTGTTAATATATTTGTGGCAAGGAAACCCCCAATTAAATGAAGCCACTTTTGAGCTCAAATTCTGTTGGCTCGTCTGCATAGCAAAGCAAACAGTTGTGCATATGGGGCTCGGCAGATAAAGTTAGTCAGTTTCGAGTGGCTGTTTCTCGAGTTTAATATTGGTGCTATGTACTTCTAACTGACACTTAAATAACGTCTTCTCAGAATCAATGTTACTCTAAGCCGATGCCAAAGTTTTGACATGATAAATATAGAACAGCGGCGTGGTAGAGAGCTTATGCCTTCACATAAACGCTCCTGCGATGCATAGTGGTTCGAACATAACTAGTTCATAAAAGTGATATGCTTCTCGCTTATTTCATTTCAGAAAAGCACTATGTATCAATTTGGTAATAGCTTTTATGTAAGTATATTCAAGTTTAGCTTCTGTATTAATGCCTATTAAGGATGTTGATCTATCGATTAGTTTCTGTGGCACCTTTGGTAGATTCCATCCTCGGGCCGAACTTCACGGATAGGTGGGTAAAAAAAATGAAACCGGGGTAACTAACATGCAAAAAATTATGTCATATGATTCTTGGCCGAAATTACAAGTGGGAGACCCAACACACATTATGTGCATAGCACAAGCCCGGCCGTGCTTTCGATCCCACTTCGTCGGAACTTTCGAAAGTACGTCATGCCTGTTTGCTGTTGGTAGCCACTTGACAACGCGCTTGACGATTCAAATTCAACCATACCCTCGCTGCACATTTTATCTGGGAAAGCATACATTTGTAAGCTTCGTTGCATATGGTACGCTGTTGTGAAAGGAGACTGTTTGTATAAAAAGAATCTTCAGCGTGAATCAGGGTCTACTAATTGGGTTATAATAAGAGAAATAGAAAGAGCGAGTTAACCAAATAAAGATGTAAGCCTTTGACTTGGGTCTCTGACAAGGTATAACCAAGATAATTGAGGTCAAGTTAACTACTTTATTTCGGGGGCTTCGTTCATCTGGGTTATGAAAATCAGACTGTGATAGTAGCAAGTCGTATAGAAGATATTTTGTAAATGTGAAAGTGTATCTCGAAAGACTCTGAGTGTAAGGTCAAGATGTGCAAAGTGTACAAGTATAATAGAATAATTAGTGTTGACCGTGGGAATCTGTGTAAATAGATAGATTGAGATGTGCAAAATGCGCCAAACAACAGAGTAGACAGCAGGCACAGTGAGTACGTGCTCGTTGGATATGCGATATGATAGCACAATTAGAGAGACGAAGTGAGTGGCTACAGCAAGCAGCGCCAGCACCTGAAGCAATGAGCCTCGTAATAGTGCTCTCACGACGGAACAAGCACTTTCACCGCGATTAAAAGCCCACCAGCATGCTGTAGAAGAGAGAAGGCACGATCACTTACCTAGTCGACAAAATGAAAGCTGGAGAGTAAGAGTTAACACAGCCACAGTAAGCGCGCAGCAGCATAATATGAAACTGTGTCGGGATTTCAACGTGGTTACTAAGTGCTTCTACCGTCGTCGGTATTCTTTTGTCTCATGGAAGTTAAATACATTGATATTTCACAGTTTTACAAGGTCTATGATTCACCGATTGGACCTGCATGTTTTTCGATTACTTCATTCTCATTAAAATGAACAGCGTTTCCGAGGTCTACCTCGATCGGCGCCGTGGACTTTTTAATGTACTGGTGTGGCAAGTTTAAATTACTCCACATACGTCAAAATCTTTGGTACGTATAGCAAATAAAATATTCACATTGTCGTAGTTTGTCATTATTGCTCCAATTAATATAATATGTAAGCATCCGAAGAGCAGGATTAGAAAAGTATACGTTAGGGATATCTAGCGACAACGAAGATCAAGAAGACGAACCGGCGCCGGAGGAGGCATTACAAGCTGCACCCCCAGCCGACCCAGGATACCGCATATAATTGCGTGAGATTCAGGGAACTCATAACACTTCCCTTTCTTCGTCTCGTCTTTTCGACCTGTACTGTTCTCCGTATATGTTTTTTTTCTTTCTTTTTCCACATCAACCTGTCTTTTTTCACTTTCTGGGTTTTTTCAGGCACGGTCTCTATACATCTATGCTTTTTTTTACCTTAAACCTAGTACCGCAAAGAAGAGATCATATACCTATAAGAGTAGGTCTAATATCCTCCACAATAGATTTATAACTTTTCAACTTAGGGATATATATTAAGTGGGACATATGTAATTCAAAAGGAATGATGGGCATGCGCCAACATCTATGAGAAGAGTTTTGACTCATACTGAAGTATTCTACCACAGTCTTAAGATTATACATGGGAAGTCAAACTATGGCTATTTACAATTCGTTATACATTTAGCCCGGCGGCTATATTTACCCAAGTTTATGGTATATACAATTATATTGTACCGAATGTGTTAGTTGCTGTAAAATTGCCAACATAGGTACGTTATCTGACGAATTATGTTAATGTTTTATCTGTTCTGGTACTTAAGTAATTGAGCTGCTTTTAGAGAGGAAAAACGGAAAAGCGTACAACTTGTGCACATGGCGCAGCACAACTCAATATATATCGAAAGTAGAACTTAGATTAACCAATGGAATTGTATACCTTCTGGGATATAAAGTAGTGGCAAAGGTTAGCAGCGCAATTATAGGTACTCTAATGGCATGTTCTCTAATTGCTCTATGTACGTACGTCCAGGAAAATCAAGGCGAAGATGGTGACGGCAAACTAGCGCTTCATTAACTATTCTAGTAATGGTCGTACATGATGACATGGCGAACTTTAAAGAGTCAGATTACGTTTTGCGCAGTATTACACTTTACAGCCTTTCAAATGATCTAGCGTTTCTCAAGCATTCTCGTTTTTCATAAATAGGTGTGCATGAAAGGATATGATTTTAGCTTTTTGGGTTCAAAAGAAAATTTTTATATAGCAATAATACTGGAAGTGCATAAGCACCGTTATTGGCCACCAAAACCTTCTTTATTGTCAGAAACATGTTTCACGTAACCTAAATTTGTGTAAGTCGAAAGATTTGCCAATATTGGATATTCGTCCTGTTTTTTCGCACCAACAATAAGCTTGGAAGATTACGTACTTGATTTTGCCCAACCGCGTATGAAACAACTGATTGATACCGAGATGCTCATTTCGAAAGAAAAATATGATGCTCTCGGCAAGTGGCATAAGCTAATGACGGAAAAGTGACACAAAATTGACGATGCTCGTGTGCTACCATCTATACGTTTCTCTTCTCAATACAATACAATCCAGAATGGTCAAATTGTAAGTGACCATTTCTTACCCAGCTAAATATGGCTGGCCTAGCCAGTATATTGAACACCATAAAGGTGATGATCTACAAATCAGATACCGCAAACGCGTTTCATTGCAATTGTAAACATATAAATTTAGTATGTGAGCTCGTTGTCCATTTCCACAGCTAGAAATAAGTTGATGTGGCGCTACTCCTCGTAGTCGGTAGTACAAACAGCATATGCAAATATATTTCAACTAAAATTTTAAAGGAGTGTACCTGCTCCTTTACCATTGCTTGTTCTTAAAAGGTCCAGAGTTCGCTCGGCGGCATCCTCTTTATTTATCATTACTTCCCTTCCCCTCGGTAACTCATTATTGATAAACACACAGTTTAAGCTGGTTTTGAATAGCAGTACGACGAAACCCATCAAGTAAGTCTGGAAGAAAAGGTCGTAGTACATACATAGTAATCAAGATATCGAATTGTCTAACAATAACTGTTTCGATTTTCCGCTTTGCTTTCGAACATGTCCGCAGTTTTCAACCCGCATATTATTAATACATCATGTACATGACTTACGTTAGTGGTCAAATGTCACTTATATATGATCGTCCTCCATTTACGATAACTTCCACCGACGAATTTCGACCCACGTGGCTAGTTCGCGTATCCGATATGGCGCGTGTTCCTGGCACAGATGCTAAAAATGGCTATTGTACCCTATCATACTCTTGGAACTACTCTGGAGATCTCATTCAAGGCGAAAATGGCGAATACGAATGCATTGATAACGGACAACATAAAATCATTTACAACACAAAAGGCAAAGATACCACGTTCTTCGATCAAGGAATTAAACATGTCAAGTTCGAAGGCCTTATCCAGCAGCTCTGCAAGGATTTTGACATCGAGTATATCTGGTACGACAAAATGTGCATTGATCAGACGGACAAGATCAAGAAACATACCGAAATCAAACAAATGCACGAAATTTATCGCAATGCCAGATTTGCTGTTGCCATGATACCCGAAATGTCCGTCCCGGATGGAATCAAGAAAGTAAGCTGGACAAGCGGTCTAAAAAACTTGGCACGGGTCGTCAAAAACGAACACTTCAGCGAACGTGCAGCAATTGAAAAGTGCATTCAAGCAATTTGCAATTCAGAATGGTTCAAACGCATGTGGACGCTTGAGGAGGCAATTATGTCCAATCATATCGTGTTTGTTGGTAAGAATGCCCATCTCTGGCTCGGTGCGCGCGTCCTCTTGGGTGGAGGATTCTTCCTTTCAGCTTCTATGGCATGGTTGGAGGATTTGATGGTACTATGGCCTGCTGGAACACCTTCAGCTAATACTGTTTTACGGCATGCCCATGCACGATATACAACCAAGGAACACGATCGCGTATACGCCCTTGCCAACGTTTATGCCGGGATTATCGATATTGATGTCAATTACGACCGTCCTATCATGACCGTTATGAACGAGTTTTATGCCAATCTCCTGGAAAATGACCTAAGTGTTTTGTGCTTTGGCAAACCACGATTCGAATATAAGCATACGATGCGAGGTTCTTATGCTCTTCCGTCATGGACTGGAATAGGTGGCACCCATGTTCAGGATGCGGCTCGCACCACTCTCAAAACCCCTCAGGATTACTTTTCAATCGATACGAAGGACAGCTTTCAGATGCGCGTCAATTGCGGCTACATCTCCGTCTCCCCCCAACATTTCCCAACAGAGAACGAAAAATTGTCGCGATTCATTGTCGATGGAGGACTGGAGTTTACTCATTATATTAGAGAGTTAGCATCAGTCAAGAATCAGGAGAAGATAACCAAAGGGTTCATGTCACGAGAAATCCCTCCTGGAACAGACAATCCTGTCACCTTTATGTCACTAACTGAGGAATGCAGCGAATGCCTCGTGCTGGATATGCCATTCAAGTGGGAAGGAAGTAATAGCACAAGGCTTTTCCCGGTGATACGACAAAATGGTGCGCAATACAAGGCAATTGGCATTCTTTTCGTGCGATGCCGAGTGTTTTACTACAGAAGAAGGGCTGGATTAAGCGAGTTTACACAAACCAATGTCGGATCGTTTGTTATTGCATAGTTATTGAACACATTGTATACCGCTCTTATAATTATATCCCTTTTATATTGTAATAAAAAGTAGAAGATATCACATTGCCCTATTAGAAAGAAAACGTAGTCGTGCTCATTATTGGGATGTACGTACAAAAGAATGGTATCTGCTAAACGATATCTAAAGTATATATTCTAAATCACGTGAAATGGGGCTTATCCAGAGTTGTGTTTGATTAGGATAGGCAGGTATCCGGGCAAGGTAAGATGGAAAACCATGTAAGCAAAAACAAGTGTGTTTGTGTGTATGTGCTGTGTATATGTACAAGTGTGTTGTGGTGATTTGTACACCTAATCATCACTGCCGCTGAGACGAATTCGTCCTTCTCGTCGTGCTCCACTCCACCGAGGCACAGCTCGGCCTCGGCCACGTGCATGTTGAGTCCAATTATACATTCGTACTGTCATCCGGTACGTCCATCTGGCCATATCCGAAATGCCCCATCTGGTATTTGCTTCAAGGTAAAGCTCCAAGCTCAATGATGTCAATCCGATAGCCGCATAGAACATGGATTTCGCACCAGCACGTTCATAAATGACGCCTCCCATCAAACTACCAAGACCAGCGCCCACACCGGCATACATTGCAGCCAGTAAGCCTAAGGTGGATGGATAAGTCTACTTTCTAGTTTATCGGAAAACCTGTGTAGTTACCTTGGGATGTCGCTTGCAGAGATGGCGGGGCAAGCTCGTCTGCTTGGACTACACCAGCGCCCCATAGCGCTGAAAATGCAACACCATTCAACAAGTGCAATACAAGTGCAATGTTGGCACCGCTAGGACCCTTTGGAAGTATTGTATACGAAAACACCCGGATGATCGTCAGAACATGGCCAAGGATGATGAGACTTTTGATGCCGAAGAGGCGGATAAGCTAGAGTCGATGGCCTTGAGTTTGTGTTCATAGTGGCTCTCTCCCATGCAACTTACGTCTCGTGAGTAGAAAAAGAAGAGCAGTTCAGTGACGGATCCGACGAGACCTGTAAGGCCAACGACTGAGGAGCTGGCACCGAGATCTTGCTTGAGGAAAATGAATAGAAAGCTGATCACCATATTCAGCGAGGCACCCATCAACATCATGGTCATAAAAAATAGGAGCACATGAGGCTGCTTCAAAAGCTCGATCAGATTTGATGGCTGTCTTGTTGCGGTGGCCACTTCGTCCAAGTTGACGCCCGAATGCCGTCGTCTCGAAGCCGGGGGATTGGATAGGTTGACTGCTTCAATGATGCTCGACTCTGTTGCAAACTGGATAAGTCGCTGGATTTCATTCTGTCGTATCTGCAACGCCTCATCCTCGTCCTCCATGAAGCTCTCGTCATACGCGGTGTAGTCGAGCTGGAACTGTTTGACTTTCCGATGCAGCTTGCCATCGGACGCAGGACCGTCGCTTCCATCACTGCTACCGGAATGTGCGGTGCTGGTTGAGGACGAAGCGAATGGCACGGGGGCTTTGCTTCGACTCGGGATCAGCGGATTTGCCGGTTGTTGGAGGAACGGTCTTCTGGCAAAGGTGTCCAGCTTTTCGGGTTTGAATTGAGTGCTTCCGGCCACGACAATGAAGCAAACTGCAGAGATGGCGTAAACATAAAAGATGGCGTTCATATCGCTTGTCCAGTCAGTGATGAAACCGACCAGCGACGATGCGACACCGAACGATATCGAGCCAAACATGCGTTGACGACCTATTCCAGCCATCAGCGCCCTTACGATACACCACGGCTCCTTTTTTTCTTACCATACTGATCTTTGTTTCGGCCCAAGATCTTCAATACGCCACCATCCACCAGCGGGCCGACCGGAACGCCAAAGAAAGCGAAACATACGGATGTGATGGTCACCAGGGTCACTGTAAGCTTACTCCGCTCTGTCGCCGGCTCAGCATGCTGCACCGCGACGGATATACCCATAACGCTCACGATCGCGAGTGTGGCCAGTGTATGGACAATGCACATGATATACCGGTGAGTCTTGGTCTTGTCGGCAATCGCTGTCCATAATGGGCAAGCAATGGCGGATATGAACGGTGCTACAAGACAATGGTGAGAATCTCACACTCGCCAAGAAACCAATCCCCGATCTAGTTCTTTGTGCTTTTACCAATGGCAACAAGTAGACCAATCTGATCACTTTTCAGGCCGAGTTGCGATGAGTAGAAAAGAGCGAGATATACGGGTGCTGAGCCTTGACATGCAAACAGGAACGTGTATAATAACTTGGGGGCAAGATATGGCATATGGTCAAGAGGCTCCGATGGGTCTCGGCTTTGAATTTCGTGCATTACGTCAAATCATTTCTTGCGCTGCTTGCTAGTGCTATTCCATCTACTGGTGGCTCCGTACCGAATCATCTCTACTGCTCCTTCCTGTATAGCGTCCTTACTCGGGAATATACTGCATTTGTTACGAACACATATCTTCACCGCTAAAGCTCACAAGGAATTTTGCTGGTCTATTGAACATGCTACATGCACACGTGGGCAATACATAGACTACCCTTGGCATATCTTGGTCTATCATATGCACGCAAGGAAATGACTAACTAGCCGAAACCAAGTACACCAACCCGACGTCCATTGTACAGATAGAAGATACAGTGACTTGGGATCCGATATATCAACAAGATCGACATCTTTCCACGCATTACTACTGTATTACACCCAAGTATATGCCGGAAGCATACGAAATAGGTACGACGGCCGGTCCCAGTGGCACAAATGCATGTCGATCACGCGCCTATATGAATTTTTGACACTCCTTCGTTCGTTAGCAACGCAAAAACCATGTCAGCTTCAATCGAATCAGACGAGTAAGATCCTTAATCAACACACCACAAGCGTACCGCTAAAATAGTAAGCCTAGTGTCATTCGCTTGATCGTACAGTTCTTGCGAGAAAACAATCTTGAAAGAACACTTCACGCTTTGCAAAATGAATCGCCCAATACGTTCAACACTGTCGACAACAAAGAAATGTTTATCCAGGACATTCAACAAGGTCGATGGGATGTAGTATTACGTCAAATTCAAGCAATGAAAATTCCAGTTGAAGCCTTATACGATCTGTACGAGCAAGTATGTTTTCTTTCGCGTCCAACCTAAGCGATTTGCTGATCAATCACTCAGTAGATCGTGATTGAACTTGTCGAGATGAAGGAGCAGAGTACGGCCAAAACTATCCTTCGTACTTCAAAACCTATGAATGCATTGAGAGAAAACGACGTGGATCGATACATCAAGTTGGAGGAATTGGTAGCGCGTCCGAATTTAGACGATGTCTATGCTCCTGGAGAAACTAAAGAAAGTCGGAGAGAAGCGATTGCGAAAGGTAAAGTCCGTGATGGCTTTGGCATAAATGCTAATCGTACTGCTTAGGCTTGTCGGATCATATCACGGTTGTACCACCATCAAGATTGCTGGCGCTGCTAGGTCAATGTCTCAAATGGCAGCAACACCAGGGCATTTTGGCGCCTGACAATACTTTTGATTTGTTTCGAGGCGTTGTTCCTGAGCAAAAAGCTGAAGATGATGCGGTTGCTACCCAACTGTACAGTACTATTAAGGTATGGTAACTGAGCACAGCTGATAGCTTGATGATTAACTGGCTGTAGTTTCCTGGCAAAAAATCATACGCAGAAACCGCCGTCTTTGCCCCCAATGGCCAATACCTAGCGACCGGAACCGTCGATGGATTTATTGAGATTTGGAATTATATCACTGGAAAGCTGAGAAAAGATCTCAAATATCAAGCCGAGGTAATACCACGAGGCAGTGCAAGAAGTTGAGGGGCTTTTCACTAACACTGCCTTGAATGGTTTAGGACAGACTGATGGCTATGGACAATTCCGTCATCTGCTTGAATTTTAGTCGGGACAGTCAGCTTTTGGTATCAGGTTCCGATGACGGAAAGATTGCTGTGGGTTTATATTGATGAAGGAGTATTGGTAATGTTTACTGACTAGCGCAATTAGGTATGGAAAGTACAAACTGGCACGTGCCAGCGTCGTCTTTCCCCAGCGCACAGCCAGGGCGTTACCTCTGTATGCTTCAATAAGGATGGGTCACAAGTACTGAGCGGGAGCTATGACCAAACTGTCAAGATCCACGGTCTTCGCTCCGGCAAAACATTAAAGGAATTCCGAGGGCATTCATCCTTTGTGAATTCTGTCATGTTTTCAAATGACAATACACATGTGTTGAGTGCAAGCAGTGATGGCACCGTTAAAGTGAGTATATACTCCCCTAAGCGTTTAATCACGGTGCTGATGATGTATCGCTTTAGGTATGGGATGCCAAAACAACAAGCTGCTTACATACCATCACCCCTCAAGTCGGTGCCGATCCTACCAAGAATCCGTCCTCATCATCTGCCCCGCCGGCTGCTGCAGCTGGTGCTTTGGCGAACCACACGGTGCAGGCCATCGTCCCACTACCGAAAAATATCGACCAAGTACTGGTATGCACCAAGAGCAATACAATGTACTTGATGACCATGCGAGGACAGATTGTCAAGGCATTTTCACATCAGAAGAAAGCTGGATCCGATTTTGTGGCGGCAGCGGTATCCCCGCTATGTGAACTTATTTATGGTGTTGGCGAGGACTCTATGCTGTATTGCTTCCAGGCAACAACCGGGAAATTGATCAGCGAGACCAAGATATGCGATTATGAGTCTGTGGGTTTGGCGAGCCATCCACGAGCCAACGTCATTGTCGCCCATGATGATCATGGTTATGTGTATTTCTTGAAAGCTTAATAAAAATAAACTCGCTTTATGTACAATGGAACTGGTGTCAGATCCATAGTGGGCTGGTACAAAGGTCCAAAGGTGCTGTAGACCACGCCATACTTTGATCAGAGCAAAGGATGCACCGCTGGCACCAGTTTCGGTCCAGATCGAAATGGCAATATATTACAATGTTGTAGAGATGTGTACAAAGACTCGCTGCCCAGGTACACGAAAGCACCACAGGCTCCGCTTTCCTGGTTTCCTATCTATACAACTGGCGCGATTGGCATCAGCTCGAGTGGATCATCAGGAATCAAATGAACATGCGTTGCCATCCCGTCAGAGCTACGAAATAGTGAGCAGCAGGAGGCGCAATATAGGTGGGACAGAGCGTGAAAAGAACCGACACTCCTAACATTTCTCTTCTCGTAACAATGCTCGAACCACTAGCTGACACAGACCAACCGAGCAATCATAATGAATCTCACGACAACAAAGATAATAAGCCGGAGCAGATGGAGCACCGCGTCGACTTTATCGCCTTGTTACCATTTGACTTGATGTCCTGCGTTCTGCCCAACCTGCCGAAGCATGACCTCATCGAGTGCATGCATGTGAGCACGATTTGGCATGCTCGAGTGTCTGAATGTCAAGAAGCCTGGAACGACATACAAATAGCATACACTGGACGCAGCACAGGCGACGACGCGCTTTTGGAAGCTGTACGACTTCAAGCACACTGCGTGCGTAGCTTTGACCTGGTGACCGGCGGTGCATTGGAAGCAGGAAACCCATGGATTCAGCTTATTGGTGATCTTTCAAACTTGCATACTCTCAGTAAGTCTCATAAAAGCTCCATGTTATGAAAGCATGTACCAATGGTCTCCCAGGTATCCGATGTGCCAAGCTGCAAAAAGATGAACTCATGCACGGGCTTGGATTCATTAGCTCCACTCTGAGACGTATCCAAATTTCTGTGAAGGCTCTTTCCAGTGACAATGACGTTCTTCGGCCGATACTGTATACTTGCACACACCTCACGCACGTAGCTTTTTATGGGAGCCGACTGCTGCCCGATGATCTCAACAACCTGCCGAAATTGCCGGACCTTGTGCACCTGTCTCTGCATTCGGCTACCCCCGTTTCTGACATGCGAGGAGTACTGGAGACGTTACTGCCAGCATGTCCAAACTTACAGTATTTCTGTAACGGAATAGACTCCAGTGATGTCCGGTCACTCGAATTGGTCCGCAAGCATTGCCCAAAGCTTCAACATCTAGCGTGGAGAGTTATGCCATGGGGCGCAAGAGGATGGGATGCGTCAACGAGAATCAAGGATCCCAAAAGAACAGATCTTCACAAGGTTAAATTCCAGCTGGATGAAGCGAGCGTAAGAGAAGGACAATGGGTAGTTCAATTTTTGGATCAAAGCATGGACGGCCTCGAGAACATATCGATTCATGGACCACAGAAGGTCACCGTTGATGGAACCCGGCATTGGGAAGGATTGGCAAATCTTCGCAGCTCACGACTCCATTCTATTGATTTCAAACGCATGTATCTAGCATCACCGATCCTATACTCCATATTTCGCCAATGTCATGCATTGAAAACGGTCAACCTCGAAGCCATGCTATCCCTTGACGATTCGATATTCGATGCGTTGCTCATGCTGAAACAACTTGAGTGCCTCCACTTTTTATCCTGCAAAGGACTGACGCCGAATGGCTTGGTGTCGTTTCTTAACAGCACTGCAAGCAGCGACATCTCGCTCAAGGAGATTCACCTCGATGGCCGACTTATTACGAACGATAGTCTTTCGGCTCTTTCCAATATTCAAAGTATCAGAAAACTTCATCTGAGAAACAACAAGGACGCTGTGTATGGTTTGGATATCGTTGCCAAGAAGCTTGTCAATCTTGTGGATGTCTCTATCTTTTCATGCTTTGCCTGTCGCGATTCATTCTTGACCAACTTGTCAAGTCTGCCTGCATTAAAACGGGTCGAATTACTTGCATTAGCGAGTGTTACGGACAAGGGAATCATCGCGCTTGTTGACAACAGTCCTAGCTTGCGATACCTTGCAGTTCGAGTGTGTCCAATGGTTACTAAGGTATCAATAAGTCATGCACAGCAGAAGTGTATATCTACACGGTTTGCTGGCTTACGCTGAAGTCCTTTTATCATGATTGTTAAAATATTGTCTATAATTACTGAATTTTGAGTTGCATGCCCTGTTCTAGTTTACTTTGTTGTCGGACCTTACTTATTGTATATTAAACTGGTGCATACTTAATCTAAAGTTTTCGGATATGGAGCGCGCGGTTCCTATCAATAGGGACATGAGATTAAATGACCACAAAAAATTATAATGTCTATTCGTATTCATTGCCGATGAATGTATGCTTCTCTATAAACTTTATATATGGCTATACTGTAAATTTTGTAAGCATACAAATGCAGTATATAACTATATACACCTGCTTTATAACGCACATAATAAAGAAAGCATATCGGGTCTAGAACTAAATCCAAACAGTAGGTAACTTCCATATTCGGAGGAACTGTTCCGTGGTCCGGTCAATGCGCCGATTCACTTCATTGGTCACTCTGCTCATTACCTTTGGTAACTGTTTACATACGTGCACAAGCGTTCCCGATAAACAACGATAGCCCACTGATTCAATTGGTAGAATTCTACACTACTTGACGGAAGATTATTGCAGATTGGTTATTCGCACCTTATGTAATGCCGCTCACACACCACCACGATGTCGGAGACGCATTGGCGTCTTCTCCGGATTCCAACGAACGTTATCGATAGCACTATGGATCCCACTGTGAGAATAAAACTGATCTTCACGTTTTACGCCCCCCTTATGTATCTAGGCCGAGAGCAAAATTCGCAATTACTTTATCCGGAGCATTAATTGTCCCTTCCTCCGAACCATTGATCCTCAGCTCAATGTATGAATGTAATCTTCCCAAAGCGCAGATCAAAATATACGTTCCAAGATTAAGTTTGGGATTTAATTGTAGCTGTTGGGGACAATAAGTAGTGAGCTTTGATTAAAGATACGCTGCCGATAAGTAATATGTATCACTATCAGACATCACATCTTTGCCCAAAGAACACTCCAAACCCACATTAAGTAAGAAAAAAGTACCCATCATGTGGAGATCACTGATCTAATAGAATTCCGGATATCCTATTGTATATATTTGGTCTACTGTCATACTCTTACTACATGCTTCTACGGGAGTTAGTCCAACAGAGGCGTGCGAACATGTTGTGAAGAGACAGGAACAGCACATTAGATCTGTTTCCACGGATGTCACTGATGCTAAAGAATACATACCTTACAAAAACAGGCTGCGTGGGTGTCTGTCACTTAGTTTCCTTTTTCCTATAAATACGGTCATGAATGTTACCATGTTCCCTGCAGTTCACTATGCTTTCACAGTTTCAAAACAAAAAGGACCTTGATGAAAAGAAGGTTGAGGTGGACGGAACTCAGATCGAGCACGAGGATTACGTGGAGACTGGTAACGCCGGATTCAACGGGTCTAGTTCGGATGGAAAATCGGACACTTTCATCGAACCCGATGAAAAGGAGCTCAAGCGGTTAATGTGGAAACTTGATCGTCGCATTATTCCATATATCGCATTGCTTTACTTGTGTTCGTATCTGGATCGTATTAATATTGGTATGCACAAATATGCTTGTTGAATTTCGAACTATATGTACTCATGCTCAAGTATAACAGGTAACGCGAAAATCGCCGGACTTATGGAAACCATCGATATTACAGAGTCCGAGTATAACTGGGCCCTTTCTATATTCTTCATTGGCTATGTAAGTATGGTTGCTTCTATTGTATTAACAAAAGGACTAAGTAAGAAATGGGTGATGATCTAGGTCCTGTTTGAGGTTCCTGCGAATTTGGTGCTCAAAATGCTGGGTCCTCGTATTTGGATAAGTACTATTATGATTGTTTGGGGCGCGATTATGGCAGCCATGGCAGCCTGCCGCAACGGTCCAGAATTAATTGCGGCTAGATTCTTTCTTGGTGTTGCGGAATGTGGATTATATCCGGTACTATTTTGGCAGTACGATTACGTTACTGCTGTACTAATTGTATATCTACGGATATCAACTAGGGTGTCTTGTTCTATCTTTCTGTATGGTACACTCGAAGACAACAGGCTTTACGTATTGCACTATTTTATGGAAGCTCAACGCTTGCTGGTGTAAGTCAGTCGATATTGAATCAGTAAGAGTATTAGTAGAGTACTAACTACTTCACTTGGTATATCTGCTAACTGTAGGCATTCGGAGGCGTTTTGGTAAATTTGAGAACGCGATGATTTGAGACTGGAAGTTGTAACTATTGTTGCTGTTAGGCGTACGGAATTATGCATATGGATGGTCTCCGGGGGCTCCATGGCTGGCAGTGGATTTTCATTATCGAAGCCATTCCCACATTAGTTCTCGGAGCTTTGACTTATTTTGTACTACCCGATTATCCAGAGAAAGCAAAATGTAGGTTCCCGGCTTCATCACCAAAGTTTGATAGTAACACTGATTTTTTATATACAGTCTTGAACGAGCGAGAGCGAGAAATAATTGTTACCCGGAACAAGCGGGATGCTGGCTCGGCATCTGATACTCACTTTTCCTGGGCACAAGTTGGATCTACATTCGTTGACTGGAAAATTTACGCGTACTCAATCACATATCTCTGTGCTGCGATTCCTGTTTACAGCTTCAGCATGTTTATGCCAAGTATTGTGAATGGTATGGGATATACAGCGTTGAATGCCCAAGCAATGTCCAGTGCTCCATACGCAGTTGCTTTTGTCTGGTGTATCCTGAATTCCTATGACGCCGATCGTCGCAGTGAACGCGGTTTCCATATGGCCCTTTCCGCCTTCATTTCTTTGGTTGGATACATTCTTCTAATTACACTCAGTGATGTAAGCTCCGTAGCGTTATATATTGGGGCTATCGTGGCTACCACTGGTGCTTTTGGTATTGTACCACCAATGACATCATGGTTCTCTAACAATTTCGGTGGTCATACGAGACGCAGTGTGGCGATTGCACTTATCACATCTTTTGGCAATACAAGTGGTGCCATTTCCGGTCAAGTTTACAGAGCTAATGATGCCCCAAAGTACATGAAAGGTCATTTGGCTTGTCTTGTTTTGATGGGAGGCTGTGCTATTACTGCGATCATGCTGAAGTACGCTCTTTATCGTGTTAACAAGAAGCGTGATAACATGACTCCTGAAGAATATCGTATTGCCAGTGAAGGACCTGAACTTGGTGAAAAGGTACGTAAATGTTTATCAGCGGCACAAATGTACACATCCTAAGAGTAACTATGTCATTTGTAGCATCCCGGTTTCCGATATGTTCTGTAAATGTATTTCTACAGCCATTTTTCTATTTCATATATCTATTTATGTATCCCCTCATGGCGATGATTTACACTATAAAAATAAACAACATATACATTCATATTGTGAGAAACGTAAGTTGCTTCACGTGAGTACATTTCAGGGTTATCAATAGCAATGCTCCGTTGGGTCCGACAGGTATGGATCAGTATCTAATAAAAAGCCAGCATATAATCGCCAGGTTGTTAATCAAAGACATGATGTTCTGCTCGGTGGAGTTAATGCTATCTTAGCAAAGACAATTCAAGTACTCCTAATCGGTTCAGCACGCATGTATAAGCGTAGTTGTGAGGCATCAACCCTCTCTATAGTGCTTACGTATAAAACATGGTCACAAGTTTATGCGTACGTAGTCAACCTTCACGCTTTTGAAGTGGTACTACGCTAAGTGATGTTTTTATAACTTTGCTGCGCCTCACTAATTTCGGTACCATCACAGAGAGAGAAGGAATAATGAAAAATGAATTTTAGATTAGTGTTAGGGACACAAAGATTCCTTGGACAATTCAGAACTGTCGATGGTATTTCCCGGTATTAGCCTTGATTACTTTTTTATTATTATTTCAAAATCATAGAAACCATTTCAATTTGTAACTAATGACAGTGGGCGAATTAACAGTTACGCTTTTAATACGGCTGTGTTCGTGCTGACCGATTGACATACATGATTAACAGTGGCATACTAATGGAAAGCCTGTAACTTACCTTTTCACTCTCCTACGTAGTCGTAAAAACGCTTTTTTGCACTTAAAACGCATGCAAAACGGTCGAAACCATTGACTTGAAATATTTGACGACACTCTTAGTCATACAAGTAGAAGATTTTCCGGAATTTACCGTAATACTTAGTTTTACCTCCGATATACAGTCGCTCAAATAACGTTTATTGTTATAACGGCAAAGAAACATAGGATCCACCTTACAGGTGTTGTAAAATTATTGCAGAAATTCAAAGATATGTGGACGCAAACTAATTCTATGGATTTACTGGGGTTAGCCATGACATATTTCTTGTAGTGATTGCATACAACAGGTAATAAGAAGTAGAAAGAGGCGTTAAAGAAAAAGAGAACTCCTATTTGCTAGTACATAATAGTAATAAAATAACTATTTATGTGTTCGAAAATCTTATCTTACAGTATTCCAAATAGTGCCGTAATTGTGTGGTTTAATAGATATCACTCCGATAATTTGACTTTTGAGTCCACATATACCGTTACTTTTGTGCTTATTTATATGGGTGCGTATGCTTAGTGATACTAACTCTATATCTTAAAAAGTAGCCATTGCATTCTATACTATTATACACGTATTCAGATGCCTCCAGGAGATACGACTGATAGATGGGGAGACAAATTCAATTTTTGTTATTGACTATTAATGATATACATGTAATTCCTCATCTAAGCGATCCCGTAAGATATCCTCTCCTTCATCTGTAAGTCCGACAGGACGCACCAGCCAGAGATAGCTTAAGCTAGTGGACGAGGCAAGATTTCGTGCAGCCTCGTTAGTGAATACAAGTTCACCTAAATTGACAGTAGCCAGTTCGGGCAACTGTGCAAGTAGCAGCATGAACTCTTCTATGTCTTGTGCAGTCACTTCTTCACCAGGTCTCCATAAACAGGCTTGTTCCAGACGTCGATTGTTCCCAATCTGGTTTAATACTGACGGGACTACTCCGTAGCATTCATATATCGCCAACCTCCATAATATTGATGCTGGATTTGTTGCATGATGGCGAAGAAATTCGAGAAATCCTTCACCATTGATATCAAAGTAGCGCAAATCCAAACATGATAAATTCTTCAAACTCGTCATTGCGTCGAAAATTTCGTTTGTTGTCTCTTCGTTATCTGCTTTGTGAATTCTTTCCAGCCATATAGTCTCTAGGTTGGGAAACTGACGCAGCATAACTGAAAGGTGTTCATGCAATGATTGATCATCCCTGAAATTGATGTGTAGCGTTGTCAAGGCGTTCAAGACAAAGCTCGATAGGGGTCGCCAATTCTGGCGTACACTTTGGTTACCTGCCACAGGAGCAATGTACATGGACCGCAAGGTGTCACAGCTTCTGTGGAGGCGTACCCAAATGTGATGTGCTGAGCGGATCGCGTGGATGGCTATGAGTTCCAGTCCACCATCATGCCTTTCGAGATTACTTGTTTCGGGATATCCTGGGTGATTTTCGTTCAGATTGAAAATCCATGCGTTGGTAAGCAGTACCGCAAGTTTGAAGCAATGGACTTCGAGAATGGGCGTAATGTCGTCGTCGTCATTGCACATATCCAACTTGACGAATCTGAGATTAGGCGAATATCGAAATAAAGGGTGGAAACTGTGGATATCTTGCACACAGGATGAGACTCGATCGATTTCAATTCGGGTGAGTGAGGTAGGATACCTTAAAGGCATATCTCGCGGGAAGTCAGTAAATTTGATATCCATAACGAGTACAGTAAGTCTGCGGCATTTTGATAAAATGTGAGCCAGTGAAATTTGTGTTCTATCCGACAGGTAATCGCAGAGGTATAGCTCCGTTAGTGTGTCTTGGATGTACGATAGCGCTTTGGGTATGGTATCGCTCATGTCGGCTTCATCAACATCGTCTAAAAAAGGCGCTGGTATTTTTTTTTCAATTCCTCGACCCATTTGTTACTGGAGTTAATTTCGCACATACATTCGTTAATAATTGCCAATGACTGGAGATGTGAGAGGTTGAGTGTATGTAACGACTTGACACAGTCAACAGCATCGTAAATACTTAATTTGTTGACGTATCGTGAGATGGCGGAAAGTATAGCTGTATGTCTGGAGTTATGTATATACATTTCACGCCAAGGCACTGGACACTCGAGTAATATCCTCCGCCATTCCCGACACACATTTATGCAGATAGCCATGGTATCCTGGTCGAAGAAAGCTACAATGACACATAGTAGGTCGTACGGACTTTCGCTGATAAAATCAATGTAACGTGGGGTGTCGCTACTTTGTTGCGCCGAGTGTGTGACCGCTTCTTGATGTTCAGTGTCTGATGATCCTGTAGAATTGTTGGTCAATGCTCGAGATGATTGAATAGCAGATGGTGACATGTTTCAGGAGGATGCAATGGCAGACATAAATCACTCGTCTGGTGACGAGCTGTTGTTGTTCTGCGGGTACAAGTTAAATATCAATTGGAAAGTTCTCAGAACAAGCCCCGTCAGGTCATACATACACTTGTACAACCATAAAGTCACGTCTCAGCATATATCCGAGCTTACAGGATCTAGCGCATTGCAGATAATCTTCCAGCAAGTTGAAGGGATGTTGCGAATGATCAATCAGTTACCATAGATACCCCAACTTGAGATCAATCATTTGCCATGGCAACAGTCTCTAAAGGGCCTCCGGATATGGTATCACAACCGTTGACGATCATTACCCATGGATTATGCGCAGTTTATCTCCGCACTGCATGTTGCATACTGCGTTATCAAGATACAAGAACATATAACGTCAGTTTGTTACCCTTTATTCAAAAGTACGGCTTTCATGAGTTGACAACTAGAATATTTTTACATTTCGAATATTGTTGCGAAGAAGTAAGGATGCTTCTTCGGTAATCACGAGGTTGAAGGCTGTCAATGAAGATAGACATTCACACGCAGCAATGTTGCGAGCCGCTTCGGTCTTTAACTTCATACCCGCCAACGTGAGAGCCGAAAGTTGAGGCAGTTGACTCAATAGGCGTGCAAATTCCGTTACTTCCGATGTCGTCAAGCCCCGCATGTTTTGGATAATCAACTCTCTCAAGCTCTCAATTCTTGCGGCATGTTTAATAATGTCGCCAGCCATCTCTCTCGCACCAACGACCGAGAGCTTTTGCAAACGCGATCCGCTCATCGCATGGAGTTGTAAAAATCGTATAAAAGATTGACCGCTCGTACGTACATACATCATATCCAAGCAAGTGAGATTTTTCATCTCCATCATTGCGCTGAATATACTATCCCCTCCGGATTGCATGGAACCTGGTGGCTCGTATTGATCAAAGCAATTTCGCAAGGCAAGCGTTTCCAGGTTTGGGCAGCATCGCAGCATTGCTGGCAAGCAAGAACAGAAGGCTGGCGTGCTCCAAGATCCATCAACAGATAGATGGGTCAGGCAATGCATGGTGAATAAAGTCAAAGGATTCCAGTCTTCGTGTGATTCGCCGTGGTTACCGTCACTGTTTGGCGCTAAATACATGGCGCGGAGAGAGTAGCGACTTGCTGCAAGACGAGGTTGGATGGGCTGTGTCGAATAAACGGGATCTAACGATAGAAGTTGCAGCCCAGTACCATCAGAATCTATCAGCTGAGGAACAACTGCGTTATAGATATCCTTAAACTTGTTGGTATTTGATATGATTGTTGTCAGTTTGGGGCAGTAGTGTCCGATAACTGGCAAAACATCCTCTTGACATCTACCCAGTATTAATGATTCGAGATGCGATGACAAGGAAAACAGCTGCTGGAGACTTGTGACGTTGATACAGTACTTGGTGCACTGGAGATCGACGTGTGTGAGTAAAGTGGGGTTATGTACACCTATAACAAGGTCGCTGTCGGCAATCGAATAAACGCGGAATTCAATACTGGTGAGGTTGTGGCATGTCGTAATAATAGTGCCAAGCTCAATGTTAAGCGATCTCGGGGTGATGATTCGGAGCTCGGTCAGTGTCTGGGCTATGAAGGGCAATGCAGCGTACAACGCTACTCCTGTATCCGAATCGAAGGATGCTGTAAAACTAGTTAGATTCCCTTTCTACGCATAGTGTAAAGTAGCAGGATAAACTTACAGTGATCCGTGATTGTCAGTGACCGCAGACGGGAAAAAAGCGCGGAGCCAAGTAGGCCGATGCATTTGATGTTTACCTTGGTATCGTTGTGTAGAGTAAGTGTATTGATATGCTGTGCCACAGCCGGAAACAGTCCTAGTGCTTTCGTTTTTTTTCGGGAACTCGATCCAGATAAATGTAGTATCCGCCAAGCCTCTTCACAGCCCAGCACTCTGCTGCGCCATGAGCGACTGACATACGCGCAAACGCTCCTTGAATCTGGATCTAGATATGAGATGATGGTGGATAGAATGTCGTATGGACTTTGCGTAATAACGTCAACGTATCTCCTCAAACGGTGTCTGGCGAGCTGCATCAGCTTTTTGATCAGGACATATTCTGGAGCATCAGGAGAAAAATTATGTATTCCCTCGGTGAGCACTTGAAGGGCGTGCTTATATCGGGCTTGAACCAAGTAAAGTTGTCCTGTGTAGAGACATTTGTCGATATCGCGCAGCGTCCAAAGTGTTTCTCGAAGTTCCTGGCTTAGATTCGGTGTCTTTTCCCAGATACAGGCGTACAAGTCAAGTTTCTTTGCGAGATTCGCGATTGCGAGCTGTTCGGATTCATTGTGCTGTTTACTGCAGAGCAGTTTGATTATCGGGTTTAATTGTTGGGTCGCCATGAGGGGTACTTGATCTTCAAACTGGTAGATTTGAAGATGATCTGGGGTTGACTGTCTGAAGAATGAAGGCTGCTTTGACTTTGCATTGTCTGTTTGCATCTGAAGAAAAAAAAGCTCTTGCTGGGAACTGTGGCGTGGCCATTTGTAACTTTCATCCTCCTTCGTGTAACACAGACGGATGCTAATGCTTTTTGTCTTTTGATATATATCAATACATCGATCTTCTATGAGATAGGGTGACACGGTCCTGATGCATTATCCTCGTCTCCTATTCTGCCAGCCATAGATGCCCTGGTTGACACTGTCTACATTGGCCAAACGCAGTTACAGTGTCTTGCTCGGTAATGCCGCGGTTGAATAACCTTAGTGGAAACTAAACTTACAGTTTATAACTTGCATATGGCTTCGTACACCTTCAGTCCAGATTGGAAGGTTAGAACCAAGACGAAAAAACTCGACACGGGGTATATGGAATGGGGGGGGGTATATTATGGAATCTACCAAACTACGAAGCTGGAGACAGCGTGAGAATATAATGCACAATAACGTTTCCCCGTAATGCATGGCAATTACAGTTGGCATTTACCTCATATTCTTTTTCGCATGCTCTGGCAGCGAAAGTATGTGACACAAAAGCAATTCGACTTCTTATCAGTGGAATTACTTATCAGCACTGCTTTCTTCTGTCATGACCAACATGCCATTACTTCATGAATCTGCAATGGCAACGCTCAATCTTGCCACAGACGAGATTCGAAAATCTCTGCAATTGCAACAATACCACAAAGTGATCGCAGAAACCTCGACAATGGTGAACGACCTGCTCGACCTCACTACGAAAATCGTTGAACTACGTGCGCTGGCTTCCGAAAAAACAAATAACATTGCGAGAGAACATGAGGATGCATCCCTGCTTATACAATTGAACCCAAACAGTCCCAATGGATATCTCCGTGCCGCCAAATTGTACTCCATTCAGGGCAAGCAAAGCAAAGCAATCCAGGTCCTTTTTGCGGGGATCGCCTGGTGTCCAGACCAAAGTCAGCGCGCGTTTCTTCGGCAACAAATTGATAAGACTAAATGTCACCTTGAACGGCGTATCGACTTTATCACTCAAGCACCTTACGATATTCTGTGCAACATATTGAGCCATTTTACTATTACAACAGCACTCACCTCCATCAAAGTCAGTCAACAATGGCGAGACAAGGTCTTACATTGCCCCGTGCCTTGGCACACTATTGAGTTGTCAACAACCGAAAGCACAAGTTCATCCCGATTATTGGATCGTCTTTTGCCTATTGTATCAAAATACACCAAGAAACTCTGCCTTTTCAAAGGATCAGGATCGATATCGCATGCACGACTTTTAGTCTTACCCACCTTCTCCCGTCTGCAAAGCTTGTATATCTCTGCGGAAAGTATGTTATTTTGCTGGCGTCGAATGTAAAAGATATTAATTACAAACCAGCACGCAACTTTAGGATTGATATTGCCAGTTACCTGTATACCGCGTTACCCCATATTTCCCAGACCCTACAAGAGCTGACACTATATTCCGTTGACATATCTCTTGGGCGGATTCTTTCTATCTGTCCCAACCTTCAAACTATCTGCTGCAAGTCTAGGTCCGTAACCGGCGCATCTGACGAATTCCCGGTGCTGTGCTCTACATCATTGACGAATATTCGTCTTTGCTCTCAAGAAGAGATTATCACGCTAACGGACTTTGGACCAATACTCGCACACTCTCCACATCTTCAAATCTTGAAAATTCACCCTTTCCAAGGAGATATTCTACCAATAGTTGGAAAACATTGCCCCAAGTTAAAAGTACTCAGGACAACCTCTGCAAATCTCGACACTGATGGCGAAGTTCAATGCGACGATATTGTAACACAGGCAATGTCGGATGGATCACCCAACAGTCTCCAGTTTATAATGATCAGCGATGTTTATTCCATGCAACCTTTACGATCGCAATTGGAAAACGGACGCGATTCAATCGAATATATGTACTTTGAACCCATTGATGGAGGGACAGACCCTCAGTTGGATTGGAGTCCGTTATCGACAACAGTCATGCGCAACTTGAAGTATCTGTTTATTGAATTATCCAGGTGTCCATCCACATTTCTTGGCCATCTTGCAAGCATGATTACCTGTTATCCCAGCCTCGAAAGCCTTCGTCTAGAAGGCTGGCACGGATATGCTTTACGGGTGAATGATGCACCATCTCCGGCAATCCACTCGATCTTTGATGCAATAGCCAGTTTAGCTGGTTTAACATGCTTGCATTTGGATTCATTTGATATACGCTCACAATCTTTTAATCGCCTCCTGGAGCGCTATACTATCCGAGATGGGAACCATGTCTCGCTACGAGAACTGAAACTCTACAATTGTTGCGGTGTCAATACTGATACTCTAGGTCGAATATCAAGGATAACAAGCTTGGTCAATTTGACGCTCTTTTTCCCCGCAAACCATGGAGTCACCGCTGCCGACATGACCGAGTTTATACAGAGACTTAGCCGGCTACCTGAGCTCTCGATCTTGAGGTTCGAGAATACCGAACTAACAATGGAGGCGGCGAGATACATTACCAATTGCAAGACGTTAAGCAAAATGGAAGCCTATGATGTTAGAATATCAGAAGATACTTTTAACTTACTTATGGATGTTATGGGGCGGTCTGCATGCTGTATATACAACATCACGGCGTAGTGATGTTTCCGTTAAAAGGGTTACAATAAAAAGCTGTATAAATTATCTAATTTCCAAGTGTGCGCTACAGTTATTACATGTGTTTGTAGAGTACATTCATGATTTGTTGAATTGCTGACAGTTGGGAGCAGAAGAGGAGAGTTCGTCGTTATTTTGGGACACCAGGCCTTTGTACCACTTGGCCTGGGTCCCTACACTTTGGCACCATTTAATAGTTTTTGGGAATAACAAAAGTACGTAACTGAATCATAAAGCCTGTTTGAGTCATTGACGTTGTGGTAGCTCTGTTGCCACGAGACAAAGGTCCGAAGCTTCTTCCGGTGTTTGGTGTACCTAAAAGGCAGACTCAACAAGTTTCGGATTATTGACAGAATAGTGTTAGATTGTTCCCCGGCGTGGATCTTTTTATAGGTCTTTTTTTATTCCAGGGCCAAAACATACGTAAACCATGATACCAAAGAAGAGAAAAACAGCTTCTGGTTGGACATTCTCAAGCAACGGATCGCACACCGCAATCGCTGTTGAGCATCAGCCGACATTCCAGGAGACGCTACTGCCCTCATTGGAACAACTGACATCAGGCACGACCGAAGCATTGCAAAATGGCGCATACGATGAAGCAATTAGCCAATCTTCTCATCTGATTCACGAACTCTTGAAAAGGGCTGCTGGTTTGCTAAAACTGCGTCACGTTGCATGGAACAAGAAAGCAAACATCGCAGAGGAGCTTGGAGACGCGCTACAAATGATCGAATTTAATCCCCTTGACATTGACGGGTATCTTTCCGCGGCAGATATATACTCCATTCAAGGAAAGCAACAAAATGTCATCGATACACTGCAGAAAGCGCTCGACGTTCCGATTACCGACGACCTGCGCAACTCTATCCAACATCAGATCGATGCTGCAAAGCAAAGGCTGGATCGCCGAGTTGACTTTATTGCCGAGAGTCCGCACGACGTTTTCTCCAGTATTGTTCACCATATAAATGGTGATGACGCAATGAATTGCATCGAAGTTAGTCATACGTGGAGAAATCGATTGCTCCAGTCCCCCATACCTTGGCGCGCCGCCGGATCAATAGTGAAGTCACCCGTTGGATATACTAAGGATTCTGCGACATATAAGCTGCTGCCTTTGATTTCTCGACATGTGGAGGAGCTCAACCTTGTCGAACTAGATCCGCAGACAATGGTCCTTTGCATTGATATGACGCGCACACAGTTATTTCCTCGCTTACGGTCGTTATACATTCAGCATTACAGCACAACCAGTAAGTAGAGCAGACTGTAATTGTCTCGGATACAAGGTGATTTCATATATATTCTTGTTCGTAGCACCTGATCCAGGGGATCTAAGCATATACTTATATAATGCACTGCCATATATCGCTCTGACGCTGACGACACTGGTAATTGATGAACCTTGCAACACGATCATATCGCTTGGCTGCATTTTATCAATCTGCAGAAACCTTGCTGACCTCCGGTGCACAGTTTACAGTATCGCCGATTGTCATGGCGATGGAGTACCAATTTCGCACACTACATCACTTACCAGAATTTGTCTCAGCTCACGGGCGACAGCACTTACCAATGTCTTGCAACTTGTTCAGCTTTCACCAAATCTCCAGTTTCTCGAATTGGATAACTATGAAGGCGATATTCTATCAGTTATCAAGTACCAACACTGCCCACGACTAATCGCCATTGTGATAAACAAGGAGTCCTTTGAAGAACTCGAAGTCCACGCACTTATGGGTTCCGAATTTTTGAAGCCAGCCGAACCAGCCAAGCTCCAACGCCTAGCACTGCCCAATGTACGCTCAGCGCAACCTTTATTGCCATATCTACAAAGAGGCACAGAGTTGCTTTCAACATTATTACTTGAACCCGTATGTGAAGGGACTACGTTGGTTGATTGGCAGCTTCTCTCGTCATTTTCGCTCCCTTGCCTCGAGTACCTCAACATCAACACAGGCCATGCTTCAGCTGCGTTTCTTGAATGTTTCCCTGGAATGCTCCGCTGCTGCCCCAATCTAAAATGCTTCAAACTAATCGGTGCTATCGGTGACCAGAATACCCAAGATACTGTAATATCAACGACGATGGCGAACAACATATTCGATGCTGTGGCAGATTTGGTTTCTTTAACCGCGGAACTGGAATTCCACCATATTGACATACGAGGAAGCTCGTTTATACGGTTGCTGCAACAGTACGACGCCAAGAATGGACGACGTCTAGGTCGTCTCCAGATCAAGAAATGCAAGGGTGTAACGGCCAACGTACTTCATACTATCGGGAAGGTTCAAGCCTTGGTGGAGTTAGCGGTACATGGAGCTGAAGAAGAAGTGACAGCATCAGATGTAGCCGTGTTTACGCGAATGATTGCTGAAATGACATACTTGAGGTATTTGACATTATCTGGCATGAAGTTCAATGATGATGCTGCACTTGGCGTCGCTCATTCAAAAGTCATCGACTCGAATATGGCGATAACTGTTCCCGGCGAATCAGGAATAACCCTGGAAGGCAGAACTGTATTGGAGAAACGCTTTAAGAAGGTAGATTTTCAACCTTATTAATGCTACAATATACGTAGTCCGGACCCATTCAATATTTTGTGTAAAATGATCAATTCTGTTTCCTTTGTTTGCCTGGACCTGTAAGATATACTTTATTTCGATTTCTTACGTATATATATATAAACGGTCTGCTCAAGTTATGTTTTTTAAGTATGTACAATATGTATATAGAAAACAGGTACTTTTGGAAATGTCATAGGTACACCACAGATCAATGAATATCATATAGCACACACCTTGGCCGTCGTATGTTGTAGCAAATCTTTGGGTTTGTTCCAAAAGTCGGAGGCTGGTTGTATATACTCAAAGGTTTAGTTCCAGTATGTGAAATAATCAAGTTGCAGCAGAGTTACGGATTTGCGTCTATGTATTAACTATAAACAACGAGAGCGAATATGACAAGGGGATAGGCGATATTGCTACACATTGCAAATGATACGCACACCTGCGCTTTGCCTTTATAATTTACGCAGATACAGTGGAGCCCCGCTTTTTGCACATAATTCTCAGGTAAACCCGCTCTTCACTTAAGAAAATTTGCACATCCCCCGCTTTTTGCACTTTGCACACCAAAATTCAGGATGTGCTTATCCTATATAGCTCAGATCCGATAGCGGGCTATGAGATTCGAACTCGGCTCTAAGAGTATTCCAGAAAAAATGTAAAAACTCAGTGCATCTGACGCTTTTTACGGAAATCATCACAGACTTTGTTCAGCTCCTCCATAAGCTCGCTGTGCTCTAAATCATCCATAATATTAAGGACACCAGCAATCATATCAGCCTTCTGTGACCAACTATACGGGCCCAATTGATAACGTCAATAATCTTAATTGATATGTTGGCTCATTCTCTTTCAGAAAAGCATGAAATGATGGTTTCCTTATGTTTTTCCTCAATTCTAGGCTTTTCTTTTAGTGGCATGTTAAATAAAAGGAATAAGAGAAGGAGGAACACTTGCTAAGTTATTTGAGCTTATATACTATCATCGATTTTGCGCTCTACTACATATTATTGGCTGACACTAACTAGCGGATATTATATTTCCCTTCGTGTAACAACCTCGCTTTTTGCACACCCCCGCTTTTTGCACATAATTTGAGGGTAAACCCGCATGTGCAAAAAGCGGGGTTCCACTGTATGGTCAAAAGGAGAGTTTTTGCAGGTAAAAATATTTCAAGGTAGCTCTTACTGGTCTTAAGGTTGATCAAGAATTTGAGATTTCTCCGTTGTTGCCAAGTTTTCGGGCTGGTTTTTGAAGGAAGCTTAATATCTAGCACTAAGTGAACGATGGGGAGGGAGAGTTGGTCTATTTATAAGCACATGTACGTGCTTGGATGTTTCCATTGTTACATAGGAGGGGCACACACATACAGGTACTGACAAAGGGCATTTAATTAATAATGGGATTATGCAATGCCAATCGATACAAACATATGCATACTGTCACTGGGAGTTCAATCGATGGGTTCGATGATGTAAAGCATCACATGATTGAGCCCAGAACAATAAGAGAAGCGAGAGGGGTGCAAGTATAAGAATATTCGATCGATGTAACCAACCCCTAAGAACCCGTGAACACACCCGCGACGAACAAAACGGTAATGTGGAGAAAAAAAAAGTGCCACGATTGCCTCGATTCTTTTTTCCAATCCCTGCATGAAAATCTTGACTTAAACTTGCATGCGTCTTCAAAATCGATCAAGAAGAAACAGTATAATGGGGGGAATACGTAAACAACAACACAAAAAAAAGAGAGAAAGAGAGGGTTTTGCTACTCGTTATAACCAGTGGATGGTATGTGTGTGCGTGTGTGTGTGTGTATGGATGGAGACAAGGGGGGAGGGGATGGGAGGGATATCGCACAAAACTACTGTTGTTGGTAAGCTTGATCCTGTGCCTCCAAACCTGGACCCGTCAGTGGGGTGCCAAGGTACTGAGAACCATCCACGTTATCAACGTTGTGGAAATCCAGAATCTCCGAGTACATCATGACTGCAGGACGATGAGTTTGAGTGGCCATTGGCATTTGGAAACAAACAAGCTTACCTTTCCATGTGTCTACGGGCAATTCGGCTTCGTTGAATGACCAATCGAACTTTTCGGGTGCAACGGGTTCGTCTGATGGGTCGTGGTAAGGTGCCAAGTAGGGGTGTGCGAGTGCTTCGGCAGCTGTGATACGCTTGCGAGGATCGAACATGAGCATCTTTTCCAGCAAATCAATGGCTTGTGGATCCTGTCCTGCAAATCGTTGAGTAAAGGGAATTGGGTCACGCTTCGGCAAGTTCTTGACAAATCGGAGCGTCTATATGGACCGTGTTGTGTGAGTTACACCTTGTACTCGTTCCATTTATCCTCTTACGTTCTCGCTGCAAATGGTGGCAATGACATCATCAGGAGGTGTGCCCAACAGTTCAGTGATGATTGAGAATTGGTGGACGTCTATTGGGCTTTTTGTCTTAGTCATGGATGCCGCGTATACTCTCTCTCTCTCTTTCGCTCTCCCCCTAATACACTTACGGTCCTTTCCTGGGAACAAGGGCTTGCCCTCGAGCATTTCGGCAAAGATGCAGCCGGCGCTCCAGATGTCAACTATATATGAAAAAGGGAGGCGAGAGGGGTCATTTTAGTGGATGCCAGCGAATGTGTGTAGATGTATTACCGGCAACATCGTACTTCTGCCATGTCAACATGATCTCGGGCGCGCGGTAGTAGCGGGTGGAGACGTAGCCGGTCATCTGAGGGTCCTGGATACGCGCCAGACCGAAATCGCAAATCTTCAGATCACAGTTTTCGTTGATGAGGATGTTGCTGGGTTTCTGCAGGCCAAAATAAAAGAAAAATCATGAGTTTTGTGAGCAGTTACCATGCACGCATTACACAAACCAGATCTCGGTGAATGACGCCAGCCGAATGCACGTATTTCAAACCTCTCTAACAGCATTCCATCAGTTCCTTTCTGCCTCTTCTCACCCATGCTTTCCAGACGTTACCAGAATCTGATACAAAAAGTACTGGATGAATTGCTTCTCCAATGGTCTGGCCTGAAGCAATCGATGAAGATCGGTCCCCAACAATTCCGTAACGAAATAACTGGAGTGGGAGGCAGCTGATCAGTCCACGCGTCGCCCTTCCACCACGCTTTGTTCTCGGTTTTACTTACATATCCTCCAATGGCGAAATGAAGATATCGCTTAGGCTGATAATCTAAAACAAACAAGCAATCACATCAGTTCTGCGGCCTGCTGAAAGGTGTTTGCGCTGTTACGTTTTCGTGGCGCAATGCTTTGAGCAACTTGAGCTCACGATATGTTCGCTTGGCCAGGACTGGTGCCGAGAATGGCTTCATGATTTTCTTTACGGCAACGTTCAGGCCTGTCAACTGGTCCTTGGCCGAACTAGACAACCGCACATGTTTTAGTCAGCGTTTTCTTCCCGTTCCTGCTCATTACGTACCACACCAGCCCAAAAGCGCCCATGCCAACGGGCTGCAGGTCGACATATCTGACAAGAAATAAAGACGGTTCAGTTCCATTATTATTATTTTTTTGAATGGGTGGTTTGAAAACGAGAACGCGTAATTGCTCCCTGGGCTTACCTAGTGGTGACCTCGAATACGGTGCCAAAGATGGAGAGCTTGACGAATTCAGCCATGAGTAAAACTAGGAATTAAGAGGTGCAAGGTAAGGTTTCAAAGGAAAAAAAAAGATCGGGCCTCCTTTTTCGCAACAACTTTTTTTTTACCCTTTTGCAAGAAAGAGAGGAAGAAAAAAAAAGCACCGTTTTACTAAAACGCCTGTTTCTCTCTTCAGCCGCCCGTTTTGATGCCGACTCCGCTGCGAGCCTTTTTCTTTTCTTTTTTTTTCGTGGCTCCCGTTTGTTTGCGCCCTTCGTTGCCTTGGATGGTGAAGCAACCTGGCTGGCTCGCGCGCTGTTTCTCAGACCTGCCCACGGACGATACGGCACTGTGTTGTCCTGCAGGCGAAGAAGGCGCAAAACGCAGTAATCCAGCTGATCATGATCCATGTTTCAGCGTTTCTGAGAAGGCGATCGAAACGGGTTGACGTCAATCGTGTGCGACGTTCGGCCGACACAAAAAAACCCAGCACAGAGGTGCAATGACGACATTTTATTCAGATGCAACAATAGCCGAATGCTGTGCTCCCGCAGCCACACGCAGCACCTTAAAGCCTTCTAATTTCTGGCCCGTCAATTGACACGGTAACTCCTCGTCCTCCTCAGACCCATTGCCCAGGGCCGCCGTCTCTCCAAAGCCCCAGGTGTACGCAATGCCGTCGTGCGTTACTGCAATGGCATGGTTACTGCCGCTGCTGATCTCCCTGACGTTCTCCAGCTGGGGGATCCGCGTGGGCAGCCCAATGGCTCGCTTGAACCCGGATTTGGTGCTGTCGTCACTGCCTTTCTGGTCCTGCGTCAACTGCTCGATGGTCGACGAAGGCAGTCCCAGCTGAGACGAGTCGGCCCGACCAAACGCATAGACACCGCCGTCCTCCATCAGGACCAGCGAATGGTGCTCGCCCGCAACCACCTGTTTGACTTGGCCCTCCAGCGTGCGGATGATGGTGGGGATGGTCACCTCTTGGGGTGTCCGTCGGTCGCCCGACGCTTCCCACAGACCGCATTGTTCAAAGTTGTTGAAGCCCCAGACGTACAGCTCGTTCTGGTGTGACAGCGCGAATGAGTGGTAGGCCCCTGATCCAATTAGTTTGATGTTGCGTAAGGCCAGCGGTTCGGGCGTCAGTGCGTTCTTTTTGCGTCGCTCAATCACTCGCCGGCCCAGTTGGTATTGCTGGCCGTTGCCCCAGGTGTAGATGCGACCTTCACTGGTCAACGCCATGCAGTGGTCGGTGCCCGCCGCGATATCCACAATGGTGTATTTTGACAGCGGCTCAAAGATCGCCGGCACCGACTGAACGTCTTGCTTTTTCGAAAAACCCAGCGCTCCCTCCGAAGACTAAATCCCGCCGCCGCCGATCAATACACAGACAAGCCGTCATGATGCATCCACACTTACTCGGAAAGTACCCCAGCAGAACAGCGTTCCCTCGTCTGAAAGGGCCATCGACACCGAATCGCCGCAAGCCACCTTGACAACATGCACACCGTCCAAGTTTTGTACCGGCGCAGGCTCGTACTCTTCGCCACCACGTCCAAGAGCTCCCTGGTCATTGCAACCCCAACTCCACAGCTAACCTCATCCATTAGCCCCCCCATTCCCAGACTGCTGCATTGCCAGATGCCACCTACCTTTCCTTCCTGAGTGACAGCAATTGTGTGCATCCCGCCGCAACACACGTCCACGATCTCTTCTCCGGCGAGCGCCTTGAGTGGCATGGGCCGTTTGCGCGTCAACATTTCATCGCCCAGTCCAAGCTGTCCGGTGTCGCCGGTGCCAAACACAAAGACTTGACCCACTTGATCGGGAGCCGTCGGGACGACATTTTCCACCGACGAGCTTTGTCGAGAAAGGACACTGCGACTCGACCCTTGCGAAGATAAAGTGCTTGGTTGGCTGTCAATCGCAATACGTGCTCGCTTCTGCACAGGCGACATGTCCATTGGATCGTCCATTGTGGAGTAATATGAAAAAGAAAAAGAATGAAAAAGAGAGCTTTTGGTCGAGTCGAAAACGGGTGCTAAAATATCTCGAACGCGCGGTGGCTTAAAGCATGAATACTACCGAAACGGCATTGACCATCCCGATTTCCGGGAAACCAAGCGGCGTTTGGGTTATGGCTTTTGTTGCTCAACAACGGATGAGCCTGGCTATACTGGCTGCAGTTGGCATTGTAAGTGCCTCTTACATTGTCCTAAGAAAAAACAACTACACTCCATTGGAACGGGAATTACTTGCATCGCGTAAAAAAAAAACCATTCTTGCTTGACAAACTCTTGTTCCTGATATTAACTGCTGTTTGCTAAAAACAAAAAGCTGACTCAGAATGGTTGCTCGACCATACGGAAATGATCACGGTGCGTGGTCATCGCCTTCGCATCGTCAACGTACCGGGAAGCCGACCGGATAGACCTGCATTGTTATTTATTCACGGTTTAGGCGGCCAGGTAGAGATATTGCACTTGGGATTCACACGCTTGTTAACGCGATTTGAAATAGGCCTCGCAGTGGGAAGATCAATTAAAGCTGTTTTCCAAAGAAGCATCCCAGATCCTTGCCTTGGATCTGTTGGGATGCGGATCCAGCCAGGTGGTTTCCGAGTACGTACGCCCTACCCTTGGCTGCTGACAACGGCAACTAACATGCGTTCTCAGCTGGCCATCCTATGCAACCCAATCCCTCGTTCAGGATATCCAGGCGGTGTTAAAGTATTACAACAAAGACCAAGTGGTCGTTGTTGGCCATTCGTATGGATGCTCGTTGGCAACTTTTCTTGCGGCCTCGATTCAACCGCAGGGGCTTATATTGATCGCACCCAAAGCACACATGGACGAGCATCAAAAGCGTGGACAAAAGATCCTGCGCCTGATTCCTGACTGGCTGTTTAATCGAGGAAGACGTGCCGATCGGAAGGGTGGCCTTTACAGTAAAAGCGTCAACAGGTTCCTCAGCGAGGATGCGAGTGATGATATCAGACGACGGTACTCGCAAAAGCTTATTCTTTTTTTTGGCAACAGTCAATGACGTCTTTTTTTTTTTCTAAACGCATAACATGTATATATATATATATATAGACAGCTCCGTTGGAACTTGATGAGCCGCACGCCTGTCTATAAGCGGTTCGCGTGTGGTGCTTCATTTCCATCAAAAGAAGTGTATCAAGCGATTTCCTGCCGTGTGCTCATGATAGGAGGATCTGAGGTACAAAAAATAACACCGCTGCTGTTTCTTTTGCACATTGCTTGACGGAAACCATAGGACAAACTGGTTCCAGCTTCGGATATGGAGATTATCCAAGGTGATCTCCGCAATGCGACCCGTTTGTTGATCCAAGGAGCTGGCCATATGCCCATGATCACTCATCCACAACAGGTCAATGAGGCTGTACTGGACTTTCTTCAGTAGCTTCAGGGACAACAGCTCCCCTTTTATTCTTTTTATATATATAAACTCGTGCAGCCCCTGTCTCCCGCACGCAAACTGGATTTATAGTGTTTTCTTTCTCTTCCTTCACTCTCTCTCTCTTACTTTTCGCATACAGCATGCCTTGTTTTGGTAGTCGTAAGAAGAACAAGCGCAAGACCGAGGACGAGAAACCACCCGCACGCCCGCCCAGCGTTTCGGGATCCGTTGTGCAGATTCGACAAGAATACAAAGAACTAAAGTCCAAGGTAAAAAAGCAACTTTGGTGTGCGGCTGGAAGCAAGTAGCTAATACAACCAAGCAATCGGAACATCTGGATGTGATTGCGAGACAATCTGCCGAACTAGAAGAGCTGCGTACACTCGTGAACGCCAAAACCAATGAAAAAGAGCAACAACTGCAGGAACGAGAAAAAGAACTCGAACAGCTGATGCAAAAGATGCAGCAACAGCAAGACGAAGAGCAGTCGCACTGGCAAGAACAGCTCAAGGCCAAAGATCAACAGCTGGAAGAGTTGCAGAAAAAGTGGAAACAGGAGCAGGGTGTCAAGCCCGCATTGGAACAAGTGACAGATCAATTGAACGACTTGAAAAAGGCAGTAAGTTGCGCGACTCCTTATGGGGTTCATCAAATATATATACACCCCCCCCCCACTCTCTCTCTCTCTCTCTCTCTCAGCCCTTGCCCAGATCCCTAAACATGCATACCATAGAATGAAGAAGCCGTGAATCGATTGGCCGAAAAGGAAAAAGAACTTGCGACCTTGCAAACACAATTGAATCGAAGAGATCGCAAACCCACCAGCGATGATCAAGAGCGACAAAAGCGACTCAATCGATTAACCATGGATCTGGAAAGTGACAAGATCATGATTCAAAAACTGGAAGAATTGAATCAGCAGCTCGAAGTAAGTTGCGTCGACGACGGACTCCTTTTGTGGTTGTACTAAAAAGAAACGAAATAGGCTCAGAAAAAGAAGCACGAGGCAACGTTGCAGACGCATGCGGAAGAAATGGCGGAAAAGGATCAATTGCTTGTCCAGCATGAGCAATCGTTGAGCGAATTCAAGGCAGCGCAAAACCGAGAAATCAAAAACCTGGAGCGAAAACAGACGCAAACACTAAACGAACTGCAAAACAAGCATGATCGAGATTTAAAGATACTCAAAGAACGACTGGAAAATGCCGAAAGGAGAGCCAAGTCCGACATGAACAGCGAAGTCGAGAAGCTACTGCAGGAGTTTGAACAGTCCGAGCACGAGCATTCCGTGCAGTTGGCTTCCCTGCAAAAATCCCATCAGGAGCAAATGTCCGCCATGAAGCAAGGGCAAAAGCAAGAGCTGCAGAACCATATCAAGCGAGCCAGCATGATCATGCTCGAAGAAAACAGTAAGCCCATGACCTTGCGCAAGACCGGTGGCCCGGCGAGCAGCAAAGTGCTTCGTTGGCCCGTCGCTGCCATGAAACACCAGGAAGTCGAATTGGTGCCTCGCGATCCATCCCTGGTGCAGGTGTATGTCTCGAGCGTTTCCGCCAATCCCACAATCAAGCGGAACCAAGAAGCGTTGCAGAACCTGCTTACGGCCAAACAGATCAAGTTTCAAGTCGTCGATGTCGCCCAGAGTGAACCTGCCCTGCAACATATGCGGAAACAAAATGTCGGCAATACCAGAAACTTGCCTCAAGTGTTTGTTGGTGGCGAGTACCGCGGTGTAAGTTCGTTATCACTACTACTACTATTACTACCTAGCTAACACTCAACATAGCCCTACGATGATGCAGTGAATGCCATGGAAACAGACAAATTGTCCGAGTTCTTGCGTCCACGCGAAAAGTTATCGCTGGGCACCAAAAAGCTGCCACGGAAAGGATCGCAACCCTCCACCGGCTCATTGTCATCCAATGAACCCGTCACACCGACCACATCCACCATGCCGCGTCTTATTCAACGCACCCCCGCACACGATGAAGATGCCGATTTGTTGAAGGAAATCGAAAAAGAACTAGCCCAATCTGATTTTTCAAAAGTTGATTTAAACTTTTAAACTTGCTTTTTTTTGTACCATGTATTCGAGTCTTTTCCATTTTTCTTTCTTATAATGAAATTGTCTAATGCTATACTACACTCTACATACTGGGAGAGGGGCCTACTATCTTTTGAGGAGAAGAATCCTCCTTCTTAGGGATCCCTTGTACCCATGGATGGGACCTTTAAGCCATTCGGCATGATTGATATTCCTGCACAATCAATTTTGTCTTACATAGTTCAAATGCGCTTTATACCATCACTCCTCGGCACCTGATGCTAGCATTTATACGCGCGATCTTCATCAGTATGCGTATACGTGTAAATTGAACATGGTATGATAGCATCCATTAGTATACGTCCGAATGACTCTTGTCCAGAGCCAAACTAACCAGCACGTTCAACCCGGTCATTGCAAGGAAAATGTCTCGGGTAATCAACATCGTCTCCTTGCCGTCTTTCATTAGAATACGACTGGCAAAAATGTAGTGTTTCCATATTGGGACAGCAACGCACATGTTTTGGAGCGGCTTCATATATAGTAATCAATCAGTACACTATTTGTAAGGTGAGTATGTTTTTCTACCTTGACGCTCGCTTTTTTTCCGATCCGTTCATGACCAATTTTCTTTCACTAGTATACAGCATGCATCACAATTATTTTTCCTTTAGTAGCGGGTAGCCAACGATCTTTGTTTACTGGGGTTCTTTTTCTTCTTCATCGCCAGATATTCCTGCGGTGATAAACCAGATTCCATTGCAATCTTTGCAAATGTTTTGCGAAAATTAACATCCTCCTCCTACGACTGATTCAGTTCAATCGATTGTATGCTACATTATATAGGTAGTGAGTTAATGATATTTATGCAAACGTATACACTACACAACAATTCAAATACTTGATTTTTGGTAGTTGATCGTGTTCCCAGCTTTCGAGCCACACCTTGATCTATGTTCCATATAACAGATAGCAAGCACAAGAACCGTGCAACCTGAAGTCTCAGATGCGTAGAACACGAAAGTGCCAGTGCTTATATATCCTTAAATGATTAGCTGGTTTAAGGGGAGCATGTAGCCTACTTTGACCATTTTAATTGCAGCAATTTCCATATCGATGATTGTTCCGGTTGATGCTGGCTCGGCTTGTTGCTGCAACGGAATCTCACTGCCAGCAAATCGCTTGAAAGGCGATGGCACCCCTGGCGAATTTAGCATAGTCGCGCTTGAGAAAACGGAACGATAAAATAAACTTTTCGGTTTAGAAAGGGCGCCAAGTCTCTGAGATGACTTTTTGCTGCGACACAATGCATATTATGCAGACACATTATTGTTAGGTAATGCATTCATTATTGGATCTACCACGATACTGGCACAAATATAAGGTTTAGGCTTCGAACAAGAAAGCTTTATTTACATAAAGAAGGTCCTCAGACTGTATGGTTTGATTCAGCAATAACTAAATGTTTCATACAAAGAATACCCAGGTCTCATCGTTGGAAAATAATAGCGTCTTCCCAATCCGCTGAAGCATATTAGCTGGTTAAACGGACAGACATTGCTGAAGCTGTCAAAGTAAGCCTACAAAAAGAAAGAGAAAAGAATTCAACAAATTCACGATATTACAGTGAACCCCCGCTTTTTTCCTACGCGGATGGAACACTCAAAAGTGCGGAAAAAGAGGGGGTGAGGAAATAACGGGGATTACACAAGTGGTATGCGCTGGGTATTGGTCATGGCCTAAGCACTGTTCACTTCTTTATATGTGTGCATTTATTTACATGTTTGCCGCTACACCTATAAATGAATGGAATCTACATAGGTAGGGTATTGTACGTTTTTTTTAAGTTGGAAAGAATGATGTTGTGTTATATTACACTATATAAAGCACAGTAGCATATCACAAGCAATGGTGATTTGTTACTGTGCCTTTTTTTGGTCCCTGCTTAATATGTCACGTAAGCTGCCATTGTTCGCTTCAGGGATCGTTTAATACCGGTGAAAGACAAGTAAGAATAAGCTACAGAATACAGTCGATTCATTGTCCTGGCTAAACTAATTCACAACGTAGTTGCTCCCGAATGATCATTTGGATCGAGGCACGATATATGAGCCAATAAGTGCTATGAAAGATTACTGATGCTGTCATAATGGCGGCCGATACCATATTTTGAGGTACACCGTTAGGATTGAAGAACCAATCCCCCTACAGAGTTTACGTGAAATAACTAAGCCTAATCGAAACGGTGATTGAAATTCTCGATGATCCAGGACAAGCCTCAACAGCAGATGCCTTGCGTAGCATTCGTGATGGTCTATTTAGGCGCGCTCATACGACACAATCGTACAATACATCATTTTTTATTAGAAAATAAAGAGATATACACGCTTTCAAAGCATGCTTATGGTATTTAAACATAGTTTTATTCATCCCCCGTTTTTTTCCTCATAGTAAGCAGGAAAATTTCGAGGATGGGAAAATTAAGACTAAGATCGAGCGGATGGCATAGCTAAACCAGGGAAAAAACCGAGGGAGAGGAAAAATTGGGGGAGGAAAAAGTGGGAATTCACTGTAAAGGATTCGACCACACAACTAACACCAGAGGATCTCTCCTGAACACCTGGATTCATAGCAATGGTCAATTTCTCTGGAATTCTGAACTTGCTTTTGGCGCACCCACCCAGCTATGCTACAATGGATCAAGTATCATTGACTTATTCTTTGGGGATACTAACCTCATCAACCCATCAATGCTAATACGTGATGATCTCTCACTCAACTCCGATCATAAAATCGTCCACTTGGCCTTTACCGCCGAACAAACAGCCACACGACAGAATCATGAGCCATTACGCAAAATGTGGTATCTCCAGCGTCTCCACGATGAAAGAAAGAGGGAACAATTTGTCAACACATTCACATCCGCAATTGATCCAGTGTATACACGCATCAAGTATTATCTGGATCGTCCAAATGAACTAACCAATGCCCCATTTGATGATCTCACTAATGATTTGAATAACGCTATATATACCTCACTCGATACTACAGTAGGACGGAAAGGTAACGCAGCAATATCCAGGCTCAAATGGTTTTGGACACCTGAGCTAGACAAGGCAATTGAACATCGTGAATACTGCTATACTAAATGGCGACGTGCC
Organism: Fennellomyces sp. T-0311; assembly: GCA_025266875.1. NCBI lineage: Eukaryota > Fungi > Mucoromycota > Mucoromycetes > Mucorales > Lichtheimiaceae > Fennellomyces > Fennellomyces sp. T-0311. Next base: position 862,241 of record JALLLT010000003.1, on the reverse strand, counting down.
ACCAACGGACGCAACAAAATGGATTGGTGGATAAAGCACCAAGAAGCCAAAGCCAAGTTTCGCCGAGCAATAAGCCAACGACGCGCAGAGACATGGCGATCGTTTTGTGCTAACCTGGAAAATGGTTCTTTTTCAGCCGCAACTGCCACTATGAAGAAAATACGCCGCAATAGAACGTTCCATCCAACCTTCACTGACCCAGAAGGCCCGATAGTCGCGTCCAACCGTATGGCAGACCACTTGGAAGACATCTTCTCAGGAAGCTTCCTCGCTCAGTCATCCATGGATGATTCTCGTATTACTAATACCCCCGATGAATCTCCACTAACAATAACTAATATCGCAGCACAAGATTCACCCTTTACTGCAGATGCAGTACATGATGCTCTTAAAAATTTACCAAATGGGAAAGCCCCCGGTGCTGACCACATACGTGGTGAAATGATAAAACCGATTGTTGATCAACTTACCCCTTCCATTACAGCACTCTTCCAGCTATGTTGGATCACATCACGGACGCCCGAGCTCTGGCGACGATCGCAAATCATCCCGATTTACAAGAAAGGCCCCCAGATAATCCTGCTAATTTCCGTCCAATCAGCCTGACGTCTGTCTTCCGCAAAACTATGGAGAAATGCTTACAAGAACCCTTAGCATTAGATGCCCCTCCGCTCGATATAGTTCAAGGTGGCTTTCGACCGAGTCGTAGCGCAATGGACCAAGCCTGCTGCCTCCATGAATTGAGTTCCTTACATCGGAAGCTTCATGGGACCAGTCCTGTCATAGCACTGTGTGATATCAAACCAGCATATGATACCGTAGACCGCAGGGTCATTTGGCAAGCCTTAGAACAACATATTCCCGTGTTACTACTTCAGTTACTTAAAAGCCTTTTTGATGACGTGTCTATAGAGATCCTGCTTTGCAATACCGTATCTCGCCGATTCCGCCCTGTCACAGGGGTTTTACAAGGATCCGTTCTATCACCTACACTATATTCCTACTATATTAACTCATTACCCTCCTTTCTTCGCGATGTGGAGATGCAACTGACACAGCAGGCCGAAAGTGACTTTCAGGCACCACCATCAGTCCGTCTCAATGGTCAACGGATTAACTGCCTATTATACGCCGATGATGTGGCACTCATTGGCAACTGGCAAACGATACCAGCCCTCTTAACTGCATGTGAACAGCACGGCAATGATTTGGGATATCGGTGGAATCCCAGCAAATGTGTTGTACTAGCCGAGCAAGGCCCGCCAGAAAACACCACAGCCCAAATATACGGCGTTGAGCTACCACGAGCATCTACCGTCACATACCTAGGGATTCCGTTTAACACAGAGGGGTACATCGACCAGAACATACTGGCTCAGCAAAATGCCGCAGCCGCACTAAACAGCATGCAAATACTTCGGTCAATTGGAGTACGACCTGGTAGCCTCGGACGCCTACTATGCTCACAGTTATATCGCCAATTTATACGGCCAAAAATGGAGTATGGGCTTGCAATCACCAACTTCCATAAAAGAAACCGTGAACTACTCGAAAGCGCCCAATCAAACTGTCTCAGAACGATATACGGCGCCAAAAAGACCTCTTCAACCGCTGTGATGCTTCATATGGCCAGACTTCCGCCCATGGCTGACCGAATTGCAACACTGCAAGCCAAATTCCTGGTTCGCGCTCATAACCTCTTACCAGATACCTTACTGCATGTTATGCTCCCCAAACTGACACGAAGAGGAAAGCATAGCTGGACAACGCTGAAATCATCAAGTCGCATATGGACCACACTGGCTCGACCACAAGCAGAAACTACGGACAAAGAACTGAAGGCAGCAATCCAAACCTATCTACAAGACCAACACGAGCTTCGATGCAGCAGAAGGGGTAGTAAACTGCTCAACGCCTGCCGTAAAAAACCTGGAATCGATCCAATCCTATGGCTACCCATGTCACCCGCTGAACGCATGAGGTGCATTCGCTATCGTCTTGGCTAGCTCCCGAGCGGTAAACCCACACCATGCTCACGTTGCCATCACCCCTCTGGTATGAACCGTCGACATCTGATCGCATGTTTCTCGATCCACAGCACACTCAACCTGCCGCACGATATCGACGATCCCATCTCATACCTTCTCAACCGCTTGCCGAAAAAGCCGCCTAGATCACAAGCTGCTCGGAACTACTGGAAATCCAAATGGCCGCAGCTATGTGCCATCCTGGAAACCCTAAATAAGCATTGCAACCCAGATCGCCGACAAGGATATGTGCCACCCGACCAGCATGGAAGAGACCTTCTCGAATGGATGGAGCCACCGGCCCCTGTGTCATTGCAACCCACATCGCCCGTTACTTCATAAAAAAAAAAAAACTTTTCATCCCCAACAAGTATATGGTTACGGATTAGTCCCCCTTCCATCCGACTTTTACTTTGTATTCCATTCTACTCTATCTTTCCTTTTTTTTATTGTTTTCTTACATTGTTCCCTTTCTCATGACTACTTCTTTTCCCCTAATGCCGCATAGGGTTTTCATTTCCTTATTCAACCGGATCAGACGAGAGCGGAAAGCTGTGATCAGCGCGCGTTCATTTACGTCGTCAATAAAGACTTTTATTTCATCCTGTAAAGGATTCAGAGCATAAAGAATGTCGAACCGGTGAGTGCAATCGACGACTCTGCAGGGAGAGGTACTGCTATAGATCTGATACATGACGGGCACCTGTCGTCAAGGCAAAGAGATGCAGGACAGCCGTTTATGCCAAGAGGGGTCGTTATCGTATACCATATATGCCTAGCCACGACTCGTTCGAAAACAGCCTCTGGTTGGACAGATTTATACCGGGGGAAGCGTTGAACCTTCACAGGCGAAACGCTTAATAAGTCGCTGTGGAGCTGCCTCAAGCCACACGTTTTTCAGGCATTCCCATAACATTTGCTTCGTGTTGAAGAGTAAACCTCGGGAAATTTATAAACTAGGATGCCTCCTGAACCTATAGTGCTTCCCCTGTGAACGCCCAAAGTCTCTACGTGTCGGCTAACGAGCAGCCGGGGTGCTTCAATGCAGTTGAACAGAATAGATCGCGAGGAAAGTACTTTGAGTTACTTGCCTCATGGCCAGAACAAGCGGTGCCAACACCCAGATCAAGAAATCTAATAACAATGGTCGCACCACAGGACAAGCGCCTTCGCAAAGGAAAGAGTGAGCGATCAGAGACAATCGCAAGAAAGCGTTGAATTACTTATGGAAATAGCGCCCGAGACAGTAAGCGTAATAACAATGCTTTCCCGACATAGCAAACTTCTTTTCTAGAATCAAAAGTGGTCTATCATCAAGCTGCAAAAGGAAAACGCATGATTACTTACCGCGTGACAAAATGAAAATTCGAATCGACACAACCACAACAGCATTGTATGAAATTGGGTCAGGATTTCAACGTTGACAGGATGCGGTGGTCGTATCCTTCGTTCTCTAATGAAAACGGTGCTTTGCCGAACTACTTGCGAGTAGTTAAATATATATAATTGACCATGAGCATAATTCTACTTTGCAAGTTGATCTCATATTTTGCGCAGCGCCGCACTAAAAAATTAAGGAATATCTTGAGCAATATAAACCTAGTAGCCATGGTGCTTGTCTACATATATATGGGAAACAATTGACATGTTCTCGTGAGCTTTTCCTCAATAAATATCAAAAGTTACTATGTTCTCATAATATGAGGCTCAAAAATTCCGTGCAGGTATTAAAGAGCTTGAAAGCGATGGTGATGCAAGTTTTTTTTCTTTACAATCCGTAATCAAGAAAAGTAGCAAGAACTGTATTTATCTGATTCTTGTATGTGTGTATTTTCCTAGGAAACAGATAAGAAATTGATGCAAGCCCAAACTATGTTGGGCATTAAAGGTAAACTTTTCAGTACACCACCTTCGTATCACGTATCAAAGTAAGTAGAAAAGGTGATTCACTTACTCTTTGTGAGAAAACGCATTTCAGGCGATTGAAGTCTTACACGAAGAATCATGTGATACAAAGGTGGTGTAGTCTACATACAGTAATGACATCTGCAGGTATTTACCAGTGACGCTACCGAAACGTACTTATCCGTAAAGCCCAATACCACTTTAAAATTAAAGGCTTCGTGTTGGTTGGCAATGTACGGTTTCATAATTAGCCAATCGGAGCGCTTCCACCACGCATTGTTAGTAGGCCCAATGACACTGGCAATTCAAAAGCAAGTGTCTGGATAGTATGCGCACTCTTATCTATAGAGTAAACGTTATTCTGATAAGGTATTACTGGAGCTCTGCAGCGTGTTATCTATGCTTTTTTACAGACCTCGGGAATGCAAGTGGTACCAAATAATATGAAAAAGAGCATCTGTGCGCTAAATATTGATCTTTGCTGGTCAACGTGGATCGGCCAATATTTGCCACATAGGCGAACGTATCGCAGAAATTGCAATACAGAGGTCCCAGTTTTCAGGGGTATGATCGATGTATGAGCGATCATTCATCGGATTTTATACAAATGCGTACGACCCGAGCATTTATCATGTCTGACCATTTTTTTTTAGTAGTAAGCGGCGATTCTTTCGCATTCGCCAGTTTCTGGAGGTAAATGAAGGCTTGACTCTTCATGCAATTGCTTGCTGTCATTTATCATTGAGTGAGACATATTATGCCCAGGGTCTTACTGCAGTCTGTGGCTGCATGCGAAATAAGCCACGTGGTTGGCATCCCCCATTCCTGTAGCTTTGAACTTTGACAACGGTAAATTTTTGTACCACATAGTTACTGACAGCAGTTGATTAGAAGGGTTTTTTTTTTTATTTTATTTTGCAAGACGATAGCAACGAACAAGCAAACCTATGTAAAGACGGGGTAAATTTTTTTTATACCCAATAACCCGACCGACAGATCAAGGGGGAGGAATTCTTTTTCTTTTGCGTACATAATACACATGCAAGGGTAGTAGCAACTGCCATTTGGTTCTTTTTTTTGCATGTGATAAATTGCACTACTACCCTAACGTCAATGGCAGGTAACTTGATCAACGTACAAAGAAAATGCTTTTGCTTGTGGGTTATCACGACAGAATAAAAGTGGTAATTCGATTTGGCTGCATTTCTAGCTAAGCCAGATTTAGATAATAGATAGGCACCTTTCTATTTTTGATTGCTACGCCTCCCTGCTGTGCATATGACGTATGTGTTTTCTTTTTTGCTGCGGTCAGCGCTGTATCGTTTTGGATACTTCATTGCCAGAGAAACAAAAAGTAAGACTGCTGTATAATAAAAAAATCCAGACAGTCGCAACATACTAAAGAGAATATGCTGCAGATGCGAACAGAATGACCATGGCGTATGCACCGTATTACGTCCAGGGGCAGAGACTGGAACCTTAGTGTGGTTCGATGGCCAATCAAATGGTAAAACTGACACTCCGCCAGTCACAGCAAGTCGAAAAAATCTATACATTTTTTTTTCTGGATCGCTTGGATTCTCTCTCTCTTTCTTTTCCCTTCTATATATACTTATATAATGAGCGGAGCAGTGTCAGCATCCAAGGCCAAGCGTCTCGCAGCCCGTGCCGCCAAAGCCGAAGCCAAGGGCAAAGGTGGCAAGCGTGGTGCCAAGGCGGAAAAGACGGAAGCAGAGGCCGGCAACGGATCAGTAGACGATCTCGACATGAACAAGATGAAATTGAATGTGGATCGTACTGCTACGGGTGTCTACACTTCTCAGGAACGTAGCCGTGATATTAAGATTGAGTCCTTCTCGCTCAACTACCACGGCCGTGTCTTGATCGATAACGCCACCATCGAACTCAACTTTGGTCGTCGCTATGGCCTTATTGGTGCCAACGGTTCGGGCAAATCCACCTTCTTGGCTTCGTTGGCCGAGCGAGACATTGAGATTCCTCCTCACATTGATGTAAGTTGCACAGCACAAAAAAAAAGATGGAGAGAGGGCGGGAGCCTGCTTTATAGGGTAGAGATAGCTGATAAAAGGATTGTGTAGACATACCTCTTGAACCAGGAAGCCGAACCATCCGACATGAACGCCGTCGAGGCTGTCATCCACCACGCCAAAAATGAGGTCGCACGTTTGGAACGGGAAGTGGAGGAGATTCTTGGACAAGATGATGGTGCAGACAATCCATTGTTGGATGACATGTACGAGCGTATCGAACAGATGGATCCCGCCACTTTCGAGACCCGTGCATGCACCTTGCTGGCTGGTCTTGGTTTCTCCACCAAACAGATGGAGAAGAAGACCCGCGACATGTCTGGTGGTTGGCGTATGCGTGTGGCCCTTGCGCGTGCCTTATTCATCAAGCCCACCTTACTTCTTTTGGATGAGCCTACGAACCATTTGGATTTGGAGGCTTGTGTGTGGTTGGAAGAGTACCTCAAGACATACGACCGTATTCTGTTAGTCAACTCCCACTCTCAGGATTTCTTGAACGGTGTGTGCACCAACATGATGCACTTAACCCACAAGCGCAAATTGATCTACTATGGTGGTAACTACGACATGTTTGTCAAGACCAAGGAAGAAAACGAGGTCAACCAGGCCAAGGCCTACCAGAAGCAACAGGATGAAATTGCCCACATCAAAAAGTTCATTGCTTCTGCTGGTACCTACGCCAACTTGGTGCGCCAAGCCAAGTCCAAGCAAAAGATCATCGATAAGATGGAGGCTGCTGGTTTGGTCGAGAAGGTCGAGAACCCTTATCCCTTCAAGTTCACCTTCACCGACATGCCCAAGTTGCCCCCACCTGTGCTTGCCTTCCAGGACGTCACTTTCTCGTACACTGGTGATATCAGCAACGCGCTCTACAAAAACATTGAAATGGGTGTTGATATGGATTCCCGTATTGCTTTGGTGGGTCCCAATGGTGCTGGCAAATCCACGCTGCTCAAGTTGATGAGTGGTGAGTTGATGCCTACCGAAGGTCGTGTCCAACGTCACACCTCGCTCAAGTTGGGCAAATACTCCCAGCACTCGGCTGACCAGTTGGAAATGGACTTGTCGCCCATCGATTACATGCGCAAGAAGTTCCCTGAAGTCAGCACCGAAGTCAGTTTCTGGCGTCAGCAGATCGGTCGCTATGGTCTGTCTGGCACCCATCAAACCGCGCCCATCGAACAGCTCTCCGACGGTCTCAAGTCTCGATTGGTGTTCTGTGAATTGGCTGTCTTGCATCCCCACATCATCCTGTTGGACGAACCTACTAACCATTTGGATATGGAGTCCATTGATTCGCTTGCTGAAGCCATCAACAACTTCAACGGCGGTGTTGTTCTCGTGAGCCACGACTTCAGGCTCATATCACAGGTGACCGAGCAAATATGGCGATGTGAAAACGGACACGTTGAAGTTTTCGAGGGCTCCATCAAGGATTACAAGGAGACTCTTAGAAAGAATGTCAAGTTGTAAACAAGCGGATACTCCATTTTTTTACGTTACCTTTACCGCAGTGAACTCGACAATCTGCCCTTTATCTCCATGTAGTATCTTTCCACTTAGATAGACCTCCTTCCCGTTCTCAGTACACGTTAAACATATGCTTCATCCAACTTTGTATACATCTTGCACATGATTGATTGTCTTCCTTTCTGGTTATTCTTTTGTGAATACAGATATAAAAAAAAAAGAATGATAGACATCAAAAGAACCTTGTTCGTGAAATCCAGGTAAAACATATCTTAGAAAGAGCTCTGAATCAACACTGTGCGAGTTCTCATCGTTGCGAAAACACGTAGTCCACTGTAGGTTAACCGTTGGTATCTTCGTATCGTTTTATCGTGTGTGTATGTATATGATGTTTATATCCAATCCATGTACGCACAAAAAGCGTAGCCTCTTCAATATCTACCACTACGGGTTTTTAAATCACGGCAAATCAACGGGATATCTTAAAATTATCGTCAAGTGCGGCAAAGCTTCACAATACTACGGCAAATCTTCTCTAGTATTTTAGCGATAAACTTGTTGTTCCTTCACCAGGAGAGTTTTACATCGATTGAACATATATATATATGTCCATCCGAATCTTACTGCGTGCTAATAAAGCTATATATGGTCACTACGGGAAATCTTCAGAAACCTGCGGCATATCTACTTCGGTCGGAGGACTTAATGTGAAAAATTAGACGCGTTTTCCTTTACTCTTCACACCATCCATGAAATGACAAAGATCCCAATATTAAAAAGCATTTTCCGGAGAAAATTCCAATGCCATCGCTGTGATGGCCTTTTCTTCAGAATTCTTATAACAGAGCATCAGCATATTGCAGATTGTGTCGCCAAATCAGGGCTTGTCGAGAAAGCAAAGACTGAAAAATAGACACCAAAAGAAGTGAAGGAAGCTTGAAGAGGCTTATAGCGATGTGATGAATATAAGCTATACTGGATGCTGTTTCTACAACTTTATACTGATTGCTTGCGGTGCTGAAAATGACAAATCCAGTCGCGATGGCTAATCTCGTAATGAATATGAAGGTAATGAAAGTCCAATTTACGAAGTGTGAGATTTTCATATTGGATATCGAGCTGTTTACTAGCTTTTCATTTTAACCAAAGTGACCACCAGTACAACTGTGAGATTGGTAACAGTTATGGTAAAAGCGATGGGTAACCAAGTACCACATACGCCCCCAGCGTGACGGTGGACCTGGACGCGCCGATGGGCGATTTTGACGCAGCAGCAGACGACAGACCCGAACAGACAAGTAAGACACTATTTACTGAATCGGTGGTTAAGCATGGCTTTTCAAGAGAAGGTTTTGGGGATACGAGTGGTAAAAGTGTCAGTGGAAAGAGTAGAAATGATGAAGATGACAAAGATGATCCTAGCGAGCTCGATGAGCCTTCTCTGAAAAAGGCATATTTACACAAAAAAAAGCCGGAGCAAACCAAGCCAGGTAAAAGTATATTAAAGGAAGTGGACACAGGCAAGCGTAAGCGATCATCCGTCATCAACAGTGGTATTGGAAGCTCAGGAAAAAAGTTAGCAACTCTAGTGAAAAAGATAGCAAATACGAAAAAACGACAGAAAAAATAGTGTAGACTGCGACTGGTTGGTACCCAGACGAGAGCGCAAAAACGAAGCATCTCGTAACTCTTGAACAAAACAATTGTTTATACCATCTATCGTCCAAAAGCTATGATTTAAGTGTATTAATATTATGGAGGATCTACAGCGAATCTACTAAAAACACTGCAAGTCTCTGGAGATAAAATCTACGAAATGGTCGAAATTCAGAGATTTGCCGAGTTGTGGATTTGTAGAGATTTGCCGTAGATGTAACGTAGCAAAATAACCCGTAGTGTGCGTTTCCCTTTACCTACACATATACTCGGTATAAAACTCTTGAACGTATTATCGAACCCACTCGTATAGCCTCATCATAGAGTACATAGCAATAATGAAAGCGGTTTACTGCACCACACAGGGAACGACAGTAAACGGGGCAAACCCTCTATATACGAGCAACGTACTTTAACGACTATTATTTAAAGTTATTTATAACGCTATTACTGTACATACTACGTCGCGGGGTTTGCCTAATATAAAGTCACTATAAGGCCATAACTCAAAAGTACGGTAGGCAGGGGGAATCATCTTGGATTTTGGCTATCAGTAATGCTTACATGCCTATTTATTCCAAGAGCTATTGATCCGCGTTGAATTGTATTTCTTACATAGCTTAATCAATTGCGAATACAGCTCAAATTTGTCTCTCGATTACGAATACTACCGATGCCGAACGTGATACAAGCAGTCGAGCTGTCGATCCTCTGACGCCAATAAGAAGCCTAGCGGAGACCAGTGGAAAAAAAAATTGACCACAGCAAGCCCACTTCATCAGAAATACAACAAACTGCAAGACCATACAAACGCGCTGAAGGACCCAATTGGTACAGCAATTGCCAACAAACGGGCCGGTGAATTCAAACCACGAGCCAACAAGTACAAGACAATCCGCTGCCTCCGTCAGCTGAGAATAATAGGCCCAATGCTATATTTAGGTGTCCTCTCTAACGATAGATATCACCTAGTCTGATGGCGTATGCAATGGCTCCCGTCGTACCCATTAAAAGACTGCCGATGTGGTACTGTTGCCGCAACACGAGAGCACTATGCCACTTGCCCCTTGATAGGCAGTCCGATGAAGGACTTGTTGGATGCATTTAGCACTGTCCGCGAGATAACTGACAAGATGCAACCATTGGACCACATAATGAACTGCCTGCTGCGTTCAAACGCTGGTCTGCTACGAGGCAAATGGAAGAGTGCATGACCCACCCTGATTTATGTCGTACGCAAGTTCGACTACCTAAGCCACTCAACTACTAAAGATGAGGAAGAAGAACTGCTCCCAGAAGACGCCTTACAATCCCTTACCGACCACACTGCAGCCCAACCCACATGATATGTGCGCTGGTATCTATCATAATGCTATTTTCCACCGCATTCCCAAGCGCCTCTCCTCTGTTTTATTTTCAAATCCGACCTGTTTTTTCTCCCTAAAGGGCTTTTTCAGAAATGATTGTACTATACTTCGTACCGAAAGGAAGTGACCTTATGCCTATAGGAGCAGGTAAATCATCTTCTAACATATAAACATGCATTCTCGACTAATCAATTGCGAAGACGTCAGACTATGTGCGTGACGTCTATCAGTGGCATACGCAAACATCTTTTGGCTATACTCTAACAGTTTTTCAATACGTAGCTTTGATAATAATCCAGGTACAGATATATCATAGTCTAGGCTAAGACAACGCATTTATTAGCTGCTTTTGACACGTAAGAGCCCATGCGAACTAGTGTTTTAGTTTGGTACGTTACTTGTCTCAGCCACCAATTTCGAATAAAATGTGATTGCTTGCTTCTTGTGTATGTGTAATAGAAACGTACAACAGTTTTTGCTCGCGATATGCATAGTAATTGTACACTTTTCATAATTTTATTTTCGCGTATTACATCCAGAACTATGTGAAAAGCGTGACTTACAAGGACCTCATCTATATTTCTGCCATTTAACGTATCACTGCAAAAAATTTTTGGGGAATTTTGGTGAATAATTTTTCGAAATGGTTAACCACTTGAGTTACTAAAAATGGTAGTACAAGTGGTTAAAAAGCTTATGTTTGATCACCTCAAAAACTCATTCACCCAAAATTCACCCAAAAATTTTTTGCAGTGTCTAAGAGGGACTCTGGTCGAGAATTCCTTAACACCGCACTATAGGCAAGTATGACAAATCAACTTTGGCGTTATGTATAACTATAACCTATCGCGTATGCTCAGTTTGGTCAATCAGAAAGTTTAAAAAAACAACTTCCACTTTGTATAATGTACTTTGCTTTGCTTCTCCTTTCGTTGTATTGCGTGGGCTCTAAAAAAATAAGCAAAACCTGCTTGTTAACGACATCACGGGACCCCCTGGGTATAACAATATAATGAGATTTCAACTTCAAGAAGTCTTCGATTTACACAACAAAAGTCCTGACGCTTCTTTCTTTCCCAACCATTACTTTATTTGATGAAACGAAAGCAATCTGCTTGTACACGAGAAATTGATAGCTAATATGTTATTTACTTGCCTTTTGTTCAAGTATGGAATCCTGCTCCCTTTGTAATATTCAAACAAACATAAGTACCGCAAGGGGGCGACCTAATAGCTATAGGAGCAGTCCAATACTTCCCAGCAATAAAATTATAACTTTTGAGCTTATTTACTTGCCACAACGTCTCGAATACATGTATGTTAGCTCGTATGTACTAGCCTTTATTGTTACTGTTTGCGCTGAAACAGATTCTCTATCGCCAGTCACCCTGACAATCGAAAGCATAAAACTGCTTTTGAATACGTATCTTTGATTTGAAGTGTTCTGATATCATCACGTTTGGGCGAGTGATCGTATGATCTTATCATATTGAGTGCAAGTAAGTGTATGCTGGCAAAGAAAAGTATACCGTTGTTGTCGTTTGTTAAGAAGCTTTACATAGTCCCACTTTTGGTCTCCCATATCGTTTTAAGTTGAGTGCCAGAGTACAGCATCAATTGCACTTGATCAAAGATACTGTTAGGCATCTACTCTCTTAGTGATAGGGATTTGTTCGTACAGGAACTGCTGTATCATACTGCCTTCTACTGCCCTCGGTGAGTGTGCCGCTCCTGTCGCTCCTGTCGCTTCTGTCGTCTCTGAATCTATGAGAAAAGCATAACAGCACATTTAACAACGAGGCACAGACAAAATCAGTTAATACGTATAGGACAAGAAACCTTTGAGTAGCTTGTTTATTTTTTTACAAGGAGAAGAAGAAAGAAAATTTGTGACCAAGTCAAGTTTTCTCGTTCTATATCGGACATGATTGGATTACGCGCAAAATTTTACAATGTTGGGGATACCTGGGACACGATTATCATAACAAAAAGCGCCGTTATAAAGACAGTATTACCTTTATCAGTGTTGGTTGGAGGTTCCTGAGTCTTATTGACCGATAAGGATATATTTGTATAGCATTATATACGTACTATGTAAAGAAGAGGTTTTATGAACTTGTCGAAAAAAAAAGTAACGTAGAAAAACTTGCCTGGCTCAGTGAATCGTCCTCGCTCGCTTAAATCGCTTCTATGGCAGTAGATTCGTTAGTAAATAATCACTCATAACTACACCAGCACAGAAATCACGTTAAAGTAGTGCTATATCAGTTCCCCAAGCATCTCTCAGCATAAGTCCATATATTTCATGGCTCTAAGTCGATGTCGACTCTTTTGATGCTTTCCTCCTCATCGTGGATAGCTGCACCATATCCCAAGCCAGCATAAACAAAACATACATACCAGTTGTTTTCAATTGACTAAACAACTGGTACGAAAAAGTGAAAAGAGCTTATATACTGAGGGCTTTAATTACCGCCGACGATTCAACAAATCAGGCCAGGACAGCCGACTGCCGCAGCAATGAAGTCGGTGTCATGAAAATTAGCTTTTTTTCATCCTCCACAAACCGCAGCAGCATAAATATAAAGTTTGCAGTCACCAGAGATATTCAGTACTATGACCTGTGTGACCCCAAGTAAACCAGATACTCATTTATATAGAAAGGCTTCTATAATCTTCGATATATAGAAGTGAGCGCGGTAACGCTTGCTGTTTGTATCCTCGGCTCTCCTTCGCCAGATAAGCGTCAACGCGGTGTGACAAAGAGACTACACATCTTTAACACGGTTCAGATATCTGGCACATTACAGATAGAGAGTGGAATAAGCGCTAATATTTCACTGGTGGTCACATAATAAAGCGAACTCAGATAATCAGTCACTGTAGCCTCATACGTATAGTTGTTTAATCAGAACAATTACAACATAATGTACTTTGACTTTAAAGCAAAAGTGACTTTGACCAAGCTATTATATATTTTTGTTTTCTTGGAATACACTATGTAATGCATGGGGGATATCCGTAACATTGCTACAGCATGAACTTCTAAATGTGCATATAATAATACTGCAAAAATATGCGTTATATGCATGTTTTAGAAATCTGATCTGCGTAGCAACGTATGCTTCAGTATGTACGTCAATACATATAGTTTGATATGTCGTTTCGCTTATGTACAAGTGAATCCAGCCATAAGGCATTACAAATATAATCGAAGTAAATTCCCAGTACCCGCTTCTTTTTAGCGAAAAATTATGCCTAGAATGACCGGTTATTCGATTTTTCTCAAACCTACTACTTGACGTTCACAAGGTCCGGTCACTTCCTTGCTAGGGAAACAAACACGCTCAAGCAATCTCCGAGATACATATACACAACTTTAAAATGTTGCGCAGTAACATCTGATTCGGATATTTTCGGAGTGGAACGGGCCGAGATTCTTGTATCTGCTGCGGCAGGGACTAGATTTATTTACACCAGATTTGTATTATCCGCATGTTCTTTTACATTTTTTACGTCTATATTCCTGATGGCGTGTTAAAACCACTCGTTTCATGAGCACCTTCGGGAATAACATTCATGCATCACTATGTGGGCTGCTATGTCTTGATATAGTGTTTTACAATGCTTGAACAAGGTATATGCTTTCTCCTAGCAACGCACACCACATATCTATATGCAGCCCTTCGTTTGACTGTGTACATATTATATTATAGTATTCTCTCCTTCTATGAAAGGCTACTTAAAAATTGTTCTCTACAATACCAAGTATCGTAAATGATTACAGGACTATCCGCACTATACCGCTACTATGTTTGAGCAACGGCACATACGTACAATATTAGCCAAATATTAATATTTTGAACCATAACACCTAAGAAAATGTCATAGTTGGGGCTCTGATTATAGATGTGATAGAGTTCTTTAAATATTGCATCTTGTTATTATAACAGTCAGTAAGTAACTATACCATGGACGCCACCAGCGCACGGACGGTATTAGCCGCTGCAAAGTTCCTTCTGAACTTCCGTGCAACAGAATAATATTCCTCGAAAGCTACAAAATAGGCGTTGATATTCCTTAACCTTAATATAGACCAGTAGCTTATAAGAAGTCTCATATCGAATTGAGCAACTTTTTTCCACTCACTGTCATCACTATGGCTGAGCCTTACCATTTTAGGACAGCGACGATTCTTGTCGGGAATAGCGAAAGCTTTTTTCGAGCCAACAAGTAGGATTGATTACGCATAAATTCAATCCATAAATAACACATTGGAGTTCGACAATCTGGAAAGAATCGACTTGCCATGCCATCGTTTGATGCAATGATGGCCATCGCTACAGTTAATGACCAACAAGATGAAAGGATCAATGAACTTTCTGCAACACTTAAGCTGCGCACGGCTACCTGGAGAAAAACGACTGACCTTACTGACGCTCTTCGAGAAGCGTCATCGACGATGGTGAATACTCCAAACAAAGTGGATGGGTACCTGTATGCTGGTACGCTCTACTCAATCCAAGGACGGCAACACAACGCGATTCAAGTTTTTGAAAAGGGGATGGAGCTAGTCTCTCCAGATGATCCAGAGTATACGCTCTTCAAACAGCTGAAGGGTCTTGCTGATTCACTTTTGCAACGGCGTATCGATTTCATCGCACACATCCCGTACGACGTGTTATGCAATATTATCGGATATCTTGATGCACCTTCGGCCGGAAACTGCACCTTTGTTTGTCGGTATTGGCGGAATACTTTGCTGGAGTGTCCTGAGCCATGGCGTGTGGTCAACATTTCTCGGTCTGCACAAAACCAGCTCACACCGCTCAATCTTCTACCGACGGTATCGCGACATGTCGAACGATTATCCTTACTTGACGAAACAAAAATGAACATGAAATGCATCGGCTTGTTCGGAAAACACAAATTCTCGAATTTGCGATCATTGGACATCATCGATCCATGTAATGTTTGTAATGTGGTCCGCATTGAGAGTGACAGAATTTAACAGAATGCTGGTAGCTCCCGGTAACATCGATATGAGCGCATCATTGTATACTGCATTATGTCATGTTTCCAAAACATTAAGCGAACTGCGACTCGATACTCCCAGACTAAAGACCGAGATTTTGCTCGGCACGATTTTGTCTACTTGCCGTAACCTCACCACAATCGAATGTCGTGTCTCGTGCATTAGAGACTGCTATACCGGAGTATCAGTACCCTACACCACGTTATTGACAACAGTCGACCTCCGCCCAACGAGACAAACCATATCTGTTAATAGCCTTGCACCGCTTTTCGAAAAGTCACCACACCTTGAATCATTAATTCTCGGCTACTGTCACTATGATATTCTCTCCGTTCTTGGTGACTATTGCCCCAAGTTAACGACCATCGTTGCAAACATACACGATTTCGGAGATTTATACAATTCGGTCAAATCATTACCAGCACACGCGGACGGGCTACAGTGTCTTTCTCTTGATCCAGTCGTTTCAACCAAACCTATACTACCACGCCTTGCAAAAAGTGCCCACTCGTTGCGAGCATTATACGTGACTCCATGCTCTAATGATGGAGAAGGTACAACCCTTTCAGACTGGAGTCCATTATCGTCTTTCGTTATGCACAAGTTGACACATGTATATATCGATGCTTTGGACGCTGCAACAGCATTTCATGACAATATACCCGCTATGCTACGGTGTTATCCTCATGTGGAAACGCTTCGCCTACAAAATTTCTATGGCGATGAGGGTGGATCCAGCATTACAGAAGGCACGATCGATGGTATATGTAATGCAATTGCAACTATGAAAAACCTATCACACTTGCGCTTGGTGTGCTTTGATATCCGCTCTGAGGCGTTCGTGCGTCTGTTAGAGCTTCATCAGGGTGAGCAGTCGCGACTACGGAAACTTTTCATCACTGGTTGCGAAGGCATGACTGGGGAAGTGCTTTGTAACGCTGCCAGGATCCAAAGTTTGCAAGAGTTAGGGGTTCATTATCTACCGGACACAGCATCCTCAGTTTCAGATATCACGGATTTCGCATATTGGGTCGGTCAATTGCCTCGGCTGAAGTACCTTGATTTGGGCCATCTGGATATTTCAATGGAAGCTGCCCAGTACATTGCGTCGTCAGCACAACTATATTATTTCTGGTCACACGATGTAGTGATCCCGGAAGAAGGCGCGGCTTTGCTGCAGAGACATATCCAAGATGTACAAATGTATAATAGCACTTAATATAATATACCCTTCTCATCGAGTATTCTAGAAGTATCTAACTGTAAGTTTATCGGGAGAAAAGAGTTATCGACAACGTAACTTTGTCTAACATATGCATGCAAGTATCGAGGAATGACCTGAAAAACATCCATTTAGCGGTTAGAACTGTTTAGTTATTATTTTCCATTAACAGATCCGGTCACTTTTACTCAAGGCTATAAAGTGTCTTGCCCAGACACAGGGCCAGTCTTCTGGGTTAAAGAACATTTAATCTGAATGACCTGAAGTCATTACCATACTCATCCACCGTAGAATGATCCACAGCATTGTACGCGAATAAATTTCCAGATAAAGAACCACACTTACATCGATTGTCGTCAGTGAGCCTGTAGGGTACATATAATCTCTCGCTAAGCTAGTAATTCTGTCGGCCGATGCTTTTCTTCTGTCTTTGCTTACTCCACATTATTCCTAACCAATATTATACCAGATCATCTCGTTTTCAAGAAAAAGAAAGGTAATGTTGTACAGAAAAGACTCGATAATCTTTGTGGATGGGAAAGGAAATCAACCCATTCGATAGATTCATATTATTTGCACGATAGCTATCTACTGAAATCAACCGATTGGTTTCCAAGTATAATATCATGTTGCAATCTAGCACGCTGAGTACTTTGTAACTGGTAATCGACTATGAAGTGATTAGGTTTCTATCAATGTTGCTATCGGCATCCACCTTTCTGTTTATATTTTGCATGTGACATATCATTGTCCCACAATATCGGCATCTTGTGTCGCCGTCCTTCTTTGTACCAGGCATATAGTCACAGTGAGAGTCAGATTGCTTTAGTCACATGAGCAGGGTGGATATTGGAATTGAATGGAAGCACGACAGCATGTCAAGGCGCCTGGGAGTACTATTTCCTTCTGTCTCTCCAAAGCTAGTACACTTAGAAATGGCACCATATTTTAGCCCAAAGGTGCAGCTCGTGTCACTTTATATGTATGTCATAAGTTTTGTCATTTTGAAAACCTGTTCTAACTGTGTAACCTTCAAGAGTGTGTAAGTGCACAGAGTTTGGAGCAGATTGGATCACCTCTTCTTAATAGCTCAAATCTGCAAAAGCTTATTTTGCTATACTAAATCCAAGACAAATACAAAAGTCAGATAGACCCTGCTCGTTGCTATCGAACGCACTTTGTAAACTTAGTCTGGTGCGAACTTAACTTTTTGTTTGCAACGACGTCTTTGAACCTGAACTTACCCCCTTTACTAGCTCACTCGTATTCTGAATGTAAGTGCATGCTCAGAATCAAGGTAGTAATTGTGTAACTGATTCCATTTTGCATCGTCATCAGACCATGACAGGAGATCTACGGTCATTGGAACCACAGACATCTCTTGACCCCGACATGATCGGCCATGGCTCAGCGCGGTTGATTGGAGAGATCGCTGACAGTATAGCACATTTGTTGGATCTGAAAGCCGCGTTGGAGAAAAAGAATGCTCTTTCACCAAGTCTTCAACAGGGTTTGATAGCCTTGGAGAATACGTTAAACAGTGCAGAAGGGTATCTCAGCGTTTCGAAACTTTACTACACTCAAGGAATGTACAAGAGTGCTGCAGAAGTACTCAACAAAGGGATGAAGGAAATCCCTTCTTCCGCGCCCCACTACGCTTCGATGACACAGCAACTCGAACGGACAACAAAGCGTTTGAATGCCTGTATTGATATAATCGCAGAAGCGCCCTACGATCTCTTGAACAGCTTTGTAGAGTTGTTTGACCGCGAGACGTACTATATTTGCTTACAAGTCAGTCACACGTGGAGAAACCGAGTGCTACAGTGTCCTGGTCCATGGCGCGATGTGATCGCAAACGAAGCCTCCACGGGTCCCTTGCCGTTCATTGCGATACCCATCGTAACCCATCACATAGTATCTCTGTCGATCAACGATAATTCTCACAAGTTACTCAAATGCCTCGAAGTTCTCAGATCTCGCAAGTGCTCTGAACTTCGAGAGTTGTGGCTCATTGATTCATGTAATAAGGAGGGCTTGACCTAAAGCAATCAATGAAACTTATCAGTGATTGATTAGCGAAGTTTAATGATGCCGAAGCGCTTGACTTAGGCGCTTCCATCTGTGACACTATGTTGGTTATTGGCCATCAGTTGTCCCGACTCCAAATTACCGCTCAAGATGTCACCAACATATCACTCACACGAGTCCTAGAGGCGTGCAAAAACCTCAGATTTCTCATTTTCGAAGCTCGATCAATTACCGATTACCCTACAGCGGCAGACATAGAACCAGACACTTCCCTGGAAAGCATATCCTTAAAAGTGCGAGATACAATCCAGGATGCTTCCGTGCTCGGCCCTTTACTCCAATCGTCACCGCGACTTAGAATGTTGTTCGTGGACAACTGTGTCGGCAGCTTTCTGTCACTCATTGAGGATAAATGCCCTATACTGGAAAAAATTAGGATCAACGAGTCGCAATTTGACACATTACGGTACGACGAAACGTATTCATTCGACAGCCCAAAGGCTCTCACAGCTTTTGCTTATTGCGATCTCGATTCCCTTCAGTATCTACAAAAGCGGTTGGAAAAGAGCGCCAATGTCATAGAATCTATTTGCATTGCTCCAACTCAAGGCACGATCGACGATTGGCGATTCCTTTCGACATACAATTCTTCAAGTCTTACTCATCTCTACATTGATGTACTAGCTAGTCCTGCATGTCGTCAGTGCGTAGTGGATATTTTACGAAACTTTCCCAGCTTGGAAAGTGTACGGCTGGACAATTACATGTTGGATGTTCCAGACGCTATCTTTGATAGCATAGCCTCCATGCAGCGGCTCCAGCGCCTGAGGTTGAAATATGTAGACGTCTTTGGAGAAGGCTTTGGCCGATTATTGAACCGCTTGGCGGAACGTGATCCACGAAATTATAGCCAGGGGCTCACACTGGAGCTCGTCAGCTGTGCAGGAACCGATGCTTTTGTACTGATGGAGATTGTTCGTATTCGAAGCCTCGGTCACTTGACTATCATTAATCCCGATCGAGAAGTAAACGGTGAAGACATTGTGCTCTTTTCTCAAGAATTTGCATACATGCCACGCATTTACTCGCTGGAGCTAGGCGGTATGATCTTTACCGATATTGCAGCTTTAAACGTCTCGCTTTCTCCGTATTTGAATACCATATATTTGCACAATGACGTCGAAGGCTTGACCGTCCATGGCTTTGCTGCCTTTCAGAGGTGCAATATCACTGTGCTGGGACCTAGAGACTAGCTTATATTCCTAGTCTCAGTTCACAACGTATACGTAGCATCGATTTCCCATATTACTATATTATTTTTAAGTTTAATTAAATGGAATACTACATTTTAAGTTTACCCTCACTCTTTTTATAAATATAAGAAGTTCATTCACTTGTAGCCGAGTGCATAATATAAGTATTACAAAACGAAAAGGACTTTCTTCATGGACGTGTTGCCTAGAGTTCCATACGCACCCCATTATTGGATGGCACCATGTCAGCTACGTGTAATATTAAACATCTGTTCCTTTACCAACTTATACAGTGTGGCTATGCAAATCCAATGTAAATACAATTCGGAACGAGCTATATTATAGCACAAAGATGCATAACAAGGAGGTGGCGCATCGATAAGATATATAGTACTTTATTCCAGTTCTGAAAATAGCTGCGTAATGCTACAGTTCAAACCAGGAAAGGCTTGCAGTTGCATCATGAGCCAATGTCAATCGAGGCGAGAAAAGTCACGATAGAATAATGTATAGAAACACAAGAAATTAAATGAGCCACCGCCAAAGTTCTTTGAACATCAGTTTGTACATCCTCAAACCAATGAGATGTGTGACACAACTAAAGAAATTGATGTTATGATGCGTTGAATTGACATTTACAAGAAACTTGTGATTACAGGACACGATGAGCCGTCGATATGGCCTTCTTAAAAATTTCGATCCATATATATATATATCGATAACACCATCGTCTGCGGAACACGTAAGAGCAATCCTCATATAAGAAACATACTATCTGTAGTTATATACTGCTTGAATATATTGCCGAATCCCATCACCACAGCAGTTACCTCAATGAATGATGATATAGTGGACTATAATCTCGTTCATAACAGATTCACATTTTGTACGAGTCGCTATCAAATCCAGCATCCACCGTAAGTGACTGTCGGTATTATTTTTAACATTAGCTCCAGTCTACATTGGCAAAATGTACGTACTGATTGTTCAAACTCCCTCTATACTAGCTATTACATGTAGTTGAAATATCAGATCACAATATTTGTTGCGGGTGCCTCATGTCGTCTAACAAATGCCTAAAAGGCTAAGTTTGGGTGTTTGAGATACTGCTATGCAAGTGATTATATTAAGCACTGTAAAATCATATTAGCCGTCGAAAAAAGCCCTTATCACCATATATTTTATCAATAAATCCTAAAAGTATGCTTAGTATATCCAGCAGTTTTACTTTTTCAAACCTCCAGACCTTACTATTCCTGGATTTTGGAACAAGTGGCGCGTGTGACGAATTATTAAACACAGTTCCGAAAGATTAATTGTCAGTCAAGTTCGTACTACCATCAACGAATAAAATCTACTTTGGATTCGATTTATTCAATGTGGAATCCATTAGGTGCTTAGAGCCCACCAACGAACGTACAATTTTATATAGCTAAATATGCAGACTTTCTTCAACGTAAGGCAGGTATCTGGTTTTGTGGGAAGTAAACGTTCTGTTCTCAGTCCGAAAAAAAAAGTTTATTGAAGCCAAGCCTCGTCAAGTTCTGGTATGACAAGGTACTAAGCTTATGAAACGGATCCGAGTACGAACGAGGCCTTGATATAAATATCCTGCACCCAAAGATATTTTTAAGTTTTCGTCTCTTCTACTCTCTGGTCTCCACTTACACTCGTTACTCGTAACATGATCACACTAACGCCACGGCTCATTGGTCTCTTTTTAATATTAGTCGTCTTCTTTGCCGGCCGGTCAAATGCATCACCAACAAAGCATAATGTGCAAGAGCATCGCCGACGATTACCAGGGCGATATTTGGTGGAATTCATTAACGATGATGCTCACCGTGATAGCAAGTTACTCTTGGATTATTTAACAAGTCGATATCCCGATATTCATCTTTCCATTCCTCGCGTACTTAATTACGACCTTTTACGTGGAGCTTCACTGCAGATAGATGCTACCAGACCACAACTGCACGATGAAGTTCTTGATACCATAGCAGATTCAAATTTGACAAAAAATCTATATCCTCTTCATCAAATTACACGACCGACACAGAAATCTGGTGGTGGTGGAGTTCCAGAGGCCGTACCAAACGCACAGCGTCTTATGGCCCATTCTTTGACGCAAGTGGATCGTCTCCATGAGGCAAAAAATACCGGGCAGGGTATTTATATTGCAATTATCGACGATGGTACAAGCCGAAGAGTAATCTCAACTATATTGTATTGTATTAACAGTCATAAAATAGGTGTCGATTACATGCATCCCGCATTAGGTGGCGGCTTCAAAGTAAATGGTGCCAAATTCCAATACGGAGGTGATATGATCGGTGTCGCTCAACTCGAAAGAAGGCCTGATGGAAGCGATAATACAGTGTATGATGATGATCCCCTAGATGATTGTGGCCAGTACAAAGGCTCCAGTACAGGTAAGCGCGACATGCTTGTTATACATATATTTGGCTACGTATATACCAATTTATATATTATTATGTAGGACACGGAACTCATGTGGCTGGTATTATTGGAGCCAAGGCTCAGGTTGAGACTGTGCATGCCGCGTACCTATTAGATACTTACAGATCCGTTATATACTGCATAGAACTATTCTGGTGTCGCGCCAGATGCGATCTTGGGCATGTGGCGTGTATTTGATTGCTATGGTAACACCAATGAAGACGCAATTGTTGAGGCTATGCTTGCCGCGGATCAAACAAAACCTCAAATCATTTCAATGAGCGTTGGCCATCCTAGTGGTTGGTCAGAATACGCCGATGCCGCAGTAGCCTCTCGTATTGCTGCTAGAGGAACCATAGGTATGAAAGCTGTTACAAGATTAATTAGATTTATTATTTGGTTTGACTTTTGCCAACATTTATGTTCGTTATAACTAGTTGTAGCCGCAGCTGGAAATGCTGGTTACTATGGCGCTTTGACAATTGAATCACCTTCCGCGGGAAATGGGGTTATTTCAGTTGCTTCTTTTGACAACCAATATACACTTAAAAGAGTCGTTCGCATTGCTACCACTGGAGAGGAATTTGGTTAGTAGAAGTATTGGTACTTTTAATCACCATTCTCTAAACATTTAATTCATTTAGAATACACTGTTGCCAGCGAAAGTATTGGTGGTGTTCCTGAAGGTCTGGTTTCTGGTGGTGGTTCGAGTGGTGCTTGTAATCAAAATACTATCCCCATACATGTCAAGGGAAATATAGCATTAGTAGCTCAAGATGGATCCTGCACCGATGACATAAAGGCGGCCAACCTCGCTAGGCACGGTGCCGTTGGTGTTGTGATCTACAACAATGGCGACAAGAAGAGTGCCGACCTTCCGTATACACCGTATGCACCGGAAGCAGTGATCCCTGTTGCTGGTGTTAGCTATAATGCTGGTGAGGCCATTATCGCTGCTGTGCGCCAGGTTCTGCCTCAAAACAAATTGCCTCGGTTATTGAATACAGGCAGGGTTACACCTGTTAGCACAAGTGGTCTGGTTTCAGAATTTTCAGCTGTCGGGCCATCCTATGAAAACGATCTCAAGCCGACGATCGGTGGCGTTGGGGGATTCATGTATTCAACATACCCTCAATACCGGGGAAGCTGGACAATGATGAACGGCACATCTATGGCTGCACCTTACGTATCTGGGGCTATTGCATTGTACTTGAGTGCATTGGGACAAAATCGTCAGTCACCTCAGTATATCCTGGAGCAATTTCAGAATTACGCATTTTTAGCTGCATCGGACGTTACCAAGAGCTATTTTGACTCACCATTTCGACAGGGTGCTGGTCTTGTGCAAGGTAACTTGAACAAGTTGAAATATAATAGATGTCTATTGACTTTATATACTCATTAACATAGTGTACGATGCAATTTATCAGTCTGTTCATGTGTCACCTGCCAGTATTAGTTTCAACGACACTGAACATCTGAATCGACAACATACATTGCGAATCAGCAATCGCGGCCAAGATATTGTACAATACAAAGTTGTCTATCGAAATAGCGTTTCGCTCCTTCCATACAACTTTCAAGCAAACGATATCCAATTTAATGAGCCTGCAATGTCAGCTACCAATGTCAACACGGCCCAGTTGCAGTTTTCACAAGACACCATTATAGTCCACCCCAAGGCACACGTCGATCTCACAGTGACCGTACTAGTACCCGACATAAACGAAAAGCTTCATGTCATGTATGGTGGCTACGTGTTTCTCCAAAACACTGTCGAAAATCAAGCTTCTATTACTGTCCCGTATATTGGCATTGCTAGCAAACAACGTGAACTGCCCATGTTCACCCGAGATATACATCCAATACTACGCGATTCATCTGGTCAGGAAACCGAGTATAACACTGATAATCCCCTCACCTACAACCGCAACATACCACAAACTCAACCTACAATTCTTGTGTCACTGTTTACACCAAGTAGACTTGTTGAATTCCCGCTCTACAACGTACAGGGGCAAGAAATTGGTTTGGCTTTTGCTCACAGCGTCAATAGCAATGGTCGAGCGACAACCGCCAAACCTTTTAGTAGTGCATTGCTCTGGGATGGTACTTTTCGTGTACGGAATGCCGGCTTTATATCCGATAAAAAGAATCCTCCAAAGCAAATGGTTCAGATAGGAAGTTCTTATGTTATTGGTGTCCGTGCGCTAAAAATATTTGGCAACCCAAGTAATCCTAATGATTGGCAGGAGTGGAAGGTGGGCCCAATTACAGTTGTATAAATTTTCTACCGCGTTTTTTATATTCTAGTATATGCCCAATAATAAAGAACATGCAAATCTAAATGTGATGAAATGGAAGAATCGCTTGTAGTAAGTTTTCTAGAGGGATCGACAATAGTATACACGATAGTCCTTTGTTGTTCAACTGCTTTGCAGGCTTTCATAAATAAGGATTACCTGTCCAAAATATTTTTAAAAGGAAATCAAATCTGATGTTACGATACCATGTAGCCTATACCTTTTAGATAGTCATGCAGACATATCTATGTACTGGGTCTGGAAATTGGTTATATTTTTCCCTTTTCTAGAAAACGGCATTTTCTTTTCCTTAATAATATGAAAATGTGTATTTTTCACCTGAAACACGGTTTCGTACTACCTTACATAACAATGGCCCGACATAGAGGGTCAACGGAATTTCTGGCCGGGAAAAGTACTGCGTATTTTACACTTATCGGTACGTAACGGAATATCTACGCATATAAGCACATCTGGTTGCATTCATCCATCGCTTGTCGAAGTTTGTTTGTGACAATAGAGTTTATACTTTAATGCCTCGTACGTCATCACAATTTTAGATATAATTTGAGACTATACCGCCCATTGGAGATTGTCAACAATATGTCAACACTAAAATGCGCATACAGGTGTTATTCACTATACACTTTCTCATTATACTTATGTTCTGGCAAAAACACAAGGTTAGCATAAAAAGTTAAATCCCAGAGAGTTGATATTAAGTCCGGGTACCATTTCAAGGGGAATGTTAGTTTTGGTATTAAGTAGTACACACCTATTATCAAAAACCTACTTAATACAGATATGTAAAGCAGCATGATGTACTTTTTTTAGCAGAATATTAAGCAATTGGTCAAAAGTAAATCTTGTAAAAGATATCTGCCCTGCTTGTCAAAAATAACCGTTACTATATAGTTTCCCAAGTTTGAAGTGGATGGACATTCTTGTACGTATAATCAAAAGAAACTTTTTCCCAGTTACAAAGTGGCTAATGCAATGTGCTTATATGAGGGAGACCCTTTTTGGGCCACATTGTAATACAAAACATAGAAAATGCAAATAGAATTCAGTGCTAGGCATTTGCTGTTAAGGTGCCTTATTTTCAACTTTGTATCCAATGGTCTTGAGCGAATTAAGATATTGACATCACAGGTTGAGTTAAACTTTATAATAAATAACTAACCAACAAAAGCTCTTTCATGACAATTGTGCCATACCTAAAAAGTCCACAGAATATAAGAACTTAAAACATGTGTCACAACATAAGTCACGTGTCAGGAATTGAATCTATTTTTAATGACAAAAAACGTGATCTTCGCATTTTCTGTAATTACTTCGGTGTATATGTGGTGTAGACAAATTGACCATAGAAATTTTTAATGTGTAAGTGTTCTTTGAATTACTTATCGACCAGTGTTACGAAATAGATGCGGCTTAAATGGTTATCTGTATAGTACACGTAACTTCACTTCAAACCATGCCTATGATGAGAACCACTCTAGGCTTTGCATACGTAGTACAATCTGACTTGTGTATGGGCCCCATACGCATGTTGTGGATACCGAGCACAATGACCCCGAATCTATAATATATCACAAGATGTCATCTATGTATTACGAAATTCTAAGCCGAAGGCTTGGTCCAGACTAGGGATCATAAATAAGTGCCCATAAATGCACTTATAGCAATGTTATTCATTGACGATTTTGATTTTATCCTCTACATATCATATTCTCATATCTTTACATCACTTGTGAAATCCAAAAATGATAACGTTATCTCCAACAAGAAGAGTGGTCATCCTACTATTTATTATCCTCTCTTTTATCAATTTCTCCATTGCGTCACCTACGAGTACACACGGCCTGCAGGGTGCCCGTACACAGATATCCGGTCTCTATTTGGTGAAATTCATTGGGGATGATGCCGATCGTGACAGCAAACTCTTGCTGGATTACTTGAAAGGCCGTTATTCAGATATTCACCTTTCCATTTCACGTGTCATTAACTATGAACTTTTGCGTGCAGCATCAATCCAAATTGATGAAAATACACCTCATTTACACGGGGAAGTTCTTGATGCGATTGCTTATTCAAATCTGACCAGAAAAGTGTCACCGGTGCATATCATTTCACGTCTAACGCAAGCTGGTGGTACCACCGAAGTTCCCAAAAGCGTACCTGGTGCTGAGCGTCTAATGGCTCATGCAATGACTCAAGTGGATCAGGTTCACAAGGAAGGAAATACTGGACAAGGGATCCGTATTGCGATAATTGATGATGGTAGATTGCGAGTTTTTATTAAGAAATTGGACATACGCTGAACCTTTGTATAGGTGTCGATTACTTCCATGAGGCATTTGGTGGTGGATTCAAAACTCCTAATGCAAAATTTCAAGCAGGTGGCGATGTGCTACGTGTTTTCAAGAGTGGAGAGAAAGATTCTCGCAATGCAGTAACTTTTAATGAAGACGACCCTATGGACAGATGCGAGCATTACAAAGGCAGTCGCTCTGGTAATCATTTGTACATGCCGAATGTCATGCATATACATTTACTCAGAGCCATTACATTTTTCTAGGACATGGGACCCACGTGGCAGGAATCATTGGTGCTAATTCAGAGGTCAGTGGTATAAGCAGTATTTACACAATTAACATTCATAGTGGTTACTGAGTATATTTCAAAACTTTTGTAACTATATGATATAGAATTACACGGGTGTGGCTCCAGGTGCAACCTTGGGAATGTGGCGAACGTCTGATTGCTTAGGATTTGCACCTACAGATGCAATCATAAATGCGTTGCACGCAGCTAACAATTGGGATCCGCACATCATCTCAATGAGTATAGGAAATCACAACAGCTGGCCAGAGGATAGTATCGCCGAAGAAGCAGCAAATATTGCTGCAACAGGAACAATTGGTACGCTCTGCTTTATTTTTTCTTTAGATCTTTATATCACTAATTTTTTATGGTGATCAAGTGGTTATATCTGCCGGAAATGATGGTCAGTTTGGAGCACTGACTGTCCGTTCACCATCTGTTGGCAAAGGTGTTATCTCTGTGGCTTCTGTCGATAACCAGTATACTCTAAATAGTGCCTTTCAGATATCTGGTACCAAGATAGCATTTGGTAAGTTTCCAAAATGATAGCACAGGTGGTTTAAGTTTAACATTATTGCGTTTTAGATTACATTATGGGCAACGGTCATCAATTTACGTTTGTTCCTAATGTACAAGCCGCTGGAGGTGGTCGAACTGGCGCTTGTGATCCAAACACTATCCCTCTAAGCATTAGAGGCAGAATTGGGGTCGTGGCATCTGCTCAGCGCTGCTCAGTAGATATGCAGATAGCCAACCTCATTCAGCAAGGTGCAATTGGCGTCTTAATTTACAACGCTGATAGGAAGAATCCTGATCTTCCCTACACACCAAGAGTACCAGAAGCAGAGGTCCCAGTTGCTGGTATCAGCTACAATTCTGGTGAGGCAATTCTGCGCCAGGTTCGGTCACAAAAAAAGCTGCCTTTATTACTGAATACCGGCCGGGTTGTACCAGTTCGCACAGCTGGGCTTATATCCGAATTTTCAAGTGTTGGTCCATCATACGAGAATGATTTTAAGCCGACAATTACAGGCGTCGGTGGATTTATGTATTCAACATACCCTCGATATCGAGGAGGCTGGACAATGATGAACGGCACATCCATGTCTGCACCCTACGTATCTGGAGCGCTGGCGTTATACATGAGTGCGAAGGGTTATCAAAACCAACCGAAGTCCAGTGCGACTGCAACATATATTCTGGAGCAGTTCCAAAATTACGCTCAACGAACCTTTGTAGATGTGTCAGAAAGTGCTTACGACTCTCCATATCGTCAAGGTGCAGGACTTTTACAAGGTATCATTCCAGTATTATACATCCAGTAGTTGTCTAAATATGCCAATGACTTAATATCCAGTATACAACGCAATTCATAACGATGTCCATGTATCACCTGGAAGCATCGCCTTAAACGATACTGAGCACTTTATCAGGGAGCACAAGCTTACGATTACGAATTATGGTCAAGATATTGCAGCATATAACATCGAATATGTCAATAGTGCTACCATCGTTCCGTACGAATGGAAAAACAAGAAGATCTATCGTAATGAGCCAGAAGTTCTCTCCAGCGAATATGATGTCGCTCAAGTGCAAATTTCACAGACTGCCATATATGTCAATCCTATGGCCTCGATAGAAATTATCGTTACAATTACGCCACCAAAGACAGATCCAAATCTCCATCTAATGTACGGTGGATATGTGATATTCCAGAGCGTAGGCGCACGAAATAATGGTCGGAACGATATCACTGTCCCATATATCGGCATGGTCGGTGATCAACGTGCTCTACCATCTTTTAACGACGATTACAAGCCGAGGTTAACCGACACCGGAAACAAAAAGAACGAATATAGCACCAGTACCCCATTTATATATCAACGCAGCTTACAAGACAGTCCAAAACCTTTAATTGAACTGACGATGTTACTCCGCCTACGCGTTTCCAAATTTTCACGGATGAGCACTGGGAATTTCTGCCCAGATAGGTCAAAAGAAAGGCTGTGGCTTAACAGCAGGTGGCTTATGCCAGGAGCGGTCCCTTGGATGGCGGGACACACAGATGGTAACCCTTCAACCATCCATCACAACTTAATACACGAGTAAAAAGCACAAAAAAAAGCAGAAAATCATGGCAAAAGCTGCATATTTATTTATCTTGTCACATAAATACCATGTACACTTGCCTTAAATTAGACAGCTGACATTAAAACAGGCAGTTGACATTCCTATATAACACTTAGCATGTAACAACACTTACATTGTTCAATTGAGGGACTTGCACAATAGACCGCTTAGTATTCGAGTTCTGAGAAGTCGCGGCGTATGAATACGTGTATAGCTCGTGTAATATAATAAATAAACAATGATTTGTTAAAGTGTATAATGAAAAGAGATAAGAAAAGTATATAGTGAAAAGAATCAAGAAAGTCTATAACGAAACAAAAAAATGGAAGCACAAAAAGTAAAAAAAAAATAAAGATGATAAAGAAAAATAAGTCTATAAAGGATAATACTGAATGTACGGATGGACACCACGCGAGTTCCTTGAGCGGATATTCTCGTTGCGGTGTTGACGAACTCTTCTGACATATTCTTCGGTGGCAGCATCATCCGATAGCTTGCTACTTCTTCTTGTAGCTGAAGGCGTGTCTCATTTAATTGCTGCATTAATTGTTGATGCCGTTGATATGTTTGCAGCAAACTATCTTCCGATGTACCCAAACGGGTCCACAAATCAGTCTCTTCATCGTCAATGTCGGCATCTACGTCTAAAGCATCTTCAACCAGTCCGTCGTCGTCGTCATCGTCGTCGTCGTCATCGATCACTATGATCTCATCCTCTTCGTCCACAGTAACGTGACCAGGCAAAGGAGGCAAATTATCCCCTTCCATTTGAACGCCACTAACCGATAGGATATCAGCTTCTTGAGTAGCATTGAAATCCGTTAGTGCGTCTATAAATAATGCACTCAGTACTTTGAATATCACTAATGTTAACCTATACTACAAAAGCCACGCACCATCTTCGAGAGGGCGAGCAGCATTTGTAGGTACATCGTCTACTGCTGTCAGAATATCGTCTTCATCGCCCCGAGGCCAAGAAAGAGGGGAAAGTCGCATTAGCCTAAAGGGATATACTTGGATCTACGTGTTAAACACGTTAGGAAGCAGATTTTTTTCATGTAGCTATAGGCGCACATACGTCTTCTTCAACGTGCACATAAGGCGCAGTGTCTTTGCGCTGGATATAAACATCCAGTGCACTAAAGAGACTCCATGATTGTCTAACTGCATCATTGTACCGTTTGACAAGGTGCTTGCAGAGCATGAATCTGCTATTAATGAATGCAGGACAACCACAAGTAAAATCCTCTATCGAGGGCATATACCGTGCATCTGCATTGGGTTCCTCTCCTCCATTGCGTCGTCGAAGAGTTTGCGTCAAAGTTTTCCATGACCTAGCAAACTCTTTCTCCCACTCCAATGCCTGACGGCGATTCTGAATCTTGAGCTGAAAGTTTGCTCTCATCAGTGGAAGTTGTTGGTTGATGATTATATACATCAGCAGGTCGAGTCGTGGACGAGGGAAGTTCAAAAGAAAGTCCCTCTTTAGCACTCGCCATTGTGCTTCTATCATCATCGTGGTTTTCGCCATCGGGATGTTGTCAGGGCGACTGCTGCGAGCCCATCGATCCCACCACACACGAGCGTACCAGCAGTTGTACATATACGCCCACACATCAGGAAGATTGTGCTGAACGCAAAAGCGATATAACTCGCGACCAGCACGCTGGCGAAGTTGATCTGCATTTTCACGGCCAACTAAGTCCAATATTAACAATGTATCTTATACCTACTCGATTCAACGGTTACAACATACCACGTTGAAGTGGAATATGCGGGTGCATATGATAGTGCTTTCGCACCATGGCTACAATTTGGTCGCGATGGTCCGCATTCGGGCAAATTTTTCCACTGCGGTCTGATGGTGGAACAAAGCGCAAAGAAACGAATGGGAATTGCTCGCGAGCATCTGCTGCATTGTAGCGCGGATCAACTCTTTTGTCTTCACCCAACCGTAGCTTTACTGCTCGTTGAATATGCCAGAGACATAGGCGTAGTGGATGACGACCAAACACAGTTTCAATTGCATTGATTTGGCCGCGATCCTTGTCCGAAAAGATGAAGTCCGGGGCAAATCCATGAGTCTGTAGACTACGGAAAAAGCGTCGTATCATCTCCTGGCGTGAAGGTGCTCTTTGGTGTTCTGGAACGACGCCATCATTAACACCAAGGAACATATAGGCGATGGGGAATCCACATCCATTAAAGTTGGCAACAACGCCGAAGAGCTCGTATCCCATTCTATTCGTCTTATATGTCGAATCGACATGGAATTCGCGTACCAGAGGGGATGCACACGCCGAAACAAAAAACTCGGTGACAAAACCGAAACCAACAACACCACCATAATTCCGATAAAGAATCTGTTTTTTATTCATCATAAATATGTATGAACTCTTTATTGTTGACTACCATTTTTGTTGCATAGTAATCATCGCAAAGAAAGCTATGGTCATGCACATATGGTTATCTTACACATACCTTGCAGACACCATTGGTGCCTCTATCAACGTGCATTATGGCCGAAGTAAGTTGATTGTCGTGGAGTTTATAACGGTTTTCAACTTGACGCGCCCATGAAGCATAGACCTACAACATCATCATCGTACCAACATCATACCACCACTTGTTACATACCTGTGGTTGCGTAACAGTACCAGCAGCAGTCGGAAACTGAGCAACAATGCGACGATATAGCGGTTGAGCTGAAAGCTCTTCCGCATGTTCGACGATATACTCACGAACTTCTCGCGGCATCTCTGTGCGGATATTCTCTCGCAGTCGAGGAGGAGGGTGACCAGAAGAGTGCTGAATTTTGAGGTATACATACCCACTCTCCCGGTCAATATACCCCGAGATTTTCCCATTGCAGGGATGAGTTCGCATGCGAGAATGAAGACGAGCACGAACTTCATCCGGCACTTGAGATTGAACTCTGGTATCCTGACAACAGACATACTTAAAGGAAATCGAGCGTCGTAGCCGTGGATCAGCAAGGTTCTTCAGGTAATACATATAACCATCGCATGCCTCGATTTGACTAACGATGTGCATAAGAAGAGCGCGATCGTCAGTCAGTTGCAGCATGAACCCTTCGATTAACACATCGGCCTCGTATACATAGGATACACCGGCTAAAAAAAGCTTGTTAAGTATAGTTTCGGTTTATTCTGATTATTTGATACAAACCATCAGTGCGTGCTGGGATAAACTCAATCATTTCTTCCATTGTCGTCGCGAATTCCGAAGCTGGGCGTGTCACATTGGACTGCCTACGACGACAGGTAATACACGTCCTGTACTGTCCATTTCTAGCCGTAAAATCCCGGGTAGGACGATACACCTTGCAGTGGGAGCAATATTGAAGAGAATCCATGGTAAAGAGCGAAGATATGTGGCTTACAACAAAAAAACTTAATTTGACCTGTCGGAAAATGAAACTTAACGGTGGCTTCATCCGTGAAAATTTGGAAACGCGTAGCCGAACGGACGATGTTTGCACCGAGTAGACGAATTCTATTCCAAGTTTACAATACCAAAACTAGAGAATTCGTGGGTATGGCTACCAGAAACGCTGTCAACATTCCGGCCAGTTTTGCTAGCTCTGAAGATCGTTACTTTGTTTGGGACGGCAGCGTCCAAGAAGCAAATACTGGTGATAAATCAAATCCACAAAGAAGGCCTGTTCCCTCTGGACAAACGTATACTATCCAAGTTTGGGCACTTAAAGTATTTGGCAACTCAGAAAATTCGGAGGACTATAACAAGTACTTTTTGCCGCCTATTGAAGTTATATAATCGATATATTTATTAATAAACGGCACTTTTACATGTTGAGTCCATTTTTATACGATGCTTTACAATATGTACGCTGTAATACATTTTCTTTGTCATTTTGTCTCTCTGATCGTATCACCATATCCCATATCCAGCAAGCATGTGCTTATTGTGTTTGCTGTCTACTCTCTTGTTTGCTGTATTTTGCACATATCAATCTACTTCCTTGACTGGATCCCCATAGTCAACGACTTCTTCTCTATTATACTTGTGCGTTTTGCACATCTTCATCTTACACCCGGAACACTTCGAGCCACCCTTCTATATTTACAGCGTGCCTCCGACACGACGTGTTATTATCGCAGTCGGATTTCTAGGATCCAGATAAAAGAAGCCTATAAATTTCCCCAAACTGTTCATCGTCGTCGCTCGTCGGCAAATGTTATCGGCCGCTTGCAGCGTGCCACAGACCTTTATTCGTATATGGAAATAATTTGTTTATAAAAGCGGGTGTTACTATACTACTGTTCCTCTTCAGCCGTTTGAAAAGCGTGTGGCAGACCGCCAACGTATGAGCACTGAAGAAAACATCACTCCTCAGTCGCGAATCACAGACCCAGATACTTTTGACATTTCCGAACTTTATCGCGCACTCTTACAACCGGACAGAGAAGAGCTTGCTGATACACCACTTGTTTCCGCCCGGGAAACTAAAAACACAGGCAGTTATCCTGTCGCAAACACCGTCAAAGAGGTTGTCGGATACCCTAGAATTGACAATCGCCTCGCTGCCTCTACAGTGAAGGCCCTATTACGCAGAAATCCTGAACCTGAAGCAGGACTCCTACGAATTCCAGACAACGATGCAGAATTACAACCTTTCTTCACCAATGATGCGAAAGGTCGAGACAAACAGCTCGCACGAATCCAAAAAGAGGTCTATCAGACTCTCCGGCCGGTGTGCTACACCCTTCATTTCTTGGAGTCGACAGACCTTTCCCAACAAGCAGACGCAGCTTCCGTGGCATCCATGGCGCGCAAGCTTCAAGACGTCCTCTCGCTCGGATTCCATGCCGCCGAAGGCATCCGCCTCGAACGGCGAACACAATTGGCCAAATCGGCGCACTGGAGTCCAAATCTCATTGCAGCCTGCGAAGAAGTCGAGAGCTCAGCAGAATTCGACGCAATGCTGTTCGGGCCAGAGTTCTGCCAACGCTTCCATGATGAAGCGCGCAACTGGAAACACCACCGAATCATCACCGTCGCCCATTCAAACACAAACAACAAACCACGCGGTCGAAGTAGCGGATCTAGACCCTTTGGGACAAACCATTTTTGCGGTGGCGGCCAGTCATTCCGCGGCCACAACAAAAAAGCTTGGGGAAACTACTCAGGAGGTGGTACGAGCGCCGACACTACCTCAAACAGATCAGCATCGCATTGATGCAACAATGGCGCAGATATCGCCAACGCCATTGGTCCATTGCTCAGAGGAAAGCGTTGCCATCAATTGATTACAACACAGGCGCAACATCCTTTGCCTTTATCGGTACTGGTGGGAGTCCGCCTTCAGAATGTTTCAGATCAAGTCTGGAAACAACACGGGATCACCGACCAATGGACCTTGGCATTGAAATCGGGCAAGGTGCGTATTCCATTTTCATCAATTCCACCACGGATAGTGGGACAAGAAGACCATCGCTTACACATGTCACAGGAAAATTCGCAACTGCTGGACCAAGCCGTGGAGGAGTTCTTGTCACAGAAAGTGATCGAGGAGATTCTACCCCAGAAAATGCACATCCAATCCTACCT
The DNA here is from genome assembly GCA_025266875.1 of Fennellomyces sp. T-0311. Lineage (NCBI taxonomy): Eukaryota > Fungi > Mucoromycota > Mucoromycetes > Mucorales > Lichtheimiaceae > Fennellomyces > Fennellomyces sp. T-0311. The sequence continues at coordinate 827,135 of JALLLT010000003.1, read as the reverse complement.
GTTCCCTCTGAAACAGCACAACAAAGTTCGAGCAGTTCTGGACTGTTCAGTTCTCAACACCTTCATCAAGCCCGAACATTTCAAGATGGAAGGCTTACCGACCCTTCGACAGATGGTACGTCTAAACGATTGGCTGGTCAAATGCGATCTGAAGACAGCGTACTTACATCTGAACATCTCCCCAAAGGACCGTCAATATGTTTGCTTTCGGTGGCGCGACAAAGTGTACTCATTCCGTACATATTGCTTCGGGGTGGCCCATGCGCCACGCCATTTTTCCAAATTGGTATCTCGGGTGATACAACCACTTCGAGCTCAAGGTCTCCGACTTTGCTATTACCTAGACGACTTTGTCCTACTGGGCAAGAGCAAGGAACAAGCCAGACAGCATGGTCAAATTCTGAAAGCACACTTACAAGAATTGGGGTTCTTGATCAACGAGGACAAATGTTGTTGGAAACCGCAACAAGTGCAAACGTTTCTGGGGTTCCAGGTCGATACCAAGAAAATGACACTCGAACTGCCGAAAGAGAAGGTTCACAAGGTAAAGAAGGATGTCCAGGCCTTTCTCAAGAAGGACAAGTTGTCCATCCAACGCATCGCAGCAATTGCAGGTCTTCTGCAATCCACAATCCCAGCAGTGTATATGGCCAGGAGCAGAACATGGAACATGATCAAGACCATTCACCACGGATTGGATTCACCACTCAACGTCAAGAGGAGTTGGGATTTTCTCGTCCCAGTTCCAGTGAAAGTACAACAAGATGCAACCTGGTGGCTCGATCATCTAAAAGCATGGAACGGACGATCCATCCTTCCCGAACAAGCAGACGTAGTCGTGCACTCCGATGCGAGCGGAAGTGGCTGGGGCTTCCACAGCGAGAAATATCAAGGTTTTGGTCATTGGACAAAAGCCGAACAAGAGATGTCCATCAACTGGAAGGAGTTTCGGGCAGTGCTCCATGCAGTTCAAGCAAACGCTGGACGATGGACAAAGAAGATTGTACAAGTCTGGTCGGACAACGTTACAACCTGCGCTCTCATCAACAAACAAGGGTCTCGAAAACATCCGCATCTGCATCAACTCACAAAAAGCATCGCAAAAATCTGTCAACAACACAAGATTCGACTGTTTGCAAACCACATTGCAGGGGTCGAAAACCATCTGGCCGACAAGCTCAGTCGCATTCAGTTGCATCCACAACACGAATACAGGCTACCATTAGCAGATTTTCAATCTGATTCAACAGCGGTTCGGAAAGAGATCCATCGATCTGTTTGCCGCTCAGAACAATCATCAAACACCGCGATACTTCTCGCTTCACCCCGACGGACAAGCAGTCGCACAAGATGCATTCCAACATCGATGGCCACCGAATGCATACGCCTTCCCACCATGGAAACTTGTCAATCAAGTCATAAAATGGGCTCGATGGCAGAGGGTTTGGAACTTTGTGCTGGTCACACCACAATGGCAGACACAGTCATGGTGGGGAGAACTACACCAGATAGCGAAGGCGCGCTACAGGCTGCCAGGACCTTCCAGGCTGATGGCATGGCTGTTAGACGACAACAGCAAGTGAACGATGGCTTGTCCCCGAGAGTATTGGAAATCATGGAAGCTGCTGACAGCAAAAACACGCGAAAAGCATACAAAGCAAGCTTCAAACTTTATGCAACTTGGTGCACCCAACATCGTATCGACCCATCCGAAGCTACTTGGCAAGACCGATTAGACTGCCTTGCTGATCTGGCCTCAGCAAAAATGAGCACACGAACCATTCAAGGAGTACGTACAGCTATTTCCAGATGTACACCGCAAATTCACGGTATTCCGTTTGGGAAGCTCCCGGAAACAATGAGGTTTATCAAGGGGTTGAAACGCAAACAACCAGTGCCACGCAAGGACAAAACCATTCGTTGGGACATTTCTCAATTGGTTGATTATTTGGCAACACTCAAGCCATGGAACTCACTGTCACTTCAACAAAAAGGTATGAAGACCCACGCCTTGTTATGTTTGGCCACCGGTTGGCGCCCAGCTTCCGATTTTGCCAGAACGCTATCGAAAGTGCACTTTGTATTCCATACGGAAAGTCATTGGCCAGTAGAAATGGTTCTCACGGCAGTCGATGTCAAAGAAGGTGGATCAAAAGACAGTCTCGCAATTCCAAAGCTGGAAGAAAATGAAGATCTATGTCCCGTCCTTTGCACATTTCGTTATCTGCAAGATTCCGCGAAACACCGACCACCATCAGCTGACAAGCTTTTCATCAGCTGCATTCCGCCACACAACAATCTGACAAGCGATCGGCTCAGAAATTGGTTCAAAATGGCAATGGCTGGAGCAGGAATATCCTCACAACACACCCCACATTCGGTATGAGCGGAAGCAACAACAACAGCCCTCTGTCGTATCCTGACATACCAGTCATCCATTGTCTACAGACCTTTCCATCTCAGCCTTTGTTACATCCGTTCCTTTATTTCGACATCAACAACCGCACAATTATCTATTGGCCTGTTCACTGGCTTGTGTGTCAGTGAGACCTTGATCTGGGTTCAGACTTCAAGAAGGACCATTCACGTTAACTCAGTCTCTGCATGATTATCCGCTCCTTCGTAATAAGGCAGTATGGTCATTAGGGATTACGGCGATAACACGGATTCGGCTCTGATAGAAAAGCATTCACCTTCTCCGTCCCGACTCATCATCATTATAAATAGAGAGTAGTTCTCTTCAATAAAACATTATCTTATTTTTGGTCTCGTCATTTGAAGCTTTCCAATTGAGCGATACCACACCCTCAAGTTAGGGGCCAATATCGACGATATCTTAACTAGCGGCAACTGGTCTCGACGTTCAACGTTCGAACAGCACTATCATTTGTGGTCTCACGACAAAGCACAAATCAATTCACTCAGGTGTTCAGCGACGATGGCTGCACTAAACATCCATCCTGGTCGGGCTCAAAAAAGAACAAGACACTATACGAAGCAACATTTGCCGACGAGCGACGACGATGAACAGTTGACCATGACCGAAGGTCCTGATGGTCGATGAATAACTGTTCGAGGAGGAGCGAGGAGGCAAATGTTTCCACGCCCACCCTCCCAAACATTATCTTTCTAAAATTATGCTTTCTTCTATCTTTTCTCTCTTTCTTTTCTTTCTTCATTCATTCATATCCTTATATATATATATATATATATATATATATATATATATTCCAACTGTATACCTCAAAGAAACTTTGTAAAAAAAAACAAAAACAAAAACAAAGCACACAAGAAAGCATCAAACTCTTATGCCAACACTTTTCTTAACGGCTAAAGAGGAACAGTAGTATAGTATCACCCGCTTTTATAAACAAATTATTTCCATATACGAATAAAGGTCTGTGGCACGCTGCAAACGGCCGATAACATTTGCCTCCTCGCTCCTCCTCGAACAGTTATTCATCGACCATCAGGACCTTCGGTCATGGTCAATTATCAAAGAAAATGAACTAATTAACTTGACCTCAGTTATCTTGATAATACCTTGTCAGAAGCCCAGGTCAGAGGCTTATATTTGTATCTGGTTAACCCACCTCTCTATTTCCTTTATTATATCCCAAATCGTGGACACTATTTTGCGTAGAACTTATTTTTATACAACAGCGTATAAAAACAAATCAGCTATATACTTCAAACAAGATACTCGCGTCTCCTTAAACGTTTTGTATTGCATGAATATGTCTATTTTACACTGTCTCCAATAGCTTGACTGCATATATAGTGAGCCTCCCTTTTTCGCTGCGTGGATGAAGCGTCTAGGATTTGGGAAAAAGCGGGTGTAAGTAAAAAGTGACGTTAAAGTCGAGGAAAAAGCGAAGGTTCACAGCACTTGTATCATTGCGGAGATATCAACATATAAGACACACATATTATCATACAGTTGATATGAATAATAGCTTGTTATTATGTATGCTACTAATAAACTACATATAGTTACAAAGAACCGTACATACAGAAACCATCGTGTAGACAGTCATATAATGGCTTCTTCCGTCTATCGTTAATCGAGAAATCCGAAGAAAGGGATGTAACTTTCAAACTGTTTGGTTCAGCTAAATTTCGGGCAACACGTCGTTTAGCTTCATCTCTTCTATGTCCACAGATGTGAGATGCTGTAAATTTCCAAGCAAGTGAAAGAACTCCTGAAGGCCCAATTTAGACATCTGTGGATCACATTGGATTAAACTAAACTTCTCGGCGCTATTGTTTTTCGTAATGAGGTGTATCAATGTTGATGTCATGCCTATAAACCTACAAATATCCAACTTCCATAGTGAATGTTGCCTTGCTGCATATTGCTCTAATTTCTTGATGAGTGCAACGTATTTTAAAGCGAGAGAGTCCAGAAACAAGACCCACAATTTTCCCAAGTTCGCCATGAGCATCAAAAATATTTTGTGTTATTATTGCTCACCTCAGGAAAAAAAAATTCAGAAAACGTTCAGACATTCGTAAAATATTTAGTGACAAATTCAGTTGTTCAAAAAAAAATTCAAAGAATATTCAGACGTTCAAAAAATATTCCTAAAATATTCAGAGATAAAAAGACTAAATACTTTAGTTTTATCGTATATATTGCAATTTATAATCTATAGGCAGATCTTCATTTGGTGAACTATTCTTACGCACCCAGTACACGTATTGTCTTGTATCCGATCCTTGTGCACGTCCAGCAAAGCCAGCTATGCCGTTTATGTCCACAACAACGTACTTCGATGCTCCAGATTCTGTCATATACGGATACGGGCCATTGATTTTTGTAGTGAGGTAGAGCTCGAGTTAGGAGCTTTGTAAACAGTTGCTAAGAGAATGTCGTTCATTTCGCAGTCAAGGCACATGCAATGTAATCGACCAGCAAACATATGATGATGCAATACATGAGCTGGGCGTGGATGCTTGCGACTTCGAAGCTATGCTGTCCGGTGACGATGAGGACGAATCTTTGGTCGGACGCACGAAACCTCGAAACGAGCATCAAGAATTGGAACCAGTTGCCAACGACAAGGGCAAGAGCAAGACAGCAACAGGTATGTATTGCAAGTAACTACAAATGAATATCATCTTTACACTACTGTTTTATACGAAACGTACAGAAAAAAAAAGTGTGGTCGACCCGCGAAGGCGGTCAAAATGGCGAGGATGGCAACGGCAGAAGAAGTACCAGCACCGAACAAACGCTCCAAGAAAGCCACTGCTAAGCAAAACTGAATGTGCAATGCGATGAATATGCTTTAATAAAGATGGCAATGCCAATGGTTATGAGCAAAAGCAATATGTATATAATGGATCCCGTTAGCTATTATCCTGTATTCAGAAAAAATTCTTTTTTTTGTATTTTTATTGTGATCGGGATAAGAAATCTATGCCCGGTGAAATCATGTTGAAGTACAAAGAAGAGCATAAGGAAAAACTACGCTATGTCCTGAGAATCCAAAGCCTCCAGATGCCTCCGAGCCTCTGAAAGCTGCTGGTGAACGGTGTTGGCTACAATGCCGGCACGAAACCGTCAGAAAGAATTCAAGTCAACGTTCAAATTGAATTTTTTAATGGCCGAATTTTTTCTGAATTTTATTTTTCTGAGGTGGCTGTTTTGTCATCGTCTTCCGGTGGATACGCTTTACTTTTAAAAAATGGCTCCATATTGGGACTGCAGCGCAAGATTGCCGAAGTGTTTGCGTACAGCGATCGGTCTTCATTAAACCGAATTGAAAGAGCCGCCATTTTTTCATGATAGAAGTGGACAGGACGCGCCAGAGAGAGTTGATACTGTAATTCCCTTTTTGCGAAGCAGTGTACACGGCATACAAAGTATCTGAGCTTCTTTCCAGTCGTGGAAGTAATGGAATTACCGATCGGTGTAATGTAGCGCGATGAATTCTAATCCACTGTCGAGTATTTCCAGGTTCGCTATTTTCTGCAATACAGGACGGTCATAATTGAGGTTAAGCAAGTATAGATCAATAATTATTACTGCAATCTTGGGAAAGTGCTCTCCAAGTGGTTGAAGTATATTATACGCATTATCCACGATATCCGAGCATACTCTGAGGTATCGTAGGTGTGGCAACACTTCAATAGTAGCTCTGGCACATCAATTGGCATTCAGCTCCGGATATAGTTGATTTTGAACCGTATCAGGAGAGTAAGACGCTATATAGACATCTCCATAGGGAATTGACGTTGCAAATAAGGGTTGTAAGATTAGGGCAGCTCGACAGAACATGCCTTAGCCAGATATGTACAGGAATATAAGCTTCGCTCAGCCTCAGCTCGATAGCGTTTCCTGGACATGAGCCAGTACGCTATAAATGGAATCGGCACAATTACTGCCATCCACGGTTTCTAAGAGCGCGTCAACTTTATGGTATCGGTCTGTCGGTGCACGACTCTAGGCATATGCCAACATCAGTGATCTCCAATAGTTGAAGCTGCGGGGAATCAAACATGTTCATTATGCTTATGTCACCAAGGTTACCAGAATAATGCAGTCTTGAACATGTAGTGACACTGTGGAAGCAGGGTCTTGGAATGGGAGCACATTTTGTTGCGCAGAATTAGAACCACAGACCTGAAGCTCATACCACAGGAAAGGGCAGTTAAGTAGAGTTTCACGCCAAGTGTGTCGTACAAGTCTGCAAGCAACAGCCGTGTCCTGTTCAAAGTAAACAACAGTGGAACGAACTATTCCACTGGCGCTTCCGCTGATATGGTCAACATGATGCTGCAAATAGCGTGTCGCGCTACTGTGAAGTAGACTATGCGGTCTATCTTGATTATCTTCTCGTGATTGAGCTGGTATTGTGATTGGATTGAAGGAGTAGACAACGAGGGTGGAAGAATAGTGAGCTTCTGAATTGCAAGTTGTTGCCTTTGCGACTGTTCTTGTGTACACTCCCGCCCAAAAAGTATTCGGAAGTTCCAAATTTGGAAGTAAAAGAAAACAAAATATTTAGCATTTATGTATGTTGCCACTCCTTTTCTTACTCTACATCACAATGACCTTTCGCAATATCACCAACAACATTCCTAAGAAACGCAGACAGCTTACAGAAGCAGAAAAAGATCAGATCATCGGCATGAAATTGGCCAATATCAAATCCGTTGAGATTTCATCCATTACCGGGATAAATCGCAACACCATCGATAGTGTCATCAAGAAGTCGGAAAAGACCGGTACTGTCAGGAATAAACCTAGAAGTGGGCGACCCAAAAAATTGAACAAGACAAATCGAATTGCCCTCCAGCTCAGTGCAAGACGCAATCCAATGGAGCCATATTTTTTTCACCAATCAGCACTTGAGAGTGCAGGCATTACGGTCTCCAGAAACACGGTGATCAAGTATTTGAAGAGGGACGGCTTTGGCCGCTCGAAAGCCAGCTCTGGTGCGTAAGCAGATAGCTCGACAGCTTGCTTGTTCCAAAGTACGCAAGAATTGGGCCATGGAGCAGTGGACTTAGGGTGGATCAAACGGTGCAGAGAATAAAAGAGACTAATAAAAGTATCTTTGAAGTTTCGGATATGCTTTATTGAATGCAACGCTCTGTATTTTTATATCTTTTTTGTGTATTGAATCAACGGTAGCAGTTTAGATAGTGTTTCGTCTTCATAATTGCTGGTGGATAGAGCACATATAGGACCTTTCCTTTGTTCTGATCATGCGGATCTGAGGATGTCTTGGACATTTGCCTTGCAGTGTAATGGCCGCATTGTTATATTTGAATCAACTCCATGTCCTGTTGCGTTTATCCCATTCGTTCATACGATGTCATCCTTAACCCGAGCAGGCAAGTTACTATGTAAGTACACTTCGTGATTACGTTGAACCGATATGCGTTATCCGATAAGAAATATCATCTATTATTATCATCTGTGGTTGTTTCACCACCGACCAACGTCACCTACTCCGGTGGATCCAGATTCACAGTTCCAGGCAATGATGGAGGGGCATGCGTCATCAGACGACAAACGGAGTGATATGAAAAACGCCATATCATTCCAACATACAAGTTTAGCAAAGGACCGATCATGGTTTGGAACTGTTTTTGGGCAGGAGGCTTTCGGGTCGCTGGTCTTTATCGATGGCAATGTGGATCTAAAAGCGTATGTCATCTGCCTCGCCAGTCACTTCCCCCCGTACCTGAAAAAAGTCACAGAAGATACTGGCCGAGAGCTTATCTTCCAAAAAGATGGCGATAACTGTCATACTGGTGGCCATATAAGGAGAAATCTTGTATCAGAGGGCAAAACTTCTGGGCCTACCGAGAGTCGTGATCTAAATTCCATTGAGCATGTATGGAATGTCTTAGAAAAGAACATCAGGAAGTGTCGAGCTCATTTTTCGACCAAAGAGCTAAAGGTTGCACTTTGCGGGGAGCGGGATAAACTGGCCACTGAACTGACAGGCTCTTCTCGTGGGTAGTGCGCCAGATCACTGCAAGGCTGTCGTTAAAGCCAAGGGAGAGCATACAAAATATTAGTGTAACGTCAATATTCCGTTTTAAACATTTTCGTATCATAACCCAAGTCCCCACGCTAAGTTCCGGTTTTCGTTATGCTCAACTTTGCTAATACGATGTTGTTCCTAAATCAGACTGATCACGCTGAATGCATGCATATGTCTTAATGATGGCGCAATATAATTCCGGATCATCAATCTGCCGCCGGACACGCCTGGCTCTTGACGCTGGTTCCTGGCGACATGTAAACAGGGAATCTTACATGGCGTCTATGATCCCATGCCCGCAAAGTTTTGATTGAGGGAACAGCTGTATATTCCATCTTGAGAAGACTCAAGGACCAAGAGTGTGTCATTATGTTAATTGGCCAGTACTTTGCTTGCTGCAGCGACTGCAGGCTCTTATACGGCTAACATACGGACAAACAGACGATCCACTTCGTCAACGAATCCCACTCTGTCCTTTGCATTAATTATGCAGTTTAGAGGAACTCGAACAAATTACCCATGAGGAATACCACTGTATTCGGCTTTACGGGCAACAACTGCTGGCCGACTGTCCGAATTTCACTCATCTTACGCTATTGTTCTATCGTATGGATAGCCGAAGATCCGCGCCGTACACCGACCAGACAAACGCAAAAAGCTCTGAATCTTCCGGCGGATATACTGTTTCAGTTCAAGATACACTGATTCTGCAGCTCAGGTTTGAGATGTTCGTGGTGCCAGTGCACCTCGAAATGTTGTTGTCATACATTCTTTGGATACAGATCTCGTCTTTGATATGCCCGCGATCGCGGTACCAACACAAATAGTCTGATGAGCAAAATGCTGGGACCGTGTGGTCCTTGGAACAATTATGCTAAAGCGATGGATGTCAACGGTGCAGAACGGATATTCGTCCTGAGGTTGTATTTAGCGGTATTCGAGAGTATGCACCTAGCATGAAACAGACAATGGTGAGGTTGTAGCGCAGGCTGGAATATATAGAGCTAGTGGAGGTGATTTGGCGGGTATTCGGCTTCCTTGCTTGAAGACACTTGTTCTTCTAGGCAAAAAATTCAAATACGACGAATGTGGCCCGTTTTTACGAATGAGTTGCCCGGATCTAGAGGGACTAAACTTGATGTTGTTTGTGAGCGCTGCGAATACGGTCGTAATTACTCAGAGTGTCAGTACCTGCGACCGGTCATCTACGATCCAACAACCGACCGGGGCGGTTTGTTGTCCGACGTATGCCGAGCGCTTACATATACTACAATTCAAGGAACTACCATCCACAATGTGCCAAATACGGAACAAGAAACTCTCAACTTGGCCGATATACCATCATCGGGGGACTGAGCTCAAGCATGAAGCATGACGGAGAATATATCAGTGAGGCAGAGATGCTGGCATTTGCAGAAAGCTTAAGGCTGTCGGTAACTGTTTGCATATCTTGGATTTGCCGTATGTCTGGAATACGACAGACAAAGTTCTGGAAAGCTTGGTAGATGTAACCAGCCTGTCAATGCTGTCAGTATCATACACCAGCAAGATTACAAAAACTGGAGTGAGCTCGTTCAGACACAGCAATAAAACACCAAGTATATCATACTGTCCAAATATTTCTGACGAGCAGCTCGAATAGACCGAATGGTCTATATTCTACTACTATGGACAGCTCTTCCACTTATGTCCATCGGTCAATTCTTTCAGTAAAGCTGATGCTCTTGCATTGTTTACATGTCGTGTAACGATATCCCATGAAATAGTTCAGGGACCTTGCGCCTGCACATGATCACCATATTAATACGAATGTTTTTGTCGTCTGATGTACATGCATTTGATATATTAACTTAATTAACTGAATTATCCATAAACTAAAAGAAGTTGCGCACAGGCACTTGACGATAACCAAGTCCTCCGGATTGCTGTGCACCAATATAGTTATGGTCTACGTGCCATGGTGACACCAGTACGACAGAAGGCTTTTATATAGAGCGTACGGGGCAGTATTATATAAATTGCCAAGGGCATTGTGCAGAAGCACCGGATGACCTAAAATGATATAAAACGAGAGAACATTTTGTGCGTAACACAGGCCAAGGCCAAGGCCAAGCCAATCCGTTGTACCTCTTTTGTTCCTCCTCATTCACAATGCACGATCTCATTATTGCTTTGCCACCCGAAATTCTGTCAACGATCTTTTCCCTCATCAGCCAAAAAGACTTTACCGAATGCATGCGTGTGTCTCGTCCCTGGTACTACACCATTCCGGGTTATGCATTCATTGTATGGAATCACCTGCGCATTGCTTCGGACTCCTGGCAACAAATTAACGAATGTATGATACATTGTCTGGGTCCGCACGTCCGCAATGTATCAATTCAAGGCGGCACTACACGGGCAATTCTGGACAAACTGAAGGATTCCGAGTGTGCGATCAATTCACTAGGTAAAGTTTTTTATATTGTACTCGTGATCAGTACTCTAATATATTAACACACCGATATAGAAATCAACTGTTTCCCGCGTTTGAAGGAGAATGGAGCAGAATTCATCACCAACATCGTCCAGTTTCGAGCCACATTGACAGAATTGTCCATCACATTGCTCTCCAGAAACGATGTATCCGAGCAGCAACTGCTGACCAGCCTCCCTAATCTGACGCATCTCACCATCCTATTTGGGTTCCTGGGGATCGAGATATCACCGGTCACGCAGAGCGATGTTGATCACGTCAGTGACACAAGCACAAACCTTCTTTACCTTCATTTGGATAACATGTTCAGCTTTGAATCCCGGATCACCCCGATTTTGCGCCGCGCTCCAAAGCTGAAGGCCTTGATTATATCGAACCATCGCAACAAGAGACTCTACGATTCTCATATGAGCGATGATTTTGGTCCCATTTTCGATTTATGCCCGGGCTTGCGCTACGTTGCATGGAAGGAGACCAGACCACTTACGCGTACACGTACCTGTGACCCTTGGAAGGAATACGTCAAAAGGACCGATGGCAATGACAGCCCAACTGGACTCAATCTTCGTGAGCTGATATTTTACGGTGGGACGGATGAACAAGCCAGTGCTGGCCACATAATCAGAAGAGCTCGAAACAGCTTGGAATATCTGGAACTTCTCGGCCTTCCGAATGATAGAACCACCATTGCCGATGTTCGCTTGCCTCGTCTGAAAACATTTCACCTCAATGGTTTGAAAATGAACCAGGATGAATGGATCCCATTCCTTGCGGGTTGCGAGCATCTAGAGAGACTTGCAATATATGCATTGCTGACAAACGTGGATTTGAATGCTATTCTTCACGGCGTGCATTCACTGAATTACCTGCGACAGCTGGAGTTGATCAACTTTGGATATAATATCGGATATCAATCATCACTTGACAACTTTTGCGAGATCCTTTCGACGACAAGACTTCGAACCTTAAACCTACGCGATATACCCATCTCTGACCAAGGATTGCTCAGCCTATGCAATATGGGATCATTACAGGAGCTTAGTCTCAGCATGCGTAGATACGACGGGTATATCAGCGATGGAGGTTTATTGGCGTTTGCAGACAAATTAAAGACTTCAAAAAGTCAGCTGCATAATTTGGACTTTTGGTGGATTACAAATATGAGCGATACAGTGCTCGAACGTCTAGCTCAGATCGATCGATTAACAATGCTCTCGGTGGGATGTGCTCGACATATTACCGACAGTGGGGTTGATGCGTTTGTCATCAGCGGAAAGCAACTGAGAGTGACGAATTGCACGTCCCTTTCGAAGCACAGTTTCTCACGCAAGTGAATTGCAGACAGTTTTGACAACTATTTATTTCGTAGTTAGCGCATGACTTCATGCTCCAATACGACCAATTGTATTCATCTTATCTCTATTGTAAATCTTTGTATATATAGATACCCCATTCTTTGACGTTTTTTACCACGCTACTTAAGTACCTAAAAGATATCACGTGCATAAACGGAAATGAGCTTGATTATGCAAATAGTAAACGTAGTTACTTGTGAAGACTGTTATAGTAAATGTGCAATTTTCCTCTGCGCTCACTGAGAACGACCAAATAGCTCCATCGTTCTATATACTTACGCCACATCCCCTTGATTATCCTGATATTTATTACAAAAACGTTCAGGCCAGATGCAAGTTCAGTCAATTACAGTAAAAATATCGATAAGAATATCAGGATGCCGTTGATACGGATCTTTGGTACTCTGGCTTGCATTTTTTTGTTACTCATGTTCAAAAGCCAAGCATGTGAGCTCAAATTGGGGTCCATTAAGCATCGCTTTCCCGTGTATACCTATGTGTAACCGGCCAATAGGTCGAATCGGTGACAAGCCGCAAACGCTTCTTTATTCTTAATTGATTTGCCATTCAATCATAAAATTGTCGACGACTTCGTTTCTTTTATTTTTTGGAGGAGGGAAGTCGCTGATTTTCTTATACGTATTTATGTATTAAGCAGATACTTTATACGTGCCTGTGCGTATTTTTGTAATATTCGAATCAAAGCCATGAACTGATGTACAGGTCCACTACCATATGAACGTGACTGTACCGATGACTACAAACAAATGTTACTCTTATAACAATTCCGTCTCTCAAGCGATCCGGACACTAGTGTCTTGTCGGTCATCTTTTTACTTTGCTCAACTATATTGCTGAATACAGTGGAGTTAATAAGGGAAAAGGTTAAATTATATGCCGCCGCAACGATAGCCTGTATAGCAGAAGCGATCTTCAGGATATTCGGTATGTCACATTTGAAAGGCTCATTCAGCAGTTGTACGAAGATAGCGATATTCAGTATATTTGATATTACCAGATGTGCATTGACTAAATCAACCAAGCCGCCAAAGTATGAGAAAAACAGCAATGCATCATATTTATAAAAAGACACGTAGTACAGTGGTTCTCATGCCCGAACTACAATTTAATACTGAACCGGAGCCACTGCTTAAAGGTAGAATCCGCAATCCACAAACAAGCCTCAATATAATAACAGACGTTGAATGGAGCAAGCGCATTTGGACACTTGAAGAAGAATATATGTCTAGAGATATCCTATTGCTGAGGCGCAATGTACATCTCTGGTTAAGCCTTCCCAGAATAACAAATTTTACGAGATGTGCAATATTCCTTGGGAATATTCGACATAGGAAAAAGCCAAATGGGTGGAAGATATGTACAGTCCTGCGGTATGCAGGGTCACGCATCAGTTGTAAGACATACGAGCGAATATTCGCGCTGGTCAACATGTTTCTAAAACTTCATAATTCATTAACGTCAGCTATTACCAACTCCTGATTGACTTGCTGGTCCAATTCTATACCTTTTTAACCAAGAAGGATATTTCCATGCTGTTATTTGCTGCTCCTATGTATTAATTCTGACGACAAGACGAAATTACTATGACGAGATAAACGGAGACGAGCCTGCTATCATCAAGGACTGGGGCTAGCGGACGTTCATATTACATAGAACATGGTGCTTCCAGGCGGTTTTACAAAAGTAATTCCCTACTACACTGTCACTGGAAAATGCACATCATTGGAGTCCAGATGTATTCTCCTCCGTGCCAAACTGGCTTCACCATTAGTTTGTCCGCCTGATTTCATGAAGGATCCACGCCTTCCTTGTACCAGTGATGGCCTACCATATACAAGACTTTTATCTTTGGTACATATTACCGAGATAGTAATCTAAGAGTCTGGCGTTTGTTCCTGTTCCAAGTTCATCACAGTATTTCTATAATAACGATGCAAGGCGGAATGAAAGTGACATTTCATTCCGATAAAGAAAACATTGGCTGTCAACACTTTACAGAAACCAACACACGCTGGTGGACATTTATTACTGGCATACGAATGCTTTGAATGTGTTAATCTTTATGAGCTAGAGGTTTTTGTTTATCAGATGTGTCGTTACTACCCAGTCATCTCATATGACATCGATCAACATAAAGCGATATGTTTGTACTGTATTGATGAACATATTTATTTTGGTAAACCCATTGTACAACCAAAGCGAACATTTCATATTCGATATTAACGAAAAAAGCAGTAGGACCGAATCTTTGCCAATCAAAAAGATCCTTTTATTCCTTTCCCTGAAGCTCCTTGCGCCAATCTCGTATGAAAAAAGCTGATGCACATAATACTAGTAAGTTCAAATGTCGTAGCACATTGTTCGGCAAATTATATTACCGATAGTACTTCTCCTACTGCGGCGCGCAGCAATACGTTCTGACGTAATGCGCAGCTGTCTACCTCGTTTGTCATCAAGACCGAAGGTCTCTACTGCGCACCGCAGTATAATCGTATATACTCTTAGTATTAGAAAACAGTATAAATACCCGCATAATTTATTGGGAATAAAGCATCATCTATCTACTCGTATTCTTCGTGGTTACTACCTGTGTGGTTATCTACCTTCGTGGTCTATCTTTGTGGTCTCTTTCTTCGTGGTCATCACTATCTTCGTGGGTCGTCTATATTCCTCCGTGTTTCAAATATAACGACGACACAAAACATTATCTAATCGCCAGGATGGTGCTTATTTCAAGATGCATAAATAAACTTGAAGTACGTGTACGCACACATCTATTAAGCACAAAGCATATTTACAATTCGTTCCCATCGTACTTCGATCCAATGGTAAGTTATTTCTACATAGCTTTCCTTATACATGCGCGGTATGCAACCAAACAGCTCAAAACAAGCATAAGTACTTGTCATATGAAGCATTCAAGAAGTCATTCCGCTTAATCCTTGCTATATGCAAATCTTTCTACTAGGGTTATATCAATCATGCACCTAGCGATTGAACTTAAAGCAGAAACTCAGCTTTTTTTTTGGCTGGCAACCCTTGAACATGAACGATTTCACTCTCTTATTGCCAGCCGAAGCTCTGCATGACATTTTCTCTTACATTGATCAATCCACCTGTATCCAATGTGTATGTGTGTGCCTCAACTGGTATCAACGGATTCCAGCTTACACACGCGACATTTGGAAAGAAATCACCGTGTCTCCTGATTCCTGGTCAACATCCAATGACTGTCTCATACAATGTCTCGGACCACATTTACAAAAAGTGTCCGTTCACTCAATGGACGCTACCAATGTATTGCGAGCGTTCAAGTATAAGCACTGTGAAATAAAATCGCTTGGTTCGTGTTTACCTTTAGCGAGGTATCATTATTAATTTATTTGCATTTTTTAGAGATCATAACTGACGCGAAACCCAAAGATCACGATGGATTACTTTCTGCCATAAGCCAGTTCCAAGATACATTAACTGAACTGACGATTGTCGATTACTCAACTTCACTGTCATGGGTACAGTTGCTGAGACTACACAATCTGACCCATCTTACACGCGTGGGTGGTGCACTTGTTTCACACGATCCAGAGCATGATCCTATTACCGCCATCCAACCAATGACCAGTCTTATTTATTTGGAACTCGATGGCATCTTTGATTTTGATACCGAGCTTGTTCCTATCCTGCGATGCTGTCCGAATATCATGTCGCTCGTCGTATCCATGGATTACCAAATGACCAGTGAAGGCATCGAACCTTCATCGTGTTTCGATATGATTTTCGATCAGTGCCCAAATCTTCATTATATCGCGTGGAACACTGTTGTGGCAGTTGCGGAAGTGACGGAAATCATCAACCGATGGAAGCAATTGAGACGTATCGATGACATTGTCAAAGGCGTGGTTCGCCAATTCATTTATTGGGGCCGCAGTTTCGATTTCGAACAAGTATTCCCCATGGTCAAGAGATCGGCACATGAACTAGAATGCCTGAGGATCGGTAGCTCCGAATGCAATTGGAATGGTGGAAGCGAGTCACTCGCTGATATGCACTTTAGTCGACTCAATACTCTCATGATGAGCGGTATGGAAATGACTGAGGACGAATGGGTACGGCTTTTGACACGCTGCGAGAAGTTGGAAAGATTGTCAGTGATGCTTGCTGCAGATGAAGTATCCCTGGATGCGCTTATCGCAGCCATCCATGGATCCATGAAGCAGTTGAAGCGTTTCCGACTTGTGGACTATGAATACTTTACCCAAATGGACCATTCGCAAGTCTGTCGAAAATTCGGCTTGTTTTCACAGAATACGGCGCTTGAAAGCCTGGATCTTGGGATCTGCTGTGCCGGAAACGTGCTGGATGATCTGTGCGAAATACCGTCGTTGAAGGAGTTAAAGCTGAAACAGTCAAGCGTGCATCGCACCTGCGTTCATGTCGACGACCTATTGGCATTTTCAGATAAGCTCAAGGACACAAATATTCATACCTTGGCACTTCGAGACTTTACAAACATCACAGATGATGTTCTCGAACGCTTTGGTCAAGTTGAACAGCTGGAGCACTTGTCCATAGCAGGCAGTGCCAGTATCACCCAAACTGGTGTCAACCAATTTTTTAGTAATTATGGCAAGGAGCTAGATACAAGTGATTGTAGAATACTTAACCAGACAACCAGGGAATAAACCGCAGTTAGCCATCAAGTTAGTGATTTCGCTGGGCGAATAATTCAAAGGCAGCATGCACATCAAATCCATTTTGCTCTTTCGTTTTGATCGAGGTCTCGCATCATGGATTCCAAAGCTGAAGGGCAACGTCAGGCGATGCTTGAAAAAGCACGTCGCAAGATCTATGAAGAATCAGAACGAGAGCGACAAAAGATTTCCAAAGTAAATCGCATTATATTAGCAAAAAAAAAGGGGGAAAGTTGATGCTAATCGATCGTACATTAGCAAAACGAAGTGCGCGTTGGCTCTGACAAATTCGTGGCCACGACCAATGACATTGAATCACAACTCAAAAGCAGCACGATTGGTTTGACTGAGCTGCACGATTACAGAAAGATCAAGGAAAATTTGGAAGAACAGCAAATGCGAGAAGCAGCCAAAACGGCACCTCTTGGGTAAGTGAGGTTTTCTTGATACATTCAGTACAGCCTAACGTATTATTCTATTCAGCGATGAAAAGAAAAAGAAACGAAAGAAAAACAAGGGCGCTGTAAAGTTATCGTTTGCGGATGATGATGAAGAGCAGGAAGAGGAGGATGTTGTTCCAAAGGCTAGTCTAAAGAAGCGCAAGATGCTGAAGGATCCATCTGTTGACACGAGTTTCTTGCCTGATCGCGAACGAGAAGAAATGGAAAGGCAACAACGTGAACAGTTGCGGCAGGAATGGTTGAAGAGGCAAGAGGAGATCAAGAGTAAGCGGTGCTCTCTAAAGCGTGTCATAAGGTCACTCACGGGATCTAGTTGTTTGTGATAGAGGAAACGATCAGTATCACCTACTCTTATTGGGATGGTAGCGGCCACCGTAAAATGGTGCAGGTAAATGCAAAACAGGTAACAAAGCGGTGAGCTTGAAGCTAACTCGCTTATCAGTGCAAGAAAGGTGACAGCATTTCCCAATTTTTGGATGCTTGCCGACAGCAGTTTCCACAACTCCGTGGTGTTAATGTAGACAACCTCATATACGTCAAGGAAGATTTGATTATCCCACATGTAACTTTACTTGAAGAGAGCCTGTTGCGGCGATACTAACTAGGCCTCTTAGCACTACACGTTCTACGATTTTATTATCAACAAGGCTCGTGGAAAGTCAGGACCGTTATTCAACTTTGATGTCCATGACGATGTACGGCTTATCAATGACGCAACCGTGGAGAAGGATGAGGTTTGTCGCGATAGATTGCAATTGGTAAAATGAGGAAGCTGATCGGATAACTAGTCGCACGCCGGTAAAGTGGTCGAGCGCTCTTGGTATGAGAAGAACAAGCATATCTTCCCCGCAAGTCGCTGGGAAGTGTTCGATCCAGAAAAGAACGTAAGTTTACTCTTCATTGCTTAATGACGTGGTGCTGAATATACGGTTTTAGTATGGCAAATACACGATTAAGGACTCCAAGAAAGTTCTGTAAATAGAAATACAAACACTTATTAGCAGTACGTAGTGTTGCTTTATTGGATCTGCTATTTTCGTATAAAAGTGGTGATAGTACTGGACCATACATGGGTAAATGCCATCTAAATTGTGCTTGTGGTTTAACCCGCTGCATGCAAGACATTTTTCTGACGTATGGCTGTGTGTGCAACCTCTTTTCTCAGCGCAGTTCATCGATCGGTAACTACTTGAAGGTAACCTTCCCATAAATTCAAGATGACCATCATTTAATTGACATGGTAACTCATAGACGCCATTGCAGCAGACAACAATGAACCAGGAACTTGCTGACATGACCGACGTTTCATTAACTGTGTCCACGGAAGATTTCGACCAACAGGCAGCAGTTTGGGAGAAGACGTGGCCCCTGTATGTACAACTTTGGGACTCACTGCAGATAATACACAAGAATCAAACGCAAGCAAGAGGGTTTCTATACGCTGGAAAGATATATACACTTCAAGGAGACAACATGAGGGCCGTTCGGATTCTTGAAAAGGGCATGAGCGTGATTCCACCCACCGATCCGCAGCTAAAATTATTCGAACAGTTGTACAGTGAAGCGAAAAGGCGAGCGGAAAGTTACATTGACTTTATTACTGAATCTCCACACGAAATCCTCTGCGAAATCGTCAGGCATCTCGACACTTTCGAGTTGAGTCAGTGTATCGATGTCTGTGGTACTTGGCGCTCAATGCTTTTCGGATGCTCTGTGGCCTGGCGAGATATAAATACCAAGACAAGCGACTTTTGGAGAAGAGAGGTTGGATTTGCGCTGCTACCTACCGTGTCACATTATATAGAAACAATCGACATACGTGATAGACCCAAAGTAATGCGGAAACTGATCGTCGAACTCCTCAGTCAACACTCATTTCCACGTCTTTCGTCACTGTCCTTTCTACCAACGGGTAAATCTGCAGCTCCTTTCGGAAAAGAAAGTTGATAACCAATTGCTTTTCCTTTAAAAACCAGCGCTTGGGCAAATCGACATCAGTAGCCCGGTATATTTGACTTTAGATAGGGCAGCAGAAACATTGACCGAACTACGGTTTTCATGGGGTCTTGACATTTCCTTGGGTCGCATTCTATCCACTTGCAAAAGCCTCACCATACTGGAGCTCAAAGTCAAATATATCGAGGACTGTGACATATCTCACGATACAATATTGACACGGGTCGACATTGAAGTGTTCCTCGCACCATCCATAGCTGCCACGTTGGCCCCACTTTTTCAACATTCGCCCAATCTTCGGCACTTTTATTTCCATCCTCGAAGACACACTGCAGACAACATCCTTACAAGTATCGGGGACCATTGTCCCAACTTGACAAGAATCAGTACTTGCAATGACATTTTGGATGACATTTACCAACATGTGCCAGAACTATCATCGAGGAATGACGAGGATAGTCTAGTGCTCTTGGTGATCAATTCCGTTCGCTCCATTCAACCGATATCTTCGCTTCTTGCAAAAGGTCGCAAAACACTTCGAGCCATGTATCTACGCCCATTTGATTACGCTCTTGCTCTTCACGGTTGGAAACCTCTTTCAGAATCCGCAATGCCAAAGTTAACCTACTTGAGCGTAACGATATTGGATGGAACAGCTTCACAAGTTCATTACGGTGCTATCCTGCGCTGCTGCCCAGCCTTGGAAACCCTTCTCTTGGACAATGAAACCGAATTCTACGGTGATTTCGGCGATAATCAGCGGATCGAGATGGTGGAAATATTCAATGCAATAGCAAATCTTACCAAGCTTTCTTTTTTGCAAATGTACACACTCGACATTCGCGGACAAGCCTTCATCCAAATGCTGCAAAGCCGTCATGGAGAGAATACCGCGTTGCAATCATTGACAATAAGAGGATGCTACGGTATAACCGCTGCCGTTCTGTATAATATTGCAAAGATCATGTCCCTCAAACGCTTGACAGTATCTTTTGACGATTATTATGTAGATATTATAAAAGACGAGGAGACTGTTGAATTCACTCGGTTAATCGCACTGCTCCAGCACTTACAGTATCTCGAACTCTCCGAAGTGCCATTCCCATATGAAGCTGCTGAAGTTCTTGTATTGTCATCCAGTCTTAGAACGGTGCATCTGTACGACCTACAACAAAGTTTGTCAGAAGATGCGCAATCTCTCTTAATCGACCGCTTTAGTAGAGGTGTATCGTTCGATTGGGCATAATTTGTACACCAGCCTCCAATGTTCTGAAAACTTGATATGTACTACCACTAGATATATTCCACGCTGTATTAGTCGAGTAAAAGCCTGCATATGAGTGAATATCTTTGCAATGAACGAAAGGAGTACGTATGTATGTACTTGTGCAAAAAGCTCTATGACTTTATCGGAGTACCTAGTGCTGTCGTAATATATACATATACTGTCAATTAGTGCTGTATAAAGCAACGTCTATACTCTTGCAATCGTCTAACATCGCCAATTGGTGTAAGTACCTACCACATTTGCTTCAATAATCCGTGCATCCGGTTCGAAAGTCCTGTACAAGTCCTGCAATTTCACATGACCATATAAAAAAATGCGAATATGTTATCGACAATTTAGTCAAAGATTGTATTAAGAAATACGATATAGCTGTAGACATAATAAGGACTACCACAGTTGCGACATACATGACTGGTGGTTGATGTTCTTATGGTAATAAACAGACTGGTTCGCATGGTTACAAGGTAATCACAGTGATAATGAAACTTTTCTGCTGAAATACATATTTAAAGATGGTTCTTAAGCTTTTCTTAAAAGTACATTTCGTTTCCTATGCTTTTTCACTTTTGACTTTCCATTTTCTGTGTTTTCAATTTGCTGCATTCGGGCTCTGATTTTGGTTACAATAACTCCTGTTTTACGCCGTTGTCGTGTAACGTAACAGCTAAACCCGAACTTTATCAGTGTTACAGAGCAGATGAAGTCGTATGTCGCTCAGTGGATGTGATGGAGTAGAACGACAGAGGCGAGATCAGTGGGCAGCGTGTTCGGAGCCTGCGGACGAAACAAGCTTGACTTCCATGGTCGAACGCCAGTCATAAGGCGCGTTAACGGTGAATGGATGTTACGATGAACCACGACCGTTTTAACTAGCAAAGAGCGGCGGCAAAGTCGACCTGGTAGTACAGTAAAAAAAAAAAGCATGCCCGTGTCAGAATCTGATGCTAGTACTTCCTTGGTACCACGCTGATGGATAACACATGTGCCAATCTTTATTTTTGAGGCACTCTGCTCCACAACTCTTTTTTTTTCTTTGGACAAGCACCGAAATCATCTGTTGAGAGCTGGTCAAAATGATAGACTCAACAATCTGATTTGTAAAGTCCTGTTTACTTTAGCGGCCCTTAGATACGCGCAAGCCAAAGCCAGCACAGCTAATCAAATGCCGATGTCACTATGGGATAACGCTCCTGGACACTAAAGAAGACCGTGAAATTCAAATGCAGGAGGAAGTCGCCAAAGAAAGCGAGTATGCTCCTTGGATTCGAAAAAGAGTAGCAGAAAGTATAGACCAAGTCTTGTACCTCGCTTTCATTAGCTCAAACACGAAAGGACATAAAAAAGTACTTGCATGATAAAATAAACCTGCTGTATAGCACAAGGTGTCCTCGTTTGCATTTTGTAATGGCCGGTACAAGCAAAGAGCAATACAGGGTATCTTAGTTCGTACTGGTGACATAATTTGGGATCGAAATATCGCCAAAACTATATCAACACTGGAAAGAATAGACCAAAAAGTAGAGACTAAATACAGCAAATTTGAAAAAGCACAGAGAATGGAAAATGCAAAGTGAAAAATATAGGGAACGGAATGTACTATACAAAAAGAAAGTCTTACGAATCATCTTTTAACATATATCTCAACAGAAAGTCTTCATTATCGCAGTGATTTCCTTGTAGCCATAGCAAACAATCTATTTAATGCCATAACAACATCATTAGCCATGTTGTAGCTGTGGCATTCATTAATGTATATGGTGCTTCCAGTTGCCGTCATACAACCTGGTGTTGTGCAAATAACAGCGTCGATAGATCCCCTTGAAGGCATGGCTTCACGGGCATTTTACGTATTGAATTTGCCTCATTTTTACTCATATGTACACGGTTTTGGGTGTTCTATCTACCTAGAAAAATGGAGTGTCACTGTACCATTGACTGCTACAAACATATCACAATATTTCAAGATATATAGCTTAGTATGTCCACTCAAAGCCAGTAGTTTGCAAGATGACATACCTGGATCAATATCGATGAAAGAAATACCCTCTTCTTTCAGGGCATCGATGCTTGGACTTTGCCCGAGGTAATTCAAGTCGATTCCATGAAGCTGGTTGTTCAGATTGTGAATCCCACATGGTCGTCGAAAGCACAGTGGTATATACACATATCTAATAACGAGCTGCTGAAGATGGAGCACGGTGGTTCGATACGGATTGTAGCGGAGAGTCTCAGCCCCAGACGAGCGTAATGGATTAAGTTCCGTTATGTTATTCCATATTGGTAACAGTATCCATAGAGACATCTGTCGAGTATCGCGCGCGGCAGATTTACAGTTCTTTTATAACAAATAATCCTTGAACAACGTGACACGTAACACCACAACAATTAAACCTCCATTCGGTATATCACCACACTACACGACAATTACACCCGAAAACGGCTCCGTTGTGACCCCGCGTGCATCGGCTCAAGAGCAATCAACACCGCGACTCTCACCTACCATCACGAATACACCGAGAAGCTACCCCATTAGCAGCACTCCTCAACGTGCAGCAATGACGGAATCACAGAGATCTAACATACGTAGCACAACAAAGCGTAGATCGGCGTCACCTGAGCAACAGCCAAAAACTGTCCGTCGTGGCACAATGAACAGACGGATGGCCATCGCTACAGATAAAATCCCTAACAACAGCTGGGCTGATGACCTACCTACTAGTTCAACGGATAATAGTGCTATCGGCCTTACGCAACCTCAACAGCCAACGCAACTTCCACCATGGGGCCAACAACTGATGGGAAATATCAATTGGATGAGAAGAACAGTGGAAGATCAAGAGCAAAGAATCCGAGAACAAAAAAAGGAACTCGAGAACATGCGTGCACTGATTTCGGAGAACGAAGAGCTACGCACTGCATTGGAATCTGCCAAGGCGCGAATCGCAGAACTTGAGAAAGCGGCTCATCCCGCTGTGAAACCCACGGGTAACGCAATTACTAAAAACGCCTTAACAAAGGAAATGGATCCTCGACAAGACTTGATGGGTTCCATACACGCGGCTACAGAACAAGAATGGAAAGCAATCAAACCAGAACGGAAAATGCAACAAATGGCGCACGAGCAACAACAGAATCAGCAACAACACAACCCAAACACAGCGACCTCATACGCCACCGTCACCAGTCGCAACCTCCCACCACAAAAGCGCACTGTCAAGAAGACTGATGGACCGCCATCGGAAAAGCAAGTACAATGGGCACAGCGTGTCTTTACAGCTGCTGAAAGCACAAACACCGAATATACAATCGTATATATGGCATCGCCTAGACGAACGCTACATAGTGAGATCCGTCGAGCCCTTCGTCTGCTTGGAGTGGCACAAGAGCGAGTGATCGACGTACATTTCCCAGCACATGGCGTCATAGGACTTCTGATCAACAAGTCATATGAACAGGACCTACGCAGTCTCTTGAAAACGGCGAAAGTGAAAACGAACGACGAATTCAACCCGATCTCGGAATCGACGATTGGCGACACAAAATGGCGAGAAAACTCAGTCGAAGAGCGCACAACATACGCAAAGCTACTTTACCAGGAACGTATCTTAGCGATATGCCTACGTATGCACAAGTCACACTTAGGCTTCGCAATACTTCGATACTTCAATAAACTAGAGGAAAGCGACCATCATTACATTGGAGACGCCTACCTTGCCAAGTTCGAAGAAAAACATCCAAAGCCGGCTCGACATCCACGTCCTATGCTGGTTTCGACGGAGGACTCAGAAATGCATGAATAATGATAAGCGGAACCAAAATCGCTCTGTTCAGTACCACTATATTCTGCAACGACAACAACATCAACCGCTTCGACCTGCCTTTTTTCGCCTACACGGTTTTTTTCAGGCAAGGATTGCTACACTCTTTCTCATTATATAGTCAACCAATTGTACCGCAAGGAAGAGACCATATACCTATAGGAGCAGGTCTATAAAACTTCCAAAAAAATAAATCAAAACTTTTCAACTAACAGTATCCATAAGAAAGAGGATAAAAAAGATCTGTGCAGAAAAAAATGCTTCATATGATAAAGGAAGGTAACGATGAAAGTTACTATTACCCGCATTGCTGCACTCCTTCACCTGTTAAAAAAGTTTGTCACTACACCACTTGATACCACGGAATCTGCTTCTTGAAAATATTTCAAGCCTTCCTACTCGCAGTTAGGTACACTTTAATAAAATGGAAGCTAGCTTCTTAACATAGACGTAAAGAAGCGATTACAACAAATATGGGACGCAATGACTGCACATGCGTAAGAGCGGGATTCCTTATGTGTGACAAAGGGAGATTTGCTTAAAAAGCGGCAGAGGACATATCGTTGTTTCTAGCTATTGCCAAACTGATATACGGGGCTAACCAGGTCCTTAGGATCCAATGTAAAGACGAAGCTCTCTTTCCTTTTCTTCCGTCAAGTCCTACAATTAGGTACTTGCAAGCTAAACGCTTAACTAGGTATGTCGTTCGGTGGAAGGTCATTCTGCAGGATGGATTTGCAGGCGTGTCACCATTTACTGACGTACGGTGTTTTTACATATGGCTTCCAAAGCATTTGGAAGTTGATCGTTGACGGTTTAATGGTATGCACTGTGGCCTGTATCGAAAAGAGCACTGTTTATGCGGTCTTTATGATTTTCGTTAACCAATCTCGGACCTTCACTTGCGGACAGCGTGTAGTGAAGTCCCATGACATTTTAGGCGGGGATAAGCCACATTCCTGCGGCAGAACAATGCCTCGATTTGAAAAAAAAATCGGGCTCGTTCAGTTTCCCTGCAACACTTCCAACAATGGCCAAGATCCAAAAGAAGGGAAAGAAAGGCAATGCTGCCAATTTTATCACGAGACAGCAAGCCTTGAAGAAGCTTCAGGTCTCTTTGGCCGACTTTAGGTTTGTTGATCACAAAGTATAAAAAAGGAACGGTTCAGATCGATCTAACATTTCGGTTCCAGACGTCTTTGCATTCTCAAGGGCATTTATCCACGCGAGCCACGAAACAAAAAGAAGGCCAACAAGGGCTCGACCGCACCTGCGACGTTCTACTACACCAAAGACATCCAGTATCTTCTTCATGAGCCTCTTTTGGACAAGTTCCGCGAGTACAAAACGTTCGCAAGAAAGCTCAACAAGGTGCTTCACAAGGGCGAGTACAGCACGGCCAAGTCGCTGGATGAGAATCATCGACCCATCTACACCCTGGATCACATTGTCAAGGAGAGGTAACGTGCAGCAAAGGTCTGGTACAATAGCGGATGCTCATTGTGTTATACAGATACCCGAGCTTTGTTGACGCTCTGCGCGACATGGACGATGCTATCTCGATGCTTTACCTTTTCTCGAAAATGCCTGCGGACAACAAGATCAAGGCCAACGTTGTAAAGAACTGCCAGCGACTGATTGCTGAATTCCAGGCGTACGTTGCAAAGTCCAAGAGTTTGCGCAAGGTGTTCTTTTCCATCAAGGGCATCTACTACCAAGCCGAGATCAAGGGCCAGACCATCACGTGGGTCGTCCCATACCAATTCTCGCAGGAGGTACAGTAAAGCTGGAGAGGGGAGGGGGACCAGAGAGTCGGCGTACTGACGGGCAGGCTGTAGACTCCCAGCGACGTTGATTTCCGAGTCATGCTGACTTTCCTCGAATTTTACACGACGCTTATGGGCTTCATCAACTTCCGACTTTACACCGAACTCAACATCAACTATCCGCCCAAACTCGATCTCGAAGCCGGCTTAGGCTTGGACGCCTTACCCGAGAGCGTCAAAAACGAAGAGGACACCACCGCCGAGACAACCCTCGACGAGTTCAAGGCGGTCGGAGCGGCGGCAGAGGAGGAAGAGGAATCAGAGGATGTCGCGACGTTGCGCAAGATCCAGGAACATTCGCAAGAAGTGTCTTCGTTAAAGACGCTCTTCTCCAAATGCGTGTTCTTCCTTTCGCGCGAAACGCCACGCTACGCCCTCGAGTTTATGATCAGATCATGCGGCGGTGAGGTCAGTTGGGATGCCACTGTCGGTGCAAACCCGCCTTATCCCGAAAGCGATGAACGAATCACCCATCAAATCAGCGACCGACCCAAGGTTCCCAATCGTGTCTTGTCTCGCACCTACGTGCAGCCGCAGTGGATCGCTGACTGTATCAATGCTCGCAAGCTGCTGCGTCCTAGCTTGTACGAGCCTGGAGCCACCTTGCCACCTCACTTGAGTCCGTTCGTGGAGGCCAAGGAGGGTGACTATGTGCCTGAAGGCATCGAGGAGGAGGGAGAGGATAACGAGGAAGAGGCTGAGGAGCAAGTGGAAGCCGAGGCTGAGGATGAGGAGGCAGTATATGAACGAGAGCTCAAGGCCGAGGCCGAGGGTGTCACGTTCTCAGAATACCAGAAGCCCGAGGAGGAGAAGAAGAAGACAACCAAGGGCAAGAAGCGAACAGCTGCGGAGGCCGAGGAGGCAGAGCTCAAGGAAATGGCGCACGTCATGATGTCCAACAAGCAGAGAAAGCTGTACCAGAAGATGAAGTACAGCAACCAACAGAAGGCCGACGAGGTAAGAAGCACGTGGCTGCGGCGGGGCGAGCATGCTGACATTGAGTTTGACAGGTTGCCAAACTGGAGCGCAAGAAGAAGGCGCTCAAGAAGGCCAAGAAATAGACTGCATAACTTTTCATCGATGTACACATACAGTAGCATTCCCCGTTTTATTTTCTCTTTTTTCAGTTGTAATTTGTTTTATAATAACCCTCCTTTGGAGAAGATCTGTTCCCAATCGTCCTGCTGCATCTGTTGACCCTGCTTGACAGCTTCCTCCACCCTGCCGCCTGCCTGGCCCATCAAATGATTCCTGACCATTGCCAGCCGGTCCACCGCCGTGACCCGACTCTGTTCCGTATCCGCCGCTGGCTCTGCTATTTCCTTCTGAGCCTCTTTAATCAACGCTTCCACCGCTGGAGGAGCCCCATAGATGTCGTCGGTATATCGCATTTCTTGCAAATACGCCACAATATCTTCTGCTTGCAGCAAATCCTGCCATTGGTGTTTGCGTTGTTGTTCAGCAACAGCGTGCGCATGGTCCACCTGGTGCCGGTGTGAGCCGTACGTAACCGAAGTCTGTGCAAGATCATCGCCATACAACTCGTCCGTATACGCAGTTGAGTTGAGGAATGCTTGAATGTCGGCCCCGTCATTCATAGAAGGTGCCGGATCGTTCATTAATGGAGCCTGCTGCATACTTGGAAAGTGTAATGGATTGCTACGTGGCTGCTGTTGTGATCCGAAAGTGTCAAAACCATGGTCGTCGAAACGGGGTGGCTGTTGTGGCTGCGATCGGAACCGACTTGATTCGCCAGGAGGTGCTGGTCTGTATTGGCTGCCAGTGGCAAGATTCTCATCGCGTTGAATGGAAGTAGAGGAACTACCGCCCCCTTTATCTGACCATGGAAGCATGTTTGTGCGTAAGCAAGGGGAGACAGAGAATATCAGATCTGCATGTGAAATTAACCATTTGCGCCGCCTGGATTCAGTGTCTCTATGATGTAATATGATGCGCAGAAAACTGTTTGGCTTCTTCTGTCATTTCTATGGTTGCCCTTATATCGTCGCCATTTTAGCTTGCTCTTTTTGCTGATTTGTTACAGTTCAACGTATTACATACGCCTGCAGCTTTAACTAGGTTGTGGTCATTACTTTTCAAGGGCAGCATCCTGGCACAATAACAGCCGCGACACGAGTTACAAAGTGTATTAGTTGTCACCAATTGCGTGTCGATTGCATGCAATTACATCCTTCGTCCTCCCGTATACAGTAAAAGCACCCACTTACCCAAGTTTCTGTTCGTTCTACACAGCGCTTGAGCAATCAACAAAATAAAAACAGAAGTAAAGCGGTAATATACCACTTCTAACAGATCTTGGGTGCAACGCACGCACGTTGCATCCGTAAGATTGACTCATGACCATCGAACCTACGTGCCAGCCCGGTGTCTAGGCGAATTCTTGTTTTGATGATTCTGGCTAGATTGGGATATTTGCTGACCAAGATAACATTGTGTAATGTTTTTACAGTGGGTGGATTGGAGACACATGGCCACTAGCAGAGCATTCCTAAGGTAGTATAAATTTTATCTCTTAAAAGAATAATCAATGTAATAGACTGCATACTATACACTATCACTTACCAGTATATCCAGTTTGTACGTTCTTCTATTTTCAAGCGTCCAAGAATATATAGCGACGGAGGAAAAAGGTTATTTGAATTAAATGCAGATAAACGTGATTTACAAGACGCTATAGTGATGCAAGAGCATTTTTTAACATTTGCGTTGGATGATACAAAGCTAGCAATTCATGGAACTGTTGAATTTGTGCTTATATCGTAATTTGAAATTGAGTTACCATCGAAAAGGAATCAGCTTCTGATAAACGAAAATAGACCAAAATCTTTGAAATGAAAGGATTTAAAGGTGGTAATCATAGGAAGTGAAATGACACTGCAAGAAGAACACATGAAATGAAAAATATACGAAAGTGAGAAAAGTCGAAAAACCAAAGGCTAGTGCCTTGGAAAATCATCTTGTTAGCATTTTTTGTTGAATAGAAACTGCTTTAACGATCGGACTCCCTAGATGTATTAGTATCTTTTGCAGAGAAGTTAATGATGGATCCGGTGGGTTAGCAGTTAGTCAACCCAGCGACATAGGAAAAGGTTACTTTAAGAAGAGGGATCTTCACAGTTCTTCGATATACAAAAGTACTTACTTGGATGATGTTTTGCGATTTAGAATGACTAGTACCTGCCGTATTCCCGACATACATCAGCCATGGTTACATGCCTTTCCTTAGTCCTTGTTTATATCCGTTGTTATTGCGACATCAACAACCGTACTGTTATCGATTGCCTTATTTGCTTGCGTGTGCAACCTTGATCCGGCTTTACCGATCATGCAGGGCAACTCCGTTAACTAAGGCCCTGTATGACCTTCGGCCTCCGATGTTGTAGCTGTGGTAGCCATTATGTGCTCAGTTATTTCTTATTTCCTACTTCAATCTTGGGCTAAATCATCGCGAACGTGTTCGCACTTTTTGATAAGGTCATGTTAAATTGCACAGCTTGCACAGAGTTTTGAACCGGATGTACGGATTGCTGAAGCGAGTATACCAGCTTTTGAAAGTTAAGATGAGGGTTTTGAGCGAAGTGGACCCAATCTTTTCAGGTATGTATGTACCTACTTGAATTTTCGGCGGGTATTGCAAATTCGATGTGGGTCGTCTGATTGCATTTACGTACCCTTTATACATCGGAACCTCGCTTTTTGCATAGGTGGCGTGAAACAAGTGCAAAAAAGCGGAAATTGGGATTGCTATGTGGCGGATCCATTAGTTTCCGTCAACCAATAGGCTTGACCGAACTTGTTTATTTGTTTAGTCTTTTTTCCCTTAACAAATATTCCACCCAAAAGGCCAACCTAGGATCAACCCGAAGCATAAAGAAGTCATAATCGATCGCTTTTTTGAGTTTGAAAAGTCGAACGGGGAAGTCACTGTTCCGGACTTGATGAATTGGGCAATGATTGACAAGAAGTTCGCGGACGTACCCGATAGAACCACTGGTGGACGCTGGCTAATGAAGAGGAAGAAGGAAGATGAAGCTGGCATTACTAGAAACGTCAAGCAGAGATCACGAGCAAAATTTCCAGTATGTGGCAAAGTAAAAGAAAGGTGAATCTCTGTCTTTGTCCTTGACAAATATGTAATATAGATGGTGGAGCAAGCTCTCTATATTTGGATTGAACAAAGTGCTTTTGAGAGTATACCAGTCAACTGACATGTCATCAAAGCTGCTGGCAAAGGCTCTGCTGAAAAGCTAGACATGTCCGAGTCCGGACTGGAGTTTACCAATGATTGGTACGACTGCTTCCGCATTTGGTGTGGGCTGAAGATGGTCAAGTTGCCTGAAGTCCAGAAGGAAGCAAAAGAGTATGCAGACATTAGATGCAGGTAGCATTAAGAGTTTCAAAGTACATGCCAAGTACGTTGTTATTATCTACCGAACATAATTTGACAGTAGTTTAATTTATCCACTATTAATAGGAATCTGCAGTATGAACATGTATATGAAAGGATCAAGTTTTGCATGGAGAAAGGCCTTACTGCAAATGATGAAAACACGTTTCGTGTTGATGTCTTTACATGCCTAAATTGGGCACATGGCGCTTGGGGTAAATTTACACCAACCACCGCCACCAACTGCTTGAGAAAAACGGAAGTGCTGAATAGGGAGGGTGAGGGTACTGATGTTGTATTAAATCTAGCAGAATAAGTAGCACTGAATCAGATCCGTGACCATTTGGATCTCATTTATGGAGGAGATTCTGTAGAACCCAGAGACTTCAATGCAAATCCACCTGGAGAAGCTAGCGCTTGTCTTCAAGTGCTTTCCGATGATGAAATTGTCAGAACTCTCCACGAGGAGGAGCTTGCAGATGCATCTTCCCCAGGCGCTAGTGATGAGTCACAGTAGCAGGATACTGTTATTTCTCTTACTCCAGAGTACGCATTTAAAGAAAATTTAGAATAATTGATAGTGTGCGTAATGTTTTGAATGAACTAAAGCATGGAAAACTCAAAAATGACTTGCGGAAAGTACGTGATGATTTTCCTAAGAAGAGTCAGGCCAACCAATCGGTGCTGATCTCTTTCTTCAAACAATAAAGATTTGTATACTTCTGCCAAGTGTTCTAGATGAAGCTACGTCTTTCGAATTTCATTATAAGCAGTCAGGTATGTAAATACAATATACTGTAAGCAGAAAGTTGCACTTCCCAATTTTGGAAGTGCAAAGTGCGGAAAACGGGGTGTGCAATTCTCAGCATACACACGGCGAGACAAGGAGACAGTGAACGTTTCATTTTTGTGCGACATTCGCTCTGTGTAAGCCAAACGAAAAAAAAAAGTGAAGCTGCTCAGGTTACTCCAAGCCATGGACGCGCACGATGTGAAGAGTGGGTGGGGATGGAAGGAACCAAAGTCAACCGCCCAGAAGGTTACAGATCCGCTTACGTTGCCTACCAACATCCTGACAGGCTCTGTCACGATAGCAACACTGCCTGGCTGAAGGGTTGGTCAGGGTTGCTTATGTAATCTATCGTGAGGGTCCACTGTCAACAAGAAGTGCAAGCAAAGGATTCAACGGTGGCGCAGAACTGACAAAAAAAGAGCCGAGGAACACGCAGTAGCTCCTCAGCATGATTTAAAAAAGATTTGGCTATACGTAACGTCCGGACTCTCTGACCGAAAGTCTCTCGATGGCGAACATTGTTGTCGTAATGAATGTATGGCGATCGAGATCACAGTTGTTTGATGGAAAAACAGTGTCATAGAAGACGTGCACGCCCCTTTAGAATCATATTCGTCCGCCGCCATGCACAGCAGCAATGGCCCACTGCCAAGAAAAACGGTTATATATATGAAAAAATCGATTTGCTTGCTTTTGGGGTCATTCGATGCGGAAAAGACGGTTTTCCGATAGTAAAGGTGTCCGTTTTGAAAGCTGATCGGTAGGTTTTGCGCTATTCGTCGTCGCACTTCCTGAAATGGGACCAAACCCACAAATCGCAATTAATACAGGGATAATCGGTTCAGCCGGCGTGGACAAAAGAGAGGTCTGTGCACTGTACACCGTCAAGCGGACTTGTCGGTATGGCAGTAGTGTGGATCAGCAACGAAGACCAGCAAAAAAAAGGCTACCTTTCAAGCCATACAGTCCTTTATTCGTCTTGCACACCGTTTGCTGCGGTCATAACCTGTTTCTGAGGCTGTAAAACGTCATAGCCTGGGTGACTGTTGCTACATGTGAAAAAATAGGGGGACTGCTCGCTTTCAAAAAGGTATAAAAGGAGGTCAGAATCGGCAGCTTTTTTTCTTTCTTTTCACAATAATCCCAAGAGAAAGTTATGCTCGAGGGAAACCACCAGGGTCTCCAGTAGTGAGATGGCACAGACAGATGAAGGGATAAACTTCCCCTTGCTCTTTGTTTGGTTGTGCTTCATTACTGTTGAGATTCAAAAATACCGAAGCTGCTTTGGTGGCTGCTGGTCTTCCTTTAGACAGCCGGTCCTCTTTGGAGACTTGATCAACCTCCTTGGAGACTTGCTGCTCTTCTGGGGGCAGGTAGCTTCCCTTGTGGAAGAAGCTGCTTCGGGGGAATATGGGACTGGTGGCCCACCTATCCAATCAAACAAGAGAACGAAAAAAAAAAACTTAATGGTCTTCTGAAGAAGGCCTTTTAATTGGCTTGTTGTTCAAGTGACCCGTTCCTGTTGGTGACTGTCACTCAGGGTCTCGATTCAATAAAGTCATTGCTTTTTTCCCACATGATCTGCGCGCTTACTACTTGACCGACGCGTTGTTTTTGCCACTTGCTGCTTACATTGGTGCGATTTTCCCCTAATAAAGTCCAATCCGTGTCCGTTCCAGCCCTGCCCAATCAAGTCCGATTTTCCTTTTTTGTGTGTCGACTGGTTTTTCCAGAAATACGTTTGATACAATCGTGGCGTTCGATTTATGATGCTTTTCGAGTGAGATCTCGTGAGCTATATGAAGCTCGCTCGTACTGAGCACACTGGAAGGCCTGGTTGAAGCGACTTTCTCGGGTGTCTTCTTTGTTTGATCGCGCCCGGTAACAAAATGTCAGTTACTCTTGCCAAATCATATGACATGAATCTTTGTTCGTTTTGATTGATATAGACCGAGGCGAGCGGGGTGATGACTCGATGAAGACATGCATGATTGTTCGTTGGCACGCCGAGTTTATATCCAACATGAATACTCGGACAACAAGCATCGCCGTATCCTGTGCCAAAAACAGGTTATACGTAGCACGGAGCGCAGGTCAACTCTTATCCCCCTCAAAAGAGAAAGAGTTCTGGACCAGGCGACAGAACAATCAGGCTCAACCAAAACGCCCAGTTCCACTTTGCCTCGGCGCCGTTGCCACACTAATCAATGTAGTAGAGCATGACCGATACTTTGAATGGCGTTTGGATGTCTCCATGGAGACCGCTGCACGCGTGAAGACCTCTTCTTATTAATTTGAGCTTTTTACGGAATGACTTGTTGGCACCGTGTTATGTTGGCGCTACATATATCGGCGTACTACTGGTGGACTGACACAAGCCGCGCCTGGGCCATGGCTTGGATATCCCCTTTTTCGGGGTGCCCTTTTTTCTGAATGGCTTTTTGAAGTGGTTAAACATAAGCTTTTTAACCGCGTTAGTTGCTAAAAATGGTAGTACAAGTGGTTAAAAGGCTTATGTAACCACTTTTAACCATCGACATTATTAGCAGTGTATATATACCTCGTCAACTTCGAATACATACTACCAACATCAGCGAAATACAGTCATCATCGTCGCCATCACTTACCCTGTTTGCTTATTGACAACGGGTTACATTAATTTTCCGATCTACTGTTCGTGACATGCGTTCCTCGTAATTACCCTGCGTATTTAAGAAGTTACCTTTGCACAATCAAGCTAATCAATCTATCCGATTTAATCGTGCTCCTTTTTTTCAGCGAAGAAGTGAAAAGTGCCAAGTTAAGGACAATAGAAAAGGCAAGCGCATCATTGAAAGCAGCGAAAGCAGCAGCCAGAATATGTACTCACACGTTTGCCCACATATATCTTCGAACCCGCCAACCGCGAGCTGATGCTGTCCGCCATGTCGAACGTCCCCTCCACCGGTTTGGCACGCGCTATAAGACATGTAAGCCCACATTATTCGAAGACAAAAAGAACTTCAGATGGTTGATAAGTATGCGGGTGGCTCTTTTCGCTTCCATATGTAAAGTTATCGCCATTTCTTCACATTTTCAACAGTTTTCATGATCTCACGTGGCAAAAGACGGGTATTAAATTTCCGTACACCTGTTTGTAAACCATCGGGCGACAGCTGCTTTACCGAATATCGAGCTCCAAAGAAAGCTCTGGCAATCTATTGACGATACAATATGTGAACGACAGAAAGCATCAGGATATGGAAGACATAAAAGTCAAGTCATCCAAGAAGGAGATCAAGATCAAACTGCTGCGATTTGCACGCTTGTATATATGCATATACAATTGTTTACAACTGCATACCAAAACGAGCACGACCGTGTGTTTTCTTTTGAGCAAAGATATATTCATTGAGTCAGATCAAAAGCGTATCTGCGTAGAGCTTACGTACCTTGATCAACTTGCTGTCGATTCCCATCTTCACCAACTAACCCTCTATAGTCCCTTTATGCCCGAATGACGCATGCCGGAAAAGTACAGTCTTGTGCGATGTAGCCTTTGCTTGACATGTGCTTGGACATAAGAGCATTCAATGAGATTGAGTTCGATCAGTTTGCTGAACGCGTGAAGCCGCTTTGGTAATGACAATCACTCTCATACCGCTCAATCGTGAACGTTCGTCATCGTTCGGTAGATTACGTTTCTCTCTTTTCAAGTACAGCGATCGAAAAAAGGGGATATCCAAGCCATGACCCAGGCGCGGCTTGTGTCAGTCCACCAGTAGTACGCCGACATATGTAGCGCCAACATAACACGGTGCCAACAAGTCATTCCGTAAAAAGCTCAAATTAATAAGAAGAGGTCTTCACGCGTGCAGCGGTCTCCATGGAGACATCCAAACGCCATTCAAAGTATCGGTCATGCTCTACTACATTGATTAGTGTGGCAACGGCGCCGAGGCAAAGTGGAACTGGGCGTTTTGGTTGAGCCTGATTGTTCTGTCGCCTGGTCCAGAACTCTTTCTCTTTTGAGGGGGATAAGAGTTGACCTGCGCTCCGTGCTACGTATAACCTGTTTTTGGCACAGAATACGGCGATGCTTGTTGTCCGAGTATTCATGTTGGATATAAACTCGGCGTGCCAACGAACAATCATGCATGTCTTCATCGAGTCATTACCCCGCTCGCCTCGGTCTATATCAATCAAAACGAACAAAGATTCATGTCATATGCTTTGGCAAGAGTACTGACATTTTGTTACCGGGCGCGATCAAACAAAGAAGACACCCGAGAAAGTCGCTTCAACCAGGCCTTCCAGTGTGCTCAGTACGAGCGAGCTTCATATAGCTCACGAGATCTCACTCGAAAAGCATCATAAATCGAACGCCACGATTGTATCAAACGTATTTCTGGAAAAACCAGTCGACACACAAAAAAGGAAAATCGGACTTGATTGGGCAGGGCTGGAACGGACACGGATTGGACTTTATTAGGGGAAAATCGCACCAATGTAAGCAGCAAGTGGCAAAAACAACGCGTCGGTCAAGTAGTAAGCGCGCAGATCATGTGGGAAAAAAGCAATGACTTTATTGAATCGAGACCCTGAGTGACAGTCACCAACAGGAACGGGTCACTTGAACAACAAGCCAATTAAAAGGCCTTCTTCAGAAGACCATTAAGTTTTTTTTTTTCGTTCTCTTGTTTGATTGGATAGGTGGGCCACCAGTCCCATATTCCCCCGAAGCAGCTTCTTCCACAAGGGAAGCTACCTGCCCCCAGAAGAGCAGCAAGTCTCCAAGGAGGTTGATCAAGTCTCCAAAGAGGACCGGCTGTCTAAAGGAAGACCAGCAGCCACCAAAGCAGCTTCGGTATTTTTGAATCTCAACAGTAATGAAGCACAACCAAACAAAGAGCAAGGGGAAGTTTATCCCTTCATCTGTCTGTGCCATCTCACTACTGGAGACCCTGGTGGTTTCCCTCGAGCATAACTTTCTCTTGGGATTATTGTGAAAAGAAAGAAAAAAAGCTGCCGATTCTGACCTCCTTTTATACCTTTTTGAAAGCGAGCAGTCCCCCTATTTTTTCACATGTAGCAACAGTCACCCAGGCTATGACGTTTTACAGCCTCAGAAACAGGTTATGGCCGCAGCAAACGGTGTGCAAGACGAATAAAGGACTGTATGGCTTGAAAGGTAGCCTTTTTTTTCTGGTCTTCGTTGCTGATCCACACTACTGCCATACCGACAAGTCCGCTTGACGGTGTACAGTGCACAGACCTCTCTTTTGTCCACGCCGGCTGAACCGATTATCCCTGTATTAATTGCGATTTGTGGGTTTGGTCCCATTTCAGGAAGTGCGACGACGAATAGCGCAAAACCTACCGATCAGCTTTCAAAACGGACACCTTTACTATCGGAAAACCGTCTTTTCCGCATCGAATGACCCCAAAAGCAAGCAAATCGATTTTTTCATATATATAACCGTTTTTCTTGGCAGTGGGCCATTGCTGCTGTGCATGGCGGCGGACGAATATGATTCTAAAGGGGCGTGCACGTCTTCTATGACACTGTTTTTCCATCAAACAACTGTGATCTCGATCGCCATACATTCATTACGACAACAATGTTCGCCATCGAGAGACTTTCGGTCAGAGAGTCCGGACGTTACGTATAGCCAAATCTTTTTTAAATCATGCTGAGGAGCTACTGCGTGTTCCTCGGCTCTTTTTTTGTCAGTTCTGCGCCACCGTTGAATCCTTTGCTTGCACTTCTTGTTGACAGTGGACCCTCACGATAGATTACATAAGCAACCCTGACCAACCCTTCAGCCAGGCAGTGTTGCTATCGTGACAGAGCCTGTCAGGATGTTGGTAGGCAACGTAAGCGGATCTGTAACCTTCTGGGCGGTTGACTTTGGTTCCTTCCATCCCCACCTACTCTTCACATCGTGCGCGTCCATGGCTTGGAGCAACCTGAGCAGCTTCACTTTTTTTTTTCGTTTGGCTTACACAGAGCGAATGTCGCACAAAAAATAATTCGACTCCCAGTAAAATAGTACCAAAGCCGCCTTCCCAACTATTCTTTTCGTCTCAATGTCACACCATTGAACTCCGTTTGCCCATTACTCCACCATTCAAGGCGGATAAGTCATCTGAGCTTGTGGTTACCAAGGAATGGTCCGTCGCAAGTATGGGGAATATTCGGTTTATCATAGACATCTTTACAAGGCTTATCAAACTTCCCTCGTATTAGTCGCCGCCCTTAAATATCGAAAAGCCAGAGCAAGCAGACAGTAACGGTATTCTCGCTTTCAATCGCTCTGAACCATCGGCAACGCTTCGATGACTCAGCACTAAGAGGGATACACCTTTTCACTTCACCATCCACTTCCTCAGCTCCATTTTTTCCCGCCCTGGCCAAGCCTTGTCTTTGCATTGTACGGGCCATGATAACTGGTTTTAAAGTCTCATGCACTGGGGCAGAACATATGCTTTGAATGGCGATGCCGACTGGAAGACTATCCATTGTTGCGGGAGTGACCCACGCTTGAAGCAACATCCGGTGAAGAAGGTGTTCACATCTGCATTTGACAGAATCAAATGGTTCATCGCTGCGTGTCCAGAGCGAAACTTTACTTTTGCTTTATGATGGAAGTCTTAACAAAACGCGATCTTGCTGCATGATGATACAACGCGGATTACTGAGGAATGTCACGCGATAAAAAAAAAGCACGGTTATCCAAAAAGAAAGGCACTGTCGTGGGATGCAACCCGGAGTGATGGTAGCGGCAAGTCCCATCAAGTTTGGGTCCCAAAGTGAAACCCTTTCTACCTCTTTGGTTCTTTACCACTTTATATGCTCTATTCCCTTTGTGGCTTTTTTTTATTCATGGTCGTATACACTGCATTCCGCCAATGCCGACATGCAGTGAAACAGACAACACCCTTTTTCCCTAAGTTAGGTTTATGTTTGAAATTGAGTGTCTTCAGTATCATAATCCATGTAAGTACCTTAAGGATGTACAACCTGACATTCATGAGTTCTGCTTGCACGATACCGCTGTATCGTATGATTTCAGGAATCTGGATACTTGCGATTGGATGTTCGTTATTCTGATTCAGTAGATCGGTTATCCAGACTGTTTTGCTAGACGAGAACACGGAGGAGCTGTGCTGGTTTGTATTTGACCCCTTTCAACTCATAGATTTTTTACCGCCTGCTTGTTGCTATGGTCATTATACTCGGTGTCTTTGCTATAGAGTGCTTATCATAAGTTAAAATTATCCTGAATCCCACCACTTCTGGTGTAAGCATCACTGTATATCACCC
This sequence comes from Fennellomyces sp. T-0311, assembly GCA_025266875.1. NCBI lineage: Eukaryota > Fungi > Mucoromycota > Mucoromycetes > Mucorales > Lichtheimiaceae > Fennellomyces > Fennellomyces sp. T-0311. The sequence continues at coordinate 788,232 of JALLLT010000003.1, read as the reverse complement.
TTAAACCTTTATGTATAACATACATCATTAAAGAGAATTCTCGGCACAGCGCATTATGGGATACCATAAAAAGCAATGTTAACACCTACCCAACCGTTTCAATCAGTAGCTCATTGTCCGTGTTGGTAGGAGGGTACGAAGTTCATCAAACATTATGTCTTGGGGACAATAACATATCACTTGTAATTAATTGTGGTATCGCTTAATGAGAAAAAGGCTTTCGAAAGACGAGACCAAAATAAGATGATGTTTTATTGAGGAAAACTACTCTCTATTTATAATGGTGATGAGTCGGGACGGAGAAGATGAATACTTTTGTCTAATAGTCCAAAGATCCATGTTATCGCCGAGTCTCTAACGACCTTGCCGTCTAATGTTAATGAGGCCGAAGGTCATACAGAGCCTTAGTTAACGGAGTTGCCCTGCATGATCGGTAAAGCCGGATCAAGGTTGCACATGCAAGCAAATAAGGCAATCGATAACTGTACGGTTGTTGATGTCGCAATAACAACGGATGTAAACAAGGACTAAGGAAAAGCATGTAACCATGGATGATGGTGTATGTCGGGAATACGACATTAATGCAAGGTTCTTAAGTCTACATTCAAGACTATCGTTCGTTATACGGTATTACAAGAAATAAAAAGTACTACAATAATCAATTATTGGACAAATTTTTTTCTGGCCGCGAGTAAGCGACCTCGTGTGCTTATAATCTGCAAAATATCATCGATATCATCAGAAGAAGAATCGGCTGGTTCTGGTCCATAAGCAACATTGAATGACGGTGAAGAGGGTCTATAAGAGGTAAACATGTTTGAGAAAGCAACAAGTACATATAGAGCGGAAGCAAGTAGCTTAATACTTATATCACCCTGTTACAAATCCCAGACTGCCCTTGTGGACAAGCCAAGACCAAGCGAAGTCATTTTGTCACCTGCTTGCTCGCGGAACTACAAGTGCAAGAACTACTGGCAGCATTCGGCAACATACCCGAGTTGGCCGTCGACACACTCCGAATTGACTATATTATAAACTGCCTCTCGCGTGTCGATGTCGGCCTTACCCGTGGTAAATGGGAGAAAGTTTGCCAGCACTGCTCTGAACTCTACATCAGATCGACAAACTGGCCCGTCCGAATGCTGATAACCAAAATAGTGAGACAAGTACTGGAAGCAACATCCAAGATCTGGCTGAATCGTCATACGGAAATCACATAAGACGTGTGTGGTTCCCGAAGGTCATAAATTTAGTATAATATAGTAATCCCCGTTGCCTATCATCCTCCTCGACACCGACTGCTTTTTGTTCATCTTTATGGTTTTTTCAAGCATGAAATTCTATTCTCTTTGTAATATTCAAACAAACATAAGTGCCGCAAGGGGGCAACCTAATAAGTATAGGAGCAGGCCCAATACTTCCCAGCAATAAAATTATAACTTTTGAACTAAAGTATTCAGCGACTAAAAGTACGAACTGTGCGTATACTATAAGCGTAGGCTAAATTACGTACAGCGTTAAAGAAATGGTATGTCGAATGATGCAGGAGCCCGTAATGACCGCATTGCTGTATTGGCGTCAATCTCATGTCCTGTTGAATTTACCACATTCGTTTATACAATACAATTCTTAGCCGTGTAGACATGTTACTCTGTAAGTACACTTCGTGATGAAGTTAAATACTGTAAAACAATTTTCTTGTAAAATGGCAGTTTTCACAAGATTTTACAAGATTTTACAAGATTTTACAGACTTCGGATAATTTTATTGTACCGTCTCATTATGTTACACTAGGATTTTTTACAGTTAAATCGATATGTGCTACGTATCCGATAGGGAAGACCTTTTATCATTATCATCTATGGCTGTTTCACCATTTACAACAAAGTCAAAGACACGTACAATTGGTAAGCTATTGCAAGACAAGGGTCTCCTTTATAAACCCTCATAGGATATACAATGTTAACAGGACAAATACGTAGTGCTAAAATTTACTTTGGTTAATGACTTAGTTCCCTCCATTTTAAGAGAAGCGATCAAGAGTTTTATCGACAAGCAGATTGCGCAAAACCGGGAGAATCACAGCGGAGATTATAAAGAAAGCACCTTGAGTTGCTTTTCGGAATGGACATAACGCAAAATATGTGAATGGACGTAGTCGAGGATTATTGCAGTCCCAATAACCCTTCGGTTGCCATGAACAGGGTTCAGGACACAAACAAATAATTGCTAACGAATTAGTCTAACTACGAACCTTTGATCAATGATAAAGCGATCAAAAACAATTAATAAAGGATCGGTAAAGGATGTACTTTCTAATGCCAAAATTCTTGGCTCCTCCCAAAATAAAGGTTAAACTTTTAATGTCGACTCTTTTGAGGTGGTACGGTACGACGCCACGTGGATCGCCAGAAATCCAGCTAAGCAGCGCCATCAAATATTTGTAGTATATACTACTGAGCAACGTATCATGGCAACAAGGTGTACTCTTAATATCCGTTAATATAAAGACGAGCATAGTTATTTCCACGTTTCTGAGTTTCGACTTCTTGATCATGTCCGATATGACAGCGTTCTTATGCTGTCACTTGTGCGCGCTGATTTGTAATCAGGCGTTTCAATATAAAAAGAAAGCTGAAAAATTTAACCTGGGTTTCATCTTTCTTCGCTATGGTTAAAGCAGGAATTCTTACATCAACACCAAAGCCCAACACACCTTTCCAGTATGGTGTAGAAGTTAAAGACTTTCACCCACCGGAGCCTCAATCAAACCAAACAGTAGTGAAGATTCAGGGATTCGCATTCAATCACCGGTGAATATATTGCTTTTGTTCGTGACGGTAAATCATCGTTTCTAATATACACGCAAAGCGATATTTGGATCCTCAAGGGTCAATACATGGGTATTGTTGAAGGTTCGGTGCTAGGTTCTGATGCTGTTGGCATTGTTGAGAAGAAGGGCACTGCTTCCGCCGAAGAAGGTCAACGCGTCTTAATTTGCCCGTCCGTCAACTGGGTGTCAGATCCTTTGGGTCCTGAGAACGGAATGAAAGATTTCAGGATTTTGGGCTTGCTTCCTTCTCCAGGTAAGTTTTACTCAACATTAATCAGAACAGGGAGAATAACAGTTTTCTTAGGTACTTTCGCGGAAACGATCACTGTCGACAGTGAAGAAGTGTTTCCTTGCCCAGAACACCTTACAACCGCTGAAGCCGCTGCACTTCCGCTCGCTGGTCTCACGGCTTTTAGGTATTTATTCGATATCATTTGAAAATGTCACTGATCTAAATGATATCCTCTAGAGCACTCTTTACCAAATGTCAAGCCAAGAAAGGAAGCTATGTGTTGATTACTGGTATTGGCGGCGGTGTCGCTCTTTATGCGCTTCAATTCGCTGTGGCTGTCGGCGCCCACGTTTATGTTACATCCTCCAACCCCGATAAAATTAAGTTTGCCAAGGAGTTGGGTGCTGAGGGTGGCATCAACTATAAGGATCGTAAGTTATTAGGATTATTGCACTTATTATGCTTACTGAGTAAAGAATGTTTTGAACAGCCAATGCTCTTGAAGATTTGAAGAAGCAGTTGAATGGCCATGAAATCAACGCTGTTGTTGATGGTGCCGGTGGTCCTCTCTTTGAACAAATCCCGCTTGTGATGGCTCCAGGTGGTATTGCTACACAGTATGGAAACACTGCTAGTCCAAATGGTGTATTGTTTACAAGTGAATTCTGGTATCGTAACTGCGAGTTGAAGGGCTCTACAATGGGTTCGCGCGCCGAGTTTGCCAAGATGCTCGAGTTTGTCGACAAACACAAGATCCGACCCGTCGTCTCGACCCATCTCAAAGGATTGACAGAAGAAAATCTTGATAAATCAGTTTCACTATTGGAGTAAGTATACCTTTGTTTTATTCTGCACTAGATGGCTTATATGTCCTCTTCAGGAAACACCAACAATTTGGCAAGGTAGTAATTGAGATTTAAGTATAACGGAGCCGTATATTCTGTCACCCACATGAAAAGCGAAGTGCAAAATAAATTGCGTGCGTCAATGCAGTATGACATAGCAAGTGATGTATCTATGTATCATGGCTCTTACAGAGGATTACTATCGAATGGAGCGTAGAAAAGTGGGTTGCATATACATAGTAATTACTTTAAAGCCTGACTTGCTAAGATGCTTGTTTCCGACAGCATTCCTCCTCCTCACTGATACGTAAGGACGCTGAGTTTTCCGAGAGCAGCATGAATTTTTTCGACAGCTCTACTCTTCCAACTCTTTCGCCATGCCAGACAAAGTCAACATTCTCGTCGGTGCCACAGGCAGTGTGGCCAGCATTAAGATACCTGAGATTGTTGATGTCTTGAGCCAGGCAAGTGAATGAAAATCGCTTACTAATCGTCGTTCTGATCGAAAAAAACGAAACCGAGCAGAATCCCAACTTTAATGTACGAGTTGTTCCTACAAAAGCAGCACATTTTTTTTTCACGCAAGATCAAGTTAATGCCGAGATTTTTACTGATGAACAAGAATGGGCAGTAAGTTTTATTTTTGGGCGGCAGAAAAGAAAAACGTTATTGACAAGCGTAATTCTAGATATGGAAGAAGAAAACTGACCCAGTTCTCCATATCGAAGTACGTTAATTGCTATAATAACAATATTAAAAGGGAAACTAATATTTGACTAGCTTCGCAATTGGGCCGATGTCATGTTGATCGCACCATTAGACGCCAATACCCTTGCCAAGATCGCCAACGGTCTTTGCGACAATTTGCTGGTATGCATGCTATGTGCTTTAACAATTGAACTGGCCTGGTAAATTATGATGCGAATAGACATGTATATTACGCGCTTGGGACATATCAAAGCCTGTGATCGTGTGTCCGGCCATGAATACCAATATGTGGAACCATCCATTTACTGCAAAGCACCTTGGTGTTTTGCGTGATGCGCTAGGCTTCAAAATCATTGACCCGATAAGTAAAACACTTGCTTGCGGTGACACAGGTAAAGGATATATGCCAGATAGAGGGATGGAAATTTCTGATGATGATATATAGGAATTGGGGCAATGGAGGAACCGAAAAATATTGCTGCCAAGGTTGAAAGTATAATCAATGAACTAAAGAATACACCTACCACACCTAACGAAGGTGACCTCATTTAGAAGTTTTTTTTCTCTTTTTTTTTTTACAATACAATGAATTTGTGTAATCGGTAATTAAGGTTGGAAACGGATCACTATGTGGATATGTTTACCTGCGATTTATTTCTATAAAACTAGTTTAATAATGAATGACCGAATGTAATGAGCTTGTAGATTGAAGACACATTCATACACGCTATCCAATAAGGAAAGTAAAGCAAGACGATCTCATATAAGGTGCTTTATTTTCTACTCCACACTACCTACACATTTACAGAAATTGAACTAACCATGGTGCGTTTCGAAGAACTCTGCTGTAGCACGACTCTGATTAGCAACGAATTCCTTGACACCAGTAAGGGAAATAGATCCCGTTGGTCCATTCACAGCTAAATCAAATGTAATATTAAGTTTGTATCGTCCAAAGAACATATCCGCAATTGTATCCTTATCAACAGGCCATGGCCACTGATCCACGCTAAGACCATTTTCATCCATGTATTCCTCGTCGATTTGGCTGAAATTGAAACGACTCAAAGGAGGTAAGGTCCAATCCCAGGTAACATCCTCGCGAATCATTTCTGCTGTGTCGTCAATAAAAGGGTTCATGATATCTGGGTTGACCAATTCTCGTACGAGGTCCTTGAGTAACGTTTCGTATTGCTCCTTGAATTGCGGAACACGTAAGAATTGACTTGTCAACGGACGGGCGAGAAGACCAGGATAGGTGCGATAGTCACCCGAGAGCATGTCCGTCAGTTTGATCATTGTGCTGCCAAATGTGAGATCGAGATCAGAAGGGATATAAATGAAACGTTGGGAATCGACACCATCTTGATAAAGGTAATAATTGTCAATCATGGCGATATAGCCGTCAGAATAACCAAGAAGAACTTCCAATGCCATGCTAATATGGTTCGTACGTTAGTAATTCGAACGGCAATTAATCCAAAAATCTCATTTTTTGTAAATACGTACGATCGAAGGACACTGTCCATATTAAAGTGCTGTTCCCATTGTTCAACTGCATCATCGCTCTCTGTTGGCGCCTCTGAAAGAAACTTGGTCAATTCCATTAGCGGACGGAAGTCAGGTTCTCCTTCAGATGGGTCTTCTTTGATTTTGTACTGTCCATCGGCATAGGCTGTCACGTTATCGCCATAGTAGCTGAGGTCCGAGGTGTGGTTGAAAACACTTGCAGCCTCACTACTCACCATCCCTTGGTAAGCATTGCCTTGACTATAGTCATCATCGCCGTCCCCAAATTCGTTGCGGAACCAAGGGTTTTTGTAATTCTCGATGACGCCAAAGAATCCCGCGGTCTCATTATTGATGAAAACTCTACAATTTGTTGCTGGGTCAACCATCATGGAATCAAAAAATGTAACGTTCACTTGCTACCTTGCGTACGAGAAATCGGATGATGCGAGACCAGTTGATTTGATGGCAGCGTATGCCAAACTTTCACGAAGATATGATGGATCACTGAATAGAGCACGTAGCTTCATACGCCTGTATCCATAAAGTGTTTCACCGGATTCCTTGGGAATCTTGATATTGTAGCTTAATTTAGGGCTGAAACGTGATCCACGACCAGCCAGTTCCAGCTCAACATCCTTGAAAGTTTGAAGTTCGTCTCCTCTAATTAAAAAAAAAGGTGGTTCAGAATTGCTGATGTAAGATATATACAGTTTAGCGTTTACCTAATGTAAACCATTTCAGTCAGCGTTTGGTAATCGTCGAAAATATTGGTGTGCATATGATCGATTTCAGTTTGGTTGCCCAAGAAATGAATTGTAGGGATTTCTCCGTACACATGAAGATCCGATTCTATGCGGTTAATTTCTGAAAGTGGATCCATGACCTGAGGTAACGGAGTGATATTCCATTCATCTCGAGAGCGATTGTAGAATTGATACACCGTGTCTTCATCAACGCTGGACCGAGTTACATATTCATGCTCCACTACGGCACCGTCCATGGTTTTGACGTAATGATAGGAGTCTTCGGCAACGGGTGCATTGCCTGTGTAGAGGAGAGGGGTTGCAGATGAACGGCTTAATGGGTACGTTTCGTTGTCCACAATAACAGCCAAACTGTGTTCGCTCTGGAAAGGTGGGGCCAACACACGATACTGGATTTCTTGAGCTTCGGAAGAAAGGAATGCCGTCATTAGGCCTAAGCCGTACGTAGCTATTTTTTTTCAAATCATCAATGACTGCAACAAGGTTTACTTAATACGTATCGTGCGTGCTCATACCAAGGGTTGCCTTGTAATTAACCATATTGATTTGACGTGTATTCAGAACAGAAAAAAATGCGGTGCTTTATATATACCTTTCCGTATGTATTTACTTTTGCTTTAACAGGCAACTGTCGTGACATCAGCTGCTGAGCAAGTCGGTGCGTATGTGAGACAATCCCAGCCACAGCTTTGACCAAGAACACGGTCGCCAGAACCAAAGCGTCGCCACAGGTGCAAGGTGATATTCGTAGCGGGTTGCCAAAAGTATAATATCAAGAACTCACCTGGTCAAGACATGCATGGCCCTACGATCAAGAAATTCTTTTGGATGTCATTACACTTGGCAAATGGCTATCATTAGCCATACTGCTTTAAAGATGATATACTCTGCTGAGCAATAATATTAGCCATATAGCAATGAAACATCCACAGATTCTTCGGGCAAGATGTCAATCGTGTGAAAGGTTTTCGGTTGCTTCCGGCCTAAATTGGTTAGAATTTATATTTTCTTTTTTGCTTAGCATAGCCTTAAATGGAAGTTCACTTTACTGGCTTGGGTACGCTCCTGATGATCCGAAAGTTTTGGTCCAAATAATAAAGATGTTTAATTATAGCTCAGAGTTACCGTAAATAAAATCCATTGCCATAAATTTGTGTATAATCCATGGCGGGAATACGGCTTCGAGAGAGTCAGATATAAAGCATCTAAGACTTTTTAGGTGCTTTACATTCATAAGTCGTATTTATCGCTTAGCATTAGATATTGAAGCTGTCAGCCTGTAGAAACGGATGCCTAGGTATAGGAAAAGTATTGTTGCTGAGTGCGTGTGTCTAGAAATTCCTTGGCATCTTTGTTGTCATGGATCCGAGATGAAGGTACTGATCGCCAACGAAACCGTCAGATGACCTCACATACAATCCAGGTAATAGTATAGTAATTTGAGCATGCTACGCGTCTTTTATATTTAGAACAAATGTTTGTTTCGCGTGTACGTACTCAACAACAGGTAATAGCAATAGCTGATGATTTCAATAACATAGAGTATAGCACATTTTCTGCTAAATATTAAAGTACATAAAGAGAGATCATTAAGGACCCAATATTTCTTTTATGCTTTAGACTTGGAGTGTTGCCCGAAGACATACGTCTCCCTTCGAAACTCCAGTAAGTTTACTCTAGCAGAAGCGAATGCCAAGTGCCGTAGACAGTCGTATGTTACTATATAAAGCAAATATACATCACCGACAACTTTGGACCCGAGTTTCATACGTAGCCGAGGACCCACAGCTCAGGTGAACAAAAACAATTTTGCTGATGGACTTGTATAAAATTGCGGGCAGATGTGACAATGGATCCTCCCATCCACGTTGCTCTGTACTTGCCTTCTCACTAAACAGTAATGTAAAATGCGCGCTATGGCAAACATATGGCTGAGTAGTTACAATGATAAAGTAGCGGTACCTGTGATATGTGACTTAGGTAGCGTATGGCTCTTCGGATTATACAAAACTATAATGTTATTCCAGTTACTCCCATCGAGCATGCTACACGATGCCTTTGATGTCCTGCAAGTACTGATTAAAAGCTTGTTCCAGTGCCCCCTCACTATAGGTGTCGAAATTCTGCGAAATTTTCATGCATATCCTAGTTTATGCTGGGCATATGTTTTGTACGTAGCGTGTCACAACATCATCTTCACTTTGAACCAAAAGCGCCCAAGGTTTATTTACTTTACTTGTATCTTTATTTGTGAACAAATCTCCGCCGAATCAACACTACTACATATCCAATCAATCGCATCCATGTAAGCGCTAGAAATATCTGATTTCAATAACAGAAAACAAAATGTATACTTCATACCAACTTACCATAAGCAAATGGAGCGTATGATCAGATATAGGATAGTAGCGTTGAATACAGCGGAAAAATGTTCATCAATAAGTGTCATACTCTCCATAGCGTCTTTAAAGTCACCTATCAAGTAAGAGTGGCTGATGCTTCTACCCGAAGGCCACACCAACCACAATCGCCAACGATGCTGCTGCCTGTACCGTGGCAAGGCACAACACTTTTTAGGTTCGTACGTTGCCGTACCACCGGGACAGCAACGGCGAAGGAAAGATGCTTGATAAAAAAACTGAAAAGTACAACTGTCGTCAGCAGAGCAACACCTCCCGCGTATATATTTTACGGTACTACCATTTTGATGCCTCGTTTTAATGTATATATTTGGAAATCAGATGCCCATCTTGGAGTGATAGTAATATTAAACAACTAAGCACATACACAGCCTTACCAAGAGAAGCGCTTGTTAGCTTTGGAATCTGTCAGCAGTCTGCAAAATCTGTTTCTGCATGTCAATATTCGATTATGTGGCCCGTACAGATCACAAAAGTGTTGCTTTCGGTACATCTCCTATTTCAAGCCTCATTTTATAATTTTCTGCAGGGACCCACCATTGGCTGATTATGTGCAAGTTACAATTGGGCATGTAAAGTAACTTTATAACATCATTAGAGGCGTAAAGCACCTGTTACATTATGCAGGGGCGCAAGGAACTTCTCGGAAACATGTATATTTACAATCTCGGACAAAGGCAATGGTATAACGCTAACGTAGTACTGGAACTTTTTTACGTTCGCCGTAACTTGCCTTCGACTATAACTAGTGTGAAAGTTATACTAGATGAGCCCACTCGGTTTCTAAACTGTGAATAACAAGAAAAAGTATGCTTGGAAGGAGAACAGATCGATGTGACTCCTTTCTTCTTAGGTCGGATGATGCATTAATCCATCTACATTTGGTTTGAGGAACTACCAAACCTCCTGGATGAACGACTTTACATCTGTATCTGGTCCATGTGGTTTCAAAGACTAAAGTGAAGTGTGTGTAGCAGTAACCTCATAGATGACAGATGCAGAGTGTACACGGCGTTGACCATTCTTACAGGTGAAAGTTTCGTATTTTACCACGCACTGCTCTGGTTTTTTTTTACTGGATAAGTGCTATCGGTATCCGCAGTAAGTCAGTATCCGCCAAAAGAAGATGCGGATAGCAACGCATTATAGTAAAGGAATACATCGAGCGGCTCATTATGACATCCAATTTCTGCTTCTGGTGAAAAAACGGAAATTTTGACCGAAGGCGTCTCTTTGGTTCTTTCAGCAAAACAAACCCAAGATGCAGCAGACAGATTCTCGTTCCTCATCCGGCTCGTCTTCTGCACCCACACCAACCAATCAAGGAGAATCATCACAAGCGAACAGCAATGCTTCGAAAGCTGCTCGACGAGCACTCGAAGAGCAACTGAATGATCTGCTGCAAATCTTGTTCGAATTGAGTGTCATGGTGTACGATTTTCAACCAGATGGCAATCAACTTGTATGGAACAAAATGTTGGTTCTTCTTGCATAAAAAAATGTTAGCTTTTTTTTGATACTGATGTTTTGTTAATCAGTAATACCATTCTGGAACACTATCAAAAAATCGACGAACTTAAAGACAGCATTGATACGTATATACCCGAAGAAGTCATAAAGTAAAGGCGACCTACCCTATTCCCAGCGGCAAAAGAAAGCTTATTGCAAGTTGATAGTTTCGTGGAACATGGACGAAACCCGGATATCTTCACTCAAGGCTTTGTTGAGCGAGCAGCAAGTGAGAATCAATTTACTTATGGAAAGATCAAGGCTGTGGATGTAAGAGCGACGACTTTTTTTTTTCGCTTTAACGGAGGCGGGTAGTCCATAACAATTGCTTGCTTTGTAGGACTTCAAAAGCATTCTTTCGGATGAGTTCGCAAAGCATTATCCCGAGTTGTATGAAAACAAGGATCAATACGAGTTGCCCCGAAACGAAGAACCATAGCGACGATGTTTGCAATTAAAAGATAACGCGCGTGGATCAAAAGTGCATAGGGTTTATTCAGGGACAGTTCAGCCGATAGACCATCAACTTGTCAAACGGCCAAAAGAGGCTATGAGAAGTTCATTTACCCTCCATCCGTTTGTTGACGTACTGTATTATTTTGAAAAGAATTGGACTTGCTGCTGTCTATATTAAACGCATATCGTTATACTCAAGCTGTATCCGTCCAGCGTGCTTCCATGGTGATTGATTGATAGTGTATCACTATGGACATCACCTATAGTTCGAGAGTTACCGTAATTGACCGATGATGTGTATATATGGAGCGGACAATGAACAAAAGGACAGGTGCTAGAGCCTGCAGCTCATTTTTTCTTTTAACCTAAAATAATATGACCTCCCGATTGCTTGTTAGGACTGCCAAAGCAGCCTTTTCCAAACCACTCGTATGTTGATTACGCTACAAAAAGTGTACCGGGTGGCAATTAATAAATGAGCATTAGTACAATCGTGGTCTGGCCACCGCAACCAACCTTCTTCCTACTTTCCGCAGCACGATTCTTCCTAATGGATTCACCGTCGCCACCGAAGAAAACCCAGCCTCGCAAACAGCCACGGTTGGAGTATGGATCGATGCCGGTTCCCGTGCTGAACATGTAAAGAACAATGGCTCTGCCCATTTCCTGGAGCACATGGCCTTCAAGGTACAACTCAAGCCAGGTCCGAATGCAACAAAGGCGATTCACCATGAATATATAGGGCACTAGCAGTCGTACGCAGCGCGATCTCGAGCTACAAATAGAAAACATGGGAGGACATTTGAATGCGTACACTTCCCGCGAGCAAACAGTCTACTACGCCAAAGCGTTCAAGCATGATGTGCCACAAGCAGTAGAAATCCTTTCCGACATTCTTCAAAACTCGCGCTTGGAGCCAGCCGCCATCGAACGAGAGCGTGATGTGATTCTTCGCGAACAAGAAGAAGTTGAAAAGATGATGGAAGAAGTAGTGTTCGATCATCTCCATGCCACTGCTTTCCAGAACGAACCTCTCGGATTGACGATTTTGGGGCCTAAAGAGAACATCCAGACCTTGACGCGCGACGATTTATCGTCGTACATCAAGACGAATTACACCGGAGAACGAATGATTCTGGTGGGCACCGGTGGCGTTGATCACGATGCCTTGGTAAGATTGGCTGAGAGCCATTTTGGAAAGCTGCCTACGGTTGCAAGTGCACAGACCAGCAAGAGCGCTACCAAGAAGCCGGTTTTCACGGGTGCTGAGCTTCGTCTCCGCGACGACAATTCCGCACAGGCACATATTGCGATTGCGGTTGAAGGCGCGAGTTGGACGTCGCCAGATTATATTCCTCTTCTCGTGATGCAATCGATTATCGGTTCGTGGGATCGTTCCTTGGGTGCCACAGGTCATCTTGCCTCGCGCCTCTCGTCGGTCGTACACAACCATCAGCTGGCCAATTCATTCATGTCATTCAACACGTCGTACAAGGATACCGGTCTGTGGGGTATCTATCTGGTCACAGAGAACAAGGACAGAATCGACGATCTGATCCAGTGCACACACAACGAATGGATCCGTCTGGCTTCGACCGTCACTGCGGCAGAGGTTGAACGTGCAAAGCAGCAACTCAAGGCGGGCCTGCTGCTTGGTTTGGATGGCTCCACCGCTATTGCCGAAGACATCGGTCGTCAGCTGCTGACCTCGGGCACTCGCATGTCGCCCAAGGAGGTCGAGGAGACTGTTGCCAAGGTGACCGTCGATGATGTTCGCCGGGTGGCCCGCGAATACCTGTGGGACCGCGAGGCTGCCGTGGTGGCTATCGGTCCGGTCGGCAACATGGGCGAGTACAACAAGCTGCGGGCAAACGTGGCTGACAACAGGCAAGTGGGGGTGTCTGGGGACCACGGACGACGTTGCTAACGATGCGTTTGATTAGACTTTAATTTGTAATATAGATCCGATGAACATAAAAGACAAAATAGATGATCAGCGCTCAATAAAAGACAGCTTATGTATGTGCGTGTGAATGTGGGGGGAGCGGGATGTTTCAGGGGCTGTTTTCTGGCGAGCGTTTGGTTTGTTTCTGCAGAAAAATGGGGCTGCGGCTGTTAAGAGTAAAGGTGGTAAGGCAGGGCCAGCGTCTGCTCTGAAATAGTTGAAATAGTTATTAGTGAGATCTCAGAGATGGAACGAGGAGCGTGCATCCGGTGCTTTGTGTTACCATTTGCCCATAAGCAGACGGCCCCACCTTCTCCTTTTGTGAATGCGCGCGACAGTCCACTTTGGCCTCTCACTCCCCTTTTTTTTTCTCACTTTAAAGCCTCTTGGGTTCATCTCACACTTCTTCCGCCCCGATTGCATGCCTTCAAAAGGGTAGCTGCTCCACTACTTCCTGCGAACTTCTGAACCCCTTTTGTGTTTCTTTCTCTACTACTATCTACGTTCCCCTATAATCTCACCCGCAATCTATCTCTTTGTCTACACATCATGACTGACCATTCGTTAGCACCTAACCTGGTGGAGAGCTTCGACAGACTAAGCGTGAATCAGCTGTCAAAGAGTTCGCCATCCCGGTTGCCGCCCTTCCAGCTGAAAAGATCCCGCAGCCAGCAAGGCCCGGTGCCACCTCTGCCTGGCACAGCCAATGATCCATCGTACACGACGTCTCCTCCTGCGTCCAAACATACGAATCAGTCCAATCACCACAGCAGCAAGCGTAAGGAACCCTCTAACATGGTAAACAAACAGGCGCTGATGAGTAATCCCAACTGTGTTTTAGCGTCCAACCTATCGCATGTCCCATGCAAGTTTTTCAAGCAAGGCACATGCACTGCTGGGGCCAACTGTATATTCTCACACAACCCTGATCCGACGTGTGAGTCAGCTGTGTGCAAGTACTTTCTGAAGGGGAACTGCAAATTCGGGTCCAAGTGCGCCCTCTTGCACACCATGTCGCCATACACTCACGACGGCCGCAAGCTGTTGTCTCATCGGGACAATCGAAACGCCAGCTCGTCGCCATCCGCCTCGATGGCCTCAGCCATGGCCGCAGCTGCTGCACTGACCACCAATGATGCCTTGTCCTTTCAAAGCCTTCGTTCGCCACCGCTTGGGAGCCCGCTTGACTTTGGCCCGCATATGTATTCACCCGCACGTGGGAGTTTCTTTGATCAACACCTCTCCACCAGCGCCGACGCCCGTTCTTATAGCCATCTTACCGCCGCCATCCATCGTCAGCAGGATCCACATGACCAGCGCCGGAAACTCTCTTCCAGTGCTTACTCGAGCATAGACCCGCTTTTCAACGGATCTATACGTACATCCTCGTCTTCAGCACCACGCGACGCGGATCTTAGTTCATCACCCTTCGGTCAACGTTCGCTGTTTCTTCATCCAACGCCGTCGTCGGCCGTCACCATGCCTCCGCCCTCCTCGTCCTTGTCACGTCATTTGCACAGTATTCCCGAATCTTCTCGTTTCCTAGACGTGCCACAACGTAGCTATGGCGATTACTTTGACGACGACCACGAAGATTTGAATGACGCCATGTTGCCGTCGTCGCTGAATGAGCTACTGACCCCCACAGAACTTCAGTTACGCAAAGCGCGAGAGCAGCAGCAGACCATCCGAAGTTATGCGGGCGCCGGCTTGGAACGCTCGCCATCTGAATCGATGCGACCCAAGCTGGCGGCGGCCAAGTCACTCGACGTTTCGTACGACTGGCAGCATGCGCTGAAGAATGACGACGGCTATGACGATTTGCAGGGCGCCGGGATTACCAATGCTATCAACATTCCGGGCGGAAGTAGATCGGCGAAACCATTATCTTCAGCCAGTCTTATCCATCAGCAAGACGAATACCGCAAGCCTTCTGACAGCGACATTTTCACGCCCTTCAGTGCCGATGACGAAGGGCCGTTCTACATGGAGGATGCGGAGCCTGTGGTCAGTGCAGAATCACGACAACAGAAGACATTGGCAGCAGACGATCACCATCGTCGCTTAACTCCGTTTGAATTCCCATCTTTAATCAGCGTGCCAAAGTCGTCCTGAGGGAGGTTTCCGCCACCCCAAAAGTTTTAAAAGTAGTGCGCACCCGCCTAAAAGACCTGTATGAAAAAAGCGTGCGGGTGCGCAAAAAGTTATTTTGAATTCTTCTTTTTCTTTACCCCTTTCATAATCACACCGACGACCCCTTAAAAACCTATTCACCGTCTAGCTCTCTTTTTTGTACGTTTGCTCGTTTTTCTATTATTAGCTTCCACAGCAGCACAAAAAAAAACCATTTGTAATCTTGGAAAATTAAAATAAACCGTTATATATCAACAAACGAATGAACCAGCACGTTATGTTACAGCGTCTACAATTCCAGAAGAACTAGGGGAGTCCACAGCAAGATGGAGCTGAGCACAGGGATTATTAAGTTGTCATCCAGTCCGGCGGAGTCGCCCAATGCTTCAGATAAGCCAGCCACCAGACCGCCGTACAATGCCAGTGCATACAGTGGGATCCCACTCGAGACGGGGTCATACGACTCGGTCAGGAACTCTGAAAAGAAGTAATATGTCACGAGTGTGCCGACCGTGATCGCAGACAGGGTGCCTGCTAATGACTTGTTGCCGTACCGAAACGTGTACTTGCCCCACAGACGCCCTCCAATACTTGCCAACGGATCCGCCCACGACAGATAGACTATCGAGATCGCCCCAATGTCTTTGGGAAACACGTACAGCGCAAAGATGCATCCTGCCAAGTAGTACGCGACGCCATTGATACGAGTTGCCACCTCACTTTTCCGCATTAACGGCCCCATTACTTTGCAATATAGCACATTGAAGCTGTGTGACGAGAAACGAAGAGCTTCTGTTACCAGCACAACGCTCAAAAATGCCACCAGGGCCGGGTATATATCGGACGAGTCGTAGCCATGTTTGTAAAAGTATAGGACAAGGAATCCTAACAGTTGATATTAGATCGTCCCCTTTTTAATAACTTTCTTTTTTAAAAAAAAATACCGATGGACAAGTGGAAAGCTTTGCGGGGAATCTCCCAACTGCCTTTTGGCTGAATATGCGCAAAGCGATCTAGACGTGGCTTGAATGGCTTCTTTTTGATTGGTCGTTGTTCTAATCGTACCGTCATCAGTGTAAGTGAAGAAAGAGAGAAAGAGTCGAATAATACGGCGGAGAAGCCTATTGGCTTATTGGGCGCACGGATTCACCGGAGTACCATGCTTCTGCTTCTGTCACTTAAAAAAACATGCATGCTGAGTTCCTATGCGACTGTTTCACATGACGATGTTGGTGTCAAATGCCCGAAATCGTTTTTATTATTTCTGCACGATGCACAGGTATCTACCAAGACCACTTGCAAACATGTCGACTTGGCATTTGTAGTGTTTCAATGATCCTGCCGATCGCTTTAACTGTGACCTCATGATGCATCAGCAATGTCGCCGTTAAACAGAATCGGGAAAGACTCCGTCGAGTGCCGACATTCGTTATCTATACCTAGTTTATGATTACTATTTGTACATAAAGGTTTTTTCCGATAAATAACTTATTGAATGATTAAAAAGAATACAGTTAGCTACACATCCTATATCTGGCTTGACGTTCAACTGTAGCAAGAAGCTTAAATGTACGACTTACGCAAAATCTCCATTGATGGAACAACTCAAAAACACGGCGTGTCATGTGAGTTTCCCTGGCGATACCCTTCACAGTACTGAAGGTACCCGGGAGCATCGTTCAATGCGGAAGATACCCGAATTCTTGTAACAAATAATCAGCTGAAAGGACCCAGCGGCAATTGAAGCCGATAGATAACCCCATAAACTGGGACCCTCTGGCACGTAGATTAAGCCTACAAACCTCATTCCTAAAAAGAAGTTTAGCCAGAATTTAAGCTCCTAATAATCAAACTGTCAATGCAGCTGTTATCTTATTACTACAGCGCGTGAAGTAAAAACAAATTGACGGAATGTTATCTCGAAGAATACTATGAGGAATTAGGAGTTTTACTACTCAGTAGCTATAATCCTTAGAATTATATGCATATTGGAATAAACTACAAGATGAAGTATCGTGGTTGTGCCACGCTACATATATGCAGTTATCATTCTTAGCAGCAATGCACCGTTCAAATAGTATATATTAAGTCGCTTATGCACTTAAACTGCACACGTATTCAAGTAAATAAATAATGACTTTGTATATAAATAACAGCGATGATTGATATGTATAAAATTCTTCATGTTAAAGTCAGGGTAAGGAAACTATATTGGCATCCTACAAAGCCATCATCTAGCAGCTTTTTTTGTGTAGTGTTTTGTTTCACGATGAATTCCTTGTCAATTTTCTGATACGTATACACTATACTTTGGGTGTTATCAATTAGACTATATGTATTGTATTGTGGATTTGGCCTTTACAATAACAGACAGAAGAGATAAGTTACCCCACAGTGTTACACATACACTAAAGTTGCAAAGCCCATTGCGGCGCGTCCAATAATCAAATAAGCCCTTTGGATCATGAGTTGGGGGGGGAATTTGTCTTTTATGTCGAAGTGAGCAGTGCTGTGAATGGTTAGGAAAATGTGGAAAATTTGACATAATATGATAAAGTAATAAAATGTTATTTCGAGTATATATTCCCACGGAGATATAAAATCCCCCCAGACAACGAACACCTTTTGAGCTGCTCAAGGTGGTCCTGAAACTCCAAGATACTTGTATACAGGTTGACGCGTGAAGCCAAAGTATTTTGTACTGATACATAGGCCACGTTTAAAGCAGTATCAACGGATGACTGAGCTTTTCGTAAACACTAATTGGGATTCTCTATTCATGCATACCTGCTAGGCAATTTATGTGACACCATTACCTGCGAAAGATGTACACCTCAATTGGGCGCCATAGTCTATGTTTTTGCTTTGCATGCTTTTTATATCAAAGGTGCAGGTATGAAGATATATATCTGCCTATCTGAATTCTGCAGTAAAGACATGTTGGGCAGTTGGAGTATAATTCAAGTATAGTATAGAGGCATATATGCTCATGGACCATGGGGTAACGGAAGAAAATGGCTCCGACCCACAGGGCTTTGAAGGCGAAGCTTTGCATATTCGGTTGCTGGGTTACCGCCGATCACACGGCGCAGGCACTTGAAAAATACACAGTTCCTTTCCACTATATTGGTGACAAGCTCATTCGTTTAGCAATGGCAGGCAAATATAATCTGAAAAATCCAGGCAAGCAAAGCAGGATAAGCATTAGTTTGCTCATTCGTTCATGATTGACAAGAAACTTTTGCTTTAGCTGTAAAGCGGATTATGCAAGAAGCTAGAGAACTGGCAACAGAATCTTGCTACGAATATGAAGCACACCCTCTGGAGGTTCATTTTCTTCCAAGCTCCTCAACAGCAATGCTAATGCTTAATTCTTTATATAAAGGACAATCTATTCGAGTGGCATTTCACTGTACGCGGCCCTGGCGACACCGAGTTTGAAGACGGGAGGTGTGTTACGAAATTGGAGAAAGATACGTGTCACTCATCTACTTGTCAGATATCATGGTCGCATTTTACTTCCAGCCGAATATCCATTCAAGCCTCCAGAGCTTATTTTTCTGACTGTAAGGAGCCTCTCTCGTTCTTATCATGAGGATACTAACTATCTGACGAAGCCTAACGGACGCTTCGAATTGAACACAAAAGTATGTCTAAGCATTACTGGCTATCATCCTGAATACTGGCAGCCGGCTTGGGGAAGTATGAATTCGATACATTTGCCCATATTTCACTTTCTTTATCTGACGCAAAAGGTTTTATTAGTCAGAACGGTTATCTTAGCGGTCATGGGGTTCTTCCCGACAGAAGCTCGAGGAGCCATTGGTGGATTGGATTACACTAAAGAAGAACGGCAGTTATTCGCTAAAAAGTGAGATATTATGCTTAGGACACAGAAAGTAATGTACATTCACTTATAAATGTCAACAAAAATTAGGTCAAATACCTGGACTTGCTCAGTGTGTCAACAGAGTAATGACACGTTGCTTAGCGACAATGCACCACGAAATCAACGACCACGTGACGAAGATATACCTACGTTTTCGCTGACATATCGATCGGCCAACCCCGATGCCAAAGAAGCCGAATTGGACAAAAAGGAGACAAACGAAAAGGGCGGCAGTGAAAATGACATGAGTGAAAAGGACACAGACGAAAAAGACGAAAGTGAAAAGAGTACCACAAATACACCAGCAGAGAAGAGCTCGAAAAATGTGGAGTCGGCCCATAAACAATCCCCATCGCTACCTTCCTCATCCTCTTTCTCTTCACGATCTACGAAGAAAACGACACTATCACCAAATGCCAACCAATCCACCACCAATAATAATAGCAACGGCAACTCGTCAATATCATCACAAATAACAGTCCAGAATCAACCTAATCGACCGCCACTTTGGCTTGATGTACTGATAGGTGCATTGGTTATGCTTGTTTTTGCATTAGTTGCTCGACGCTATATTTAATCATCCAATGGATATATCCTCAGCATATAAGATTGTAAAAAGTAGAAATTGATTTTCTTAAAGAACAAGATGAAACAAAGCTGGCATAAGTGAGAAATAGATATGGTGTGCATCCGTTAAAGATAGTTCGATCATTCTGTGATATTACGCTATGAGATATGTTCCTACCAATATTGTAGGCTATGAATAGCGAGTTACGATGATGATTCAAACTTTTATGAAAAGTTTTCTGTTCATCTGTAGTTTGACGACTGTTGAAAGCAGAAAGCACATGCCATAAAGTGCGCCGACAACAACTTTGGTGTAGAGATACGGCAGGTAATTGCCGGCGTTGAATTTGACATTTGTTATAATAAACGGCCCCAGTGTGCCAAATGAAACTACCTGTGCGGTGATTCCTACCGCCGCAGGATACTTGTTCGTCCCAACGATATTAACAGCGATTGTTGCCACTGAGAACAATTGGCTAGGTTATAGCAAATGTATAAATCAAGTAGAAGACTTACTAACAACAAGAATAGATACATATACCAGTCCAATGATTATCGCAAAGGCTACCAATATTCCCAAATTATAAGATGGTGGCAACGATCACACATGCGATTTAAGTATTTACAGGCCCAATATTGTCACTGATAGCCCTATAGTTTTAAAAATGTTAGTCATGGGATTGATGTAGCAATAAACTACATTTACTTGCCCAGTAATTAATAAATTCATGGCTGTCGTCCCTCCCCTAATTGAATGCTCGAAAGTCTAATGTAGGGTACGTAGGCTACAAAAGAAAAGCCGATTAAAATAACTTCAAGAAATAAGAAGGATAGGGTACTTGTAAGATATGAGGAAAAGAGGCATTATTAAGGGACATATCTGGACGGGTATCTCAAGAATTAAGATAAGGAAATTCAGGTTTTCCAAAACACTCATGATGCCCGATACTACCTCCTATTTCTGACTCTTAACTGTCGCTAATGGTTCAGTCTCCACAAGTGTAAAAGAAGAAATGTTAGTCATTAAAAAATAGAGAGATAGAACGCAATGTGCCCTATTATGGATCCAGCCTCTCGATTTGTTAAAAGTGCTGGTAACTGAGTTGCCGAGATGCATCTGATGTATTATTTATGACTCTTATTAAGAACGGTAAAAGAAGAGTTGTAACTGGGATCATACATGATTGAATTCCAAATACAGTATTCTTCTGTTTTTGAAAACCACTCAATGAGAATCAGAAAAGACAACCTGAACAGGTATGTAAGTGGCTATAGTAGGAATTCTGAAAATAGTCTACTATTCACTATGGACATGCATGAAATTCCAAAGCCTGTGGCTAAGCTGAAAGTGAGATACAAATGCCAGACTACAGCAGTAAAAAAAAGTAGTAATAAAGTATACTTTTTCGCTTAATGGTGACCTACAGAAATAGCTAGACTGGGTAATACTAAGCCTCCAGATAATGTAAGCGATGCAACCACGAACGCTGACCTTAAGCCGAAACGGTTATACATTACATTTACGGCAATTGCGGAAGCGTATGCCACGGTTTGGTGTACGGATCCAATTAACGTTAGCTGGCTACTGATACCGAATTCGGAGGTGAACGCTTTTTTTCTTTGGTAATGATCCTTCATGGCACTTCTAATTCAAAAGTTATTACATATTTATTTCTGAGAGTTATTGAACCTGCTTCTATAGGTATTAAACATGACCCCTTATAAGTTGAATGTTATACCACCTAGGTAGTTATATCACTCAAAATATTGTTCAGCTCTTACCCCTATACAATATAGATAGAAGAGTACAGTGAACCCCCGCTTTTTCCTCCCCCGATATTTCCTCTCCCTCGGTTTTTTCCCTGGTTTAGCTATGCCATCCGCTCGATCATAATGTTAATTTTCCCATCCTCGAAATTTTCCTGTTTGTCCCCAGCTTACTCTGAGGAAAAAAAACGGAGGATGAATAAAACTATGTCTAAATGATCATAAGTATGCTTTGAAAGCGTGTATATCCCTTTATTTTCTAATAAAAAATGATGTATTGTACGACTGTGTCGTATGAGCGCGCCTAAATAGATCATCATGAATGCTACGCAAGGCATCTGCTGTTGGGGCTTGTCCTGGATGATCGATAATTTCAATCACCGTTTCGATTAGGCTTAGTTATTTCACGTAAACTCTGTGGGGAGATTGATTCTTCAATCCTAACGGTGTACCTCAAAATATGGTATCGGCCGCCATTATGACAGCATCAGTAATCTTTCATAGCACTTATTGGCACATATATCGCGCCTCGATCCAAATGATCATTCGGGAGCAACTATGTTGTGAATTAGTTTAGCAGGGACAATGTCAACCGTATTCTGTAACTTATTATTACTTGTCTTTCACCCGTATTAAACGATACCTCAAGCGAACAATGGCAACTCTACGTGACATATTAAGCAGGGACCAAAAAAGGCATAGTAACAAATCACTATTGCTTGTGATATGCTGCTGTGCTTCATATAGTGTAATATAATACAACATCATTGTTTCTGACCCAAAAAACGTACAGTACCTTATCCATATAGATACCCATCCATCTATAGCTATAGAAACAGACATGCAAATCAATACACACATATAAAGAAGTGAACGGTGCTTAGACGATTACTGATATCCAGCGCATACCACTTTGTGTAACCCCCGTTATTTCCTCACCCCCGCTTTTTCCGCACTTTTGGGTGTTCCATCCGCGTAGGAAAAAGCGGGGGTTCACTGTATGTAATCAGTATACATCAATCTTTTTATTAGATATTTAAACGCTTGACGTACCAAGTATTTTCTATACCAATACAAAGCAATATTCCGCAAATTCCAACAGCAATACATAAACCGTGCGCGTCTTCCATTCACAATATCTACACATCTATCTATTGTAGAACGCAGCGATTTTTCTGTACTTTTCACACATTCGCTGATTTGTTTTGCTTTGCTGGGGCCAAGCTCTATTAAGCAGTAGAATTTGATTATTGTAAATAAGCCCAAGGTCGCCCTATGATTTCTTTGTAAGATTTTCGAAGAGGATTAAGCAAGGGCACCCGTGCTATCTATTGTGCTATTTTTCATGGTGATTTCTTGAAGGCAACCTGATATCTATATTTTGTAAAGGGAATTAGTCCATTTTATACTGACATTTATAGTGCTAACAGTATACCTTTTCCTTTTTAAAAAAAAATTGCAGAAACTCGAAAAGGAGTTTTTTTTCATTATGCATGCTACTAAATACCGTTGTTTATACTTCTACCTTTTCTCGGATTTAGCATTAATATATACATTCACAACTTTTTAGTCCGCTACGTACCCAACAGGTGATAAGAGATCAGTCGAACCCAGATCTACATCAATCTTGGGGATATTTGAATGCATAGACAAGATGATCTTTGTTTGACATCAAAGATTATGCCCCAACACAAAAGCACGAAAGATTAAAAGAATGAACAGCAAATAAACAAGGCTAAGATTACATAACTAGATGGAAATTCAGAGTTGTGCATCAGGGTCTGCGTACGTAAGCAGTTAGAAGTTGTGAGAGCACCGAAAGTGGCTAATTACTTTTATCGACAGATCATGTTTACTAATACGGTTCGATTGTGTACAAACCACCTATATGCAAAAACACCGATATACCGGGACCTCGTTTTATTTTGCACAGAAGGTTCCTCACAAAATCGAGCACGTACACAAAGTGAGGATTTCCAAAAAATGGAGTCGATTTGGCAGAAAATATACGATCTGTTTGCTTTACAATGCATATCGGAAATTCGGATGTCTGTCACCAACAATATTGTCACCGCCAAATTTGGCAATTTCTCGCTCCTTTTCATCCAAAGTCATAGCAGCTCGTCTTTTGTTTGTTCGATTGAGCATTACCCGTAATCCTAGGATAAGTATAACATCAGCACCAAAGGCCGATAGAGCAATTGTATGTCCCATAAGGTATCGTGGTGGATCGAAATACGCCTGGCCACCAATAGCGTTTCCCGCTGCCTCGAAACTGAACACAACTGCAGTGGCAATTGCACGTCGAGTCGGTCCTGAGCTGTATCATAATAGTTAATCAAAGTGATATCCCTTCAAAATATTAAACAACGGGCTCTTACAAGTTACAGCTGTACCATGCATACTTTACGGGCGAATCGATGTTCTACCAGTGTTTCTCTTTTAGCATCTCAAAAACTAAGAGTTTGCTTCACAATACCGTTCCAATGGTAAGAATGCACACTGCAAAATATCGTACACCAACATTCTCTTCGGGTACAAACATAATAATAAAGAAGCCAACCATTGCTAATGCATATGCTCCTATCAGAAAGTAAGCACGCTGCGAGTACCAGTGATCTGTGGATAAAAACCCAAGGTTAATTGTCTTTTAATATGAACTATAACTTCTTCGCTCTTACCGGACAATCTGGCATAAAAGTAGGTACATATCGCAGCGGATATCATTGGAGGAGTAGTCAGCGCAAGTGACACATCTTCACTCCAGTCACCCATGCCATCGATGATAGCTGGTAGTGCTAACCGTGTTCCACTCCCAATTATAGCACCTAGCATAATAACTAACGAGAACCAGTATACTTTCACATCTGTCAAGACCGTAACCACGTGCTTCCATTCCCACTTGTCTGTTGATGTATAAGCCTGTTCTTTAATCATAGAAACACATCGTATATTAGTTGTACATACTATAATAGGCCGGATGAATCCGAATGCTTATTACCTGTTGCAAGTCGATCTATTGCAAATTTTCGTTCTGTTTCTGTCAAGAACTTTGCTGTTTCCGGTTGGTCAGGAAGAACCAAGTAGGCTGCAACGGCCACTATAATACCAGGGAGTCCATATATAATATACATCCTGCGAAAAGGTGCTACTTAAGTATGTTCTTCCCGAAAATTCATACGCACGTGCCTCGACTTACCATTGCCAGGAATCCAACTGTGTCGTAGGAATTTGCTTGATACCAAATGCTAACAGACCACTGAAACCTGCTGCCAGCGATCCAGTTATAGTAAAATAGCCGAGGCGTTGTGCAAGCTCCTTCCTTAAGTACCATAGAGTCACATAGTATCTGTCGAGCACGTTCAAATATATTAGAGCTGGAAAACATGAACGATGGCAACACCTAGTGGCCTTGCTTCTCTTACATTTGGATTGGATTATTTGCTGCATAGGTTACATTGGTAAGTACTAATAATATACTCACACGTCACTATATGCTAACCTGAATGTATGAATCCCGAAATAGTTTGAAGTACAATTAAGCCTGCAAAATTTTTGACTGATACAGTACACATCGCTAAACCTCCTATCATTCTATGAACGTCCGCAAGCTACGCGTATCAGCGAAGGCTTATATTGTTGTCATTATACATCGTATGATATACTTACAAAGCCCATAGAGCTAAAAGTAATGATGGCCGCCAGAGTCGGAGAATGATGTTGATAGGTATGCTCAAGAAAAAGTAAGCAAGAAATGGCGAAGAAAGGCACCATTGGTACTGGGATTCCGTTAACTGTAAGCTCTCCATGATGCCACCTAGTCTGGCTTTTGGTAGTATGTTCATACTATAGAAATATATAATAAAGTCCATCAGTACCAGGAGCAGTGTTCGAGCAATGCAATTGATAGTGAGAAGAATGCCTGTTGTTTCTAACAACCTTCCGTATCGAATTGCGATCTCCCATATTGCAACAATTATAACAATTCGTATATCAAGCTTCCTATAAGATACGTGCTGTTACTTTCAGAATTACTTTATACTCCTTACTACATACCGAACTAACTGTTTCTCAATTTTGGATAAAGGGAGGATTGATTCGGGATCGCTGACAACATTCTCTACACTCTTCTTTTCAAGCGTACAGCTCTTCTTGCAGGGAGTATCCGTGTTGGCGGGGAGGGTCATTCAAACTAAAGAAAGATAAAAAGGAAAGCTCGCAAATATGTGCTTATATGTAGATTCGCATACCTTTTTATCGCACTGGTGTATTTGTGTTGCTTGTGTGGCGTTTAATCGATCATATGATGTTGCACACACTACAAGGTTCAAAGATCATTAATGGCCGAAAGCTCTCCGTTACCTCAATGACTTATAACGTACGCCATGAGGGATATTACAAAAGTCTATGTTAACTGATATCATTCGAAAGATACATATTAAAAGTGAGCGTCGGTGGAAGAATCGAAATGCAAGCTAATCTGGTATAAAAGGTAGTACAAGGAACTCTTAGATAAGATTTGAATATGCGCGGGCCTTCGCCATCAGCTGGCGCCGAAAGAGAATTCCATGTTGTGAGCATTTTGGTCAAACAAGCAAAACACAAGTTGCTTCTTCGTGTACTATATGACAGACACTCGATATTGGACGTGTGCTGTCTCGTGTAGATGCGAAATGATTGTGCTTTGTTTATAATTTCAAGGGCCGTGAGCCGTTTGTTTAGTGCGATACCAATGGGTGAATCGTTACACACAAAAGATTGTCATCCGACCAATGGTGGATCTATGGACCAAAGCATTGCCGCATGAGTAACTAGAATCCATTTGCCATTTAGCTAATTATATAGTCAATGGTAAGTATGCAAGATTGGACAGATATAACTATTGTAGACTAAAGAGAGTACGTATTCACTCGCTATGAGATGACTTCCCCGACTGTCATCAAAAGCGGTGTAGCCGAGGTTCCACTGTCAGTATGACTAACGGCGCGCTGTGACATTCATTGTATCAAAAGGACTATGATGCGCTGCCGAATCAGCGAACTCTTTTTCCCGCTTTTCGGCATGTCATACTACGTTCCGCCCACCATTACCACGTGAAAGCACTTGAGAGATTGTCCAGCTCGTAACATCTAAACCTAATACACTGCACGCTGATATGTAGAAGCCTGTATTTGGAGGGGTGAAACTAGCAGTGCGAAGCTTTGGTTTGTGGTGGAGTATCACGCGCCATTACGATCTGACAAATCATCCATTACGGTCAAGGAGTACATAGCGTGGCAATCGTTTTGTTTGTTGGAATAAACTTTACCCTAGCTGAAATATATTACGGGGTGCAGCGGAGGCCATTCCTCCGTGCATAATTCATCACTTCCTTTCACTCCATGACAGGCTCTTCACAACACCTTGCAACAGCTTTTACTCGTGCATTGCGTATCAAATACCCTATTGTCCAGGCACCATGTGCAGGTCACACAAGTGCAGATCTAGTAGCCGCTGTCAGCAATGCCGGCGCGCTCGGTTCATTAGGAGCAGCCATGATGCCATTGGACACGATGCGCGCGACAATTCGTGCCATTAAGCAAAAAACCAAGCAACCGTTTGCAGTGAATCTTTTCTGTCGCGCCAAACAAGATCCAACGACAGAAGAGTTGCACCAGGACTACCCTGCCACTGACGCGGTATTGAACGCTATCCGCAGCGAATTCGGCCTTCCCACGCCAACCAAGTATACATTACGGTCGCCGCCGCTGGAAGACCAGATTTCTATCATTCTAGAGGAAAGAGTACCCGTTGTATCGTTTACGTTTGGTATTCTTCCCGACAGAGAATTGCAGCGACTGTGGGACGCAGGTGTTTATCTGATTGGCACTGCCACATCGGCCAAGGAGGCTATGGTTTTGGCAGGTCTGGATGAACTGGATCCGACGCGAAAGGCGGACGCAGTCGTGGCTCAGGGATTGGAGGCTGGAGGTCATCGAGGCACGTTCTTGTTTGACGAGAAGCAAATGTCAACGGGCGAACTGGTCAAGAGCGTCAAGGAGGCGTTCCGTAGGAAAGGATCGAATACAAGCGTGGATGTACCGGTGCTGGCAGCAGGTGGATTAAGCAACAGCAAGGATGTTGCAGAGGCATTGAAGGGCTGGCATGCAGATGGCGCTGTGCTTGGCACCCTATTCATGTTATCCTCCGACTCGTCTACTCCAGAAGTTCAGCGAAAAGTGATGCTCGAATCCGATGCCAAGACTCGATTGACCCGCGGTCTTTCTGGCAGATTCGCTCGAGGCTATCCAAATGCGTTTATGGATCGAATGGATGCGCTTGCTGATAAGGATATCCCATCGTACGACATCCATTCAGCACGAACCAAAGACATTGTTGCGCATGCCGCAGGAAACAAAAATCCAGACTACATGATGCTTTGGTCTGGTGCTAACGCGCGTGCAGCAGCAGACTTCACGGACCATGGCAAACTGTCTGCAGCCGATATTGTTTCAAAGCTAGTTGCTGATCTCTAATAAAGTACCTCTGATCTATCTACACGGTGCCTTTTATTATATACAATTCTTATTTCGCCCACCCAAACGACCGCTCAACAGCCTCTTTCCAGCCATTGTACATTTCCGCCCGCTTCTCGGCTGTTATTTGTGAGGTAAACAATGTCCGATTCTCCGTATTGACCTTATCCATTGCATGTATATCCTTCCACAAACCCACAGCCAATCCAGCAGCAATTGCGGAGCCTAGCGCGGTTGTTTCGCGCATGGCCGGTCGATCCACCTCAATACCCAGGATATCCGATTGAATCTGCATCGCCAAATCCGAGTTGGACATACCACCGTCCACCTTCAACGACTTGAGTGGGGCGCCCGAATCTTGGTTCATGGCATCCAGAATAGCCTTGGACTGATAACATGCTGCTTCGAGAGTGGCACGGGCGATATGGTAGCGATTGGTGTATTGAGTGATACCACAGATTGTACCACGAGCATCGTCACGCCAGTAGGGCGCAAACAAGCCCGTGAATGCGGTTACAAAGTAAACCCCTGATGTATCGGGGACTTGGGCCGCTAAATCGTTGATCTCCTTGGCCTCTTTAATCAGTTGCATGTTATCTCGAAGCCACTGAATGGATGAGCCAGCAACAGCTACCGATCCTTCAAGTGCATACACGGGTGGTTCGTCACCAAGCTGGTACGCAATCGTAGTCAGCAGTCCATTCTTGGATATAACCGGTTTGGTTCCAGTATTGAACAACATAAAGCAGCCAGTGCCGTATGTGTTTTTTGCCTCGCCAACGCTGAAACACTTTTGTCCAACTAATGCAGCTTGCTGATCGCCTAAGCATCCCGCAATACGCACTCCTTTTAGGGCTCCGTTGGCGATTTTGCCATAAACAGTAGATGAGGACACGATCTTGGCAAGTTGAACTCCTTGAAAGCCAAAAAAGCTACTCTCTTATAAGTACTTCTTGCCTTGTATTACGTTTGAAAACCTTACTTGATGGCTTCTTGACTCCACTGACGCGTATGAATATCCATCAGCATAGTTCTGCTTGCATTGGTGACATCCGTTACCAGGATACCTCCTTTGGTGCCGCCAGTCAGATGCTATAAACTTGTCAGCTTCAATCCAGTATAAAGGGAAAAATACATACGTAAATTAGCCAACTATCTACAGTACTGAAATTTAAACGTTTCTGATCGAGAGCTTGCTTAACTGCTGGTACATGATCCAGCATCCATCTGAGCTTGACAGCCGAGAAATATGTGGTCAGGGGTAGTCCACAGATTTCCTGCAGAGCGTTAACACCCTTGGGCGACTTTTCTGCAAGGTGTTTGACCGTATGACCTGTCCGGCCATCACTCCATACGATCGCAGGATAGAGTGGTTCACCCGTTTCGGCGTCCCAGGCAATCGTGGTCTCACGTTGATTGGTGATACCCACACATGCAATATCAGCCGCAGTGTATTTCCCACCCTTTTCCAACTTTCGAACCGCTTGCTCGACACAGCTTTGAACAGTTGCCAAAAGATCGTGAGGGTCGTGCTCCACCCACCTGAATTTCCCATCAGCTTTCTGTTTTTGTAATTCGCCTTTTTAAACTTACCCAGGCTGCGGGTAGTGTTGCTCGAACTCCATCTGATGATACGTCACGATAGAACCGAGATCATCAAAGATAACGAAGCGCGTTGAAGTGGTGCCTTGGTCTATAGCACCCACGAGCCGTGTCATTATATAAAGTTAGAAAGAGAAAAGAAAGAACGAAAAAAAACGGACGTGGAAAAAGGAGAATTATATGGAACCTCAGTTGATTGTGTCATCATCCTTCCTTTATTGTCCTGGAGATGGTTACATTGGATCACTATATGTATACAACATCCGAGAAACTATATTTCGTTTGCCTCCTTCGAGATTCTTCCGTATAAATCGCATGGAGTTGTGGGGTTTCGACCCAAACAGAGATCCAACGTGGACTGTGACAGCCCCGCATTTTTTGGAAACCATGGTGATCCAGCAAACACTGTGCGCATTTCTTCTTGTTTGATTACAAGTGAAGCAATCATGCATATCTTATGCCGAGCCTCCAGTTGCATCAACAACGATACCCGAAACTGACCGAAACCAGAACGGCCCCCACTCGCTGTGACACATATGGCGTAAGCTTTTCCATGGTCATGAGCATTTGAATATCTTTTGATACATCGAAAAACCAGGTACTTCGATACCTGAGCTATGCTCTGACAGGAACTGTATTCGTTCCTTGAACCTTTTGGCATTTTTTTAAGACATGGCCAAATTCGTCAACGTGATACACAAGCGATTAGCGTCCACTTGTGTTACACGAGCATCATCAATGTATAAATCCGTAACATCCTTTCAGATTACAAATTATCAATACCAGAAGCTGTTTTTGTTTATATACGCAAAAATGAGCTGTCTTTTTTTTCAATCGGAATCCCATTACGTTTAGACCGTAAAGTCGTTGCATTATTTTCGACATCGCGGAGTTTTTTTTCATGCTTCGAAGCAGGATTATGTATTCTCCCGGTCGGTCCATTTATATTCATATTCCTCCTATTCGGCGGTTCAGGCGACCAAACGACAACGCCCTTGATGTTTTCCATCAGTAATAAAAAAACCCTATTCTGCGATGCAAGTTCCGGAGACTTCAAACAAAAAGAACTGACTCTTTAATAAGATAAATGATGTTAAAAAGTGGTATCTAATATACACATATAAAAATGATTTTCTTTTCTAAATGCTTTCATGATTAGGAGTGCAAATCTCTGGCCGACAATGGCTCGTAAAGTTGGCGCGTTCTGATTCAACTTGAAGGGTTGAATGGTGGACACCATATTGATCACAGACGATGCGCTGGCCCCTGGCAAGGATTTCATCGTAGCTGAGTTCAGCATTGGGTGAAACGGTAATGTGTGCTGTCAAGGAGCTCTTGCCAGGTGACAAGGTCCACACATGAAGATCATGCACAGCAACAACACCTGGGATGTTTTGCAACGAGCGCTCAATCGCTTCTGGTTCAATGTGACCAGGAGTACCTTCCATCAGGACACCAAGGGAGTCACGGACAAGGTGATAGGTGGTATATAGGACAAGAAGCGAGAAAATAAAGGTACAGATCGGATCGACAATCGTCAAGTTTGGTTTGAAAAGCAAAATGATGGATGAAACCAAGACACCTATTTTTTTGATTCCTTTCATAAGTATGCATCTTGCATAGTAGCATATCCACCTTACCGATCGACGCCAGAAGGTCACCAATCACGTGCAATGCCGCAGCTCGAAGATTGATGTTTGCTTCCTACATGGATATGAGTACCTGATTATCATAATCTTGATTGTCATAGCTACCTTGTGTGGCACATTATTGTGGCTGTGATCGTGGTCGTGGTCGTGAGCTTCTTCGTCTCCATGGCCGTGATCATGGCTGTCATCGTGACTATGACCATGGCTATGACCATGATGGCCGCCCAAGACATATGCCAAACTATAAACACACATAAGCAAAAGGGAACTTGGATCACGTACTAAAGACTTACACAATGTTCACTGCAACACCAATGGACGCGGTGATACACATCTTAAAAAAAAGTCAGCAATCATTTATGCAACACCACCCTTATTTTTTAGATTACCAGTTTCGCATCAATCTCCTGAGGTTTCTTGACACGTTCAATGGCTTCACGCACCAAAAAGGCTGTCAATACCCAGATGGTAAATACGGAAACCATGGCGGCAATCACTTCGGCACGATGAAAACCGAAAGTGTGGCCTGCATAAACGGTTTAACATCAATTTCATCCACTACACGCCACTTTTCTTTTATCGACTTACGTTTCGTGGGAGGCTTCTCAGCCAAGAAAATGGCTGCCAAGGCAACGATGAAACTAGCAACATCTGACAACAAATGAAAGGCATCTGACATTAAAGCTAAAAAGAACAATAAAATCCTGATCGATTAGAAATCAATTGATCAATCCTAGCTCAACCTACCGAGCGAATTCGCAAAGTAACCAGCTACAAGTTCGGTAGTAAAAAAAACCAAGGCCAAGATAGTCGCAAACAAGAGCTTTCGCTTGGTTGATCGAGCAGCATCACCGTTTCGATTGGAAACGTTGGCACACTTTTGATTGATCATGGTGTACGATACAATGGATCCCGACCGTCCTCGATTGAAAGTGGGTGAGTTTACGACGAGGGGAGTCGTCTCTTCTGCTTCTTCCCTTTCGCTTGGTGCCATACTCTATGGTATACAAAAATAAAGAGTTCAACAATAAAAAATAGAACTCGGGGGATTTTGGTACAGGTTCGACTTCGGCAGATGGATTCAGCCGATCCAGAATAGGCAATCGTAGTCACACTTTTGAAGCATTGTTTAGAGGTCCAAGGTGTTCTTCTGTTGTGTATAAATAATGTCGTTACTGAATCGCTTATGTTCCTTGGTTCCACGCCGCGTGATGCCTACCATGGCACCTACCGGAGCTGCTCTCATGCCTAGCCCTTTGGCCTCATTGCCAACGTAAGCATTACTTTGCTATAACGTGAACCTTTGTTTTGACATTCGAGTAGCACTGGCAGCGCACCCTTGGGCGCCATTAACCCCTTCGCAACCCAAATGCGTTTCGTTACCTATGGCAACACCTTCCAGCCTTCCAACTTAGTTCGCAAAAGACGTCATGGTTTCCTTTCCCGCATGGCAACAAAGAACGGTCGCCGAGTTATCGCTAGACGTCGCGCCAAGGGCAGAAGAAACCTTTCCCACTAAAAAAGACAGCAACACAACCTTTCTCTGTACATTTCCATTTTTCTAATAGCTATATACAATCATTCTCATTTGCTTTTCGGGACCTATAAAAAAGCATCTATAGAATACATGTGTGATTCAAACACCAGATTTCTCAAGCGTACTGGAAACGATTTGTTGAGCAGACCGAGATGTATCCCGTAGTTCCTCCATCAAGTGGCGACGGAAGGCGCGCCCCAGGGATCCAGAATAGAGTTTGGTCAGTGGTTTAGTAAGGATGGTGAGAGGAGGTATCCGGACGTTTTCCATTTCAAATACTGGATGGGAAGGCAGGGATTCGATATAATCTATTTTATGGATGAGTCTCGGTAACACATAGTATACCAGGTTATATATACCTAAATACTCGGAGATAATGCTGGTTGTGGTTTTGATTTTGTCGTCTGCGAGATTATATACGCCTGAAACGCTGCTAAGTAACTAAAGAAGCCAGTTTGGAACGGTAACTTACCGCGGTCTAAATCCTGCAAGAACAATGGGCTATCCATAACTAAAACGATTAGTGTGAGCCAAGTGTGCTGTGCATAAGCGGGGGTAGCCTACTTTTTCTTCCAATCATGCATCCATCTAGACGATCCAACGACATATTGATACTGTCTATTTCATTAAATCCTCCGTTGATAGTAATGGGTAGGCGGGGGAATGTCTCAGCCAAACGATATACACGATCATAATTCAACGGAGGTATGGACCGGTTCTGTTTTGGTGACAGCCCTCGTAACAAGCATTTGCGCGCATGAACAATCAAGTGAGGCAATGGTCGATGGGTATTGCTAACTTTATCGACCTATCATTCACAAAAGCCTTAGCTCAAGCCGATATAACCCACACGAATGCTACCTACAAACTCGTGAAGGAACTCGTACGAATCAAGTTTGTCGACGCCTAAGCGACACTTGACAGTAATAGGTATAGACACAGCCTTTTGCATGGTAGTAAGAATATCGGCGACAAGATCCGGGGATTTCATCAACACCGCACCAAATTGACCATGCTGAACTGCTTTGCTTGGGCACCCCACATTGATATTGATCTCGCTGTACCCCTGAGCCTCTAAAATTTCGGCTGCCTCTGCCATTGAATTTGGGTTTGACCCGCCCAGTTGAACAACAACGTTAGGACGTGGTGGACCAATGAACGCATGCAAATGAGTCTGGTGCGCAACAATGGCTTGGGAAAAATGCATTTCGGTATAATACGCATAACGGTTTCCAGAGATAATATGAAGGAGTTCAAGAAAGTACTATGAAAAGAGTCGGTTGATTACGATCTTTCTTTCGTCAGAAGATCCAGGAACTAACCGGCGTTGAAATGTCTACCATTGGCGCTACGCTAATGGGGTATTTCAATCGACGAGCTTGGGTTGTCAGGGATCGCTTAGTGACGGAAATGCCATTTCGTAGTAACATGTCGAATTGTCAACCTTTGTAAAAAGCTACTTTTTTTGTTTTGTATAGCCGATACGCACGGACCATTGTCTCAAGTCACATCTAGCGTATTCTCTTGCAAACGATCGAGTTTATTCATTGTTGGGGAGAGCGAACATTGCCATCAGCTTATCTCGCTCTGCATCCGATATAGGCGTATGCGAAAAGCTACACTGGTCGCCGTTGGAACAGCGTCCGTGGATGTGATACATGGCACAAGGCTTAGGAGCTTCTTCGGGGGTTACAGATGCCTTTAAGTTATCCAGCTGGTATTGGGAGATGGTGTCGTGCGAAAATGCACATTCATCACCATTAGTACAGAAGCCTTTCAAGTGGTAAAACTTGCACGGTCCGGTTAGCGTGCGAAGCCGTTTCCGTGATTCTGGTGTCAACGGTTTGTGCGAGTATTGGCAGTGGTCTCCTGCTTCACACAGCGCATTCAGATGGTAAAATCGACAGGGCTCGATGCTCAGATCCTATATCGCTTCCTGTTAATCACCCATAAACTAAATTAAAAGGGCGCCTTACGTGTAAAAAGTTGCAATCGTCGCCTTTGTTACAGGATCCAGTCTTGAAGTGACGGCACACCAGACGTATGCCGTCGCCAACATGCCGGAAACGACAATTTCCGCCCTAAAGGCTGTGTTAACGCGACCCACTTTTTTCCCGATCCATGTGAATCTCCTACCTCTTTGCATTTGCCAACTTTGAAAAATCTGCATTCTGGTCGCTGCCTCAACGGTGGCAATGGCTCTTTCCGTGGCGGTTGCTTTGGCTTTAGTTTTGGCTTGGGTGACTGCCTGCATATTTCTTGCTTCATCTTCTCGTGCTTCGGATTCCGTCCTAGTACTACAGCTACGTGAATAACCAGTACATGCATTGCGTGGATTGGCTCTTACCTTGGTTGGCAATGGAGAGTATATCTGCAGGTACCGCGTTTGACATGTTGCCTAGTTTAGGTTCCGCTGTGGATGGTGGTTTGTCGTGCGTTTGCAATTCTTTTAGCTGCGGTTTCTTTTCGTGGATCGCCAGCAACGCATCAAAATCTAGATCGCTGGTGCGACGCTGTTATCGCATCAGTACCATGTCACTCCTCAATGCCCTTTCCATTCTCACCTTCTTTTGCACAGGCTGTGCTTCACTTTGGCTCGGCTTGTGGTTGCTTTTCTTCGGTTGCTTCTTTTTCCTTTTCTGTGCCGTCTTGCCATTCTTCTTGGGCTGTGCATTCGGTACTTCCGGTACGACTTGTGCGGGTGTGTGCGTGGGCAAATTGTTGAGCAGCTTCGACAGTAGATCTTGGTGTTCGTATACTGCCGGTGGAGGCGTCGAAGGCTTACTGCTTCCTGTAATTGATGGCAATTCTTCGCGATCGTTTGTCACTCCAAAGATCTTGGCTGCATTGAACTGCGGCTTGGTTGTGTTGACCAAAGAGCTGTCATCGTGGAAGGATCGTGTAATGCTTGATTTTGATAGCCCGGGTGATTCCGTCGACGATCGAGTTGCATCGGGCGAAGTGAGTGTTGGCAAAGCGCTTGGTTGCCCGAGCAAGCTTAGTAGAAAACTTTTGTCCTGCTTTGGAGTAGATTCCATTGACGTTGTCGAACAAGCGAAGCAAGCAGGTTTTTTTTTCAAGCGACTGCGACACTTGAGTCCGCTGGAAATGATCTACCGCTTAAAGTACGTATACAAGAAGATTTATATAGACAGATTTTACGGCTATTTAAAATGTAAAGCAAAGAATACGATATACAATTATGAGACAGTGCCACTACGAGAGATACTCTTGATGTAGCCGAAGCCAAGTTGCTCATACTGAAAGTCGTACACCATATAGAAGGCATTTGTTACTGCCGTCCCAAGCAGCCAGTTTTTGGTCTTGGTCGTGACGTTCTTGACCAGCGATCGGCAAATTTGATCATCATAAGGTACAGCCTTGATCCAGTTTGAGGGTGGTAAAGTAACAGTGTTCGAGCCAAAGTGGAACGACAAGTCGGGAACGTGATCGAGTTCAGCGCATGGTAATTCGTAAAAGCCAGACTCGCTGTTGTATTCAGCTCCAATGGAGTTGTGCAGAGCTTCGGCTTGCTCCTTGGGGGCGTGGATGAAGGGTGAGCTGGAATAGAACTTGCCATAGGTGCCTTTGGGGATCTCCACTGAGTCTGAACATGTGACTGAGTCGAGCTTAAGCTTCCAGAAGCGCTCTTCACCGCATTCTTCTTCAGAAGGCAATGGAATGTATACTGGCTCGCCGTCGATGAGATCTTCGTCAATACCGCCAACGATACAGTAGGCTGTGGCATCGTTATCTCGCTTTCGGTCGGGTACATAGCCACCTTGATCTAAGGTCACGACACCCATTTGGTTGGATCTGCCGCCAACGTCGCCAAGAGCACTTCGCTTGACAACTAGGTAGCGAGAGTTAGTATCATAGGGACATGAGTGGATTATTGTTAGACTTACGTCCACGTCTATAAAGAGCTAATAATTTGCAAATCCGTTCGTGAGCATACATCGGCCACCTGTGATAAGATATACTTACATTGCAAGGCACGTTTAGTCAAGAAATCGGCTGTGTTGATACCTCCACTGCCGCCAAAACCAAAGTATCCAACTATATGCCGTCAAAAGTTAGTATCATCAATTCGAGGAGTCTATAGAATTGTATATAGCGTACGATATTCTTGGGTATCATTAAAGCCTTCGATAGCATAGCCAGCACCAATAGCAATATTCTCAAAGGTAAGAATCTCATCTTGGTTGACATCGTTGTCGAACAAGATTTGATCCTACGTAAGCGAATACACACGGTTAATGATATAAAAAAAGATATCATATTTTTTCGATTGACATTCTTACAGAGTAAAGGTCAACTTTGAGGCATTTTCCATCTTCATATTCAAGCTTTTTTGGTGGTAATTCGAGACTTCGGGCAGTAGAAGATATTTCGGGATCATAGAGCTTTTGACCTTCACAGTTTTGGGATGTACACTACGTTCGTGTTTCAGTATGACAAAAAGCTTATTTTCAATTTTTATCGATCATGTACCTTGGTAGATGGAACCCAAGCTAAACCTGAACCAGTGTCCAAAGCCATTTCAAACAGTTCGGGTGGGTTACCTTCCCAAAAAAAAAAGGGCTGCGTCAGCTGTATGTCAATTGAAGAAAAGAACCATGTATGTACCAATATTGATATAGTTAGTGAGCTATACATTTGACACAAATCAAAGTTAGTCTTTCTCCAGTTCTTTTTTATTGGGTGATAAGCTTACCAAGCCATCTCGATAACCCATAGGAATAACAATAACGGAAGCGTCATTGGCACGCTTAATGTATGGTTCTCCAGGTAAATCTCCAACGCCTGCGGACGCAGTCTGTACAAGCAGTGCTGCAAGTGCAATTAGAGAAAGAGATTGAACTGTTGATCGCATGTTTTTTATGGATGATATCTGAAAAGATTAATTGTAAAGCACAGAAGAGTCCACCGAAGCAGTGGCTCTTATATTTATATTTTTTGCGAATAGCAGCTACACTTCCCAAGAAAGTAATCCCCAGCCCATACTCCGGCTTAGCGGTTTGTTGCCCACACGAAACAGGACGACTGGCGCAGTGCTTCCAAATATAGACGCTAGAACAGGTTAAACCCGAATGATTGTAACGGTGCTCATGAAAGGTTGGTCACATGCGCTATGCTTATTTCATCGAATTCCTTGGTGCTCTGCAAAATAAAAGGTCGATCACCGTATACTGGTAAGAAGCACCTTGCACCGCCACCATAGCTATCATTACAGCAGTCCAATTGCGTAGGCATAATAATTATAGTGTTTTTCTCATCTGCCATTCCTCATATGCTACACCTCTCTAGAAGCAAACAGAACTTTTATACGATTATGGGACCCATATTCAGTGCCTTTTAACCTACCACTGAAAGATATCACCTTACAAAACGCTTTCATCACTCCTATAACACAGCATGATAATAAGTGGGCACAACCCGATAGAATTGCTTTTCATTCACCATAGCATGCATTCAATCCATATATACACTGTTATATTTTTCTCCAATCAGAGATGCTTCGCACCCGTTTGTTTATTGCGGTTACTATGCTAAGTGCTGTTTCCAAATCTCGGCGCAAGGGCCAGATGGTTCCACTGTTGCACCTTTATGTGTAGTTACACTTGTCTACCTTCCTTGAACGGTTCTGTAGCTCTCTTCCAAGTTATTTTA
Organism: Fennellomyces sp. T-0311; assembly: GCA_025266875.1. Taxonomy (NCBI): domain Eukaryota; kingdom Fungi; phylum Mucoromycota; class Mucoromycetes; order Mucorales; family Lichtheimiaceae; genus Fennellomyces; species Fennellomyces sp. T-0311. Next base: position 749,676 of record JALLLT010000003.1, on the reverse strand, counting down.
TTGTAGATTCAGGAGTATCTAACATAGCAGGACGCTTTTTTATAAGTATGCAAGACCCTAGGTAAGGCACCGCGTAGATTTCCAGGTCTCAAACAATCTGCGAAATTTCGTCGATCTTTGTTATTGTGATAAAAAAAAAAGAGAGTTCTCTTTACTTTGAAAAGAACTACAAGCGTTAAGGTTTTTGAAACGCTTTGTACTCATGCCGGGGTAACCTTACCATATATGACGAGGTCAAGCCAAACTGTCATGTTCAAGTGATTCTATCCGTACAACAAAGGCTTGTAAACAGCTATTGCGCCATCGCCTAACGCTAAAATACAAAAATCTCCTTACTTTTTTTTCTTTTACCTTTTGTACTAGACTGTTTGCAGTATTTCGGTGCTACTTTTTCACGCGTGCCGCATCGTCTTCTAGAGGCCCATTGTATCGATTCATCGACAGTACGTATATACTTTACTTTTCAGTAAGAGTGGTGCAATGATAACGATCATTGATCTACAACAGACTCTCACGGTACTTCTGAATTCTGCATTACTCTCGGTAACGTTCACCGGTGCATTATAAAAACCGAAGTATTCCACAATGCAATTTCTAGTGTCACCTTCCTAGTTCTTTCCAGTCGAACAAATTGAGGCCAAAGTTTCATATATGCACTGTTTTGCTTTCACTCTTTGAATTGCATATTAATAGCAATTCTTTATCATCCAATGATATAAGTTTCCAATCGTATGGATACGCGCTACGTTTCATTTTTGTCTTCTTCCGAATGCACCAAGTGTAAGCTACATGTCAGTCAGGTGGCACTCTCCAAAGAAAGCAAACAAATGTGAACTAATAAAAATAGAGTTAAAAAAGAAGCTTTTCCGGATCTGGCAGAGGTGCCACTCTAACCCAGGTAATAGGACTATTTCATAGACACGAACTTTGTATTACCAAAACCCCGCAACCGTTTAAATTCTTCAAGTTGTGTGTACATACAGAAAAAGAATAGAGTAGATGGTCGTATCTTCCTCTAAAGCATTACGTACTGCACCGCAAATAATATTACAAGTACTAGAGAAAACAAATGCTTACATGCGTAGGTAAATGCGCAAAAATGAAGGATAATATGACGTATTTACGTGCTGTGATGGGGCTTATGTATATGGAATAATGCAATGACTCTCGCCAAGAATTTGGTCGGTCTAGAACCCAAGACATTTCAAAGGAACATATTTCGTGTTAACGAATCTTTGTGATCTTTGTCTGGGGTTGTGGTATTATATAGTCGAATGAAAAAAATACGAGGGGCCCGGAATTTACGTTGTATTAAAGACAAAACAGTTCTCTTCTTGAAAATCTCGTACGTATAAATGTTATGTAGACGTACGTATATATACTTTGGTGCGTCATACGTAACAATGGGATTTATGGCTGAGAACACAGCTTATTAGCTTGAATATATGATATTAGATCAGTTTCCACAATGGATATGTAAATGTCAATGTACGCAATCATAGCTTAAAGAAAGCGGTTGATACACCAACTCATTGACTTTGTTCCAATTCTTAATGGATATCACGCTCCAAACTTAGATACTCGCTAACATACGCAACAACTATTATGAGTGCCCTCACCAAAGGGGACTGTTCAACATTACCTATCTCTATGGCACTATATATTTACGAACAAAACGGATTTAACAGAGGAAGTATATATTGCCCCTCCCCCTTTGAAATTAAAAATAGAAAGTAAAAATTAACTGCAGTAGATCGTGTTCAAGCCACTACGTGCCTGACAAGTGTCAATGAGATTTTTTTTTTATCAAGAATCAGATCCCTGGGTTCCATACATATGCTCTTGGTACCTGCGAATATGTTCCATATGACCAAGGTAGTACTGGATTAGATCTGGAAAAGCATTCGTTACGGTCTATTTTTACCCAGCAATTACTTATTATTTGGAGATAACACCTGACTGACAAGCAGCTACCGGGCACCCCGGAAGAGAGCGAAAATGAAAGTAGCACTGCGGTGCCTAGAATATTGCCATTTAACTGGATGGTTGGAGATCATTTTATTATTACGTGATTACTAGAGTGAAAAAAATGTAGTATGTAAGACTATGAGCTAACCTGCTCGGGTGAAAAGGTAATAAAATGGCAACGTAAGAATTCCCCTTGGATAATTGTATCTTAAAACACAACGGCATATACTGCCGAGAGTAATACGCAGGCCAAAATCGCCTGAGTCTGTCGTAGGTCAACAATACGTGCCATTGCATCACTAGTGTGCGATGCAGTTGTTGACGATGGAGCGTGTGTTAATGTTGCTGATGAACTGATACTAGCGCTTGTAGAAGAAGGTAGAGCACTCGTTGATGATCTGAAAAAATGTCACGCCACAAATAGTTCAGTATAAAATGTAAGAGAAGAGATTTTTAACCTACGGAGCATTAGCGCTGGCTATGGCACAGTAATTCTGTACAAGCCCTTGTTGCGTTGCACGGGATGGATCACTTGGGCAATTGTCCCAGCATGACAGTTTGGCTTGATTCCACTATAGATGATAAAGTTACATGAGTACAAAGCACTTTAAAAGTCGCATGCGCCAACATACCTTGCAAAGACAGGAAAATTCTGTTTTGTTATAATAAAGATCGACGTTATTACATCATATCATGCCCGAGAAAATATACTGCAGTGACTTACCTTGATCCTTGCATGTTTTAAGATATATGTCTTGGTCTGTCAAGCATTGGTTGAAACTATGTCAAAAATCGGAATAGTGAGTTTTCGAGTCTTAATCTATGAATACAAGTGTAACGATACATACACAGTTGCAGCAGTGCAACCAGCTGGTGCTTGCGCCGCAACTAGGTTAGTACTGCTCAGCATAACAGCCACAAGAAGATAGCCAAACAAGCCAGATTGAGCGGGAGAATATGAGGACTTCATGTGTAAGAGGGTATAATGGTAAAAAAAAAAGTGAGAATTCGTTGTTGATTCAGTCCCTTTTATATCGCAAAAACGGGGTGGGGAGGTGGTTTAATATTTCGCTGTTAAAAAAATCCAATCCAGGGGTTTAACGATAAAAATGAAAAAGGAGTAATGCAATCAATCATCCAATGGTACAACTTTTCCAGGGATTCTTGACGTGTTTTGCAGGGTAATGCTTCTTTTGGCGGTACCTGTTATCATTTTTTTGGGGAACACTCAGGGGAAATAACGCTGTCATTCAACAACACAAGGCTCTACTTTATTTTTTATGGAGGAGTGGTGTATATATTTGGTAAAAATAGGGGCTACCAGCAAACAACCTCTTTTAAAGAGTAAACCCGGTGAAGTTTGTTGTGAACTGCCAACCTAGTTCAGCATATATGCGAACACCGCATAATGAGCAAAATCTGAACAAAATCTAGCTTAGTGTAATGCCTTTACATACGTGTTCCATTTTCGATGACAGTCCGCATAGAAGTTCCGTTTTCTTAGAAAGTTGAGGCAGGAGGACGCCTGCAGACGGATGAGAAAACAGTTCTAGCTTACCGAAACCACTCCTGATTGGAGCATGTATAGTCTTTCAGAACAGTGGCGGTTCTGGCTTCTTTAGCAGTAGCTGGTGATACATTGTTTACAGATCGATTAGTTACAATAAAATGAGCATGACACATGTTACTCCATTTTTATGACTGACGTACCATGCTTTACTAAAATTGACTATATTTCTCTCTGCGTTCCTCCCGCACCAGGGCTTATGATTTCACGTTATGGTTTATCTGTAATCAAGCCCTATTGCTATCCTGGCTAATTTTGTTTTGAACTGTTTTTTTTTTGCCGATGGTTTTTTTTTTAGTTATACTATTTTACTTCTTTAGGCCCATTATTCTTGAATCTTCGTTCATTAATCCAGTAAGCTGGGTCTTCTGATGCAGGCGCCTGATTGTTTTCTTTTAATTCCGAGGCTCACCCCTGTCAACTTTATTGATAGATGATACATACCTCGAGTAATGCACCATCACGATTTGCTTAAGAACATAATTACCCCAAAGATATTCGTTGTTTATCGGCTTAGCTGCTTTGCTTGTACATTGTCCTAGGGTACCTTTTTTAAAAGGAAGATGGTGCTACATCTATCAAAGGCTGTGATTGAACTTGCTAGAGCAGCTGACCATGAGTTACAGAATTTACTTATACGTATGAGTAACTTTTGCGATATAGATGTGTCGCAAATCAATGTGTAAATAAAGTAAGCTAGATGGGCTACAACCTTGCATAAGTTCTAAACAATGTGTGATCAGTATCTATGTGAGCCCTGAAAGCGAAACTCTTACTGGCGTTAAAAAAGCAGCATGATGCGGACAACTTGGCTCGTTATGTACAATGGACATGTATAGGTGGGTGAATACAGCGAGAATAAGCACGTACAAGGACACATATCAGACTTATGTTATGGTACGTACGTAGAACCAGTCTATAATAATCGCCTATCATCTTCTGATAAGCAAAGAAATACTAGGAGATATGATTCGTAAATTTTTCATTTGTAATAAATAGTGCTTTGGATATACGTATAACTATGATGGACTATATTTAAGCGTCATATCTTATGTCCCATTCTTCCAGTTTCCATTTGAAAAGTTAACGTTGATTTTTCGTGCATGCATTAGCACCCGCGATTCAGTTGCCAAGCATTTCTTATTTCAATCCCGTACCATCCCAATAAAAAAAATAAACTTTGACCCTGTCAGTGCATTATGTTTACAAGGCTTATTGAAAATAGGAATTCTCTGAGATGACTGGAGATACGGTGGAAGTGATTATAATGCGCTTTGAGGGATCATTGCAATTTATTTGCCACAATCATGACGATGTCAGCAGATATCGCTTTCGCAAGAGTCTTATTGGCAGGTGTGGTTTTAAAGTACCTCTTATTTTGGTAATTTAAGCTAAACCACCTTTCTTAGGCGTTGCGAAGGATCCAACCACATCAATCTTGGTTGTAAGGAAAACCAAAGCGACAAGGCGAAATAATCGCGATGCAACTTTTCTACAAGTACCTTGAGCATTAGAGTCATAGTCGAAGATGATATATATTATATACAGTTAGGAGCGATGGTCATCAGTAAATTTGATGGACGACCTGCAAAGGCTGTAAGTTGATTGATAATGACATTTGGTTCTCAACTATCGAAATTGGCAGAGTATATCGTAATCGGTTGTTATCGAGCGAGCTTTCTTGTTTTCAGCCAACGATCTTGCCTTTCGCATGGAAGTTATATTAAGTATCGTTATCATTTATATGCTATTCTTTCCCACATCGAAGTTGACTGACGTCCACCAAGACTTGAACCCTCTCTCACACCGATGGACAGTGACGACGTGATCAATGCGTTCAACACTCTGTATACGCTAATCAGCTTAGGTCCACCATGGTCTGCTTATACGGTGTCAAGTATGTGAGAATACTTTATGTTTGGTGGAGGCAGTGATGTTAGCGCTGGATTTCCTTTTTCGGAATGGTTGACTCGCAATAAATGAAAATCCGGGTTGATCTGCCTCTTCTGTACATTCAGCATAGTTCGAAAAAGCCGCTTGCCTGCGGCTTTTCATAATGATCGATGTATCTAGCAGCTGAACACCAGCAAACGGATACTGTGGGTATATCTCACAGTCAATGTTCAGTACATCAGTAGAACAACATTCGCTTCGATGGAACCATCATTTGTAACTGAGCGCTGTACGACCTAATCCTTGAGCTTCCACAAAAGCTTGTAGTAGTGTAAAGTCACCCTTTGTCCAATGAACTTAGCGTACATATGTTCTTAGTTGGCACCGGTGCCTTGGCGCGATGGTTGGACAGCTAAATAGCTTTTAAGGGCTGGTAATGAGGCTTGCAAAGAAGCGAATATATTTTCGAACGTGGAACAGGTTGTTGTGGTGGATCCGGTGGCGAACGGCAGAATCCAATCTTCTCGTTCTACAAAACCCGGAAGAAAAGAGATCATCTACGTTTGATCGGTGGGCACGATCATTATCTACAGCCCACAAATAAACGGTACCAATCGCGTCGAGATCAAATGGTGATCAATATTACTCCTCCGGATAGATCACAGTCGTACAAGCATTTCATTTCACTGGGTTCTGATCTGAATAAGCCAGCCTGAGTTGTTATCAGAACCTCCAAAGTCACATCTTGTCCGGATCTGCAGCTCCTGTGCAACACCAGCTTGCTCTTCGACCACAATGGATTCTATTGAACGAGAAGTTACCAATTACATGGTCTCTACGGGCGATTCCTCGGCCGAGGCAATCCAGGCTGCTGATAATATTATTCATGGTAAACTTACCTTGACACTTAACGCATTTTCCATGTATTTTTTTTTCGTGTGGATCGCTCAACGTGTTTTATACAGCCGTCAACACAGCTTCGGTTCAGGCGAATTTACTTCAGTTGATTCAGTCCATGGAAGAATATTTGACGAGCGACGACGATCAAATCCGTGCAAAAGGTACGATCAACATATGATTAGAAATCAAAACTGATCGATTCTCTCCTCTGTCAGCTACGGGTCTTTTATCGCATACTTTACACAAGTGCAACCAACATAGTCTTAATGAGGCAGCAGGTAAAAGAAGCGATTAATGGCTATGGATAGGGATTCTGATATATATCACTATGCAGTTTCGGTTTTGGTCGATTTCTACTGCGATAGACTGACCGATCGAACTTGTGTACCAAACCTTTTGGAAGGATTGGTGGCTCTGACGGATTCGGAAAACTTTAGTGGAACAAATGCGGTAACCACAGCAACGAGGTAAATGAGGGAAGAATATAAAGAGAGAGCGATGTAGCTCATGAGCCGGATAGAATCTTTGAGCGAGTCGATATCCAACGCTTCCCCCAGGCAACCCGACACACCGCGTTTCATATCTTTAGCAACCTCATGGATAGACATCTATCTGGTAAATGATAACGTCAGTATAATCAATTGGGCATTCCTAACACCATATACGTTGTAGCATTAAAGGCAATCAACAATGAATTTGTGTATGGATTCACTCAGGCTATGGATGGCGAAAAGGATCCGCGAAATCTGATGAGCGCATTCACGCTCGTGAAAGAGATCGTTCAGCATTTTGATATTGGTGCTCACGTGGAGGTATTGTGTGATGCTCATACTGCGCTATTCATCAGATATTTATGTAGTGTTTCTAGGATATTTTTGAAGTGACATTCTGCTACTTCCCTATTACGTTCAAGCCACCTCCAGATGACCCATATGGTATCACTGCTGACGATCTGAAGCAGAACCTTCGGTAAGGCTCGGAATTTATTCGGAATGGTGGATATGTTGTTAATGTTGTGAGTGTAGTCAATGCATTTCAGCCACCGGTCTTTTCGCTAAACTTGCTGTTCCTCTCATTTTGGAAAAATTGTCGTCGACCTCTGGTAGTGCAAAGGTAAATACAATGGTGGATACAAATTACATGTACTTATTACTATGATAACAGAAAGATTCCATGGAAACATTGGCGGCCTGTGCACCTGTATATGGTGCAAATGTGTTGCTACCTGTCACTGATGAAATATTTGATGCTTTGAAAGTTGAGGTACTGTAATTGATAATATGATTTGATTTATTGGTAGTAACACTGCGTCTTTTAGGTTTTTCATTCTACCGATGCAGCACTGGAAGATGCAGCACTTGTGGCGATTGAAAGCGTGGTTGCTACGCTGAGTGCTGGCCTTGCTGTAAATAATGGTGAAACAATTGAAAAGACCTTGAAGCCATTGGTTGTGGAATGTATCGCAAATCTGAAAGAGCCAGAATTGAAGAATGCCAAGCCAGCTGGACGTATTCTGCGTGCTGCATCCGCTGCCTCATGTAAGTTATATATCTTCGAGAAATTCACTCCGCTGACACTTGGATAATAGATGCTGCTTGTGCTTCAATCGTTAATGCCGTGGTTCCATTGTTGCTGCGTCAGTACCGGGAAACTGAAGTTACTCCTCGTCGCAAGGCAATTATGGATGTTATCCTTGAATTCCTCGAAGCCAGCAAAAGCTTATACGGCTCGGCGGATGGTGATGTGGATAGTGGGTATTATTTGACTTGGTGCTGTGTATCACAGACTAACGATTTGTAGTGGATCAAACTGAGGTTTCTCCACTGATTACGTATAAAGATCGTTTCTTCGGCATGTTTGAATCTGCGCTCATGGCATCAAACGAATACAACGGTCTTCGATTATCTGGCCTGAAAGGATTGGAATTGATGGTTTTGTCCAAGCACTATTTGTCTCAGGATGAGGTAAGCGTTTTTTTAAAAGCAAAGTAAATACAAGAGCTAACAGTTACGTGCTTTTAGCGTGGGATTGCTGTTCAATCGTTCAACAAGATTCTCTTGGAAGAAAATGAAGAGGAATTAAGGTATTTTTTACACATCTAGTTATCATTATTCTTGCTAATCATATGTACAGAGCTGCTGCTTTGGGATCACTGAAAGCCATCTCTCAATTTGATACCAAATATCTTGTGGAACAAACGGTCCCATCTCTCATGGGCTCTCTACCGGAATCAGCGGAACAGAGGCAAACTATTGGCTACAAGCAGACCCTGATTGCATTGAAGGTGCTATGTCCCGAACCGTCTCTGTTCAAGGCAGTCATTCCACCACTGCTTCAAAAATTCGATACCGTTTGCACAAATGGTATGAAAGCAGGAACTTTGATAACGACGGATTTTAACTTTAACATTTCAGACAAAAGTTCCACATACCCCTGCGCAATCCTCCAGACCCTGTTGGCTATTTTCGAAGTCAAGGTTGCCGAGAAGCACGATGATGTTGCGCCATGTATCGATACGGTTGTTCCACACCTTACTGCTGCCGCCATCAATGTTTCCCTGGATGCAACAAAGAGTCAAATGATCTTGTCGAAAGACGTTTTGGAAAATATTGCTCTGATTGTCATGATTGTGGCCGAAAGCCTCAAGTCTGAGTAAGTTAAACCATATGCGCAGCGAAAGGTGTATCTGACATATCGCAGTGCGCAGAAGGCATATATTGATCGCATGTTCCAATTATACCTTCATGGGGATCTCTCACAAGCTAATATCACAGCATCTGGTTTTGCGCCGCTCAAGGTAAGCGTTGCATTTATTACATAGTTTGTAGAAGCTAAGTAGTGCCGGAAATAGGATGAATCATCGGCAGCGCAAAAGTCAACAACTCAACTATTTGCAGCTGCCATTGCTGCATGCCGAAGAGATGTAAGTGGTGTCACTCTGGTATTGATTCATTCTAATGTATATATATAGGTATCATTCCCTGTCGCCAGCACCGAAGAGTTCATAAATCAACTTGCTGATATAGCTTTAAGATCCAACAACGAGACTCAACGACTGTCGCTTGTACGGATTATTGGCTCGCTTATCAACAAATGGCGTGATGGTAATATATACTTTGTTGATGTAGTTTATGGATGGTTTCTCTGACTGAAATCTGTAGCTACTGCATCTGCCAAATTTGTCGAATCTTTGGCTGCTAGATTGGAGGGTATCATTTCACAAGGTGGTGTAAATTACTTGAACGCGTTAGACATTTACCTGTGGGTACGTGATTATCCGATAGTTACTTGAACAAATTGCGCCAGATGTTCATTTGGAGCATTTGTATAGGCCACGAAAGCGTTGGTACTGCGAGCCCACGCATTGGGTTACAAGATGACTGATGCTGTTATCTCATGGTGTGCCAACACAAACCTGGGCAAAGAAGCATCCCAAGGCTTCGATATTATTATTGGTGATGATGATTTAGCACTCAACAAGGGAGCATTTGCAATCATGACAGTAAGGCAAACTTGAATTAGAGTGTAGTACCAGTACTAATTCATCGTGAATAGATCTTGTACAAACAGCGGTTCTTTGCTGCTTGTCTGCCTAAACTTGTAGACGGCTTCCGCACTTCATCTAACGGTATCTCTTTCAAAGCTTTTTTGAAAAAAAGTAAGCCTATTAAGCCGTTATTTTTGTTAGACATCAAGCACAACTACCTCATTGCTCTTTCATATCTGCTTAAGAATGTACCAAAGCAGATTCTTCTCAACGAGTTGCCACCGGTATGCACCTAATACAGTAAAATATATTATATCTGTGCTAACCGTAAACAAATAGCTTGTACCACTTCTCATCGAATCTCTGTCTTTACCAGACAGCACACTCAAGGTTTCTACGTTGGATACGTTCCGACTTGCCATTGCTGAGGCACCAGACGCTATCAGTCCACATGTTCGATCCATAATTCGTGCATTGCTGGAACTATTAGAGAATCAGCGACAAAACCCAATGGAAGTCCGAATCGCGGTCCTCAAATGCCTGGCTCAATTCCCTACTGGTCTTCCTAATGATGTGTTGCAGCCACATGTTCGTTTCGTGACAAAGCAACTTGTCAAGCCATTAGATGATAAAAAGCGACTCGTCCGAAGAGAAGCAGTTGAATGTAGAGCCAAATGGTAAAGTATAATTCAACTCTTGTCAACGGATGCTTTGGCTAACTTTGGATTCTAGGTACACCATTGGTGCTTAAAAAGTATGCAAATACTCACACACCCGGAAATAAATTGTAGTATATAGTACGGCGATATATAAACTTTTTTTCTTGAAATATAGTCCTTTTTTTTGTTTATTTGTCAAGCCAGTTCTCACAGTACCCGGCATGTGTAACATTTAGTTTAGGCAGAGACGGAGGACCCATTTTCCAGTGTTACGTAAAAAAGAAAAGTATAGTACGGTTTGGCGTTTTAATGCTGCAATAAAAGCAAAAGTGATCTATATACAAAGGATGTACTCTTTTTTATACAAAAGGGTAGAGAGATGATGATGGAAGGAAGAAAGTGAAGGTGTGGGGCATTAGGTGGATATGATATGTGATGATAAACAAAGAATTTACGAAGAAGTGGCGACTGCAATGGGAGTTGCAGTAGCCGCAGCTTGTCGCTGCTGCTCCTTCTTCTTCTTGGCAGCTACGAAAGCTGCGCGCATCTTGAAATAGTCCTGGTGCATGCCGCATTCGGTCTTTTCTTTGCCGCTCCAACGACCCGATCGCTCATCGTTTTCGTCGACAGGCTTCTTGGTAGAGTGCCAATCACCGATTGACCGGTAACCCTGGTCAACCAAAGCGTTGTAAGGGACCTCATTGGCGCGGATATAGGTCCAGACTTGCTTAAAGTCCCAGTAAGCGAGTGGGTTAAGCTTGATGAGACCGGTCGAATCAACTTCGAGAATGGGAATAGCGCCGCGGTCACCGTTTTGGCTTCGGCGACGACCGGTCATGATCGACTTGACTTGGAGTTGATCGTAAGCGCGTTGTGCGGGTTCAACCTTGACCAAATAATCGTATGTTGCTTCGTCATGTTCCCAAAGTTGTTCACCATGTTCGGCTTCCAAATCTTTGGCACTGTTGCAATCAACAGGTTTGTAAATGTTAAACTTTACATCGTACGTTTCTTCGCAGCGGCGAACAAGATCGATTGTTTCGTCGAAATGATACAGAGTGTCCAAGAAGATAAGTGGAATTAAGTGAGGTTGTTCGCGGTCAATGCTGATCTTGTTGATCATATCAAGAGAAACAAGACCTAATAATGGTGTGTTAATATTCATATATCTATTATTGAAAGTTGTCGGTTGATTTTTTACCTGTCAGGCCTAGCGCAGTGGTTTGGTGCAAGTTAGGAAGGTGGTCAATAGCCCACTCAATAATTTCGCGAGGCTCGAGTGTGCTCAAGTGTTCATTCAAATTCTTGAGAACTTCGGGAGTCAAATCAGCAGAAGACTGAATACGCGCGATAGTAGTGCTGACAGGCATGTTTGAATAAGATGATTATTTCCTTTGTGCTTACTGGGGTTCGATCTTTATATACGATCATGTCGGAATGGCGTGCTTTGGCCTCTCTAACCAATCCCAAAAATGGAAAATTGGATCTGGCATCGGCCAATCGCATTGTCTTGCAATGGTGTTATTGCGTTCATAACGCACGCCAATATGGATTTTTCATCTTGTTGGCCAACTGAGAATCAAATCAAGGGTCGATCGCGTTCCATCCGCGAAGTGTATATAATTACAAAGCAGATCCTTTGGCATGGAGGGTTCTTGAATGGGTTGTTTTGTTGCCAGGCCGTTTTCAATCTGCTTATTAAGTCCACAGCTTACTTAATAAATGTCCTTACCCGCCCTTGAATGCAGCGTTCTGCCTCTCTCATATTTCGCCTCTATAGCTTATCTTATCGTCTGCACATCAATCAGTGACTCACGGAACAATTGCGCTTCCCACCGAATAGCATCATCCACACAAACACTATTTGCTTAGTGACCAAAGAGTCATTTGCCAATCACACCCAATATCTTTACATTAGGACCATGTTTACACAAAGCATGCACTGATGTAGCTATGACTTGCAGAAATGAGCAAATTGTGCCCCCAACTAGATCTGGTTTCATGTACATCATATCAACGTTAAAATGACTTCATTAAATAGGCTCCCTTTCCATATCCTAGTGAAAAATGGATCTAGAACCCACTTCTTCCCGACACTAGAGTGTTCTTGAGATGTCGAATTCATTAAACACAGTTTGGAGGTCAATGTTCGACGACTTTTTCAACTGCCGCAGCATTTTTGCCTCTTTTCAATTGTTTACGAAAAAAATATGTCAAATTCGCCGGAGCAGCCAAAGGTCGACGAACATCTTCAAGAAAAGTACAAACGAAGATTGCATAGTCCAGCTTCATTGGCACCCAAATTACGCCAGCGACAAATTCATTTGTTGACATGGGCCATTTCGATTCGTAAGGGGTGCAAAGAACAGAAAAATTGAAAGGGTTTTTTTTCTAATGGAGACTGCTGTTTCACAAATAAGCGTTGTGCGGTTACGTCGTTTTGTTTGCTGACTTTGGACCTGAGGAACATTGCTTTTCCCCGGTAAGGCAGATCTTTTACGCTCCCAATGGTTCCTAATGTTTTCATTAGTTGCGTCGCTGGTTCAATGCCAAACGGAGTCAATTCTGGACTTTGACACCCCAGGAAGAGCAAGACCTCAGGAGCCAAGGACGCATGAAGTAATTCATGCTATTTATTTGATGCTCTTCTTGTTAAACTGTACATATATGTTCTATATTAAAGAATCTGACTGCACGCACATCGCTGTACTTTTTGCACATTTGATACGAAACCGATTAGGTTTCAGCTAACTACGTCTTTGTTCCAAACCATCACCAATCATTATGAACGTGGGGCAATACGCTTAGGCGGCTCCTCCGAAGCCTTCGTGTATATAAAGGCTCATGTATTGCCGGCTCTCTTTTTTTCTTCAAACCTCCCTTCTCTTCTTATCCCAAACAACATGTCCGCCGCCTCCAAGTTTATGAAGAACTGGTACCGTACCGAAATCATCCCTATCTACATCACCGTCGGTGGTGCCTGTGGCCTTGCAGGTTGGTACCTCACTCGTCTTGCCCGGTAAGTTTCGTTGATGTCTGCGTATGTACGTATATAAGAGAGAAGACTCATTGTTCATTGGTTATAGCGGCCCTGACGTTGTTTGGGATCGTCACCGCAACCCGTTCCCCTGGCAGAACATTGACCAAGGCACCCAAGTCAAGCTGATGACTGTCAACCAGCAGTTCGACAAGAAGTATTCCCGTGACCGTCTCTAAGCAGCAGGGCTGTGCCGTCACCTCTCATCACCACGCATTGTTTTTTTTCGTCATCCAAATAAAAGAATATTAGTATATTATTTAACCACAATCTGATTGAAAAGTGAAAAGAAAGGCAGTACTAAGTACACAACTAAAAGAAAGAGTTACATCACAAAATGGTTTGGGGAAAAGTGGGGGCGAGCTATATATAATGAATATATATCTAGCGAAAACGAGAGCCATGAGAGTGGAGCGAGAAGGAGAGAATATGATACTGCTAGATATACGAGGTTACTATATATATATATATATATATATATATATATATATATGTTACGTGGAAAAGTGAATATGTGCGCTAAAGACTTCTATGCGGTCTCCTTGGGCTGGTGTGGTTGCGGTGCCAGAGCAGTAGTAGGTGACGCTGTATGTGGAGAATCGTCTTGGTGGACCATGCTTTTGGATAGGTATACATATTCTTCCTTCTCTTTATCGTCGGCTGCTGTCTGTTCTTGCTGCGTTATCGGAGGCTGTTGATCGTCGTGGTTATCTTCGTGTTTTTCGGCGTCCGTCATCGTCTCGTCCCCATCTTCGTCGTGTTTGGAGTACACCTCGTTTTCCCTCTTGCTGCTATCCTGATCCTCGTCGCCTTCTGCTGTGCAATCCATCGGTGTGCCCGCGCTGGTCATCTGTTCCTCCTCCTCTTCCTCGTCCGAATCCCGTCCATCACTGACCGATTTTGCAGCCGCAGAATCGTCTTCGAGGTGCGATTCAGACGCAGATCCATCAACCGAAGGTGGACTGTGCGAAACTTCTATACCCTGCATTGGCGTGCCGACATGCTCTGCTTGTTGCCGTTCCCGGAGTCGCCGCTCATGCTGCAGACGTTCAGGGTCAACAAGATCCGTTACAAATGATCGAACGTCGGGGTCCTTGTCCAATGCCAAATGGTAGAGCGCTTGGTCAAGACTGTAGCCAGGTTGAGAGTCATGCTCTCCGATCATATCGGATAGAACCAAGTCAATGAGCTCTTGACGGTAAGCATCTATGGGCCGGGTTAATTTGTCAGGGAATTTAATGATGAATGGTCGTACCGTGGATTTGGATAGCACGGATTGTGCGTGAGGTGGCTATGCGGACATTCACGACTGGATCGTCGGCCAATGGGACGAGTCTTGGAAGGAAAAAGGATGCAAAGTCAGCGGCGCATATTCCAGCTTCCAACAAAACCCTGCAAATTTGTACAAATCTGTTGCACAGCAGCTGTTAGCAAAACACTAGCAACAATCACTCATGCATACATACATTAATCGACCACGGTAAGAAGTGGATCGCACAAACTCATCCAACTTTTCCATCACATGGTTCAAGAGTGCCAGCGCAAACTCCCGACGGCTATCGAAGCTATCTTCGTTCTCTTGTTCTGCCTGTGATAACGTTTCACCGTCTTCATCAACGGCACGTTTCACAATATCCAGGATAATCGGAAACTACAGAACCATAGCGCATTAGATTACTCATCGTGCACGCAACCATGGTACACTAACCGATTCCACGCCCGTCTCTCGAACAGCAGCAAACTCATCCTGACAAGCTCGAATCGCCAAAGGTAGAATATGTTCGACCACGCGTGCCGCATCAAACAGCAGTGCGATATCACGCAGTTGGCCAGCCAATATATCGCGCAGACGCCAATTTGTCATGACACCATCCCACACTTCCGCCAGAATCGGTATATACTCGTTGCGTGAGCTGACAGCCAAAGTGCCAAGGAATTCAGCCAAATGTTCCAATACACCTTGCTTGACATCGTCAAGATCCATCAAATAGAGTGCAAAGATCTGAACCAAGTCGCGCTCCGTGCGTTCTGGCCCAATGATCCGTGCGATTTCGTGCAATGAGTAAGCAAAAGTGCGTCGTACTTTGATTTGGTAATCCTTTGTCAAGCTCAGGTAGGTATCTTTTAGGTGGGAATCCCAGTAATCTGCACCAGCGGTCAACACCACCGCCGGGAAATTATACGCGCAAATGATTGCCCGATCGGTCTCGAGCTTGTACATTTGATTGGCAGATGCGCTCGGACCAAGTGATAGGAAAAACTCGAGTAACGGTTCTGGTACCTATTAGAGTGCGCCTCATTACTAATTACGTTGCGTCTTTGTGCTAG
Source organism: Fennellomyces sp. T-0311 (assembly GCA_025266875.1). Classification (NCBI taxonomy): domain Eukaryota; kingdom Fungi; phylum Mucoromycota; class Mucoromycetes; order Mucorales; family Lichtheimiaceae; genus Fennellomyces; species Fennellomyces sp. T-0311. The sequence continues at coordinate 733,837 of JALLLT010000003.1, read as the reverse complement.
AACAAAAATGTTACCTTGCCAGGCTTTCCAGTGGTCTCCCAGTCTTCGGGTAGAAACTTTGCTATTAATTCACCAATAATTTCCGCCATTGTGTTGCGTACGTTCCGTGAAACGTCGTTTCTGAATAACTTTACACCTTCCACAGCAATCCGGGTTTGGACATCTTCGGGCAATATACTGCATAAAAGCGGTAAGGTTAGAACACACGAACGTCGTACGTGCCAAATGGTATCCCGTGCGAAATTAAGATAAAGCGGGAGCTGCGAGGAACAAAATGAGTAAAAAGAGAACACTTCAAACACTGACCACTTTACCAATCGATCCATGGCAACTTGAGGATCAATCACCGTTGCCAGGCTCCCAACAGCTGCAGCAGCCTCCTTCCGTACGTAAAACATCTGATCATTTGCCATTCGTTCCACAAGAGGAAGACACCGTTCGACGCATCGTTCTGGTCCCAGCATACTTGCAATTGCAGAGATAAGCTGTCAATAAACAAACATTAGTTTACAGTACATGGGGCGCTTTACCACATGACGTTTACCGAAAGGCACATCATCTTTGCAAGATTGATTTCACCGGAATCAACTTCATCAGCTGATGGATGATGGCTCATGAATCCTGATGCTTCATCGTAAGGGGAAACGCCATCCCGTCCTTCCTGGGACTGATCATGGTCTGGTTGCCGAGTCTTGCCATCCACAATTGCCATAAGCCCCAAAGCCACGCCCTCGAATATTTCAACGTCCAACAGTTTGCTATACAACTCCTCATCCTCTGTCCCCTTCGCTGCGGCCAATTCGGTTGCAACGGATGCAATGCACTGCTGACCCGCACCCGCTAGAGTCGAGTTTTGGTCAAGGAGGAACTCAATCAAAAGTGGGGCAAACACGTGTTGAGGTATATGCAGTGTTGATCCGTCACTAGGCTTGTTGTCATCTGCTAACGATGCAGATAGTCTTCGACTACCGCTTGGCGACGAGGCTGCATCCGAATCAGTCGAGTAAGAGGTGGTGGGCGATACTTTTTGACTTTCGCTATCGTCATCAATGTGTTCCATGCTCTTTTCCTCTTCCTTCTTGTCGGGTTGGGCAGCTGGCGACTCTTCCGTAGGCGTATCGACAGCAGGTGCTGGGACTGAGATAGTGTCCAACTCTTCATGTTGCACCAGCGTGGCAGGTTGGATACCTTTCTCTTCTGGTTCTTGTTGTGCGGATGATCTTCGTTCGCTGGTAGCCGGCGACTCAAGCAGAGGTGGCGCATTCTAAGGTTATCTGATTAAGCACCCTGATTTATCTTCTCTTTTCTTATCTGTGCGCTTACTGTGTAGTAGAACATGATGATCTTGTCGAGCTCATTCACAAACGTTTCTCGGACAGTGTCATCTGGATCGGTACCGATCTTCAGCACCATGGGAAGCACGTAGTTGACTGCCTCCGACACGCTGATCTCGTAAATCGTGTTGGACAGCTCCTTCGCAACCAGCATTCTGATAACGGTGCGGATTAGCATGACTGTATCACTCTCTTCCTCTCCTTCTTTACCTATGGATCATCATATCACTCTTGTTGAACATGTAGATACGTTCCATAGCTGTTAGCGAGTCATCCATTATTAATTCATCCTCCAGATCATCGGCGGCGACCTCTGCAAACGAACCGTTAGTGAGTCACCTCTGGGCGACGTTGGCTGCTGGACTTACCCTCTGACATGACTTGTAGTAATGAGTCTGTGCTGTATCCTTCCGCGGGTGTGGGTTCAGAGTATTCACCTTGACCTTGGTATTCTCCGGGATGTTCATCATACTCTTTGCTCTGCTCTGTCACTTTGACCGTCTCGTTCGCCCCCTTATCATCATCGGCCGGACTATCTGGGTTGCTATGGTGGGTATTGTTCTCGAGTGCTCGACTATCGGGAGTTGCTATGCCGTTAAATGATGGTGCTTCGTTGTTGTGTGTGAGCGGCAAATCTTCGGTGCGGCGATGCTCCGTCACATTGGTCTTTGGCGTTTCGGGCGCTGGCCCTTTGGCCTTTTCTTCTTCTGTTGCAAAGACAGCATTGTTCGTGTTAAAGTCATCGTGCTCGTCCGTGAAATCGAAGCCGAGGTCTACAACTCAAAGTCAGCCTTCTGATAGCGACAAACACTGTTTCAGAAAAAAAGAAGTATGGAAGAAAGTAAAACGGTGTCTGACTCCTTTCATTTCGGACTTGGGCGATTGATAACCACGATGCCCAAGGAGCAGGCAGCGAGATAAGATAGCATGAAGAGTAGTGGACAATTACCAGCCATTGCGATTCTTTAGAGCTATAAAAATGTTGGTATAGCAAAGAGGGGTGTGTTGTGTTGCTGTACGTGTAATTTGTTTCGATTGGAATTGTGTTACTAAAGGAGAGAGGTACCGAAGAACACGATCAGCATTCGTCTTGTGGTCAAAATGCAACACTGAAGAAAAAAAAAGAGATGTACAGAGAGTCTTGTGAGATGAACACTTTCGTGAAAGAAGAACAGAGCGACCACCACTGGCTAACATTGCTTTCACTGCTGTGACTGCTCCATTGTTGGCCATGGATCCGGTAGATGACACACCTTGCCTGTCGCTCCCGTCCATTCCATCGCTGCAGAGCCGGCGGTCAGGCGGATGGGCTGACGGGCTGGATCATTTACGGGTTGGGTGGGCAGACGCGTATTGTTACTTATGGACACGATCGGAGGGTGTGCTTCATGATCTCCGCTTTTGTGTGCAGTGTGCATTGACCGAACCTATCTCGCCCATCCTCCTTTCGGCACCCCTTGTCAGTAGCGCTTTACGGCTTAGCATTGTACAGAGGAGATCGGCGCCGTTACTTGTCAGGCCGATCATTGAAATATGGCCATACAGTGTCTCTCCTTAATGTAATAAAGCGAGCGAGGACCCGTTCACCTGACGCAGCACATTAATGGCATTACGTTTACACCGCCAATTTATTCCCATCTCGGCCCAGTTCCACTTGGCTCAAGCCGGAAAGGAAAAGCAAGTACTTGACCTGACTCGCATTTTTCAGGGCGACTGTTTTCAGTGACTCATCGCCACGACAGTTTCAGATTGTGGTCGTGTTTCAGGCCACCGACGACATTATCGCCATGCCTATACGTAATTCGAGCTGTTGGGAGCTCACATGGATACGCGATAATCCAAACCCTTTTCTGCTTGTGCGACCAGCCATTAATGCCTTTTTACAGCGTGAGATCCATGTAACCGCTACCTTCACGTGTCCATGGCGGTTTCCGCGTATTCAATTTCAACTCTCCTTACTTGGTATTTTTTCCCAAACCGAACGCTTTCACAATGAACGAAAACATGGATCTATTTCGCAGAATCATCCAAAAGCGATTGCCACCGAATAAAACACTAGACCCATTCATCGAACACGCGGTATATAATGATTGACTTGGTATGTTTTTTTCGCGACCATTAATAAGCCATGTCAGATCTTTCTCGATTACGTTCTGTTCTTGGAGCGATTGGCAGAAGAATCAACCAAGAATGTTGAGGATAGTAAGCAAATGGGTCGAAGTAATAGGCAAAGCAAAATCAAAGAAAGCAATGTCAGTCAAGTTACCCAGGTAAGTGCTTTTCGACATTTGGCTAAGCACAGAAACTCAAGTTGCTATTGTTTGTTAGACGGTACTGGAAGAGTTCCGCGGCTAGACACGATCCATGTACATATTCTATCACTTGTATATATATACCCCACGGTGTTTGATGCGTTGATTTGTATCATCGGCACGATAGACGTGATTTAGCGTTTGTGATGGAAAAGGACTCCCCTCACGCGTTTGTATTGATCCTTTCATCTGTCGTCACTTTGGGTCCACGTACTCCTATCGGATCTTCCGTGTCATCTGGAGATCTCGCGTATTATAAAAAAAACCACAAAAGTAAGCGTTTTATTCCAAGAAAAACTAGATGAAAGCGGCATCAATTAAAGTGGACTCGTAAGACATATATATCTTCATTGTGTCGTGTTGGCTTTTGTTTCGCGCAACTCCTAACTGCACGTGGACAAGCTGTGTGTTTCGTGGGACAGAAAAAATAAGGGGTTGCCGAGGTGAAGATTAAAAAACCAAATCTATATCATATTTATCCTAGGCGGGAAACTTATTACATCCACAACCATGACAACAAATGGTTATATTACGTGTTTTTCTACTGTATTGCACAACGCTGTCGTCTTTGCCCCTCATTTGCCTTCTGTCGTTCGGTCAATTGAAAGTGTCGTCAATAGCTAACGTATCTTTAGTCAAACTTCTTGTAATAATGCAGGGTGACAGCACTGCTACTCAGTTTACTGTTGTTGTCAAGGGGATTTACTTCTTTAGAATCACAGCAAAGAAAGATTTTGATAGGGAGAAGCTTTTTTTTTGTTTCCCGCGTTTTGATGATTGATGATAAATAAAAACGGAGTATTACCGTCACTCTTTTCATTTTACTCTTCTTTCTTAGTCACTCATTCTTGTCGTAGTATCTTTAATATCTAATCTCTATTTCTCTTTCTCTTTCTCTCTCTCTCTCTTCTGTCACTTTTTCTTTATATATTAACCCCTTCTTTATAATCTTCATTTTACCATGCCAAAGTCAAGACACGATGGTGTTGCCCATATCACGCTACTAGTGCTGATACAATGGATCAGCATTGCTGTCATCATCCTTAATGCGTTCTCACTGAGCACATCAAGTGAAGCCAATCAAGGGCTCATTGCACCCCGATCGGGTCCGCAAGACTTTTTACTTCTTATCCTGGGTTCGGTATCATTACTCGGATCATCGCTACTGCTATGCCTTCATCTCCATGTCTACTTTCAACTCATTGGGGATCGTCCATATGCGCCATCAAAGGCAATCCTAGGCATGGAAATGGCTGTTGGCGTCATTCTTATAGGACTATGGGCTTCAGCAACATCCATCATTGTCACTAATTTTCAAGGTTAGTACGGAAAAACATATCAACGAACATGTGATGATAACAAAGACTAACCTTTTAACAGTTTCATCACCTTGCACTAACTCGAAATTTGTGGAGCATTATGGCCAAGCATGCGACTTGCTCAGTAATGCCATCATTCTTGGTAAGTGTTGTGCGACAAACAGAAAAGAGGTCCTTATGATGCTTTTTTTTTCCGGAATAGCTTTTGTTGCTATTGCCGCATGGTTGTTGGTCATACTTGCTGCATTGTTTACAATGACTCGATCGTCCATGCACTCATCCGCAACAGTTTTCACAGTTGAATGTCCAGTATATACAACACAACCACCGAGCATGTATACCATTTACACGACGGGCGGCAAGTCATCAACAACACAGTCTTTTCAGAAACCTTCCTATCCATCTGCAACTGTGTCAAAGCCAGTACATTATGATTATGACGCATATGATGCACCAAAATCCCATGAAAAATCTCGTGGAGCAGTAAAGAGCTGGTGTTCCGAGTATTCGACAGCGTCCACTGCGACACTTGGTGAATATAACAGTGCATCTGCAACACTTGGTGATCTTCCACGGATTCAAGAAGGAATGTCTTGTATGGATTTGACATTTGCGCCGCAATCTTATGAAGAAAAGAAGACCTATCTACAATAATCTTGTTTGAAGTATACTTTTTCAAGTATTTTTTGGCTTTAAATTGCCAAGTAGTTATTTTTTTAGTAGTTCTAGCCGAAAATGTTACGGCGTAGTTTGTTATGATGACTCCCCACTCCTTACGTTCTTTCCTTTGTTTTACGTATATACTTTCCCCGATTTTCTACTTAGTCTGCTGCTCATAATTATGGTTCATCTGATTACGGTATATTTAGGCCTACACATAATAAGCTTTTCAGCAGATCCGTCAATGAAGTTCATAACACTGTTTGTAACTGTAGTTTTTTGGTTAAATTATTGTCTCCTGTATTGCTGCTGCTAATCCCCTTTCTCTTTTAATTTAAGTGATCGCTGTTCCAAAATTTGTCACTCCAAGGGCACCATTTCGCAAGCTTCTCAAACGGAAATATTTTTTCCTAATAACATTTATAATGAAAAGGCTGTCGTTCTTTGAAGGATCGATTTGCGTGGTATCTCGGCTGCTTCGCTCATTTTTTAGAATATCTACGTTTCTATTCTGTCATCATATTACACATGAATCAACAGCCTGTATCAGTATTATTACAGGTGTGCTGTATAGAGAATTCAACAAAAACAACTCTTAATGCTTTTTTCTGCAAAATATAGTATTCAAAAGCTATGTATTTTACGAGTAAACTAAGCATGGAAGCAGGCAAATGGGCTACCGTTTTAAGAGATAGGTTGGAGCAAAGCCAAATGACCGTCTCACTGTTAAACCAAATCAGAATCACTTTTGAAAGCGCTCAACAGAAGCTTAACATACTTTTATTATACAACATAATTTAAGCCATAAAGCTATACATGAGTGTTACTCTATATTCATTTACATATGTATGCAAATTTATTTGTGTTCTCCATAGATAGGCCCCTCCTTGGGCACAGTTTGGCATCTGTAGATTAATCCTCTCCTGCCTTAGAGCGACAAACTCCATCAAAATAATGATTTCACCTTTTAAAGCAAGTGTTGATAAAAAGCATCTTCCTCTGTATCGTGTGGTGTGCTGATTCATATCCTCTATTCTTACACCGATTAGACTTTTTTCAACTTTATACGAGATCTCAACACTTAAGTTTGTCGAACTGATACGAAGGTCACTTGGTTATACACAGTCGCAAGTCTAATTGTGTATACACATAGTAAGCATAGTGCAATGTTTTTGTGAATCCTTGAATGTAAACGTACACCCTCTCGGTTTGCCTTGTGTGAATATTAACATATGTATAATACTGAAAAAGCGTGATCGACGTCTGCCTTGACTGTAAAGCCAGCGTGACATGGGTTTCCTTTTGGTGTGTTGAAGAAACTTACTGACAAGTAGCGACCAGCTTCTCATCTATCATGGCTGCTCGTATGTGGCACGACCGCATACATCGTTCGCTGTGGATACGCTTAGTTACAATTTAGTTTATGAAAAAGTACTGGCATGACTTCATCGACGCTGGTCGTGCGGCTGGACATTTTTTTTTAAAAAAAAAGAGAAAGCAAAAGTCACACACCGATTACTTTTAAATTGTCAGCTCGAAACTCTTTCCAAGATAAAATATATTAAAGCATGCTTTCTAGAACTATCGGATATTCTTTATTATCGCTGTGCACAACTGCGCGTGTTATTCCTGATGCACCTTGACGTTAAACAAATGCAGCACATGACGTGTTTCATTAAAAATGGAAAAAAGCAATTTCCCACGTTGTTCATTCGCCCTTAACAAACGTGCTTTTGCATAATCGCATACGCAAGCTGGATTACGGCTACATACCACATATTTAGGACTCGTTCAATTTACAGTATGTAATTATCACCGTAATATAATTCTTTGGAAATATCAAGCTACTTAACCACTTTCATATGCATGGGTTAGTTAAGCAGGGAACTTCCTCTCATCGCTTATGGTAAGACAATTTTACAAAAGACATAATATTTTGCTTATGTAATCACATGGTTTCCTAAACCAGTACGACTCACTTGAGACATCATGTTCCGTGTCGTTTGACTAACGGAACGCTTTCGTGATACACGCGCCGTAACAGGTCTGCTCAAATCTTATGCGAATGCTACTTCCACAGCGATACAGCACAATAAGACCGAGGTTATTTTTCTTTTTACTTTTACAGTTATCTTAAATAAAAAATTCGACTACGAATTGCTTATTTTGCCGCAGCATCCGGCACAAAAGCATTTCGAAATGCATACCGCGTGTATCATACTTCAATGTGTGGCCAACCCAAACATCTTCTAGTTCCACTCCAGTGGATACGACTACAGACCCACATGGCTCATCCGCACTTCCGACTGGAAAAAGCTGCCTGGTCACAAAGCTGTCGATGGCTATCAAACCTTATCATATTACTGGGAGCAGTCCTAGAGACCATTCCGAAAGAAGGTGTAGTTAACACTTGCATCGACAATGGCCTTCATCGAGTAGTCAAGATCGAGAAAATGAAACGCAGTATTTTCAACTTGTTTCGTAACCGAAAAAGATACTGTGAAGACACCTGAAGTTACATGCAATGAATTTCTCCAACGAGGATACAAGGACTCTGATATCGAATACTTGTGGTATGACAAGATGTACATTGACCAGACAAAGTAAGCCGGGAAGCAGCGCAAAATCAAGAGAATGCACGTATTTACAGCAAAACATGCTCCACAGCCACTTTTGCCCGAAATCAGCATCGATGGTCCGAAAGAGACAAACGTGGCATTAATGTAAGAACCTTTATGGTTTCAACGGATCTGGAAACTGGAAGAAGTGATGATATCTACTAGAATTTTGGTCATCTTGGGTTACTCTCTGACATCAAGCAGGAGAAAAAGGTCTTGGGAAAAGGAAAATACGTTGGTATCACTTTATTGGAATAATTTCAATATGATGAGCCACGCAAGAGCCCGGAAGGATTTATGGCTGAGGTCTTTGACTACGTAACTCGGCTGTTGTGAATGTCAAAGCTTTCGTTTGGTGCAGCAGAAGCCTTACTACGCGCATTAGATCTTTACCGTTTAGGTGATCCTTATGGCATAGATAAACTACATCTTTACAATCAAGGTATATATGCTGCTAATCACATAATACGAGAACGGTTGAGTTTATAACTTAAATATTAGGTCAGCCTCGTGTTGGTAATGATGTATTTGCCAGATACGTTGTTAGTACCAAAATTCCGTATCAGCGAGTTGTGAATGAGCACGATCGTAAGTGGCTATGCGTGTTGTATATTACAACTACTTCTAACTACTATAATTAGTCACTACGCATTCTCCACCTCAATTTTCTGCCTTAGGGATTTACATGCATGCTGGTCAAGAACTTTGGACCAACAATAGTGTAACATGTAAGTCATGGTCTTAGTTATAGCATTACCTCAGCTCGTCACCGTACTAAAATTATATATTAGACGCCTGCACTAATGGAATTGAAGCCGATAAATGTTCCAATACTGTTACTTCGCTAAGCATGACAGATCATATAACATATTTTGGCGTTAAATTTGCCATTGCTCGTCCATGATTAATATTACGCACTAAGTAATTTTTGGCTTTTATATAAGATGTGAAAATGAGTGATTATATACAAAAGCGTAATAGATTGCCCAAAACGTACGACTTGCATAACCGTTGAGTTTGTGTTTATTGTGTGATTTCGAAGTAAGTTACGGCCGAAAACGTGTAAACTCCTGTTGAACAAAAATCGATGAAAAGTATTTGAAATGGAAGGAGTCAGAGTGGAAAGTATATAAACTGAAATATCAGGGCAAGAAGAAACTCAAAAAAAAAAACTCGAAAAGCCACAGGTTAGTACCTGGGAAAATCGTCTTGAAAGCTTTTTCCGTTAAATAGAATCTAACTTGCGATTGGATCGCTTTAGTATATGGCATTTTTCATAGAAAGTTCAAAGATAGTTACTCAGTGGTGCTATCGGTTAGTCGAACTAGCAACGGAGGGAACATTCAGGTAGATATGCATGGTTTTTGCCTTTTGCTAAGATACAGGAAAATTGATCCGGTTAAGGGCAATAGTTCCTAATATGGGTGATATGGAATAGTTTAGTTTGTGTTGCTAGCGTGGTTTAGGATCGAAAATAGACCTACTGGAAGCAAATGGCCAAAAATCGGGATATGGAAACAGCAGTTTTGAAAAGCAAGCCAAATGAAAAAGTTAAAAGTGAGAAAGGATAATTAATAGAAAGTGATGTACAAAAAAATCTGTGAAATCATCTTTAATATGTATTGCAGCAGAAAAAATTTCAATAGCACATAGGTATTGCTTGGTAACCATGGTAACAAGTACATTTACCATCGCAAAAGGTCGGAATGCCTTAAAAGCTGATATTCCCGATAACAGAACCCGACTTCCTAATGTAAGGCATCTTTGGTTATTATTCACCCGTCTTTGGCCTTCCCGTTTAGAAATGTCGTAATGTTAATACATAGTCTATCTCATACTTTTAATATGTTGTTAGTGATGCCTGTGAATTTGGCTTCACAACAAAAGCATGGTATTTCGGTATCGATATGGCCATCGTTAAAATATAACCGCATCCATCCTTGTCATTGAGAATGAAGCAGATGATCAATGAACATTAAGGTAACATATTAAGTGCTTCAGCTAGATATAACTTCGAGATAAAATGGCGCATGAACGGGCATGAACGTCTACCGGTATCATAAAGTAGCCGTGTAACCGTGTGACTGCTACGGCAGCCCATGCGTGAGGATAAACACGCTCAGTGTAGTTGCACGATTATTCATTCACTATACACATTTCTTCAATGGCTGGCGCTTCTGCTTTTGGATTCCACCCTCACTTTGCCGGTTTTTGGCACCGTTTCACCGGAAAGGCCTTGGGCGCAAGCATGTGGTTCTGGATGATGTACCGTGCAAAGCAGGACGGCCCCGTTTTGCTGGTAATATATATTACGCGCAATGATTAAGGTTCAGTTATATTGATAATTCATTCAATTAGGGCTTGCAACACCCTTGGGATCACCATGGCGATCACCACGATGAAGAACACTAGATTCGATCCTTTATACTGTTCATTTTCGATATAAAGTCAATTGACGAAAACAGCCCGCTCCAACACACGCCGACCCTTTTTTTGTATCGTTTTTATACAATAATAGATTGCATCTGTTCAAAAGACGAACGACGCGATGTTTTTAATTATGGTTAACGATGAAATGCGGAAGGGAATGGTGTACAGCGGGTATATATACAGATGTCATTATTGCACTTTTTCCTTGGCGGCGTCATATCCACCCTGCGATTGCTCCTTGATCCATTCCGATAGGATGCGCTCCAAGGACTCGAATGTCAATTCAGCCACGTTGGAAACCCATTCTTTCATCGCCGTCGCATCCACATGCATGAGGTTGAAGCCGTGGGAGACTGCCAGCTCCCATGCCGTGTTAAATGCACTGAGCAAACTGGGCGCTTGTTGTTCGAGCCATAGGGATAAGTGAGTGTAAAGCTGTTTGCTGAGTATCCATGCCCGAGTGCCGGATTGTCGAGCAAGTTGGAATGCTGTGGAAAGAGTGTGTTGACCGTACAGCTGAGCGTAATCCCATGCTGCCGTTCCTATTGTTTGCGCAAGCGCCCACATCTTGACGAACGGGACTGAGATAGCGCCGGATAGATGAGTATAAATAGCGAGTGCAAATGGCTGAACAAGGCAGTAAGCTGTGACTAGCGCAGGACGAAGGTGTCGTTGATAGGACCTCCACAAGATCATGGTCAATCGGTGATATGCTGCCGATAATCGCGGCACGACTTCATTCATGAACCAGTTGGCGCACGGCACCACAACCCCGAGGAAGAGTTCCACATTATCCGTCAAAAAAGTAATTTGATCCTGCACCATCCATACTGTGCTTGACATGACAACAACCCGAGCTGCGTGAAGCCGTTTTTGGAAACCTGGTGAGTTTATCACGGATGCAATGAAATCGATTGATGTAATGGTGCCTCGACGAAGACTTTGCAACAATGGCAGCACGACATGTTCCAGCATCTTTGCAACTCCCCACTTGGTTCTTGCATTGACCCACAGAGCACCGTGGTATGTCCAATCAAAAATCCTTGTTGTTGCAATCATGTGCCAAACAGTCGGCAGCGCGACAGCGAAAACCCATCGCACATCCTCCTTGAGGGACCTGATCACGTTGCGACTGCCGTAATAAAGCATAGCACCCAATCGATAAGTCCGTGAGACGATCCAAACGGTGGGTTGCCACACCACGGCTGTCCATAGATCAACCATGTCCGACGCAAGCTGTTTCCAGTCATGCTTCTGAGCAAACCGTCGCCACGCGACACCGAACTGGATTGAAATTTTGTGGAGCGATCGATAGGTGTGGCCAACGCCGACAAAGAACTGATCGAGGCAGTGGACGGTAGTTGGTACTACTGTGTTCACTGCATAATTTTGGGTTTTGTGCCAGGCGTGTACTCCTCGTGTTGCCCACCACCTTTCACACTGTTCGTATTTTGCTGGCAACCACACCGTAACCTTGTGGAATAGCCACGCATCAATAACTGGGGTGGATCGCTCGAGAAACCAAAGCGTGTAGTAGATCACGTTGCGGCTACAGTCCAGCAGAGCCCGTGCGACAATGTATACTGTTGCCATTGGCATGGCAAGTATATAGTGAATGAGGGATAGATCTTGTTTTCGTGATGGTGTCGACGGCTTTTGAGCGTTGGTGTGGGTGTGCTGGTCATCGCTATCTGTTGCAGGCTGCTGCGACGCTTTTGCTTCGATAGGCTTCGATCGTTTTTCTTGGTTGTGAATCTGGTTTGCTCGCCAGGCAGGATAATCATTCAGGATCCAGAGGACGAAAAGTAGGAGACTGGTGAAAAGGAATGCTCGCCAGGAGAGTGTTAAAGGAAAGAGCAGGTTGAGTAGCATTATGGAGAAAAGAGCATAGGAAAGGAAGACGTGTCAAAGCCAAGACTTTGCTAAATCCTTTGGATAAAAAAAAACACGAAATTGTGATTGAAACACTTGGCATGCTTGGGGCAGTCTTCCAATCACCATTCAACGAGAACCAAATAAAGCTGTGTGAGTTCTAAGAGACATATCTTGGAGTGCGGTACGTATATACAGAAATAGGGAATGATGCATTAAAACTATTGTATTTAAGGTGTCCCGTGCGTGCGGCGAGATGGTGTTACGGATACACGTCGTCTCGACCGCTTGAATCTAGTTTCCCGGCGGAGGCGTCTAAACGGCGCAACGTTAATTCGCCATGGCAACCAGCCCGTTGTCAAGATATGCTTACCTCATGTTACGTTCTTGCGCAATTAGCAACTTCTCCAGCTCTTCGTTCGAAAGCACTTCCATCTGCGGCGCCCAGCTTTCTGCATCCTCTATGCTCCTGAATCCATTCAAAAGAGGCTCAGCCAATTCTTCACTTAATGACTGCAAAAGAAAGTCTTAGCATGACCACCGCACCACACTCTCTCGAGCGTACCTCGTCCACCCACTGCCGCTTGTGCCTGTATAGCTGCTCACGTATGGCGTGTGCAATAATGGAGACATACTCGCCGCCCAGCCCCGCCTCGGCCGCCAGCTGTTTGCTGAACACTTCAGGCGCATTGTCGGTTGTGTTGTTCAGGTCCCACTCGAATCGGTCCCGCAAATTAATTTTGCCAATCTGCAAGTCGAGCTGAACAGCAGCGTTAGTAACAAACTTCTCCAGAGCCAGCAGCGTCTTTACATTGATGACCACGCGGATGCTTTCCGGAGGCAATTCGACCTCGTGTATTGCTTCAAAGTCGACCACCTGGGCGCGTATTGATTCGGCGATGAGGGGCACAAACTTCATGGCTGGCAGCTCCAGGTCCTCGCACAGTATTTCTGCAAATTTTTCAGGTGACAGGAATTGCTCTTTATGCAATGCCACATTAGCCCGTTTTGCCCGTTCAGATTCGCTGCAAACACTTGCCATTCATGTTCCATAAAAACGCATCCCGCAGCTTGACTTCGTCCAGATCAATGTCCAGCCGGATCGGAACAAGCACCTCCTCCATCTTGGATGCCCTTTCCAGCTCGTTTTCAGGAGGATAAAAGTGGCTCTTTTTACGGATAATTTTACGTAACTCTGCCGTCGAGTGCCCATGACTGCCTGGTGTCGATGTCCGAGCAGCATTCGCAGCAGCAGCGGCAGCCGATCGTGTTCGTACACCCGATGATGGTGTTCCTTCGTCTGAATCTTCCCCGTACTCTTCAAAATCATCGTCTGATTCCGGTGCAAATCGCGGCTTTTTGTTGGTAAGGTAGCTATTGGGCAACAGCAACGCGTTGTCTTCAGATTGCTTTAATCGTGCTGGGTATGTCGAGAAAACGCCTTGCATGTTTTGTGAATAGCCTCTGTTCAGCATGTGCGGAAACATTTGCGGTGGGTATGGTACGCGTCCTTGCATTTGTTGCTGCTGCTGTTGTTGCTGCTGTTGCTGCTGCATGTGTGGCATTGGAAAGAACGGTTGCTGAAAGTAAGGAAAGGGTTGCGGCTGTTGCGGATGTGCCGATGCCATTCCAGAGGTGGCTGGGAAACTGCCATTCGGCATTTGCATGGCCTGATACGGTGAGGACATTCGCTTATGAAAAAGAAAAAAGCGCGCGCTCTTTTTCCAACGTCAGCTGCTGCTGCCCGAAAAAAAAAATCGCCGCTGATTCAATTACCCTAACCACTGTTAGCTTTCCGGCACAATGAAGCGTGCTACCAGCGAGGTGCTCTCCACCGGATCAGCCCCAGAGTACGTGTCGATTGTCTGTGCATGTTGATTTTCGTGCATAAACGGAGATGGTCGAACTCGCGATCGGCTAGATCGTGTTAAAAAGTCTCATTTTCTTTTCATTCAAAAATCACCAGGGCTTCGAACAATGACCCGTTGCACAGTTACAGCATGGAGTATATGCAAGCAGCCGGTGCGGATTGGAGGCAGGTAAGCTTGTTTCTCTGTGACAGAAAGACGTGTTTTCGTGGTAACTGAATTTTTGAACAAGCTGCGCGTATTAGACCTTGAATCGCCCAACGTCCATTTGCAGATCCAGGTCAAGTCACTTCTGCCCTAGTTAGTACGTCTTTTTCTTTTTTTTTTACTGACAGCACATGTAAATTCAGTGCCTTCGAAGGATAAGCACGTCGATACCTATCCTACTGCACGACCAGCAACAGACAGTGCTGGCCGCCATCCTGAGACTGTTGCATGCTACAACGAATGAAGAAATCAAGGCACGTTGCTGTTGTCTGCTAAAGTTACAGACTCGATTAATATGCCCGTTAGGCCATGGCGATATCCCTCGTTCAAAAGTTCCTCGTAACACCACAAGTGAACGGACCCCTAATGTTCAAAGACATGGTTCTTTGGGTACCGTTCTCTCCTCGCAACGCTTACTGTAACCTGCGGCTAACATGCTTTGATAGTTGTCATCAAGCTCGACTCCTGTTCGCACACTTATATACAACTGCATCTATGATTTCTTCAAGGCAAGCGTACCGAACACTAGCACAATTCAAATACTAATATACAGTAGACGCGGCAACTTTCTGTCACATTGGAAAATCATAAGCTATTGAAAGATCTTTATGAGAAAGTCATCCTGGAGCTTGAAGATCCTGACTATCGTGTGCGTGCTGCATGCATTCATCTTTATTCACTGCTACCGTTCGTCTTTAAAGCTTACACTGCTTCTGATATGGACATACCTGCAAATCTGAATGATATCAAAGTCCAGAAGCTAATTAGTCGATTCGTTCGTGATAATGATCCTCGAGTTCGGAAAGTAAGCAACTTCGTTAAGCTTTTTTCGTTGGTAGTTTTTAACAAGCGGCGACTAGAGTGCATTGGACTCATTGGTTGATATGCATTTACGAGGATCATCGCTCTATGATGATCTTTATTCATTGGCAGTCGTATCATTACGCGATGATTTCGAAGAAGTTCGACTCGGAGGATTGAATCTCATATGGTACTGAAAAGAAACACTCGGTTCTAATTAGTGTGCTAATCGGCGACAAATGAACAGGGCAGTGAGCTCATTGAACCCACATATTCTTTTATGGCTGCCAAAGGATGGCCCTGCCGAAACTATACGCCTGATCGATGACGCTTTCTCAAAGATATGCGATTTGGTCAATGATGTTTCAGTCATTATTCGAACCAAGGCCTGTGTTATCATGTCGTCCTATCAGCACGTCAATCCGGACGTGTTGTCACAGACCTTTAGCAAGCAAATCATGTCCCGCTTGAGACGAAAAGTTGATCGTAAATTCCAAAGAAAACACGAGGCAAGCTCTATAAGCATCGTAGCGTAACTGCTGCTAATCGATTTATAGATTATTCCAGTTGCAGAAGGAGATTTTGATGTGGAAGCGGATGAGTTTCGTATCATGGATTCAGGAGCTTGCGGTGCGTTTGTGCATGGTCTCGAAGACGAATTTCAAGAAGTTCGAAATGCATCCATAGGTTCGTAAACGACTCCTTTCGAAGCTTACTTTTTTTCGTAACGTCCGAACTAGATTCGATTTGTGAACTATGCATGTACAATGGGCATCTTGTGAACAAAGCCATAAATGCTCTTGTTGGTAAGCATCAATTTTGTTTCGTTGATGTACCTTGGAAGCTTAGTTTGCTGTTATAGATATGTTTAATGACGAAATTCCTCAAGTTCGTATTAATGCTATCAACAGTTTGCGAAAAATTGGCACTCGATGGCCGTTAAAGTTCGATCTGGAACAGCTGGAAATCTCTACTGGTACATTGGATGACTACGACCAAACGACTCGATTCGCAACACATGATCTTCTAGCGTCAGTATCCATGGAAGCCAAATTTAAACCCTTATAAACTAAATTTTGCTGCTATAGTGTTGTCGAAATTGTCAATGAAGAATCCCTGCTGCTGTTAATGACCGAACTCATGGGAAACATAAAACGATATCCGCAGGACTTGATCTCAAT
Source organism: Fennellomyces sp. T-0311 (assembly GCA_025266875.1). Taxonomy (NCBI): domain Eukaryota; kingdom Fungi; phylum Mucoromycota; class Mucoromycetes; order Mucorales; family Lichtheimiaceae; genus Fennellomyces; species Fennellomyces sp. T-0311. The sequence goes on along the minus strand of JALLLT010000003.1, from coordinate 717,235 downwards.
CTATCGATGTATCCGGGAAGTAGGAAAGCGGCATCCTGCAATTGTTTGTAAGTCCTCAACTCTCATAAGATGAAAAAAGTATCAACAACGTTATTATAGCCAAATGCCGCGAAAGCTTATTCGATATTGATCATCGATACATGACCAAAGAGCCAAGCACCGAGAGCCCAATATGTGAGTATTACTTCACTGTCCATTTTATGATCGTAAACTTAACCGACATCGGATAGATACTGCTCGTGTAATACTTTTAGTCAATGCCGTCGTATCCCAGCCATCATTGGCAACCAATCTTCCCGCCTACATATTCCAACACTTTGCTTACTATCGGCGGAAGTATCCCGATTGTGTACAAGATTTAAAGGTACGATCCCGGATCAATGTGGCAATATAAAACTAACAGTGATTTCCAGGTTTTGCATGAAAAGGGTTTGATGAAAAGCCCAGAATATACCAGTATCGATGGATTCGTTTCAGAGACAGGTACTGTCATGATTGATTAATGAGTGTTTGAGCTAATCGCCGGCCATAGTGGCAAAAATGAGTCTCAGAGACATCAATGATTATACAGCAACGACTTCAAATCTACTTCAGATTGTAAAGAGACAAGCAGAACGGCTGGAGTATACTGCTGCGTTAGCAACCATTCAAGATGCCATAAAGTGGGTGTTCTCTGACGGCTATGACAATAAATTAACTTTTTTTCTAATGATAGAAATTACAAGTATATATGTACCTTACATCCGACAGGCAATGTGCGTCTGGCAATCGCATATCTCGAATGTTATGAACTAGTGCTTCGAGTAAGTCTTACCACCATAATATTGGATTACATGCTAAGCAATGATAGATCAAGCAAAATTTCGGAACGCCATCGTTCGCATCCACTGCTCAAATCGCCGCCACCAATCTACTTCAAGCATCATATACAATGCAAAACAGCTTTATTGGATTATCAACATGGAACATCCAGGTCACGATGTATTTCCGGATACTTGTCGGCATCATCTGGACTTTTGGAATCATTAAGGATATGCCAGTGTAAGTCAGGGCTAATACTCGATAGGTCTTTTTCTCACTTAGCAAACCAAATTAGCTCAAACACATCATCATTCAAGTTACAAAGTATCTTCATTGCCTTTGTTAATCGGATCGACCAGATGAGCAAGTAAGTTCAAGGCGAGTCGGATGTGAATAGTGACTAACCTATCTATTACAGGTACCTGGAGAAAGAAGTATATCAAAAGCTCTCCATTGGTGACTTGAGAAGCATTCTTGTGAAAATCAGCACAGACCCAACTGCAGCTAAATGGGTTGGACTTCACTCTTTCTTGACTGTAAGTGCAGGTTTATTCATGGATCGATCAGTTGATTAACGAAAAGTACCAGGAATTTCTTCCGATGGATTTGGATTTGAGCAATGCGGTAAAGCACACTAGTGCTGAAATCATCAGTCCACAGCCAAATGTGGATAAACCACTCAAGTTCAAATCAAACATACGTGTTAGTCTGGATGTGGAAGCAAACATCTACAACTCGAGTGACATCTATGATACAGCCATTGAGGTAAAGCGGGTTAATTTCTGGGATATGCTGGTTGCTGATTCGTTTTGCTGCAAAGATTACAAATCCTGATCAGACAACGCAAGTTTACTGGCCCATAGCGAACGATTTTGTACCAACGACGCCGTTCTGCTACAAATTGAAAGCCAAGGTTGAATTGCGTTATCCTGGATGGACAGGTAAAGACAGTGCGCGTTTACATCATAAATGATCTAAACATATACTCTGCAGAGCCTTGCAATATCTCATTACGGATAGTCAGATCGTTTGAACCAGATCTGTCTGGCTTGGATGGCTATATAATGAGATATCCAAATGCTGAAGCCACAAGCAAACACTCCATCCAGCAATCTCATAATGTAGTTTCTATCCCCATCAGTGAGCCTGTGCTTTACACTATCCATCCATACTCTCGTAAAGCTCAACAGGTTCCAGCCGCAAGCGCGGGTGCTCGGCAGCGCGGCATTGCCGGAATGATGTAAACACAAGTCAGGATTTTTTCTTCCCATGTACTTTCCCCCATCATTCTCACTGCATGTCAAGTAGTGTTAATAAACTTTTGTATTTTAAAACGAGTGCAATTTACAAGGGAAGGTGGGAAGTATTGATTCTCGGTTATTAAGCAAAAATGGATGTTGGTTGTTCGTGGATCATTTTATTTCTTGCGCTTGCCCTTGCTTCCTTTATTAGTTGGTTGGATGTACCCGCAATCCTCCAGCGCAGCCCTTGCGCAGTTGTTGATATCCTTGAATCGATCTGCACCAAGGAGAATTCCTCCAAACCACCGGCTCACCACTACGACAACGTTCTGGACATCCGTGATCTCCATCATGTGTAGTAACCGACCTAGAGGAAAAGAGTTAAGTGTCATTAACCATCGAGCCCAACAGCAACTTACCGCCGGCAGCCGTTTCGCCATCATCATCGTTATCCTGGAGCAGTCGTCCATTGGGCAAAATGATGCGGTATGCCATGATATTGTGCGTTGCTTTGGCAACTTTCTTATCCTCCAACAGCTTGGATACCACGGCTCGAACTTGGTCAGCATTATGAACTTCTGCAACATGAGCCTTGAACACCGACTTGCGATCGACAAGGGGTTCCGGACTGGTATAGATAGGCGGTGCCACCACTGAAGGACTGGACGTTCTACTCTCGATCAACGCGTTATCTTTTACCTGATCATAGAAATAAGTGATCAAACTTATCTTTATCTTGTAAGCGTACCTCTTCTTTTGGTTCATTCTCAAACTTTTGAAGCTCAAGCTGCTGGCATAACGCGTCTTCGTCAGGCTTGTCAATCTCGGTTTCCAAGAAATCGCGTAACCACGAAATCCATTCGAACAGGACAACTTCGCCAGGTTGGAAAATGACGCTGAACTCCTCGTCAATCTTGTTAAGCATGGTACTGTCGACACGATGGGTGCCGCAGTATACTGAAGAAACTTCATAGACCGGGGGATCATTGCTCGGGTACGTCGGTGGGAGAAAGAAGCGAACAACGAGAATCCTGGGAGACTTTACGTTTTCGTCGTCCTGATCCAGGTTGATGGTAACAATGTATTCGTCGGAACTGCTTTCGTCTTTTTTTATAACTTCCGGACCGTAAATGGCGTCCAATGCCATGAACTCTTCCTGTTGCAATTCTCTATTTTCTGTATGCTCGGCCATGAAAGGAAAAATGTTGTCATAAATCTGGCTATTGTGTAATATATGCAAGGGCACAACAGCCTCAAATAGTCACAAGTGATATATCACAATCCTTCAGCCCGTGCGCCTCCGATCTCATGGCTTACTTCACCATCCAGATACCGTTGCGTTATAAACGTGTCCTTTCGTCCATTGCACTCAACCGTAATCTCCCGCCATGGTTCCTTCCATACAATCGAATACGTCACTGATGGATTGTCCACCGTCACTACCGACTTGAGCCAGTCCAGAAACTGATTAGCAAAGTTCATGCAGGCAGACGGGTCCTGCGCGTTCCAGAGTAAGCGACGTATAGTATATGTGAGACAATGAAACTTACCCACATATTCGGCTTCCCGCGCACCCTACGTGGAATCTCGAGCGTCTTTATAGTCTCCAGATGGCTAATGTTGCCATCGTCGTCCCGGAAACCGCATATCACCCGAGGAATCCCCACAAGGAACGATTGTGCCCAGAACTTAAGCAGCTTGAACCTAATTATAGATGAGTACTGACTTCATGGAAGTATGGGATCATGCATTATTACTTTTCAAAAGATATCTGTTGACGTTCAACTTCGATACGTCTCGAGGTTTTCAGTTCAATGTACTGCTTCAATGGACTTTTTCCTTCTGGAGCTGTCGGTTTCAATCCTTGTACGTAGATTAGCTTGGGTTTATCCGGCGAATGGAGTTAGTGTACCTTCTATGCAATCCACCTCGGCACCCATTACAATCGAGTTTTTCCCAAGTTTCGTTCTCACTACCACACAGTATTGTATATTGGTATTGGGTGCTCCCATATCCTCATTCACTTCTGGAGCTTTTCCGTTCGGTTCCGTTGTCGTACACATTGCTTCAAATTGATATCCCCAGTAGCTCATTAGCCGCTGACGGTCGTTCATGGTTGTCTCCTGTCTACGCTTCTTTTCCGTTTGCTGCTCTTCGATGTATATCGTACCCTATTTACTTTTGTTAAATATAATTCCATACCCGGAAAAAAGGCAAACCTTGGACCTCGTTGCACGTAATTCCCAAGGTTCATTACGTGCAAACGGCGTACAGAATAATTTTGTCATGATGCCACGCCAAGTGACCTTGTAAAAACGAGAACAATATTAACTCCTGCCTATTAACGATGTATACATCTTACAATATCAGCATGGATAGGGTTATTTCGGTTTTTAGATTTTGCATCAGTTAGCGCGTCAAGAAGGGTATCGATATGCTCAGGTATGGAGTCGTCGCGTTGGATAAATCGATCGTAGTTATACGAAAGGGAAGGTGTACCAGCTGTCAGTCGCGGTTCTGCATAATATTTCTAAAGATGCACTTAAGTCTTCTGTTTTGTTTTTACATTCCACTGTGCTCATTACGAGTTCTCTGTTGTCGAACCAAACTCGACGATCGCCATCGATGCTGTACGAATTAACTTCAACAGGCTGTCGATAGTCAGGAAAGCCACCACTGTATCGTTGAGACGGTAGTACACGAAAACTTTCTATACGATTGCTGTGGAATCGTTTCGGTGTTGATTCCATGTTGCCGTCTTCAAGGTGTCTTTTCGACATTATTCCACGAAAAAAAATATACAGCGGAAACCCTGATAAATCGATAAATGGCTGTTGCTATCGAATTTTGTTGCCATGAAAACAAACCTAAAGCACCATGGTTACGACCGGTTTATACTTCTGGTACCTGAACGCTTCAAACTTGGCTGTAACAAATATCAGCTTGTATGACCCGTGTTGTTGTCGCATTAATCATAGATGAGCTGGGTTGCGCAAGTTTATGTGAAGGGTTTATTGGATAAAAAGGAAGGAAGGGAAAACAAAATCTTTGTACATGTCTAGAAACCAGGTGGGCTCGTTCTTTCGGTCTTCTTTGTGAATTTCGGCACTTTGTGAAGGGATTTACGGTGACCTCGTGCGTATCTGCTGAAGACTGTGTATTTGTCGCGGGGATGCATTTCAGATTCCTTTGGAAGAGCCAATGCCTTATCCAAAGCTTTGCAGCGAACGCCTGAATCAGCTACTGTAGCAATCACTTCGTCAACAGCCTTAAGTCTCTTGCGCACATTGGCTTTGCGAGTGCCAGACATGCGAAAAGGGTTCTTCCTAACATATTTATTTAGTAAACTTTATGAAACCATAGAAAAAAGAAAGTACCATAAAAGACCACTTTGAGCTACGAATGACTGACGGAAGGCGCCAAACATATTATGTGTATGTGTTGTTCAAGCAATGTGTCACCCCTCGCACAGCATTAGGGGACTTTTGAGACAGTGGCTTGGCTCACGCCAATTTGGAGCAACTTCGTGGCTTACTTTCCTGCAAACTTCACTCATTTCCTAACTTTTTATAAAATGTCTGACACGATCACGCAAGAAAGCTCATTGCCTTTTGGAAAACATTTAGCTGCTAATGGTATAAAACAGTGATACAAAGGTGTGCATTCTCTGAACATACTCATTCGGATCGTACTACTACTGCAGAAAAGAAGACGCGTGACAAGGCTGTCGCTTCATTGAAGAGATACATTTCTATGGGTCCTGAGTTGTCCAAGGTTGATCTGCTAAAGTTATGGAAGGGTCTATTCTACTGTAAGGAACTCTTTTAGTCCAGTTTTTGCACTTGCTAAGTGATGGAATAGGTTTCTGGATGTCGGACAAACCTTTGGTTCAGCAAGATCTTTCAGAGAAACTTGGCTCTCTCGTACTCGATATACCAGCGGATAATGCAATTCCGTTCCTCGAAGCCTTCTGGGAGATTCATTGCTCAGAATGGCATGGATTAGACAGAATCCGGTATGAATTAACCTGTAAAGACACCAACTCGAATAACTGATCGGAAGGATATAGGTTGGATAAGTACTACATGCTGCTAAGACGCGTGGTGTTCTATTCATTTTTGCTTCTAGCAAATCACGACTGGAACGAGGAGATAGTGGAAGAGTACACAACAATGCTTTTGGAGGGCCCTTTGAAGTAAGCACCTTCTGAATCTCATTGATGACATCCGTAACTGACTTCTAGCTAGCCCTACTGATCGAACAAAGCCTGATTCCATTCGATACCACATTTTTGAAGTATACTTTGAGGAACTCGGCAAAGTATTAGAATTGCAGGAGGAGCAAGGTGAAGAAATCAATTTGAACATGGAATCGATCGAGAAACCCATCCAAGTTGCTGCCAAAGATTCGATCAACAAAGTCGTACGGAAAAGAGCAAAGGCTACTTTGGTTGAGTGGAAAGAAGTCAAGGCGGCAGAAGGTGAATCGATGAGTGAAAGCGAAGATTAGACCCAAACTCCTGTATATATTATTTTAATGACATTCATCAAACAAGAGCATATCATTGTACTATCATATGTAAAATCGTTTTCAGAAAGCAAATATTGTAATGACTTTTTTCTCTTTGAAATACGGTGTATGGACATCATGCAAAAGTAAGTTTAAAGAATCATCTAATCATCATCCCAGTGGCCCTGGGCCTTAGGCGGCTTGGGTCCTCCAGCAGGTTTAGACATAATAATCTACCATGAGCTCTGTTAATACTATAATAACAAGGAATTAAAGAGAAACATACCTGATCTACTCGCAAAACGGTTATTGCCGTATCAGCAGCCAATTTAATAGCCAAATGCTTGGCAGCGAATGAATCGTAAACACCAGCCTTGGCCGCATCCAAAGTACCGTCATTGTTTTCCTGCATGTATGATCAGCTTACTGTTCATGCGCATGTAATATGCAAAGTACCTCGACATCCACACCGACAGAGACACCAGCATCACCTTCTTGGTAATGTGCAGCATAGAGGCGGGACAAGACAGCGGTGGCATCCATACCAGCGTTCTCGCACAAAGTACGAGGGACCACCTCAAGAGCCTCAGCAAACTTCTTGATGGCATGCTGGTTCAGACCAGGAGTCTTGGATGCAACAGTTTGCAATCGCTTGTTCAATTCCATTTCAACGGCACCAGCACCGGGCAACAGACGAGGTTCACGGGTAGCAGCCTTGATGACATTGACACCGTCATCAATCGCACGCTCGATATCATCCATGTGGTTTTGTGTTGCGCCACGGATCACGACAGTAGTCGTACGCGATTTGTCCTTTTCTTCTTGACGGAAAACAGTGACACGGTCGCTACCGATTTCAACGGTCTCAACAATATCGCAGTAGCCCATTTCCTCTGCCATTGGAGCGCCCAATCGTGCCAATGCAGTAGCGCCAACAACACGGCACAGACGACGGATATCAAACTTGGACAACACCTTGACAGACAAGATACCGAAACGGTTCAAGTAATGTTGTGCCAATTCACCAATACCAGCACCGGTAACGACAACCTTGACACCAGCATCAGCCAGTTCTTGGAAGATCTACCATGCACGACTTAGTTCTTTTGTTTCTTTTAAACCCTGCACACACCGCGATGTACCTTTTCCATGTGTTTTTCCTCGTCCTTGCTAAAGTTCAGCATTTCCTGAGCGTTGTGAATGAGCACAGTACCCTTGGTCTCGGTCTGTGCGATGTCCAAGGGGCAAGTGAAGACTGCAACCTTAGCCTTGGTAGCGCTCTGGACAGGACCTTCGGGTTCACGACCAAAAACCATACCACGCACAACCTTCGATTCATAAATGCTGGAACCCATAACCTTTACAACTCGAATATTGTCCACGTTGAAATCCGTATGCTTCTTGGGCATCACGTTCAAAGCGGCCTCAACAACAAGATCACTCAAAAGATCTTCGTGGCCATATTGCTTTGATCCAATGGCTGCCTTGACAGTCTTGTGCAATTCCTTGCTCGAGGTGAGGTCTTCAACCTTAGCCACCGAAAGATCTATATATTTGTGAGCAATTCACACGCAAAAATATAAAGACCACCGCTTACCTTGCAGAATTTCAAGAGCTCTATCTCTAGCAAGTTCGTAGCCCTGGATAACTTCAGAGGGGTGCAAACCGAGACGCAACAAGTGTTCAGCCTTCTTGAGCAATTCACCGGCCAAGACGATGACGAGATTGGTATTGTCGCCTATTTCGGATTCTTGTTGCTGAGATGCCATCACGAGCAACTTGGCAGCAGGATGAACAACATCAAGTTCACGAATGATGGTTGCGGCATCGTTGGTAACGAAAAGCTTCTCGAGATGATTGATGATCATTTTGTTACGACCTGTCAGATTTTTTTGACCATCAGATGACACGGATCATAAAGTACAATGGTGGAATAGAGTTATACCATTAGGTCCCATAGATGTGCGCACGACTTCAGCAAGCTCATGCGTTGCTTCAATGTTTCGCAACACAGCTTCATCGACACCTTGTTGGAACTGTCAAAAAGATTGCTCCATCAGATAAATTATGCCTCGTGTACACGTCTTTCAATTAGATTATCTCGCTTGCTGCATACCTTGTAACCTTCCTTGAAGAGTTGGGGAAGTGTGCCCTTCGGAATGCGTAATGCCATGATGGATTTTGTATAATGACACGCGTCAAGGTCGGTCCCAAAAAGAAAATTTCAGGTTTTGACTCCAAAAACGCCCTGGTTACACATGTCCCCGCTAACCTTAGTTCAAAGTTATACTTTATTTCTGAGACATAATAGGCCTGCTCCTCAAGGTATTAGATCTCTCCCTTGCTGTTCCAATGTTTTTCTTAAGTTATTACAAAAAAGATCATGTATCTCATACTTGAAAAAAAAACCGTGATGGCGAAAAAAACCAGGTCGGTGTGGCCAGAGATGGTAGGTCGCGGGGATGGTAGCTGCCATAGTTACCATCTAGAGCCTTACAGAACCACACACGTTATGTGTGATTTCCTCGGGAGAATCGGTTAATTCTTGGATGAATAGGCCGGTGTTTGCTTTGCCGCCTTGCTTGTCATCTTGTGGGTGGATTAGGTTGTTGATCTGGCGCAAAAATCGACCAGAAGAGCTCCATTTACCGCGAGTGATACCAGCGTCCAAATGCAGAAGGCAGTTCAGAATATAGTGGATCGGGTGGGCACCACAATCGAGCTCGTGGACGGTACCGAAAGCTGCCAGCAATTCTTGCATTTGTGGCTCTACGGGTGAGCAGGGTATGTAATGTCCCCTCTTAGCTTTGCCTTGTCTACAAGGGCAGTCTGGAGGGTTATATGTTGACGGAAGCCAATGTAATTTCCAGTTGACAAGCCGATGCCGATCGTCTGTTAATACTTCCAGGTACAATACTGCATCAACCACATGAATTGTCCGTAGACAGCATACTGATATGGATGCTTTGGCTCTTGATTTGAACTCTTCATCTCGCTTACTGTTGATTGCTGCTCGAACCGGAACTTTTTGACGGTGTTACCTCACTTTATAGCTTTTTAAGCTTTTGGCTGAAAGGGTTGGTTGTTGTCGGTCGTCACCGCTGTTGGTCGCGGGATTTCTTGCCATTGGAAAGTATCGCAAGTTCTACTGTCCCGCCCATGGTGGATGTTGGTAGTTATTTTAGGCGCACAGTAGGCTAGAGTTGGAGATCACTGGTGCGGATTCGTTCGACAGTAGATCCACCATCACCATCGGAACAGCTATAGGAGAGTGAATTGAATTGTTGCGATTTCTAATCATCTTGATACACCCGGTTTGCACTCGCTCCAGCTTTTCCACTTGTTTCGCAGATAGTGCCGCCACTGCAATACCGTATTCAAGGATTAGTTATATAAATGATTGGTATGTGCGTAATTCTGGCCATATTCCAATGCCATATTGGTGTATGTCAAGCTGACGAAGCAAGGCCATGCTATCCGTCGCCGTCGGAATACATTGATGTGTCCCAGCAACTTTAGTTCCGGCATGCCAATTCACAACAGCTTCAGATAATTCTAGACACTGGTTCTTGACGATTAGGTTATGCACAAATCTCCGTACGCGGCAACGCATTTCACCAACAAATTACCCTAATGATGATCCCCACTACATGTGTAGACCAGATACTGTATTGGTTGGGTTATCAGCTACTGGTTAAGCTTAAAGCATATCCCTTCCTTGTTTTTGTAAGGCAGTGGAGCCAATCCACGTATGCTTTCGTGTGTTCTTCAGTAATCCTTTGGTATATCCGCCATTCAACTGCATATGCTCCTCTCTTGGTGGTGGCTCGTCCATTGCCAATATTCCATCCATTACTTGATATTATGTAGCTCGATTCCACCTGGCACATGCCCAGGCGCTTCATTGATTTCAATGTCGATATCCCCAGGTACATTATGTAGCTACTTTTGAATCATAATTGCACCTTTTTTTTGCTGCTTTTGTCTAACTGCCTCACATGACAATGTACATTCAACGCGTTCACAGTTGATAATGGAAAGCCATACATATAATGTGATACTCTTGACTGAGATACCGTATATTTCTTCATCATCTTATGATATTTTAACTGTCAGGCTTCGCTTTGTCGTTTCTGCTTGTATTTCAGCTGCACTCGTACTGGGTGACATTTACAGCAACGGGAACTGACAACGATGTGTTCAAGTGAATGGGCTACCCTTCCTGGTACGTTAACATGACCTCGAGCAGCAGCCACGTAAAACATATGTACATATGTAAAATAAAATTCTCTTTGGCTCCGTCTACAAAGTCTGATAGTTCTGATATTCGCAAATCTGCCGTTGAACCTTGCTTGTGCTTTGGCAGTATATCTGCGTAGTGTACTGTACATCATCGTCTCTTTACGCGTAGTCATGTGCCCGTTCACGGCTGCTTGTCTCCTTCCCCTAGGCTCTCGAAACCTTGTTCCCTTATCTCTTTAACTACCAACAAATATAAAAGCATATATCATGGCACTATGAAGTTATGGTTACTTATTATTTAAATAACACTTTGCAACAGAATTTTTTTTTTGGCTTGGCGCGAAGAGCCCATGCCCCAGGAGGAATCCTCTCCTATTCTAACCGGCTTACGTTCGCCGCAGCTACTAGCCATTCCGTACTAAAGGAGCGACGAAGGGAAAGACTCCCAACAGTGCGGTGCTCCGCTAAGCAACAGAATTTTCACTTGCTGTATCATCATTTTGAACTTCAGGATCTGAGCGCAGCACTCTTGCCTTTGATAAAAAAAAAGTATGTCACCAGTGGATATAGTGACTTGAGTGATTCGTCCGGCCCAGTTCGTCTTGGATTACCACTGATGTGACAGTAATACTGCGCCTAATATTTGCATGACCTGTTTTTAGGAATATCATCGATGTACACAGTTGCTGTGCCTTCTCGTTTATGCCCAATGTTACACAGGCACTTATAGATTGACATAAACGCATGAATGTAGTTGAAGTCGACATATTTGATGAATTGGTACGCGTGAACGGGGAGGGACCATTCAATCGTCAATGTGGGCCTTAGTTGACAGATACAGTATGTACATTTAACTATTGCTATTCTATTTGTCCGCATACGTATATAGTACAAAAGTTATAATTTATTGCTGGCAGGTATTGGACCTGCTCCTATAGGTATTAGGTCGCCCCTTTGTGGTACGTATGTTTCTTTGAATATTACGAAGAGAGTAGGATTCCATGCTTGAAAAAAAAAACAGTAATGGTGTAAAAAAGCAGGTCGGTCTAGAGGACGCGTATGTATATAGGATTATGTTTACTTGCTTGCATGTCATAAAGTCATCCAGCGTTAGGTAATATGTATTTTTCCTTTCTGTTTATATTTTTTTCTTAATTACATAGTACGTACAAGAGTTAAGATAATATTGCTTACTCAAGCTTCTGATGCAACAATTAAACTCACTACAAGCTCGTATAGCGGATGCATGGACACAGAGAGAAATGTCATAGAAATTACAACAGAAGTGCTTAAACAGGAAGTATATATGTTAAGGCTCGTCGGCCAGTTCTCCAGCTGAATCTCCGTTTCGGATGTTGAGTGTAATATGCATATTGTCACCTTCGAAAATACGTCTGATAGTATCCTCATCCCGTATAATCGCACTGGAATGCTGCTCGCGTAGTTCGCCATCCACGGATTCCTGTTCCTCTAATAGCTTCTGTAACATGCTTAATGTTAGGCATTATCATACATTACACTTGTATGCTGTGTTACTTGCCTGTAAGCGGACCATAAGCTCGAAGACTTGATACCAATTGTGTTGTTCGCTGTAACCAAGTGGAATAAGAGCTGTTCGCTGTCCTTCCAACACAAAACCCTTGCTTAGCGTGACGTACAGAACGGACAGTGTAAGAGTGTGTCTGATGGAATGGATATACAAGGCCTTGAAACGCGTCAAAGTCGAGAAGCTAGCATTCAAGATTCTTCTAGGTATTTCCGTATGTGGGCTGCATATTCTCTTTCAAACCCCTTGATGACGACTTAATATTACGCGCTCTTCTTCCATCGCGCCAGTGTGTATGAAATACACAATTCCATCAGCGAAGTTTGAAGTCGCCGAGCGGGAAAGGGATGCAGAGACGGAACCAGCCTGTCAACTTCGTGCGGTTGCTTCACCCCTACACAATAATTATTAGCTTTTTCCTGTGGTGCCTTTTTCATATCGTAGTAGTTACCATTCGAAATGGATATTTTGAGTATTGGTACCGACCGAACAGTATGTGTTTTCGGATTGTACAGTAGTATCCGGCGAGATTGCCTTAATATGCGAAGGTGAAACGTTTCTTGCGAGCAATTCCCTAGTAATATCGGGAAGAGCATAACTATCACCTTTGGTAAGACCATAGACAGTGCAAGGCCCAACATAACGAGGATCAGTCTTAGCCGCTCGCGCAGTGTTTTTGACCATGACGTTACTACCAATAGGAAAGCCATCAATAATGTGGTTCTGACAGTCAAACGTACTCTTCTCCAGAGCTCGTACAACATTCATGCGTGCACTGAGAGCAGGAATAATAGCCTTTTTCCCAGTTCGTGATGTGTTGCATCAAAGCCTTGGTATCCTTCGAATAAGTAGAGGTCGTACCGCTGAACACCAGAATACTCCTGAAAGCCATTAGGTTTACGGCCAAGCATCACACTGAAAGGACGAGAACTATGTATTTTTGCGTGACGACAATTCATGGCAAGTTGTGTGCTGCCGACGAACATATCCCACTCCGCAGCTTTCCCTTGTAAGCGTTTGATGATGGTCTGCTTTGCAATGCTCACAGTCTTCTCGGTAGCACCGTTACCGCGTGTGTGCTCTTTGGATGATACGCGTAACTTATATCCTGATGCTTTAGCAAGAAGCTTGCATAAGGAAATTGTGAAATTCCGTACCCCAATCATGTGTAGGGACCATAGGGTAGTCCAGCAAAGAGAAAATATCAACTAAGGTGCGTGCAATAGTAGAAGGATATTTGTAAGGTATGGTTCGAAGAACCACGAAACGTGTGAATATGTCCAGTATAACCATTCCCGCTGTCAGAAACGATGCCAAGCGATCCTAAAGTTCATAGCCTAGTGGCCACCAGGTCTGTTAGCAATCACATGTTTCAAAGGATGGTAACCGTGTTTCCCAATGTTAAAGCGCTGGCAATCAAGGTGTTTGGCCATTGTATTAAGTGCATCCTTGCGTATGTCAGTTACATGAAGGCCATCTTCGTGAATAGCATTGACAATAGCGTCTGTGCCGAAGTGACCTACGAGATGAGTCTCCTACAATAGATCAGCACGTGCGCCCTCTGGCGATGTAATCATGTCAGCAGTGTTGGTCACTTGACTCATGCGTAACACAGGTGGCTGTGCGCCTTGTTGAAGAGTTTCTATCCTGGTTGTCTAGGGTTTTCTTTTTGCTATCGCTGTCCAGCGGTTCCGAGAACAAATGACTCAAGTAATCAGGCAGCAAATTCTGAATGTCAGGAATGTGCACTACCTTAAACGAAAACTTGCTTATCCCATCGTGCCAGTTAACCATCATGGCGTTGACGACGGGTTGAGTGTGAAGAAAGGTAAACGCGCGATGGTCGGTATAAACCGTACAAGGTTTACGTGAACCCCGTAGCCACTGCCTCCATTTCTACAGGTAGTATACGATTGCAGACATTTCGCGTTTTGTCATTCCGTAACGGGATTCACCAGGAGTGCTCAGGCCATGAAATCAATGTAACGATATTGGTTGTTTATGACTTGGAAAGGCATCCCCCGATGGAAGTGTTGTTAGTGTCTGTTATAAGATGAAAATTATGCTGGGTGTCTACACGGCTAATAACTGGAGCTCGTGAAAATACCTCTTTCAACCGTTCGAAAGCTTCCGTATCCTTCATAGTCCAAAGGCCGTCAAATGAACGATCGTTTCTCCAATCGACGGAGTGGCCGCATCAACTCTGCAGCGCGAGGCAAAAAGGAGTGAAAGAAATTGCATAAGTCCAGGAAGCTTTGCACATCACGACCGGTCTGAGGCCGGGGCCAATCAAGAACGTTGGAGACTTTTCGAGGGCCTAAGCCAAAAACTGGTATCCTGACAAGTAAACACACTTTTGCGCAAAATGACACTTCTTCCTATTTAAGGTAAGGTTCATAGAGATGTCAATCGTTGAATCAAAATGCTAACGTTCTTTTACGTATCTCCAGGTCTGGCGATGCCACAGTACAATCATCAAGATATGTTTGCACAAATGGAAGGTCATGAGTCAGCTTAGTGAACAAGGCACTCCATTGTTGCGGAAGGATTTTTAATCTAAAACAGGCGCACTTCCAGATATAACAGTCTTATCGACGATCATGCCAAGCTTGAACCCATCCTCTGGAAAAACAGGCATGGTATTGAAAGTAGTGGTGACATTACAAACGCTAAACATTGTGTTACCCGATAAAGAGGAGAAGATGGACGATACGCCACGCATAGAGAAGAAGTAATCATCTAACATGGCGTAAATGTGCCGCACGTTCATGCACCACCGATAGGCGATTGGTTCACCCTAGTAGGGTCATGCTTAGGAACGCATGTCAAACCGCTATTGACCGGTGTGTAAGTGGGAGATTCAGCGTTCACACCAGCTTCTAACCATTTGTTAACCTGTTTATGTAAAATAGGCCTCAAAGCTTCTGCAGCTCGGTATCACGAGCGGTAAGCGACTTTGGCCGGAGATGTGGTTAAGCGCTCTGCGCAACAATGATCGTTTCAACGCAAGTCTCCATGCAACAACAACTGTTTCAACGCTATGAATTTTAGTTTCTGCGCAACAGTCTTTTATTTTTCCTATTTTTTTTGGGGGGGGGACTAGAAGATTGTTGCATTGAGACCATTGTTGTTGCGCGGAGACTATGAAGAATGTAAAAGTCGTCAGCTGTTGCCATATCTGCTTCCAGCAGAAACCCGCATCTGCCAGCAAGAAGAACAGACGCAATCTGTATGACCACCGAGTAGTCGTGCATGGTAAGGTTGTACTAGCAGGTCGGTATTTTTTTCGTTGACATGGTATCCCTGACAGAGCTGATTCTACCCAAGAAGCAAAATCGAAAGAGACAAAAAACCTGACAGCAAGTAAAGCGCTACCTCTCAATAGTCGATCATCTGCACCTATTTATTCACTTCTACTGTAGATTCTGAATTGTCACAGACGATACATTAAAAAAGTAGGTAGTTTTCTCTGTAGTGGAAGTGGACCCGATGTGTTGTTAATGTATTTGTAGCCAAATCTCCAGTATTCAACCGCTTTTGCGTCCATGCTTTATGACCACCTTGCTTCGACAGTTAAAGCTCTTGAAGAACACTTTGAAAACCACTTATCATCTTCCGAAAAGCACGTGGATGATTTTGGCAGTGATAATGTATACTTTATGAACGAGTTGAGAGACATTTAGGGATCTTACTGGCAATTCCATTTGCAGAACCTGATAAGCAAAGGGAAGCGAACACGTATATTTGATGCGACATTAACTCTCAGAGTCCGACCACAAGACACTCCCAAGTTTACCAGACATGGTAATGGAACGGCTGCCAAGCATGTATAGCCTGCGTGTCCAAAGTGCTAAAGCCCTTGATGAGACGAGTAAGGTAGTACAACGCTAGCGGACATCGCTTAAAAGATACCCTGAGTGCTTGAAGGAGTTCCAGGGGGCGCTGTCATATAACAGCTGCCATAGTCTCGATGATTCGGTGTTCGCTCCGTTGGACTCCAACACCATCACCGCCCAAAAGCGTAGTTTTTACCTGGCCATCAATCATGTCCTTTTGGACTATGCATCGAAGTGTTTTCGACGGACAGCTGTGTTTTCAAATCACGAGCGCACCTTTTCCTCTGTTCGGTTGGTCCCAATACTCTCTTGCTTCGAAGACCATTTTCAAAATATCCATTTCGAATGGTAACTACTACGATATGAAAAAGGCACCACAGGAAAAAGCTAATAATTATTGTGTAGGGGTGAAGCAACCGCACGAAGTTGACAGGCTGGTTCCGTCTCTGCATCCCTTTCCCGCTCGGCGACTTCAAACTTCGCTGATGGAATTGTGTATTTCATACACACTGGCGCGATGGAAGAAGAGCGCGTAATATTAAGTCGTCATCAAGAGGTTTGAAAGAGAATATGCAGCCCACATACGGAAATACCTAGAAGAATCTTGAATGCTAGCTTCTCGACTTTGACGCGTTTCAAGGCCTTGTATATCCATTCCATCAGACACATTCTTACACTGTCCGTTCTGTACGTCACGCTAAGCAAGGGTTTTGTGTTGGAAGGACAGCGAACAGCTCTTATTCCACTTGGTTACAGCGAACAACACAATTGGTATCAAGTCTTCGAGCTTATGGTCCGCTTACAGGCAAGTAACACAGCATACAAGTATAATGTATGATAATGCCTAACATTAAGCATGTTACAGAAGCTATTAGAGGACAGGAATCCGTGGATGGCGAACTACGCGAGCAGCATTCCAATGCAATTATACGGGATGAGGATGCTATCAGACGTATTTTCGAAGGTGACAATATGCATATTACACTCAACATCCCAAACGGAGATTCAGCTGGAGAACTGGCCGACGAGCCTTAACATATATACTTCCTGTTTAAGCACTTCTGTTGTAATTTCTATACCATTTCATCCTAATTTCATACATCCACTATAAATCATCCTTTAACGCTTGGCCACGCGCAACAACGATTCCAGACGCAACGATCGCGAGATCACTAATTGCAAAGGTCCTTGTCGAGAAAATATAGAAGACAGACAAGTTGTGAAGCAACGGCACAGGGGCCACGACAAGATATATCATGATAACCGGATACTATGGATAAAGTGGCTAATTCACTAGAGGAGTTGTATATGGAAAAGAGCATCTTCTGATAGTTTTATTGTGCTTCTCAAAGACGAAAATAATCTACTCCGAAATTAGAAATTCGGGATCTCCTAATTCGAGCCTTCCCAATCACAAAGAAAAATCCAGTATCTGGCTGTCATTGTTGGTGGCTTACAAGTCAACTGTAGGGTGATAACGACGAGATACAGTGCTGATAGCGGTAGACCAAATAAAGTAAAAGATACTATGTTCAAGTTACCATTGTCCCGCACGCATGATCCTTATATCTCCACGAAAGGCAAGCCGCAGTGTCAGTGCCAAGTTGATGTGCAAAGTATAGAAAAATGCATCTCCGCCATCATCGCCTTCCCGCCTCTTTACATATACTTTGCTGGTATATGTAAGAGCAGAGGAAAAGCTTTAGCTTTATGGGTGATTCACATATACGAGCCATATGGCGTGCTATCACAGCAGCAATGCACTTTCAGCATATGCGGAACACGGCGAGCACTGCGACAATGAAAGATCGGGAAAATCCTCTTTTGTATCAAATGCACCCGATCTTTACAGGGTTCAACATATATTATTACAGTGGTCACTGGAAAATAGCCGGGGTTTAACAGATCAAACTATTTTTATATTTTTGTGGAAGCATCATATACAGACAATTGTGATATATCAGTTGTTCCCCATTGTGTTTCTTCCCCAAGAGGAAAGTCCTTCCTATTACTGCACATCGGACGTACTTAATTCCCGAACACCGTGATTATATCCAAGACTACCTTGCGGAACTAGAATAAGACAGGAGACCTATTTTTTAACATTAGCCACGACGGGAGTCCTTTCATCCGTCTACTGGAAGAAGACCGGTCAATATGAGCCCACATTTTCCTGATATTATATACATACACGGAGCAAAAATCATCAATCAATCGCATATTTGCGTGTCATGCAGCTTTCTTGCTCCCAATGACATTTGCTACTTGACTACGTAGATTGATGTCATACCAACACACATGAATTTCTGACTTCCAATTAGATGCAAAAGAACTAAACGCGCCGTTTTTGCTTCACGTTGAGACGAACATGACATCGACTGCAGAATGGACTGTACTTGAGAAACTGCTCTTGGCGCAAGCTGTCTACAAGTTTGGCGAAGACAATTGGTTTCAAATTGCACGGAATCTGAGGCAACACAGCATGTTGAATCGACAGCCAGAATTTTTTAATCAAAAAGTAGGCCCTCACCGAATCTTTTGCGCAGATTAACTGATCTAGATTTAGAATTGTTCATTACAATACTACCTCTTAATTGAAGATCTTGAAACGGAAAAGTAATAGACAAGTCGATTCAGCAAAAAAAAAAGGAATTGACATAGGAATATTGTAGGCGACAGACAAAAGCGGCAACAACGGCACAGGACATGCCACCAGTAGTAAAGCTGGCCCGACAATTATATATGCAACGAATGGATGAATTAAAACGCGCAATCAAAGAAGACGATGACAAGTTCATGCAGCTAGTTGGCGAACTTGAAGAGATTCGGTCTGGAAAATGGGACGCGAAACTTGCAAGTCAAGTCCCAGCACAACAGTTACCACAGCAACAGTCATCAACACAACAACCACCTGAGCAAGACCAAAAGCAGCCCATAAATACAGAAAAAGATACCCAGAATGACCAGAAACCCGTCGAGTCTGCAGTAATACCAGAGGTGGTACCAACGGAAGAAAAGAATTTGACACCTGTACTCCCTGAAAACGAACCAATCTCTATCGATGTACGAGAACCTGAGATCAGTCTGGTGGCGGCTGCTCCCGAAGAAGCGACACCTGAACAGGCTCTTCAGGCCGAACCGCACATTACTACGGTACCAGTGATCTCTGAGACTGCAATTGAACCACGACCAGAAACACCTGCAATGAGCACATCGCCGCAATCCGACACAAGCTATCAATCTGCGCTGGAGACGGCTATGTCATCGGTATATCCTGCAGATGGTCCGATCGAGCAGCCGCAGGAAGCAATCGAAGAACAAGACGCATCACATGTCGAAGGAGAAAAACGCAAAGTGGACGATTCTGAGATGGAGGAAGAGCCGGCATCCAAGCGGCAACGTGTTGAGGAGCCTACTAAGGGTAATGAAGATGATGAAGGATAAATGGGATGGGAAATTCACGGCGAATATTCTCGGATAGAAACGAAATATCAAAGTAAAAGTCAAGAGCAATTCGATGAAGCGCAACGTGAACAAGCGTCAGGTGGGTTTAACCAACAATTGGGGGAGAACTAGCAAGCTTAGCACGGGGGGAAAGAATTACTGAAATTAAAAAGAGATATCCTAATTTACTACCTAACAATTAGAGCCTAAATCTCCTGAAGCGATCAACACAAAGTCACCTGAAGCACCCCTGTCGGTGAGCGCTGATGCCGAGGGCAATGAGAGTGTAACGGGTAGCGAGAGTAACGCACCAACCCCCACATCTTCTTCCGATAAACGGCGAAGCAAAGATGAGCAGCGTCAGCAAAAGTCTTGGCAAAAGAACATCAATCTGCTCTGGCGCGAAATAGCAAATCACAAAAATGGGGCAATGTTTATGAACCCAATCAAGGAAGCAACTGCACCTTTGTACTACGATGTTGTTAGACACCCAATGGATCTCAAGACCATCAAGAACAGAATCAGAGATGGGGTAACGTGAGCATGAGAAAAAAGTGTGTACATGTCGTAATATGGATTTTTATTTATAGGTGATAAAGACCACTGTCGAGTTTGAACGCGACATTGTGCTGATGCTGACTAACTCGCTCATGTACAACAAGGAAGGCACTGAAATATACCAGATGGCGTTGGAGATGCTCGAGGACGTTAACGAGCAGATGAAGCTCTTCAAAACTGCCGACAGCAATTCGTCGTCCGCGAGCACTCACACGCGCAAGGCATCGACGGTAGCAAAAGATCGACGGAGGAGTGTAGCGGAGTGAGATGCACAATGATAAAAGCAAAATCTTGTTTCATGATGATCAGATCTTGTATGGCAGGATAGCATAACAATGAAATCTTTTTAATCATGCGCTATTAGTGCGATACAGCTGTCAATCGGTTACTGGTTAATCACGAGGATCAAATTCCAAATCAGGAGCAGATGCTGCAAACCAGGCCATGTGTCCCGCAGCGACGCGTGATGTATTCGAAAGAAAAAGAAAAAAGAAAGTGTGTTTTGGTGGTCTTTGTAGTTGAATGAAAAATGATTAATTACACGGGCATACGGTGAAGGTAAATCATCGGTACGATGAAGGCATGGTGCTATGATGAAGTTGTTGTTGCTGTTGTTGTTGTTGTTGCTGTTGTTGCTGTTGCAGTTGCTGCTGTTGTTGCTGTGCTTTTTTCCTCGTTAGTTTTGCGTAGTCTATATTTACAAATATGCTCAATGTTATTTGTTCTCCACACAGCTTGGATAATTATAGAAGAGAATCAACATACGTAGCCCACATGCATTGCAAAGGGTCCGAGCACCGTCCGGTCCTCGTCGCCATTCGGGTGTCTCTGAAATATTACATGAATGACACCGGCCTTGAAACGTTGCGCTTTTCTGTAAATGATTACTTTAGCTCTTAAAATGTTAAGGAGTAAAATCATTATAGCTATTAATTCTTACACCACGTCGCCGTTGTCGTAATTTAGTTAGTGACAATGTACCAGTATGCCATGCTGCCGTCGTCGTTGAGGGAGGTGATGATAGCGTTGTTGTTGGTCGGTCGGTCTATTGTAGTATAAAAAATTCAGGATTAAAACGAGCACGCGTACGTACACAAACACACTCTCTCTGAGCTTATTTTAATCTTTACCCTAATAGGGTCCATGTGCGGCCGCAATTGTTGCTTCCTCAGCCGCAATAAGGCATTAAGCACCTCATTGGCTCGACCAATCATGTCATCTAACCACGGTTTTGGATCGTCATCATCCGTCCACTGGCTTTTCCGCTGTTGAATATTTTCACACAGATAGTGGCAGTGCTGAATGATCTACAAAAAATATAAGCATTCAAAAAGATTGGGATGGAAAGGAGGCGGCGACATTTACTTGATCAATGTCATGATGTATGGGCGGACTATAGCCAGAACGGACGGGAACGGAGGATGATGAAGTTGGTGGCGGCGAATGCAGACTGGAGGAAGATGGCGTGATGACAGGTTGAAAGGGAGAACTATGCGACAATGGCGTCCATGGAGAAGGCGGTAACTGTGGTTGCCAGGTGCGACTGGGTAAGAAATCGTCGATTACCGATATAGGAGGAAGATGTAGCCCTTCATCGCTGCGTATTTGCGAAAAAAAAAATGTATGAGAATCTTAATCTTATGCACGGAATTGCCAGTTATGTCGAAGCCGAGCTTACCTCTGCGAAGCCGGACACATGTTGGAAAACAGGGTGGAAGAGAAGGGAAGGAAAAAAGAAAAGAGGAAAGAGAGAGATGTTTATATTTTTTCCCGGGATTCTTATCCGGCATCGAGGGGAGCAGATGTGTGATTTGGCGTGTGACAAAATCAACGACATTGCAAATGGCCCTTTCTAGTTCTGGCTGGTGGTTTTCTCTTCCGTGGGGCGCAACCTTCATCCCGCACCGACCTTCACATGTAACGCCATTCGCCCGGTGTAACGTATATTGGTGGCAGCGCATCTTGGTTCTTGATGGTCATGTTGACAACCCTTCGAACACCGTGTCACTGTCCAAGACAGGAACCACGTGGGGACAGGAATTCAGCAATCTACAGTTTTTCCCATCAACAGTGTATTCGATCTGACCCTCTCGCTCTCTTGTTTGCTTGCTCCCCCCACCCAAATGGATTACTTCCCATGCAAGGTTGAAACCCTATCTTGCGTCATACAAACAAATACTCATGCGATCAAACAGAAAAAATGTTAAGAAGAGGTAGGTACTATCGCACTTGCTATATATTTGGTAACAAATGATAGAGTTTCATTTGGGATCCAGATAGTTAAGCTACTGGTGTATCGAGATCTTGTTTGCACACTTTAGATTGTGCGACATATCCGTAACCCCCAGCCCACTCCGTTTCAGAAGAAAGCTGAGTGGCCTTATCTTAATGTATCTTGTAACAGCGTACTTAGATCATCAACCTAAATGTAGATGTACCATGGTTAAAATAGCTTTCATATTTGGCAAGATCCCACCCCCTGCCAATTATCTCAACTGATCTTTTTTGGGGGTGTAAGAAAAGAAGGGACGTGTCTCCTTTGCCAATGCCATTACGTAAACTTCCCGTCGACGATCCGTTGTGCTGGTCATAACTCACGACAAAAAAAAAGGTAGAACATTCTTTCCCGCGAAACGTAGCATTGACCTTCTCCTATATTTAACTACTTGCCTATATCTGGTCAATTTCACCGATGAGCATCCTCCCTTCAGAGCCATATTTATTTCCCAAGAATTGCTGTATGTCCATTTACGTTCATTTCCGTTTTGATGCATGGTTGTTTTTTTTCCCAGACGGCCAATTTTCATTCGCAAAATAAAAAACAAAACAACCAGTAATCAACCCACTGCATTGGCAACGTAAAGGGTTGCGCTTCCTGGCCCGTGCTCCTTGCCGCTTCGTTCGCCTTTTTGCTTCTCCGATTTCGTTCACTTTAAAGTTCTAAATAAGGGGGTAAGAAAGTCAAGTTGCCATGTGTCCGTGATACCTGAATTTGTGACCCAAAGAAACGCCGGATTTTTTTGCAAACAGTTTCCGCTTAGTAGGTAAGAAATGCCATTCCTGGTGCTCGGAACTCTTCGGGACCCCATTCACTTTGAAAGTCGTCTAGTGCGTGGCTCTGTCTTTAAGAAAACAGGCGTGCGTATCTTTAATTAAATCAACCGATAAAAATCCGAATCATCTTTTTGTTATGTAACATGCTTGTTGGACTTTGAGAATTTGAGAACAGCATAGAAGTTAATTCATGTAGATGATTGATTGGCTTTTTTGCGTGGGTCCCTTTTGCCACATATTTACACAGTTTCCTCAAATCTCCGATATTGGAAAGTATCCTGGCCGATCTTCTGCGCCAAAACACTAACACAAAACCTATTGCCGCACGTGCATCCATATGATCTCATCGGCTTCAACGTGCATATCAGTAAGACGCATTAGGTACTCATAAAAGATCTTCCTCTTGTGTGAAATATAGCGTGCGACAGTTATATGAACACGTTGAAGATTCGTAATGAAACTCGCTGATTTCGGAATAGTCCTTTTCAAGTCTCATCCGAGTAAAAAAAATGAAAAAATGATCGTATAAGTAATGGCATAACTAATCATACGCTTGTATCCCATTTTGAAATATGATGTTGGGGATTTGGAGTACATAGAATATGAGAACGTACAACATGATGCCTTTTTTTCGCAATGCAATTTGATGGAAAAAATAACAATCGATAACCCTTTGTACTATTTGCCTTTTCTTGAGGGAGAGAATATCACGATACTTCTTTGCTTTCAAATTTTTGGCATTACTAATCAAACAAAGTTTCTGTTAATATCTTTAGCAATAACTTGAAAAAGTAACTTTTTGCCATAGTGTAATAGCTATCGTCCAGCATTCACTTTTTTGTTTGTTGATTAAACCTGGTCAGTGTTCGCACGAATCCTATCGATCAAATGTATGATTCCTGTTACATCTCATGCATATGTAACACTATAAGTCAACTTTATCCTGAAGAGGAAATCCCGTTAGAGCAGTTAGTAAAGTGCCTCAATCGTGATTGTTGTACATTCATCTGGTTTGAAAAGGTGAGTTAAGCTCATTGCAGCATTGGGAGTGGAACTTTTTCTATTTTTATGCAAAGGAAATGAAGTGCACATGGAAGAAAACCGTGTGATACATTGATGAAAGGAAAACCGTCAAATTCTCAGGATGGTCAGAGAAAGGCAAGTGGAACTTGGTCTAATTTGGTGGGCATATGCAGCTTGTCTCACGTTTATTTAAGGTTTCGTTCCGATTATTGGACGTACCATTTGCCTGTTCTTTGTAGAACTTAGAGCTTTTTTGGAAGAATACTGCCAGGGATTTGCCCGTACTTAGGAACAGAACTGTTATGCTTTTCTTGCTTATTCTTTTCTTTTTATTGCGGGAAATATTTTTTTAAAAAAAAGAATGAGGCCCACTCTTCTGAAGTAACTATAGCCCGGGTACGTAAACCCTGTTAAACCCTTTTTACTGTTACTTTTTTTTCTTGCGTACTCTGGTATCATGCATTTTTGGAATTACAAACTTTATGCAGTATCGTGGCTGTCACAGGCATGGATCTGCAGCACTAATTTATACAATATAGTTACGTAAGTATTCTATACTGTAAAGTGGCCTGCTGAAGTAATTTATATGCACGGCACACACGTTTTGAAGAAAAAAATTATAGTTCGACACACTGCTTTCGTAATCAATACATCTACCATTAATGATATACTCACCTTGCTCTTTCACACATTCTGTCAGATGTTGGGGCGAGCTATACCATAATCACAATGAAATTAATATCTCCATTAATGTCTTATGTAAGTACGTAGGCGAGTAAAAAAAATCTCCATCTGGACACTGTCAAGTCGGTTCCCCTTTTGCAATACCAAGAACTTATTTTTGGAAATCCAGTGTTGTACAAACCGACAGGCTGTATCAAAGCGACAGGCATTGATAGCCTGGTCAGTGTATGTGAGTTTATTGCTAAACCGCCTATTCTTTTTCCGCCATACTAAGATTGTCGGACAGGAATAACCAGCATGTCCGCTGTCAAGATGATAAGGATTAGGCATAACATTTGTTATTTCAGATACGCGGTGCATCAATTCCAAAAACACAGCAGATCTCGTTGGTATGACGCGCTTAATGAGCGGCTTTGATAAACGAAAGTGTTTCGTGAAAAACGATTGCCTCAATGCACTTACTTTTTTGACACTTTCTAGAAGTAACAACTAGTGCCTATTTTTTTTTTGACATGCATGTATGGGCTTTCAACTGCTGGTTTGCTGGCATCTAACCTTGTGTGCACATAGCAATCTTGATCGTGGCCTCCGTGGGAACGCTGCCCTTCTCCGACCCCAGCTTATCATTGAAGGGTCCAATCAGAGGGCGTTGTTTAGGACAGATCTCGAAAGAAAGTTTCGACACGTATATGGATATTATCTCGGGGACGAACGTGCACGCGTACAAAAGTTTCTTCAAGTAGAACACAAAAAATGAGATATAAAAACCAAACCAACCCGTTTTGACGTGAGACAAGTAGCATGAAAGGATTTGAGCATGCAGAGGCCCCTGGGTGGAAGCTACTATCGCACAAAGATCCGCTAACACTTTCCAAAAGCAGGTTGTCCCAGATGGTGTGTGTACATTTTTTTTTCGTTCTTTAGCGCCGTGTTCTCTTTTTTTTTATTCTTCGATTCCTTTCTCACTCAACTCTTACTTTTTTTGTACACCAAATGATCGATAACAGGGGCAAAAGCAGCGGGTCTGCTGCTGCAGCCGTTTCTCCCAATCAACCTGTGCTTCTCTATGATGCAGCCAACTTACCAGCCGCGGATACGCTGGAGCCAGGCTGGTCCGGTTCGATGAACGAGATTGAGCAGAACAAGCGTAAACGAAATGGCTCATTCGACTCGGTGGGAATCAACGACATTACATTGGCACACGCACAAGGTAAAAAGCATACATAACCCATGGGCATTTCCACTCGCTTGACCGGATCTGCACATGCACTTGGTACCTTTACCGCGGGGTTACCGGCACTGTATGGATCAAAAAGGAGTAAAGCGCCGGCCCAACCGAAAATAACAAAGCGTTTGCTCACACGGTCATCTTTCCCCACACAATATAGTTGATCAAGAGATCATATGCAGCCCGTCTGCTTCCTCAGATATTATGCGAAGGCCCGGTCGCAAACCGTTGACGGAAAATGTTTTTGACGTAAATATAATGCAAAAAGATTTATCCGATTGCCGATAGTTGACGATCCATTTTTAGGACGACGATGAGGATCCAAAAGCAAAGCGCAAGGTCCAGAACCGCGCAGCACAGCGTGCGTTCCGAGAGCGAAAGGAGCGTTATGTCCGTGATTTGGAGATGAAGATACGCCAGCTTCAGAATGCCCACCTCCAGCAAACCACTCAATTGTCGCAGGAAAACCAGTATCTTCGCTCGGTTATCCAACAGTTGAAATCTGAGCTCTGTGCTCTCAAGGGGCTGCCTAACGATAACTATGCTGGCGATATGTTGCCGACTATTTCCCCATGGCAACAAACTATCCCGCCTTCTACCGATTTGGCCCCGTTCCTCACCATGGGTTCCCACCCACCCTCCTCCCCAGCTGTCATTGCTCCTCGTCCTCGTCCAGTGGCAATTGCTCCAGCATGCACACCGCCATCTGCGACTCCGCCACAACCAGTACCTAGACGACCAGTGATAAAGAAGCGTCCTGTGGCAATTGCTCCACAAAAGCTGGACAAAAAACCAGTCCACTCAGACCATCAACAGCAAATCAATCAGCCAGCACCATATTTGCCGGACACCAACGCCACATCCTCATCCAGCTCCCATGCAGCCCTTTACGTCCAATTCAGCCCTCATGAAGGTCCACAAGACAATTTCAGCATTCGTCACAACGCCATTTCTTCGTCTACGGAGCCCTACTTAACCTCCGAGTCCTTGTACTCTGGTAACGACCCAATACTGTTTACCTCAAGCAGTGGGAACCAAGGCCATGATAACAGTACTTGTGGTAGCAGCAGTGGTAGCCATGGTTCCCGATCACCACCAGCACCGTCACCTGCACCCATCGTGTCGCAGAAACAAACGCCTGAAAAGGCCGCGGTCATGGAAGATGAATCGGAAACCACCCGCATCCAAACAGTTTGGCGCCGTCTCAATCTCTACGGTCGTTTCACCGACTTCAACTTTGACCAGCTGTGTCGCGTGGCACAGATGGCAGACCACAGCAACGGTCCACCACTGGCAATGACTGATGGACGTGCACCACCACTTATGGAGGACTGGGAGTTGGATAAGTTGATGCACACCATCGATCCGGATCATTTGTAAAAGCATTTTTATTTCCCCTACATTATATTTTAGAAACAGTCGAAAAGCGCGCAGTGTACATAAAGCATCAACTCTTATATATTAAACCTTGTAATCCCTTTCATTTTTTCTTTTTAGACAAATAAATAACTTGTCAGTAAACGAAAATTTCCGCGTTTATGAAAAAGGGGCTTCAAGGCATTCCTTTGTTCCTTTTCCCTTTCATCCGTCTACATGTTTAAGCATCCTCTGTACAATAGACCGTTAGTTCAAGTGACACTCCTAGGCTTCGTATGCCTATGCTGTCCGGGCATGTTCAATGCGCTGCTTGGTTTAGGCGCCGGTGGCTCAATGAGTTCGAACGTGGCTCTGACCGATGCAGCCAATGCTGCCTTGTACGGCTGCTTTGCCATTGTTGGGTTCTTTGCAGGCTCTGTTACCAACACCATTGGTGTCAAGATCACATTGACTGTAAGCTTCGTTGGATACTGATAAAAGATATTAGCGTATTGACGTGTTAAATGAGATTGGATCAATTGGTTATGCTGTATACGCAAGTGCGTTTTGGGTATACGATCGAATGCAAGTTGCAGGTTTTGTCATTGCAGCAGGTGCGATTCTCGGATGCTGTGCAGGTATCTTTTGGTCTGCACAAGGTGCCATCATGATGGCATATCCAGAAGAGCATAACAAGGGAAAATATGTCGCGATTTTCTGGGCCTTGTTCAACCTAGGTGGCATCATTGGCTCTGTCATTGCATTGGCGCTCAACATAGAAAACCAAGCAGGCGGTGGCGTTTCGACAGGCACCTATACGGCTTTCGTTATCATCATGCTAATTGGTGTTGTCCTTTCGTTGGCGCTGTTACCTCCATCACACGTTGTTCGAAACGACGGTAGCCCGGTTGCCATGGCACATTCCCCATGCTGGACAACCGAATTAAAAGGTGTTGTCATGATATGGAGAGAGTGGCGGATCATTGCATTAGCGCCAGCATTTATCGCTTCCAACTGGTTCTACGCGTACCAATTCCGGGTCAATGCCATATACTTTAATCCATCCACACGAGCTTTGAATGATACCATGTATTGGGCCCAACAAGTGGTAGGCGCCTTATTGATCGGCCTCTTGCTCGACTATCAAGGAATGTCACGGCGTGGTCGAGGCCTTTTGGGCCTCGTGATTATATTTATCTTGCTTATGGCAGTATGGGCAGGAGGATTCGTTTTCCAGCTTACCTTTGACAACAAGTACGCTGATCCAATCCATTGGACATCACCGCGGTTTGGGGGCCCGTTTGTGCTATACATGATGTATGGATTCGCGGATTCACTCTATCAGACTTATATGTATTGGTTAATGGGAGCCATGTCAAATGACCCAGCGCTACTCGCTCGCTATGCTGGTGTTTACAAGGCAATGCAATCCGCGGGTGCAGCAATTTCCTTTGGTATCGATGCAGTGGACGTTCCTTTGCATTGGGAATGCTTAATATGTTGGCTACTGGTGCTTGTCTCGTTCCCTCCATTATATCTCGTAGCAAACAGCGTGACCGAAAGCAACATCAAGCAAGATATAACATATCAAGACAACAAATCCAGGACTACTGTAGAAACTGTCGAGGAGCGAGTATCGTCAAAAGGCGATATCTGAACTATCATAGCGATACTGCGCTCCCCCAAAACACCCCCGCTATCTGTAGATATTGCTTTGTTTGAAAAAAAAGTGAATACATTGTATTAGTGTTTCTAAATCAGGTAATGTAAACATTTGGTTATGTACAGGTGTGTGAGAATGAAAGCAATTGCCTATTATATACAAAAACAGATCAGAATCGATCGATTACAAGTCGATTATAGATCACTTGGCGAAGCTGCTGATCATAATCATCGTAGTTATTGCCATCTTCATCATCTTGGTATGACGACGAATCTTCGTCTTGATTTCGTTGAGTGGATCTTTGTGAGTTAGATCGTGGATATCGAGAACGTGTATTGGATGTGGATCGCGAAGTCCACGTGGCTATGGACTGGGCCAATGATGCCACATCATCATCACGCGGGGTCCTTGCTGACCGATCACCCGAAGATTGCCTTCGATGCTGATGGTGCTGGTGCGATGTAGATCCGCCGCTGCTGCTGGATAACGATGCGCTCTCGCCTGCACTACCCTGACCCCGGTCGCTATACCCCATATGATCCAAAATGACTGCCAGATGCGTCATGATTTCTCTAAAGATATCCTGACTGACCGGTGCCCGACTAAACCGGGCTCGCTCGTACCCGTCAATGTACACTTGACCTATCTGGGCATCGATGAAGCTTCGTTGGATCAGGTATTCGATATACTGACGTGTCGGGACATGGGATGGTCGAGAAAATGCTGGGTTGATGGCCATCGCAGCTTGCTCTACGGGATGGCTTTTTGTGTGAGACTATTAGTTGCCAACATTTCGCTCTCTCCCCCGCTCGCTATATACGTTACCAATAAACATTGGCGTTCGGGCAATCACGCGTTTGAAATCCACGCCAGCAAACTGTGCATCACCTATATGCCAGGCTTTCGTGAGTTCCCTCGAATACACGGGATAAAATGCCCCTCGTTTTAATACCTGGTTTACCCCTTCCGATATGGACGATGTCTTCGGGTCGTGGTTCCGCCAGCTTTCGCACGTGTTTTACAGCGTCGAATTGTCCTTGGATTTGCGAATACACTTTCTGTAATAGAGCAATAGTCAGCAACATATCAACCGAATTACTGTATCCAAAACCTTGGGCAAGTCGTCCTTCTTGATGGGTATGTAAATCTTTGGTATATCCTGCAAAGACGCTCGTATTGTAAAGAACCGACTGCAGGTGAATGCTAGCGCAGCTATGGCCTATAATATTTGCGTAAGTTCGAAACAGTCCGGGGGAAATTGACACGCCTTTGACGACATTACCAAGACAACGTAGCTTGCAGCGACCACGAAAAGATTGCGTAAATCGAAGCGGCCGGATTCCGTTTGGTCAAAAAGAGCTTGCACTATAACATCGGCAGCGGATATTGCAATGCACGCAGCTGTGAGGACAATAAGAAAGAAAAGGGATGACGTATAGAGGAAGTGACCCCAACGTGATCTTTCCATGTGGATTGCAAAAGAGTAAAAGATAATCGTGAGGGAAGAAAAGAGAGAGCCGATAAATGATGCTTATAAAATCATTCCCAAAAAAGAAACTGCTTTCTCTTTTCGTTTCTGATACAGAACAGCTCTTTTTATAGTTCATGGCCTCTAAACCTGCCAATAATTCTGCAGTTTCTAATGTCGTAAACGATCTAATACGAGCTGCCGTTGGTGGCAACACTCAAGACATTGCGGATGACGATCTCGACAAATACGTTGCCGATTTAATCCTCAAAGAAGCCGAAACCAAGCGCAAAAAGTACAACAATGTGGGTGTGCGTGCCTACCAACCTGATACTGGCATGTAAGTTTAACGAAAGAATGACGACGACAATGTATTCTGATCGATTAGTATAGCCAGCCCAACAGCTTGCCAAAGCCGAACAAGCGATTCTTTCTCAACATGATCAAGGCCACCGACAGCTACAATCAATCGTTAAAAGAACAAGAAGAACAGCTTGCTCGACAGAAAGAACGAGATCGTCGGCATGGAGACCACCGACGTAGAGATGATTCCAGTGCAGATGAATACCGAAAGAGAAGACGACGGCGAGACGAACGCGATTCGCACCATAAACGACACCGGCGCCATGATACTTACGAAGGATACTCGCATGAATCAGAGGAGGAGCATCGATCACGAAGGCATGATTCAGATCGACCAAGTTATTCCGAGGATGATGACGAAAAGACAGACAAACATATACCTCTGCCTGTAACGGTTCGCGGGCGCGGCAGAGTAACTCAAGGCAGCAAGATGGACAAGTATTTCTCCAAATCCTACAATCCTGACCTGGACATCGAGCCGGATTTGGATCAATTGGTGTATACTGAGTTTGATGTTGAACCGAAAAAAACAAAGAAGAAAAAGGAGAAAAAGGAAAAGAAGAAGAGCAAGAAGAAGAAGAAGTCGTCAAAGAGGAAGCGGGATGAGAGCACAGACAGTGATGATAGCGGTGGCGACGATGTTCGTGTAGAACTGCCGCCACCTCCCAAGGCGGTCAGAGCATGGGATGTTGGCAAATAGACACTGCATTTCTGAAACCATTCAGTTGTTAATGATTGTATACAGTGATGCTGAAATGTCATATTATAACTCGGTAATTAATAGCCTGCGCCGCATACTGTTCTGAGACAGATTGCAGATAAACGGAACGATGATCTTATCGATCGTTCCTTTTATGTCAATGCAAGTCAGCTGCTTCCTGTAAATGCATCGAAGGATCGCTTCTAATGTTGCAGAGAGGTGGCCAATATATGGTGTGACATTTATTCAGGTTTCATGACCTTTTAGAGATATGCTAACATAAGCCCCCCCCCCCCCATAATGACATCTGAGGTTGTTGGCCAACATGTGGCACATCGCTTCATTCGATGAGTTTGTGGGGGGGGGGTAATTGCGGGATGTTATCCTGCTTTGTATAGTCCCACTAACAGTAATCCAGCGGCCACATCCTCGCAACAGATTATTTCCTGACAGCTAATGTCTTTGTTGAGTATCTTTTGAACTATGTTTACGCATAGGACGAGTGCCTTATAATCAGCAACACTGATTGTTGATCACAGTAGAGTATGGATTGAAGTACTCTGATCATGTCCATGGTGACCCGATAATAACGTGACAAGTTCTACCCATCGAGATTAATTGCCGGCACTAATAGTACTGAAGATTGCTCAAATAGCTCATATAAGTAGCACAATTCGTCTAGCGCCGGAAAGTTCCATTTACACACGGCAGCGCGTACGAGGCGGCCCATGTATTTGTTTGACATACAAGGAACAAGGCAAGTTAAACCTTTCGTATTAGATATACACAAAGAGGTCCGTACTCAAATGCGAATACGTAGTACGAAAAGATACATGATAAAATTGGGAACTCTGTCGTTCTGTCAGCCATTACAATCTCCAGTTTCCTCGATGAGATGACTAATCAGCAGTTTATACCTGACATAGCTTTTGACCATGATTAAAGCATCACCATCTCTTGGGTGCCAGTTCTTTGCTGAAGAAAGTTACACGAAACTCGACCTTCATGACACTAAACGGAACTGAATTCCTTTTTGTATAACTGTCTGAAAGGATAGTGAAACATGTTGACCTGTCGTTTGCGGTAGCATTAGTTGCGGATTAAGATGATAAATAATGTTTTCACAGAATGGCTTAACGATGCTTTCAAGCTTAAACTCGTAGTAGTGTAGGTAGTAGTGTAGGCAGTAGTGTAAAATTTTAATAGTACACCAGCATGGTCTCAGCAAGAATGAAAAATATTAGTACTAAAGACTAATAACTATCTTTTGCAAAGCCTTTATTCTCTACGATGAATAATGAATATTTGTGAGGAACGGAGGTGGCTCAGGTAATTCGGTCGCACGTACGTACAAAGTAATATGGGTGCGTGGAAACTAAATCAACACGGTTGAGTTTGGGTTTTTGATGTGTTCAGGTCAATACATACAACGTATCTGGTGGAGTTAGTTCATGCACTTTAGAGATCCTCGATTATGCCATGTTAATAAAAAAACAAGCTTGTGCCATCGCTTATACATTATTATGACTGGAGGAGGTTGCCGATTGACCCATACAAAGCAACGGCTGCTGTAGTATGTATGGATCGTTCTACTTTATTCCACTTTTCTGCGAGCTAAATTATGAGAAATCAGCATGATGATTTCACGAACAATAAAAGAGATATTGCTTCATAGGTTACGGGGCAGTCGCCGGGTACAGTTGAAAAGCGTATGTCAATCATAAGACGTAATTAATAGAAAGCACTTACTTTTCTGTCAAGAGATGTAGCCTTGGCTTGCCGAAGATAATAGGCTGTGTTACATCATAGCGTAGCAGCTACGTTAAAAATAGCACGAGTCATATGAACACCATTTCCAAAAATGACTGATTTTCCTTTTCCCAACGGCTGGATAACCGTCATACATGAACGATTTAACTATTTGTGTTACTGGACACAAAGCATGCCTCGCGGGTATATTCGATTGGCACAGACCGCAAAACAAGGGTATAATTTTAATCGACAGAAATACTTTAAACCTACTTCTTGGATCGTCAAGGAGTACATGCGTTCATTTCGCGTCAGATTTTCTGTCTTTGTTATAAAGGTAAGGAGGGGCCACGTTCATGTGCGTGTGTTTTCCCAAACAAAGGAAGCGGCCCGGAGATTATTATTGGAATCATGTGAGACGAATACACAAATTATTCAATAGCTCTTTCTCCCGGCGATGCGTAACATTGCTACAGCATGCAGGAAACGACTGGTTATGAAACCCAATCAGGTTCACGTTTGCCTGCGGAACAATAGCTGTTTGAGGAAATGGGGGGTTCATGTAGAAAAAGTAAAATATACGGCGGGTTTTGAAACTTGCATTTAAGGCCTTGGTTGACATAAGACAAACGACCAAATGCAGAACACAAACAAGCAAAGTAAAGTGACATTTTTTCGGAGATGTTCGGAAGAGAAAGGGTCGTTGGTAGATGAGTGCGTTGTTGCCATGGTGTGGTCAAAAAGACTGCAATGGGCATAACCATGGTACCAGTTTCACTCTCTCACCCCCGAGACCCCGGAGCAACCGGACGAACGGGGGGTGTGGTATGCTTGATGAAATCGGCCAAACAGCAGACAGCGAGCAGCGATTAAAATCACACCTATTGTTTGACGCCGTATTTGATTGGACGATAACACGAGTGATCCTTGATAAGCCCGGAAGATAAGCACGAGTATGTTGATTGATTGGGCGTAGCTTTTATCTCTGATCCTCCCCCTCTGTCCGCCCTCTTCTCTTCTTTAAATCTTTCTTCACCTCTTTCTTTTACCCCACACTGATAACACACACGCAAAAGCAAAATACATCTGAATGAACTCTAATAAAGGCGCTGACAATCGATTCAATTCATACTTTCAATTCATCCGCCCGTCGAAGCAAGAAGAGGCTAAAAAGAATAATAATAATAACCTGCGCATCGACACAGATCCTCTTGGCATTTCATACAACACAGCCGACTCTGACAGCCACCACGATGACTATTATTCTGACATCTTCCGCAGCTTAAACTATCCCCACGATAAGACTAGATCGACCGTACATGATACCAGCGACGGTGACGGACGGCGGCCGTCGAACAGCAGCAATCAGCCCCCACCTTCACTCTCACCCTCCCCTTCTCCGACCTCATCGTCATCATCTGCTGCTGCTTCGCCCACGTATGGATCATTCTCACCCTCCGCCGTGTTCCGCCGTGACATCCCACGGAACAAATGCCAAATCCGCAAGGGCTCCTTCACATCCCCCACAGGGAGCGTGTCCGCCAAGTCGTGGGAGCACATGAAGTCGCCTGCAGCGTCATTCTTGGCAAGCTTTGCCTCACCTGTCCTGCCACCTGCTTACGAAGAAGACGGTGATGAAATCGACGATTATGTCTTTGACAAAATCATCGGTTACGGTGGCTTTTCTACCGTTCGCAGCGGGTACAGCATCTCTGACGGCCACAAAGTTGCAGTCAAGGTCATCAAAAAATCTGACATGGATGATGTAGAGCAAGCACGCCTGGAGCGTGAACTCGATATCTGGAAGTCGCTTGACCATCCCAATCTGGTCATGGTTGAAAAAGTACTTGAAACCGACCATGCAATGTACATTGTATGTACCTACTGCGGTGGGGGCTCCCTGTTGGACCGTGTCAACAAGAAGGTTTTTACTGAAGATGAGGCCCGTGCGGTCATTATCCAGCTGTGTCATGCACTCCAGTACCTGCACGAACAAGCCCGCGTATGTCACAAGGATCTCAAGCTCGAAAATGTCCTCTTGGACGATGTCGGAAACGTCAAGATTTGCGACTTTGGTCTAGCTGTTTATCAAGCCCCGCTCATGTACACTCAAAAATCAGATGAAGTTGCTGGTGGCTCGTTGGCATATGCCGCACCTGAACAAGTCCGATCGGACAAGCCGTTGCCGTCTCCGTGCACCGATTTATGGTCCTTGGGTGTTTTACTTTTTGCTCTGGTTACTGGTCGCTTGCCGTTCCAGGATTCTTATGATGTCAGACTCCAACGAAAGATCTTGGAAGGAGAGTATCAAATGCCCGATAATCTGTCAGATGAACTGCAACAGCTGCTGCGTGGCTTGCTCCAGGTGGATCCCCAAAAAAGATACACTGTCCGCCAGATACTGCACTCCCCATGGTGCTCCCCGTGATTCCCCCCATTCCTCTTCTCCTTGTATATATTCCCACCAACCTTCATTCCCACCCTGTGTTTATATAGTAACCTAAAAAATGCATTCGTATGAATAAAGTATTTAATTTCGCACACTGATATATTCTTTACATCCAATGATCCTTCTGGAAGTAAGCTTTTTCTTTCGCTAGTGTCTTTCAAGCACCCCTTAATAGTTGTAGGTCGCAGTAGTAATGGTGACCCGACGCGTTGCTAATTTGGTTGATTAGCAACATGTTGTCAACTATAGCATCAAACACCTCCTTGACCTGTTGTTATTTTGGGCGTTAACCACAGTGTTTACTGTCACACAAATGATGCATCGACCCTTCCGAGAAACAACCGACACCGGTACCTAACACTGTTTCAATTACATACGCGCTGGCACTCGGCCAGTTAGTAGCGCGGGGAAGGGTATAATGTTTTTGAAACTGGGTAAATAAGATGCCTTTAAAAAAAGTAGCTGTATAACAGGGCACGGTACACTCTTATACCTGTTCCAATTCGGAAAAACTATTTTGGGTCATCCAAACCGGTATTTTGCTGGACAACCGCTTTATGATTTGGCATTAAGTTACTAAAAATTAAAGTTGGAGAGTACTTCAGCTTTTGCAACACAATGACATTACCATTTCAAGACGGGCTCCCAACATCACCAGGCAACAGCTGGTCAGAATTCATTCGGCTGAATGAACCATACAGACAGCAATTCAGTTGTTGACGCGACTTCGGCGGCGATCGACGCCATTGTTCAATCGAGGCTCCTACCATTGTACAACATGCGGACGACCGCGTATATGACGAGCAGACAATACGAAAACGCCACCAATGATGCCGAGAATATGGTTCGACTTGCACCTCACGCGGCTCACGGATATATTTGCATGGATGAACTATATATGATGCAGGGGAAGTCGAAAGCGGTAACTGGAATCCTTACCAACGGTCTATCAAAAGTATCGGATGTCGATCCCGATTATCACCAGCTCCGGTCCTGCTTTCGAATAGCAACGATCAAATGAGAAAGACATGTCGACTATATCGCAAAGTTGCCCTCGAGGTGCTGGGCGAGATTCTTCGATATCTTCAAATTGACCAATTGCTGACCCTGCTGCACGTGTCAAAAACCTGGTGTACTTGGATCCTGGGATACCCGAAGGCTTGGACTAATATCCGGACGGATACCCTTAGTACACAAGTCAACCAGCACTGTTCTATTTTCCAGTCATCAGCAACTATAGTGCGCGGACCTGGATATTTCCCTCAAAGAATTATTTCTAATATTCACAGCGCAAGCAAAAAGCGGACAGCTTAGGAAATTGAAGACGCTATATTTACACTATTGTGCGTGTTAAGGAAGATTCACCTGCCTCTATATAGAGACCTGACACTGAAATACTTCAATAATGTAGTTAATGGCAAGGATTGTTTTATGCATTCCGACAAGTTATTGGATGTGATTCCACCTACTGAAAATCGGCTGGTTGACTTTTGTCTAACAGCGAGCAACCCTTATTACGATATGCAACCATTTCTTTTCGAGCTCTTGAAGCGATGTCCTAACCTTAAAGACCTAACGTTTTATCGCCCATGCATGTTTTTTACCCATCTTATCAGAAATTTACCAATCTCCAGCCATGGACTCGCCAGTTTGAATTTAACTTGTTCTCATTTAAACGTTCGTATGCTCGAGTCGGTACTTCGTCTATATACACACCTACAATCGCTATATTTGAAAGTGGAAAAGTGCGAATGTATTGGAAGCGAAGTCCTCGAGATTGTTTGTACATATGGCAAAGGACTGGAGATATTGGACTTGAACAGTTTTGAAGGACCTTACGAGCAGTAAGAACGGAGCAACAATCCAATTGGCTTACGTTCCCTGGAAGTGGGACCTGATTCGCTCTATTAGCACTGTTAGCGTTACTGCTTCACGGCCACCGTACAACGTTAGAGAAACTTGCTTTTCCTCTGTCGGAGCATTTAAATTACGATATCAATATCAACGAAAGTACTTCAGCTATCCTTCTTGGACACTCGTTTCCAGTATTGCGTCAACTATATGTCACAACTGTTCCAGGGACAGAAAATGCCATCAGAGAGATGGTTCGACAATCCAACAGGCTGGAAAAATTGTCGATCGATTTTTCAACTGCAGAACTAGCGTATCCGGTGCTTAAAGCTATTGCGACAAACCCTACGCACCATTTAGAACATATCCGTTATCTTGAAGTGCGTAACATCAATGGTGACGACGGACTGAAATCAATGTTTGAAGCATTTAACTCGCTGGGTACAAGGTCACCATTACGGGAAGTCGTTTTATATGAATTCAATATTCCTCCATTATCAAATGTCTTGGTATCGTGGGCAGGTTTACAGCATACCTGCTTTATTTCATTATATAACTCGCACGTTACGAAATTGCAAATCGGCGCGCGTGAACAAAAGTGTAAGGAGTCGCGAGTAACATTGCTTACCACGGATATCATCAAATTATGAACGACTCAAAGCAGTCTTAATATGCCTATATAAAAAAATAATATAGTAGAGTACATCATCAACTCATGTATACGCACCCATGGCACGATCTTTATCGATAAATCTTTAATAAACATTACTTGCAATATTACTTCAAACATGCGCGCATACTTATATTAACAGTACGCTGAGTTTTGTACGTAGGTGGAACACTCTTGTTGAATCAGTAGGGATTGATTCGAGGATATGTAGTACAATCTATCCACAAGGGTACATATACAAGTCAATCACTCTGTTTAACAAAAGTGAGCGAACTGCGCTTTTTCAAGTATTATACGTATACACAATTTATGGTAGAAAGTAGGGGTTAAGGATGACTGTACACGCATGCATTATGCGCGTCTATCCCATAATGATAATCATTGTCGAGATACATGATGGATCGCTAAATAACATATGTGATATTCAAATCTTTTGTATTCAATGAAGCATCACATATACCAGCTAATATGAGGAAAAAGTAGAATGATGTCGTACATATGTATGTTGAAGTTTTTTCTGGATCATAAAGACCGATCCCGTATGTATACAGCACCTTTCGCTATATAGTGTACTCACTGATATTTATTTGCATATAAGCTCTCTTTTTGATCGTATATATATATATCATATACCGACAGACTTCAATATAATGCACTAGTTTTCTTTGGGTTCAACATTTCTCCAGAAAATAGAAAAAAAGCCGGTAGAAAGAAACTTAAGCGCATCAAGCCGAATTCAGGAGTACATAAGGATTATCCATACGCACATCTTCTTAGTCTAGCATAAACGCACCAAGTAATGCATTGAAGAAACAAAGAATTTGCCGTCTTGATACATAGTTTGGCTTCCCAAGACTTTTTTTTTTGGGGGGGGGAACCATTTGAAGGAGCACTGTTGCTGTAAATATAAAAGCCTCTTCAAATTTGTTTTTCCCCCAGTTCAAAGTAGTAATCATGCGATTTTCTCTCACTTCTTTTGTGTTTGCACTTTTCTCTGTCACTATCGCATTTGCACGTCCTCCCGAAGGTAACGTATACCTACTTCTAGATAAAAAATAACTGACTTATTGTTATTTTATCATGTGTGAAAAGTGGACCAATCATCTGGGCCCGCTATCAGTGCAAAAGAAGCTGTTACTTCGATAAAGTACTCTGGCTTCACAGCGAGAAATCTTGACAATACCAAGGATACAGAATCTGTTGATACTGAGACATTTAAAAAGCGACATGAGCCTGACAACTCCGGTGCGAACGATGAGGACACGCCTGATGACGGTGATGAATAGAAGGATGGAAATGATGCATAGGCTATTATACTATAGTAGTGTTATGGAAGAAGTTTTTCATTACATATCCAGTTTGTTTCGCTCAAGATTATACAGTATTTAGTAATATAAAGATATCCGTTGAAGATTTCAAATCATGTTTTTCTGGAATATCACTTATATATTTATACTGTGGAGCTGTCGTATCCTCGACATACCATCACCCATGACTGTATACTTTCCCTTAGTCCTTGACTATATCCACTGTTATTCCGACATGAACAACAGTACAGTTATCGATTACCTCTTTGCTCTTATGTTCAACCTTGATCCGGCTTTACCGACCATGTAAGGCAACTCCGTTAACTTGATCTCGGATCTTCGATCTCTTCGAACAATATGGCAAGAACATATGAGACTCGGTGGTAGCATGGATCTTTAGGAATATTATACAAAGCACTCGTTTTCTCCCTCCTGACTCATCATCGGTATAAATAGAGAGTAACTTTCACAATAAAACAATGTCTTCTTTTCGGTCTCGCCATTCGAAAGCCTTTTCTCGTTAAGCGGTACCCCAGGATTAGTAGTATTATTCAATTTAAGTGCGTCCTGAAGCTGAAGAATTGCTGTACATAATGTATTCTATGCCAATATACATTAAACTGGAACTGATGCAACTAGTAATGTAAATACTACGAATTATTCATGCTGCTGCAGTGTTGCTCTGTATTATTATGACTGTAGCCAACGATAATTGCTTAGGTAGAATAATTAAAAATGGTGGTAGGAATCTCAGGTGAAAGCTTTGACACAATGTCAACTTGTTTTTATTCATCTGCTTCGTGGCTAATTCACTATGTTCACGAAGTAGTGACCAGTCGAAGAGGAGCAACGTGGGTAAGCCGCGTTCGTAAATGACCACTACAGCCTTTTGTTTGCTTTGAGTATTATGGAGTTCGCCCGCCAACGGATAGCCGTCGAACAGACCTGGACGACAGTCGATAGAGCCCAATGCATCTGAGGTAACGTTCATGAGTTTCCGGTTATCTGCAAGCACGCTCGTACCCTTAACAAGGAGTTCAACACACGCAACGTTGAACCGATCCAGAGCTTGTGTCAACTGAGCGATGATCGCGGAGCCATTGAATGCTGTATCGCTGTCATGCCGAATCCACAATCAATTTCATTGTTCAAAGCTTCGAGCTGATTCCAAAGAGGAAGACGATTCTTAGGAGTGTCCCTGGGTTCGGTCAGTAAATGACATCGCTTGGAAATGCTTTAAAAGAAAATAAAAGACCATAGTAATAATTTTCATCCTGCCTATTGGCCACATTATCATTTTTCATGCAACTACGTATCTCAGCCCTTGTTCTCGCTAATCATTTATGGTGATGACTCTGGTACCGTAGGAATGTATATATACATTATGGCGAGAGCAAAGCGGCCAGTCCATGTTGGTAATGTGTGTTCCAGCAAATTATCTTACTAGCAACACCACTGTCTCAGAATAGAGCTCATGCTGTTAGTGTTTGAAAATCTCGGCTAATAGTCTTGTAGTATACACTAAGTGCTGTAACAGCAGCTATGGTAACGGTATACATATAGTTATGTTCGTACTAGATATCACTGGTAGCTCGATATATATCATACTGACGTGTCAGATATACTCGAGCTAACGTAATTTTCCTAAGAAGCAACCCTCAATTGCTCCTTTAGCAAGCACCTATATATGCAAAATGTTATAAGAGCGGAAACATGAAATTTTTAGGTGAATTGGCTAAAAAAGATATAATATAAGAACTGGGCGCCCAAAAGCTGTCGTCATCGTAGTAATATGCTTCTTATTATTCATGCAACTTTACGAACGCTGCTGCAACTGGGCGTTATGCAGTGTACGTATTCAGGAGTATGTTGATAAAGGGCTATGTTTACCAGCAACTCTGAAATACGTGAGAGTGGCTATGTCAAAAGTTTGAATAGGAATTAACGGATGCGCATGGGAGTAATTCGATAAATGGGGTTTTGCTACATGCAGAGAATCAAAAGAACGTTCATATCAGATTCGAGAACACATATGATGATTTTATTGCTTATGGTGAGTAAGCGTACTGAATTATTTTGATCGCTTGAAAGTTAAATCCATATTCATATATATGCAGTTGGAAGCGAACCAATTGCATAGCATTACCGAATTTTTGATCATCCGATTCGCGATCTTTCTGTAGTAGATTCTTTTCCATTGAAAATCAAAATAGTCGACGTATCATCATCGTTTACCCTTTTTTTTGCTACACTTCCAATATCGAAATTGAATATGTATATATGCTTTTTCTTTACGAGATTGCACGACTTTGTGGGCCCATGCATAATTGGGCTAAACTTTATATGAACTGGATGCTTTCGGGGGTTCAAATTCTTGGAGAACAGTTAACCGACTTCCTAGGGCTGTATGAATATGCATTATTTTCTTACGTAGCTACTTCACTATCTTATTAACAATTTCGCCTTTCCATCATAATTGTAAAATATTTACCGCCTTGAGGCGAGCACGAAAAGCCTTTAGCGCCACGAGTTCATCAAGTTATGTTGACGGGATACAGACCTGCAGTATAGTTGAAAAAGTATGAGTTTTATTTGGATGGCTAATTGACCAATCCCTATAGGTCATATATAGTATAGATAATATACTCCGAGTAATAAGATTAAAAGATCCTATAGTATTATGGCAAATAGTGATTGAAATATTGTGCAGCTAAGCGATGTGTATGTCTTCTGAGAACTCCTCCTGCAATACTATA
The DNA here is from genome assembly GCA_025266875.1 of Fennellomyces sp. T-0311. Lineage (NCBI taxonomy): Eukaryota > Fungi > Mucoromycota > Mucoromycetes > Mucorales > Lichtheimiaceae > Fennellomyces > Fennellomyces sp. T-0311. Next base: position 674,737 of record JALLLT010000003.1, on the reverse strand, counting down.
GTAACGAGCCTTGTATACGCACCAAGTAGAAGAACTTGTCTGTTACATTGTTTTCAATTTTACAGTGTCCATGTGGAGAATCTACGCAACTCTTGCATATATTCGTACTTCCTATTCACAACAGTAAGTAATTCTGTTCTTTGCTGCTGCTGTTCTTTTCTAGTATTAATTCAAATGTCTATGTACTTAGTAATTTACCGATATATTCAACCGATATTAGTCCGCAATGCTACTTACATAGTACTAAAGCACGCAGATATTACTTTCTGTATAGATTTTTCCTAATCTAAGCCTTTTTTGTATTACACGTATTCCTAGCAGCTACAGCCCACGGTGAAGCGCATGCACGTATGCAAGTACTTTGGCAACAGACCCTAATTTTACAGCAACTCTCCAGGATGTCCCGTGAAGGATTGATACCGAAAAGTCCCAATGATTTTCCTCGAACATTTTCTGCACCACCTCCTGCAACCTTAAAAATACATATGTACATTGGCATCTTTTGCAACAGCAAAGGTGAAAACTTACCTAGACATATGTTCTTAAATTTTAGGTTTCGATAGCAACCTAACTTAATAGCCACGAAAGGGACAATTTTGAGAAATTATAAAAACTCGCTGTATCTGTTACGGCACATTTTACCATATTTAACTCTGACTACGGATTGCAATCATGCAGATCTCTCTCTCAGCTCTTATCCTGGCGCTTCTCTCTGCTACTGCGGTCCTCGGTGATGATAACTCTGGCAGTATGTCAAAACCATTACTAAAGAATAATATACAGAATGGTAAATCTGAATTGTAGATCGAGGAGCAACAGCCGTTGATCTAGATGGCGCGTTGAAAAAGGCGACTGTTGTCAACGGCCATCTAGTGGATATTCCGGTTGCGAGTGTAGAAAATGATAACGAGGAAACCGGATCCAGTGGAGTTAATGTTGACAGTGGTCCCGGAAACCATGCACATAATCAAGGAGGAGCAAAGCAGGGCCCAAGTTCTGGACACTGAAAAACCAAAGTAGCAAATAGTCATTTGCTAGAGGACGACTAATAGCTAGTATAATTTCCACCAACATTTCTTACATTTAGTGTTGCTATAATTTCTATACGACATAAAAATTGGCAATTACTCCTTACATGGTATATTTTTTACATACACTGTCAGCTTCTGATAAAAAAGGCATTAGCAGAAATCCATATGTTCATAGAGCACTGATAGCTTTTGATTAATTAATGTGGTAAAATTATTTTGTATGAATTTTATACGAATGGTGAATCAATATAGTATTCCAAACGGTTCTTGGAACAGCAAACTTGGTACCTCCACGTCTACACATCACTAAGGTCAAAAATGTTCTCCGAGCTTAGTACTGCTAGCGGCTTTCGGTATGAAAGCTGTGGGGCAAATTTCAACTGCTTTCCTATAAAGTATCAAATGCAAACGCTGAACAGCTCATATGTGTACACATGATGTATTTTCTGAGTGTTGGCTCTCCCTCTTCGTTTACCAGAGTAGGTAGCTGTGCATCGTGCGTAACGTTTTACTCTCAGTCTATTTACAATCGTCATAGCTAAGTGTACATCTCATACGGAACGTTATTTTTGCTTCCTGCGATGTGACTTCAAAAGTGGAATGCTTACCAAAGTAGGGAGAAAGCTATACATTGGTCACGCGCATGTGTTTCAATGTTGCATGATTACACAGTGGCCTATTCCTGTAACATATACCATTGGAATCACTGCAAAAAATTATTCACCAAAATTCACCCAAAAATTTTTTGCAGTGAATATAATTCACAACTTATTTGATATACTTAATACAAAGTACTCCTGCCATTGTTTGAAAGCAAATTTTTGTGGCGAATCTCGGAAGCACCATGGCGTGATCTGGGTACAAACATTTCGGCACTATCCTGCCTTTGAGGCACCCCGCTTTATAGCAGATCTATACATACTTTATGCATTTCGCATGCTTATAGAGAGGCTACGAATACCATTTTATAGGCTTTTTCTTTACTAGTACGTAGATACACCAATAAATCATATGGTATACAGACGGTTGCCAGTACATTTTGAATGTACCACGGACTTAATCGAATACCACTCCAATAAGTCACTTATCGCATTCACTAAGGCATGAAATATGGCGTAATATTTTTCGAAAGAAGGTAAACTACAGTATCTGTGGCTCTCTGAGGAGTACATGACGATTTTCCAAGTGCATTTTCCAATCCTCTCATCACTTCTTGAAGTACTCATCGGTTGATATGTGCAGTATTAAGGGCATATGGGCGTGTGTGCATCGACATTTTGGCGTTTTGAGTTTCACGGATAACAGTTAAAGATGAGGGGTAAGGTTTGAGAGGGGGTGTTGTCAAAAGCTATAAAAGCTCTCGCAATCATTAGTAATTTTTTTTTATCAAAGGCGATATCAAAAGTATTTTTAATCATGCAACTTACCCTCCCAGTTCTTGTATTGGCTCTCCTCTCTGCTACCGCTGTTATCGCAGGAAACAGCTCTGGAAGTAAGTAAGCACTAATGCCCAACGACTATAAAATTAAATGCTGATTCCAAATTAAAAGATCGAGGAGCTACGGTCGTCGATGCAAGTGGTCTGCTGAAGGATGCTACTGTTGTTCAAGGCCACCTTGCAGATGTTCCAATCTTGAGCACCGAAAACGATAACGAGCACACCGGGTCCAGCGGCGTTAATGTTGACAAGGGTCCTGGAAGCCATTTGCACAATTCGCAGTAAAGAGTCTACATATCACTAGATCAAGATACATTGCGTACAGGTGGTGAGGATGAATATACAGTAGCAAAATCTCCTCAACTAGATGATAATTATCGGTTGACATGACAAAGTCATTTGTCTTTACACACCTTTAAACACCTTTAAACACCTTTATATATCTGCATAGTATCTCAATGTTTTAATTTTATACCATAAAGATCCATCATTTCATTATTATTGATTAATTGTGTACATCAGCGCGTAGTTATTGAAATATATAATTTATCCGTCGTCTCTGGTATGTCCCAAAATGAATCACACTGTAATATTCATAAAAACGTAATGACATTCCACAAAAGCCACTTTTAAGTACATAATAGACACTTCTCACATTGCCAGATAACTGAATGCTGAATATATGCTGTGGGTGTATGTGGGCGGCTTTAAGGACCCATTCATGTATTTTTGACCGCAAGAGCACGTGAGCTAATATATGCTGTTAAAGTTCGAACAAGTATATTGTACTACCTATTCCGGAAATTTTACCTGGATAGGAAGATTCACAATTGTGAGTGCAACGGAAGACAATCAGCACAAAGCACTAAGTCATCGATTTCAACGACGGATCTCAGATACTCTGCCCTTGATCTACATAAACACACGCTGCATCTTGTAAAATTATACAACATGTACGTATACGTATAAACTGATACTTCACCCGCAGAAAAATGATTTTGCTCGTTGGTTGTGCCAACTTGTTCATACTTTTTCGTATGATCTATACAGGTGATTTTTAAGCCTTGTTTTAAAAAATGCCACTAGAATCACATTTGTTCTTATACGCAGTGCCATGTATGTTAAGGACAAAGGCGGGGGTTTTGATAGGTTGAAAAACAAGCAGGTCATTTGTAATCAACAGTCCAACCTGAGGATCTTCAGCATGCATTTTCTATGCTATTTTCCAAAAAAGAAAGCCAATTATGAGATGGATAAGGTGCAGGGAACAAGGGAACGCTTGCATCGGGCAAGATAGAAATGATTAAGGCATTTAATAATAAATCGTATACGGGAAGGGTAGAGATGAAAATGGCAGGTAGCTCGTATGACACTCACTGTACGCTACCTGCGTAAAGAACGGCTTTTTCGCATTTCGAACCATTTTTACAACAGTACTCCATGTTTTTAAAATAACGTGCGCCTAAAGTTTGTGAATAAAGAAGCATACGTCTGATAAGTTTAGTGACTCTCAGTAAGTATTATGCTTTTTCAGGAAAACCAAATCGATGCTTTTTTTATAATTGGTAGAGTATAGGACACATAGATCAAAGTTCTATTTGTCATATCAAGACGTGTGCTTTTGTATATTGCATCAATTTATAAAGCAAAATAAATTAAGCGGCAGGATCGGTCCAGTTGCACACTGCACAAAGTTGAAGATTATCACAATCGGTAGTTGCAAGGCTGGACGGGCGGGTGCATCTTTTGGAGCAACGTATGGTGACAAGGTTTTGCATATGTTCAGAATAGTACCTTTTTTCCTTGTTGTCTAATACTGTTCCTCCCCAAAGCTACTTCAGTTTTGACTCGATACAATTGCCACCAAGCGACACCTATTTTTGCCACAGCTTTGAGTTAGCCGATCGGTCTATGCGACGGCTTCTTTTTGACAACCTTCTGCTTCCCTCAAAGAAGTTCTTTGAGATACTGGTCCGATCCTTCGCCCACCTGTTTTTCCTATGCTATAAGTTAAGCTAGGGCATTATACCACACATAATTTCATATACCTGCTCCAAGTCCTTCTTGATCGCCGAATGTTCTTCCTCTTCGTCACTGTAGCTTTCCTCGTCGCTGCCATGGTTCTCCATACCCTTGTATGCAGCTTCTTCCACTGCGAAGCCTGAAATAAGAAACGAGCCTACGGCGCTAGTCTCCCTGCTGGCGACCAAGGCGGATTCTTTTGCTGGGAATCTTGCGGCTGTCTTTTTCTCCTATGTTGCAGACAGAGGTAAGCAGTCTATTAAGGCAGAATACATGCGACTTACCTGATGCGCCTTGTGCATTGCTTTCAAGCGGGTACGGGAAGATTCTATGCAAGACAACCACTTGATCAAATCCTCCTCATCGTCTGCGATTGCCTTCTTCAGGCACTTGTCAAAGTATTCGGTTTCTCGCTTCAGCTCTTGCCGCCGGAGGGGCGCAGACGGGCCATTACGGTCCTTCTCTTCCTTCACGGCATTCGTTTCTTTTGAACAGCTTTCTGGTACTTTTTTTTGTAAAGAGTCTCCCTTTCACCAGCAAGATCAAACCTCAGTGTAAGCAGCAAAAGTCGGTCGAGTACCTTGTGGAAGATGCGGCCAGTGCTCCACATGTTGCCCAGCTTTATCGCATATTTTCGAATAGCAACCCAGAAGATATTGCTCGTGTTCGCGGGAGCTCGTTTCCGTTGCTTGCCCATACTGCCGATCAGTTGATCCCATAAGGAGTTCGTGGTATGTGTAATCGTCGAGCCTGGAAGCGCATGGCTGTGGATGTACTGAATATGCTCCTGGCTAACTATCGATGTGAATGAAGAGAAATCAGACTTGCTTCATTTGGTTGGAAGCGGCGCCGCTGGTATTTTCTCTTAACTGTCGTCGCTTGCAGACAAGACGAATGTCTCGGGAACAAGGTCAAGGAGAGGAAGTCCGGTCGCCTTCTTGGTGTTCAGTAAAGTCCCGCTTCGGCCTTGCTTCAAGCCTTCGCTGGTGATACGAAGCACCATGGGTGAAGGAGCTACTGACAGCTTAGAGATGTGGTCCGTCATGACTTTGGCGCCTTCTAGCACGTGAACTGATCCTTGCCTGCAGAATCTAGGTCATCTCGAAGAAATTTCGCCATTGGAATCTCGACGCAACGAATCTCACAGCCATTTAATGGGTTCTGTTTTAAGCCTAGCTCGTATCTGCTCTTTGGCACGGTTGGCGCCAGCGTCAAAGTTTCCATGAGCGATTGACAGAATGCGGCTATGATTTCTTTCCATTAAGCTCTTAAAATTCCCAAGGTCTCTCGGGGATCTTGGTTTTATATCTTGTCGACGTACTCAAAGATATCCTACAATTGGTTGACCTTTGTCTGCTTTTCCTTGACCGATGCCAAGTTTTTGATCACCTTCTCAGTGACATCCTTTGGCTTCTATGACTTTATCCAGTTCTTTTATAGCTTCACTTTCGAAACGCGCAGGAAAAAGACTTTCAATGTGCTGCCGTGCGTCGTGCTTCTGTTCACTTGTCCACTTTCTTCTATCCTTGCATTGGTTCTTCACGCCATCCCTCCGAATCGCTGGGGGGGGGATATGCTTACATCCATCGCATGCAGTAAGCTGAAGCGCACGCATCCGATGTCGTCTCTGTTCTTTGGCCATTCAAATACCATTAGATAGGAGCAGAACATCAATATTACGCGTTATCATGAGATCAAGAATCATTGAATGTACCTGGTGCCGTCAATCCGTTCAAAGCTGGCAAAAGTAATGCTCTTTCAATGATCACCGCAAACCCTATCAATCTATGAAAAAGGGTAATTGGGCTGCTTTACGACCATTGCAATCATTCATTTATTCATACCAGAAACGCGACGAAAGTGAAGTGAAATGAGAGATGCGAGATTTTACTGCAGCACTAGACTCATGCAAGATGCCACTTCCCGACCAATCAGATTTAAAGCTTGTATGTTATAAATGAGGATAGTCTGTACCTTGCTTGATACGATTGGACTAGCTATTCATGCACATGGCATAGCAGTGATATAACTTGAACAGCGCTATTATGGTGTGCGCATATTGCTAGCATTGAAGGAAACGAAAGAAAAGATATAACGATCAGATGACGAAGTCATAGCCACAACAACTGGAATAATGTAAAGCAGCTTCGATCGAACAAAGTTTTCCTCCAATGTCAATAACAACAAAAGTGAAGGGTCAATACCAGCCGTTCATGACCACAATGACATGTCTGTGTTTTTGCAAGAACGAAAACGGAGAAACCGAAAGGTAGATAAAAATAGAGCAAAACTATGCAAGAGACTGTCCGTTATGCCGCGTTAAACACTGCTTTGTTAATCAAAAGTTTAGCAGAACAATCATCTCACAGAGATAAAGTATGGACGACCCTATTGCAGCAAGTAGCACGGCCCAAGGGCTCGCTCGTCATCCATCGAATCAAAATGGCGAGTACTTATCTCAACATGTTAAATCGATCCCGAAGTGAAAACTGTTGGCCTTTCTGTCTGACTTGCCTTAGCATCCAATGAATGACTTGGCAGTGCATGGTCTGCTTTTGACGCATTTTAAAGAAAGATGCTCCGCGCTCACAGGCTCATCGAGGGACGAAAAACCGTGTCTGATAGTCGATTTTAATACGGCGAAAAGCACGTCATACTAGGATGGTGGCCATACATTTGGATCAGGTAATGTAATTAACAACTTGTGACTGATTTGCCGGCGGATATAACCAAAGCTAGCCGACGCGCCTCGTCAATTGCGCGTATTATTAGCGTTTCAGGAGGAAGGAATTGTTCTTTGTTCATTGGCACCTTCTTCCCGCCTACAGACTCTATATTTAGTGCTATATATAAACCACGACCTCTTTTCCTTGCCGTAATCACGCATTATTTATCCCCGTTCGGCTATACCTTTTACGGAAGTGGCGCAGGGCAATAGGGATATGCAGCAATCGATAGTTGGGAACGTCGAGGATTGGTATGCGGCAACAGGGTTGGTGACAAGAGGAGGAGGAAGAGGAGCAGACGGCAGTGAACAGGGACAATGAAGCGGAAAGGTTGCCAAAAGAAAAAAAGAAGGAGCAGGATTGATATGCTTACACGGCCAATCATATGCCAAAAGATACTTGTAGACATATGATTCGCGGCATTTGGTGTTGAATTTAAGCAAGGTCCCTTCTCAGCCGATTAGTCAAGCACCTTTTTTTTTCCCCTTTCTTTTTTATATCTTTCACCATGGCGTTCTTCCGTAACGTGTTTCTCCTGCTTGTGCTGGTGAACGCCGCTTTTCTCGGCTACGATCATTACAAAGGTGGCGACATTGCTCTCACCTTGGTTGACCAAGCCAAACAGCTGGATGTACCTACTGTGCAACACCATTTACAAACAGCGTGGACCAATATCAAGGCCACGACACCCGAGAAAATTGCCAATCAAGTGAATGTTGCTTTCGATCAACTCAAAGATTTCAATTCACCCAGCGACTTTGTTGATTACTTGCGCGCCAGAGCTTCAGGCGCCATTAGTGGCAATGCTGGAGCGATTGTCATGGAAGGCAACGTGTTTGTGTTGAACCAAGGCAACTTTGACAAGGTTATTGATGGTTCGCGACCTGCGCTTGTGGAATTCTATGCTCCTTGGTGTGGACATTGCAAAAAGTTGGCACCGATTTACGAAGAGTTGGGTGACGCGTTTGCCAATGCTCAAGACCAAGTGGTTATTGCCAAAGTCGATGCGGACGAACACCGTGATTTGGGTGGTCGGTTTGGTGTCCAAGGCTTCCCTACTCTCAAATGGTTCCCCAAGGGCGTCACTTCTTCTGAGGGCGTTGAGGATTATCGTGGTGGTCGTGACCTTGATTCGCTTTCCAAGTTTATTCAGGAAAAAACGGCTATTCGCCCTCGCATCAAGTCTACAAAGTCGGATGTGGTTGTCCTGACGTCAAAGAACTTTGATACCGTCGTCAAGGATCCCAAGCAGAATGTTCTGGTTGAGTTTTATGCTCCGTGGTGCGGTCACTGCAAGAACTTGGGTGAGTTTGCCGGGTTGATAAAAAAAAAAAGGGCAGGCTGAAATGCTGATGGCTTTTTCTTTGTCTACTAGCTCCCATCTACGAGAAGGTGGCCACGGCCTTTGCCAACGAGCCTAACGTAAGCGCGTACATAAAGTTTGGGAAGAAAGCGGTGACTTTGACACACATGTTTGGTTTAGTGCAAGGTGGCCAAGATTGATGCTGACAGCGAACGCGACATTGGCTCCCAATATGACGTGTCGGGCTTCCCCACCATCAAGTTCTTCCCCGCTGGCGACGAAAAGGAGGCTGTTTTGTACGAAGGTCCTCGCTCCGAATCCGGCTTCATTGAATTCTTGAACCAAAAATGCGGCACACGCCGCGTTGTCGGTGGTGGTCTCGATACTTTGGTAAGTTCAGCCAAAGGGGGAAGTGGCTGTTACTAACGCGCAAAGTAACACGCAGGCTGGCCGCATTGCTCAGCTGGACAAGCTGGCGATCGAATTTATCTCCACGACGGACAAGGCCAAGCGTGACGAGATCAAGGCTGCGGCTGAGGCGATTGCCAAGGAGCTGGGTACGCGCAACGCCAAGTTCTACGCCGTGTTCATGAAGAAGATCCTCGAGCACGGCGATGCATACGTCAAGAGCGAAACGGCGCGCGTTGCTCGCATTGTCAAGAGCAACACGGTGGCGCTGAACAAGGTGGATGACTTTACGATCCGTCACAACATCCTTGGTGCGTTCGACAAGAAGGCCAAGCCGGTCAAAGATGAACTGTAAATATCACACACAAAAAGCATAACGTCTCTTTTTTTTGTCTTTTTTTCTTTCAATAAGACAGCATTACTACATTAAACCGCGCTCGGTAATTTGCATCAATCTTTAATAAGGGGGAAGGGGCGAGCGCCATTTTACGCGTAGTTCAGGCGGAAAATGTCGTTGTACACCCAGTACTGACCGTTGTCAGGAACCAGGTGGAAGGCCTGCGAGAACATCTGGGGGTTCTGCTCTTCGTCAACCTACACAGCCGCGCGCGTCAGGATCCCGTCAGGTTCTACCTTTCCCGCGCCGCCGTCCACTTACCAAAAGCTGACCGGTGACCGACACCAGGATGGCGCCGTCGTTGAAGCTGGGCTGCGCGTCGATGGTGCTAACACGGTGGGCAACCTTGCTGAAGGGAAGACTCTGCGTGCAAAATAATTTTTAGTTTCCTGTTTGTTCCTGTCCCATGGCAACGCTGTCATCTTACGGCGAGCTTCTCAACAATGGCTTGGGCACCGCGGAATTGTTGGCCCTCAAAGGTCAACATGGAGGGATCTCTCTATTCACTCTGGTTAAAAAGTCCGCGTCTTTTTTTTTCTTATAAAAAAATAAGAATGAATCAGGGCAAGCAGAAACTCACGTAGAGGGGAAGGAGCGAGGCTCGGTTTGAGTCAAAGGTGTCGTAGTAAAACTTAACGAATGCTTTAGAGACTTCGTTGAAATCAGCCATGGCGTTGGGTGGAAATGTGGAATAAAAGAGTGAAAGAGAGCTCGGGGCCAAGTTACGAAGTTTTTTTTTCTTCGTTGGCCAATCAATTTAATTGTTGCAGCACTACACACTTTCAGAGGGCCATCTCTTCGAACTCTGCTTGGAGTCGATCGCCCTGTCGCTTCATATCTTTGCCGATAAACGTCAGCCGGCTATCCCTCGGCTCATCCGCGTCCCACACCCTCTCGTCGGTCACCGCCAGATCATCGCCCACACCCTGCACGACAATCTTGCTATCGCTGCCCGCCACCGCCAGCACTCCCTTGACGCGATACGCCTGCAATTCCTTGGCTTCGCGGCGCACAAACGCCAGCACCCTGTCCTTGTCCACCGACCGGCCGGTCACCAACAGCATGGTCTGCTCGATCGTCGGGTCGTGCTGCTTGGCCGACAACTCGACCGTTTCGACCGAGGCCTCTGGGCGCAGGCCAAACAGGGATTCGACATTCACGTCGGCATAGGTGGTTTCCACCAAACGTGCCTTGGGGTTGTGGTTGTGGATATACTCCTTGACGGCAGCCAGTTCCTTGGCGTCGACCAGATCGATCTTGTTGAGCAGGATGCAGTCGGTGACGCTGATCTGGGCCAAGGGCTCGTTCTTGTAGGTGTCCTGCTGCTTCTCGGCGGCGCGCAGACGGCCAAAGAAATGCTTTGCGTCGACCAGGGTGACGATGCCGTCGACGTAAAAGTTTTGCACAATATCGTCGCTGCCTCGACCATCGGCACCGCGCTGGATCATGTGGAGGATAGGCCCAGGTTCAGCCAGACCCGTGGATTCGAGGATCACATGTTGTATCTTTTTTTCTGTGCACTCGTTTTTGTTTGCAATCTCAACAAGCGCATTGATCAGCTCGCCGCTGGACGAGCAGCACACGCAGCCCCTACATAGCGGCTTGAGTATCCGGTGATTGTGCAAGGCCCAACAACGAACCAGCCAAATTCGTAAAGATGCTGAATGTCCTCCGCCAGGTCCTGGTGGATAATCTCGTTTTCCTTTTTCGGGACTTTCTCAGCACACATACACACACGCACACACGCTTTTTTACACCCACTGGCTTTCAACGTACAATACCGAATGCCGCCGCAAACTCATTCTCAATCACGGCAATGCGCTCCGGAATGCGGCCGGACTTGACGCTGTCCAGGATACGGTTGAGCAGCGTGGTCTTGCCTGCGCCTAGGAAGCCGGTCAGCACGGTTACGGGAACGCGTGGCATGTGTGGGAAGCTAAACGCGAAAGAAAGGGCGAAATTTGAATGCCCGTTTGGCTCTCGCTTCCCCATTAAATTCTGTTGGGGGCCGTGCGCTTTTTTGTACATACAGGCCCTTGGTGCAGACGATAGCGGCCATACATGAGCAGCGAGATCTGGCAGTCGCCATCGAAGCAAGGGGGGGAGGGACAAAGGGAATCAGCGGTGATGCATTGCCTATCAACAGCCAACAAAAAAAAGAAAAACCGAATCCATGCCGGTGATGCTCCGCTCCTAAGGAACGGGGGGTCGAGAGTCATGCGGTTTGGTAGTCGACAAAGAAAAAGAGCGCGCTTCACACTCACTCGTTAACATTGTTTTCCTCCCTTCTTTCCCTCTCGTTTCCCTTCCGAATCCCTCCTCGCTTCCCTTCCCCTATCGTCCTTACCACCACGCGTTCGCGTTCATCATTAGAAAAAGTCTCCCTATCGTTTCTTTTTTTTTATTTTTTCTTTCTACTCCCTCCCTCACATTGCGCGTTTTTGTTTCGCCATGTCGCAATCATTGCAGGGATCCGACATTGCAGAGGTAACCGACCGTCCCGACGACGCGTTGGCGGCGACTGATGAATAAATGGAACCCCCCCTTTCTCTCCATAGATGATGCATCGACTCAGAACGAGGCTCGCCCTTGCGAACTTTAAAAGGCAATACGGATACGAAAAGTACGATCTGCACACGCTCGAATTGAGTCTGTTCCAGCCCGCCGCAACGCCACGACGGAAAAAGACCAAGAAGAAGGAAGAGCCGCTGCCCAATTACTATCGTCGCTACTATCCCAACGAGTCGCCTTCAGTCTCGCCACCGATAAGGGCGACGCGTAGTACCCCGCTGTATAATATCAGAAGCCCACTATCCGCCAAACGAAGTACCTCGCCCCGATACCGCTTCCAGCAAGTCAAAAAGTCCTCGTCCACCTCCACGTCTTCCGCGAGAAAGGAAGATCCGGGCCTCTTGTTCTCCTCAGACGAGGAGGATGCCGCAAACCTCTTGGTCATGCTACATAACCATGCCACAACAACAACACAACCCTCCGCATGATGTATGTTTTTCTTTTTTGTTTTCGCTCTTTCTGTACAGTACCTCTCTCTTCTTTCTCTCCACTACACGACGTACCCTCTGCTGGCCACTTCCTTTCGTTCTCCTCGCGTCGTTCTTGCATGTTTTCACTTTTGGCATCGTTTCTTTTTTATGTTGTTGTAAGCAGTAATCACTACCACGCTCTCCAATGCGTTTATTCTATGTGTGAACATTATACCACGTGTCCCATCACCGGGCTTCACTATAAACAAAGTGTTCCAATATAACAACCCACTCTTATTTCGCCGTTGATAAGCGCTGGGAAGCTGCATGAAACTCGTTACACCTTTATTTATGCAACGTTTTACAATCGCGATAAACTGTTTTTCATGCAACACTTGCTTTATCCACCGAGCTTGCCTCGCTGACGTACCTGTGTCTTCTCATGAGTGCATCTTTGTTCAGCTGGGTGCCCAGGTCCTTTTTTTAACAATACTTGTTCGGAAATAGACCTCTGTTCTTTTACGTTCTTTTCAGTGCTATGCCATATATGTCGCGAATTACGACCGCTGACGAATCAAAGGTTCTTCCGTTTTTTTTTTCGTTTGCAATGACAACATTCACATACTTGCCGTGGCAACAGAGAACTTGTTTATTATGCGCCTCTACAAACACCAGACCAGCCAATGCCCGAAGCAACTGCCTCTCTTTCAAAAATTCATTCTTGCAAATGGACGTGACGGAACGAGTCGTTACGGGTCCAACACCATTCGCAGAGGCATGGGGAGGGAAAACATCGCTTTGGGCTACCTTGCGGTCGGTGTGGACAAAGTGATGTTTATCATCACCGCCCTGTCCACATTTTCACAGCGGCACGCATCATCTTTTGTTCGATGATGTAAGAATAGCCCAGAAAAAACAACAACTCTCCAATTCGAGTATAAACCAAGAATAACGCCACATCACTGCATGCGGGATTGGTCACACCAAAAAATCAGGAACAACAACCCAAAATGGGACAGGACGCCAACTATAGTATGGCAGTTTTCTTGGTAAGTACTCTTCCGCATAATCCTTCTACTTCTGAAAAATGCCAGGTTCTATCGGATGTTTTCCGGTCAAGCACAGCTTTAATTAGAAAAATAAACAGTAAGCGTGATAATGTAACATGATGTACTGCCTAAGTCTCTTATTACAACACTGCAGAGAAGTGCAACAGACTGCAAAATCACCCATGATGTGGCAGCTACAAAAAACAAGCAACGGAGTATCATTTTTTGCAGAATTGTGACAAGAACAACAAGATCGAGTAAAAAAGAAAGCCATTCCTAATTTCTTCCATCTTTCCTTCATTGTAACTTTTATATCAACATCTCTGTATGACAAGCACGTCAAAACGCTATTTCTCTAATATCAGAATCGAGACGACGAACACTACAAAAAAGACTGTTCAAAAACAGAGCATCGCAAACTCTTTGAAGTAAGGTTTGCTTCGGTGGATTCAGCCACATCAACATCAGTCGATATGGATGATCTGCGCCACAATTGGATGCTCACAGTAGCAAACCATCTTGGCACATATGTTGACACCGCCGCCGACAGCACACACCAAACATACTACTGTTTTTTCGCGACGGTTTATTAAACAGGATTTACCAGGGAGAATGATTAACGACGCACGATTTTTAAGAAAGCAGCGCCTCTCCGCCCATAGTCATGCAATCCACGCCGTCGAGTAAACACGCATGATATGCCACACACAATGTTGTCCCGTTTAATAGATCACAGTCCTGAGCTCAATCAAGAAGAGCGCTACGTACACAGAGTGATACTGGTCAAGACAGAGCACGTCTCAGCAGCACTACTGACTCTGACTATTTGGCAAATTCACAAAAGCATTGGATTTGTGTATAACAGACTCGATGGTGGCGCTAAGCATCCTTATCGCTGATTCTAGATATCATTTTATAGATCCGCGTAATCCTTGAATTAATCAAAGAATCCTTCAAATGGGTACTCTTAAGCGGTGCGAACGAGGCTGAAGACGAGCACCCGTTCGGCTTTTCGCTTCCACAAACAACAGGATGAACGCATACGTACATAAATGATGGCGTGCTGGTTTCAACACAAATGTATACAAAAAAGAAAAGTTTGCCATCCTGACGCTCCTTTGACCTAAAAGTATACTATCTCGATACGCATCTTTTTCATTATCGTTTTTACACCGTTGCATCATGTATCATGGTGATTGTTATCATACTCCTTCATACTATACATGATCCTTGTACAAATATTACTATTATGTACCAAGCGATATCATGACCCATCGCCATGAGGTACTCGACAAAAGCTGGCTCTCTGACCGAATGAAGCATTCCTCAGATCAACGCATATTCGTATTCTGGTGGGTGATGTAAAGCCAATATTGCTGTCTATCATACCACGCGCTGGATGTGCGCCCATACGTATTTTGAGATATAGTCACTAGAGAGTATGGTAGCTAATAGAGTAGTACATATCGAAACAGACCAGTATGTGCACGGCGATATCGGGCACTCATAGAAAAATAGGAAGGCTGCTCGAGTTGCAAATGAACTTCAAATCGCTTTCACAGAGAAGAAGATGCTAGGAATGCTTTTTCCGTAGAGAATAGCATCGGCTCCTGCAGCAATAATCTTACCATTCCAGGCACACCGTTGACTTACTTGCAGATATGGACCGTCCATAGTACATTATCTTAAGTCCAATGCCACTATGTACAGTAGATTCTAATCACAAGGAACTTGTACAAGGTAGATGTTTATCAATCGTAGATAGATTCTGCAACCAAGGACCCCCAGAATCACATATTGGAATCACACGGCGTGTGCTCTTGATAACCCCAGTCCGAACCAGACAAGTCGCCCTTTGCCTTTTTCATCTGTGCTCTGTCCCGGAATTAGCAATGGGAGCCGCTGAATGAATGCTCTTGACCATGGATATTTACAAAAATCATCATACACTTTGGAATCCGGTAGTGCAAGTAAAACCATATTCATTGATCATCTCGAAATGAGCATTTGTACAGCAAAATCAAAGGTGATTACGGTTATGCGTAACGGTGGTAGATGTAAACGAATACGGTGGCATGACAATAAACTCACCAAGTCTCCATCAACTGGAATCTTGGGAATACAGCTCATACTTTACGCAACTGTCTAAAAGCGACATCACACCGCCGCCGTTTGTTGTGTGAATGACAATGTTGTTCCTTTCATGGGTGCATGGTCCATAAAGCAATCTTGGCAAACACAATCATTATTTAAATAACTGATCTTTTTGCCTCATGTGCTGGATGAAGAGTCTCATCGAATGTCGTCTCTATCAGTAGGGTCCTGCGAATTGATTCAATAGCACCACAAACTACGTCTACCTTAAGTTCAGATCTTTAAACAATACGTAAAAAAAAGGCTACATTACAATTGATTGTACACTGACGAATAAGTAACGAAATTGCAATACAGTAGCGCACAAACACTCATATCCCGCAGTGTATTCAACCATAAAGCGCATTGAAGGTCTTGGACCTGAGTCAGCGACAGGATCTATATAGAGGAGTCCTGCCATATGAGCAAATAATAGAATTGATTCTGTACTACTAAATACTTTAAATTCTACCAGTATCCTTGTCAGAAAATACGCTACCAGTGATTTGTCTGCATCCTTCGATCATTTGTATCGTTTTACGTACATGTACCTTTGTCTGAACGAAAATCCTCCCCTTTATAACATAAGGAGCTCTAAAAGCGATACACTGAGACCAGGATGAGATATTCATCGCGGTGATCGCGCCAGTAGGGTACAAAAGAGTCTGCATCACGTGTAGAAACGAAACTCGATAGCACAGTCATGTCTTAATTTTATCCGCTGGTTTGTGAGGCCCATGTACACCAGCTGTCATGGTAACTTTCCAACAACCATGCAGTTGGTGCTGGAAGAAAGAACAATGTCAACATAGAAATGACTTTTTGGTTGATCACGTTTGCAAGTACTTTTTGAATTATTTCATAGCAAAAGAATTTGCGCATTTGAATTTCAAAATTCTCAATGAGCAATAGCGTGGTGGCATGTCAAGTGATTGAAGAAACAGTAACAAGTTGCTCCTGCATAGGAAATAAATTATTCAAGCGTGTTTGGAACTCAAAATCAGCCTTAACTACATCGAGCGCCCAGACGATCAGATCTCACAAGCAGCATACAAAGCCACCATACTCTCACCGAATTGCTCAAGTACTGACATTCAAAACTACCAGTGGAACATACATGCAACGCGACAAAGCGGTCTCACCCAATATCGCAATGTCCAAGAACAACGCTGCTTTCTGACTCTCCGACAAAGCCAGGGCGGGTCACTGTCCACCACATCATCCAACGGATATTGGGAGAAAAAAAAAGCAGCTCGCTGCGACACACCCTATTCGTTTCCGTCTCATCCAAGCATTACAAAAGCTTTTTTTATAGCCATCGAAATAAAGAGGGGTTTCCAGATTGCCTTACACGATTCATCCAGATTGCATATGAACTTTGCGAGAGAGACATGTGCTGAGTGGAAAAAGCAGCTAAAATAAGCATGTCCCGTGTAACAAAACACGCTTAAAGTGCCCCCTTTGGATCGTCGGATTGCCTTTTTGCTTTCTCTCTTTCTCTCTCTCTTTTTTTTTTTTTTTTTACTTTCTATACTATTATGCCCGTTCCAGGAGCGTATGAGCCTGAGCTCGAGTTCAGCGATCCGAGCGCGGTTCGCGAGACCGCCTTGTTCTCGTTCAACCCCCTCGTATGGCTTTACTTTATGCTGTCATTCTTGATCGTGCCGTATCCAATCTACCAGATCGTTGCCAAGCGCTACAACTGGGAAACAAACAACAAGACCCTGGCAAGGCACTGGAGCGATGTCATGTTGGGCTTAAGCTATGGCACCATCCTATTTGTCTTTGGAAACTATACCCGTGCATATAGCTGGATCACCGTTGTCGCCTTTTATCCGTCTCTGTTTGGCTACGCTTTGATTGCTGAACTTCCTTTTACTAAAACGTAACGGGTTTCGATATGGAATAGCTTCTAACTTTATCACTCAACTCTCTTGCATAGATCGCTACCGAACATCAAGAACTGGCCATTCGGCATGTGGGCCGTGTTTTTGACAGCCGTAGCGTAAGTCTTTACTGCAAATTATTTTTGCGGCAACGGTGAATTTACTGAATCACAAACATAGGATCATCCTTGCATTTGCTGCGTTCCATATTTACTGGGCAGCCACTTTGGCGCTTCCGTTCGTCATTTACTACGTCTGCAGCTTGCTGATCCCCATCTTTCTGATGGTTGTATCTTTGACCTTGATCAAAGAAAACAATGAGAATTACATTCGAACAAAGATCCACAACTTTCGCGTCTCGCGATTGGCGTCGAAAAAGCCTAGTAAAAAGAATGACGAAGAGCAGCAGCAGGAAGCGGAAGAGTCTTCCTCCGTCGCGCCGGTTACACAACAGGAATCGGCAGTTCCCGAGTTGCATAACCCTTATACCCGTAAGCTTAGTTTGCATCTGCACCATTGGCAGATATTCTATATGCTAGCTTTTTTCACAAGGTAAATTTTCTGCCTGATCAGCATGATGACCGTGTCTCTAAAACGCTCTGTAGGTTTACTCACCCGGTATCACAAGTGGGCTCAGGCATTGTCCTTGCATGTTATATGGAGGGCATTTGTGCATGTAAGTTACTTGGGGAGCGGAAGAAAAATCTGATCTGACTTGATTTGACAAAAAACAGATGGTTACGACCAACTTTTGAACGACTAGATTCATTTTTGCATACCCTTGTTCTTTATCGTCGTGCCATTACGTAGTGTCTATTTTATTCTTTAATTGAAAATAATGTTTTTTTTTCCTGTGGAGTACTTCTTGGCGTTACACTCTTTTGATAGATCATCTCGAGTGGTGAGAATTCTTTGGTGTCTTTAGGAGTGGCGTTGCTGCCGTCAAAACCAAATTTACTTCACTGTTGCCATCAGTGAGTACGTCTGGCTCCAGTTGCTCTTTCGTTCAACCCGGTTCTCGTTTGAACTGCATACCTGTGGATCACTGTTAATCACATGTCCCTGCTGTTTCTGATAAATACACATGTATACATCAACGCTCTGATGGATCTGGTCACGACGAGTAATTTGATGGCGTGGTACGTTAGTGAGTTTCTTTTCAAAATATTTCAATGTCGTCGTCAGATTTTGAGCACGGATTGTTGGCAAGCTTTATCAGCACCCCACAGATCTATCATGTACATTCGTTTGGTCATATATATCAAATACCCACTACCGGATCAAGGAGTGTCTAATCCTATCCAACAATGCACTCTGATATACATAATACAAAGATCGACATAGTAATTCTTGGTAGACTCTCTCGTCGGCCAATGTTAGCTTGCGGGTATATAAAGCTTAAAAGGTACGAAATCAGCTGTCACACGCAAATCAGTGCTGAGGGTGACACAGAAAAATATGTCATTACGTACTGAATGCCATGTGAGCGTAACCGCTGTCAAGAAATTGAATCCTAGCTTTTGGTGAGAAAGAACAATGCGCTTACACACAAGCACGTCATATTTCGTGTGATAATCAAATCGTAAAACAAACGTTCAGTACTTGTTGAACGAACGCACTCAATCGTAGCTAAAAAGTATCTGCAAGGAAAAAAAGAGCTTCGATGCCGCAAATAAAAAAAAATTATCGTCCGCAGCCTTTCGATTTCACTCTCTTCCCTAAAATGTCCAGCTCAACACCCAATGATGTCAAGGATATGTCAGTACTTTACCATATAGCTTTGAATTACAACTGAATCCGTCTACAGCGAGGAACTGCTAAGAAGACTAAACTTGCAAGCAACCCTGGCAGATGAGCGGCAGTCGCTTGAGCAATATTCACGAAGGAACAAGACTCATGAGTAAGTTTTTCTTATCAGAAAAAGAAAACTTATGTCACTAAACTATTTATGTAGTAGTCATGAACTCATGAACAATATTCTCAATATTCAGAGCGAGATTTATGCATCTTTTAACGTGCTGGTATCGTATGAACCCCAATTTGCAAGAGCTACTACACTACGTAAGCGAAAAAAGGTAAAAGTATTCTTTTTATTGGGCTTACGTGGCATCACAGTTAAATCAGATCTTGCCAAAGTTGAACAATCTATCAACGCATACATGCGTATCATTGGCGGTGAAGCAATCATGTAAAGTATTTAGATGCATTGAAAAAAAATGAAGCAGAGCCTATGTGCTGATGACCATTGGCTTAGACCTGTTGAAGACAGAGCCGTCTCCTTGAATGATCAGAGAAGAACGTACATGTAGAGCTCTCAACCACAAAAGTCCGTAACTGACTTTTGTTTTCTAGTGGTTGGGAATCATTTGAGCATGTTATGCATAGAGAAATGTTTTTCATCCGTGTTCTTTTGAAAAAACTGGAATCAATTATGGAGGAGTTCGATGGTAGGGGCAATGGCGAGTCAAATTCGGATGACGACTCGAGTCCGGACGATGACGATTCGTCTGGCGATACTGCGAGCGGCAGCTCTTCGGACGACAGCTCGTCGGGTGGCAGCTTCTCAGACAGTAGATCCTCAGATATGCAAATGGATTAATGACAGCTACCAAGCGATACAGTTAACCAAATGAGGAACATGGGCACAATGACCATTACGGTTACTTTTCTGAACAGCATATTTCTTCTCTTTTAATAATTTACCAGATTATGGTATACATACTTAAGCTACTCTATAAAACTGTTTAAGTGCTTGAATTACTATCTGGAGCGTGATAGTTATGATTTATTAGATTTTATCCGAGTATGCAGTACGAAAGTGCGGTGTTTTCAGTATTTACGGGATAGAAGCGTACGTAATAACCGATGAAACAGAATGACCATTTTGAAGGCGATGTAATCGCTACTTGTCGAAGTGCATCAAGAAACAAAAAGTACCCAAAATGGTGCCTTGTAACTAGCCAGGTTAATTATTATGGAGTAGAACTCTATGTGCCGTATACAATGCTACTGTGTTGATAAACATACGCTTAGGGCACAAGCCGTTATTGAATTAGGTAACACGGGGTTTGATAATTATGAAAAGGCTTAAACCGAGATACTAATCCATTTGGGTTTCCAATAACTTATGCCTTTCTTTTAAAAAAAATGGAGGATTGCTAAAGAAAGTGACACAAAGGATGTAATTAAAAAAAGGATCTATTATAACAAAGATTAAAGTATATTGAGTAATGGTTAAATGTGGGTTAAGTTGAAAGGTTCTTGATACTACTACGCGCCGTCAGGTTTTACAGGTGTCATGACCAATCGTTGAACAGAAGGATTTTCTGCATCAGCTGCATCCGGTTTCCCAGAACTATATGCTGGTAGATACTGACGATTCACTGGTGATCCAGAATTTCCGTCTTCATCGCGATAGGCTGGCACTTGGAAATATGCAATAATAACATTAGCATATGTTTCTTCAAATTATATTTTCCGTCCATATGGTGGGTTGATAGAGCTTACCATTGGCTTGCTGAGCGATTAACTGCTCCTTAGGAACATTTTGCTCGCGTTGTTGTTCGTTACTGCGTCGTCTTCGGAGGAAGAAGAGGACACCAGCTCCAATTAAAGCAACCTAAAGGTCGAGTAATCAGTTTTCAAAATCAAATCATAGCTTTCGCGCACAACATACGCCTGCAACACATCCAACTACTGCCCCTGCAATAGTACCAGCGCTTGTATCAGAGCCTCCATCATCTGAAGGGTCATCAGATTGACCGCCATCGCCCCCACCTCCATTTCCACCATCATCGACTTGTATAGCAGGAGATGTAGCTTGCCAAGTCCATGAATTGATGTCAAGAACAAAAAGATTGCTGTTTGATGATCCGTCGGAGCCAAATATGATGAAAAGGCTGTTGTTCCCGACAAGAATAGCTATATTGGAGATTGAGAAATTGGTTTCAAACAAAAAATAGTAATATATACCTTGGTGTCCAAAACATGGTCCACCTGCTGATGCACCATCGGCAGTGGAGAGACTCTGGTTGCTCCATGTCATACTTTGAACATCCAAAACATAAAAGTAGTCGTCAACAGGCTGTGCAGAATCTAATCGAGAGGAGTGAGTGATCTATAATAGATAAACCTTATTTCGTAATTTACCAAGTTGTGTTCCACCATAAACAATCAGATCGCCAGTGCTAGGTTCTACGAAGAGCAGCAAGTGCAGTCAGTCAAAATGGAGATAAAGTAATGAAGTATATACTCACTTAGAGTTAATGTATGATCCATGCGAGGAGCTGGATGCAAGCCACTAGCAGTAACATTTGCCCATACTGACTTTACAGTATCGTAAGTTAAAATATCAGACATCTCAATGTGACCATAATAATAGGATGACCCGCTTGCATCTGATGCTTGCGCAGGATAAATGCCGCCTATATAATAAATCGTTGTTCCATCTTGCCCAAATGCACCCTTATGATGTAATCTAGTTTGCGTAGAAGTTGACTGCAGTCTGGCTGGGGTTGAACTCCATGTTTCCTTTAGGAAAAGTTAGTATAGATTCACCTGTGATATAGGAAACTTACGGGAGGATCATATGTTAGCATTTGTGTAGGGAACTGAGCTGCGCCCGTAATGTTACTATAACTATCGCTACTACAAAAGCGGGGTCGTATAATATTAGATCCATGCTGCGAGATGTAAGGATGTATAATAATTTACCTTCTGCCACCTGAAATGTACACCATGTTTTTTCCAGGCCCGGTAACAGCTGTATGGGAGTCGCTAAGCATCAGTCCCGAAAATAAATGTTAAAAATAAAAGTGGCTCAATCAGGCAAACACAATATCTTACACAAGAGAATGGCCACCGAGAGGAAGGCTAGTATTCCATTCGCCATCACCATTTGCATTATATAGGACGGTAAGCATTGATTGAGGAACAGGCTCTGTACCACCACGGCCTCCGTCGATCACAAAGCTGTTCAATTCGGGCAAGGCCGCGATTGCGAAATAAAAATTGGGGCCGACGTTAACAACACTTAGTGGATTCCATGACTGCTGCAAGTCGCTGACACTTTTTTCTTGGGATAGATCAAGGGAGTAGAATAGATTATTCGCCAAGGGTGTCGTTATTCTGTCGGGAGTTCGCATGGCACCTCCGTAGCAGTAAATTTTGGTTTGTAGTAATACGCAACCTGAGTATTCGTCAGAATATCTTCTGGTCGAAAAGAGAAAGGGAAGCCAGGTTGTTAGGTTTTGACATACCATGATTTGCTCGACCAGACGGAGTCTCTGCATGTACAAAGGTTGCGCTTGCAAAGAGCAGTAACGCAGAAAACCAATTGACCATGAAAAGTGACTACAGTAATAAAAGAAGTGGAGGAAAAAAGAAAAATGATGGTTTGCAAACACGCTTTCGCCTTCCGATTAATCCTTCAGTGACACCCCGAATAAAGCTAAAGCATTTTCAAACTTGCAACGTGTAACTAAGTAATATGTAGTTGTTAAGGCATCAACCATGTCGAGTTATCTGAAAGCATCATTTTCGTCTTATTCAAGTATTAATTTTGACATGAACACTCTAGACAAACCCATCCGTTTTCAAGAAAGGGTATGGTCAGTTATGTCCCTCCACAAACTGTCCAGTTGTGTACGTAATTGGATTGTGCAACATATATATATATATATATATATGGGGGCGCGGGGCTTAGCAGTTTCAAACAAAGCAAGATTGGGCAATGATTTTCTGCTTGAACCAACATTTACGTTGGTGGAACATAGAGAGCATAGGAATTTATTCATCAGCGTTAGCTACAGAAAATTTTTCTATTGCGGTGAGAAGGCTGATCTCTCTTATACCCAAAGTACACGTTATCCATAAACAATTGCATGGATACCATGGTGCTGGCAACTCGATACTCTTGGCATTATAATTAGGCGGTGCACAGCGATCACACAACCCAAGAATAAGGTCAAGGGTACACTTTGTGACACACCCATCGGTAATCAAAGCTCCGTAGCTCAGAGTTACCCGATAAACGAAGTACAGAGTTTCCATTCATGGATGCCAAGGTGTCGGGTAGAAATTTTATTACTTCGCCCTCGAAGTGATGGTGCCAGTTGGTATCTCAAATGTGGTATTGTCTTGTAGCAATCAAGGTTGACAGTCGCAACGCAATGTCGCAAGCCGTTGCTTTCACAACCCTGATCTCCAACGTCTTTATAGTTTTTCGGTACCCCATTTATCCATATAGCGTGGGCATTTTGTGGTAGCGACGATCGCTGCGACTCGGATCGATATAGGCAAAATAGTTTCCAGGAAAGTAATGGGGATCCAGTTTGTGTATATATTGAGCTTTTTTACGGTGTACTTGCCGAGATTGAGCCCAGGATGACGTTGCTTACGTAATGAACACTCGTTGAATCTCGTGGAGCCCACACTATCGGTCTGAACGATTTACATTCCAGCTTTCCCATATCCACAATCATGCGTCGGTTAAGAACCCTTGCTCTGCTTACAGGAAGATGTGGCATCGAACGGCTGAAATGCGAATCGTAACATCGTGCTGTATCTCAGACATCCGTTATGGACAATGGCTCGCGAAAGCGGCTTTCAGATGCAGTGTGTTAGCGTCATAGTAGATGCTTTCCTCCTTGACGCTGTGCTGGCCGCGATTTATTTTCTTTGCTGTCTCGACGCATTCCTGTCCTTCAATTGCCGTTTAGGTAGCCTGATTTCTTCATGTATGCATTGCTGAAGCTCCATCACTCTGCCTCCCAATGTTCTTTTTGATTCTTAAAGTCAAACAGATTGTTCAAGCACTGGATTTAGATTCCAATAAGAGAAGCCATTTGGCACATTCGTGTTTTTGTAACAACAATTTTTTGGTATACGGTATGTCAAGGGAATTAAGAAAAAAAAGCCTGCTGCAAGCAATTCGGAGGTGTCAGTCGATGAGGGAGCGATTCCGAACATACAACAGCCGTGTCGAATTGTCAGAAAGAAAGTGTCCAAACGTCACGCATCCGATCATTGGAAACTGCCTGTTGCTGCATGAAGTTCGCATGGCCTATTTTGACTAACATAACGGTCCTCTTTTATGATGATAGTACCAATATACAACTTGAAAGCAATCCAAACATCAGCCTACATTCGACAGCTGAATATGTAGTCATACACAATAAGCTCAACACGCGTAAGTACACACACCGGTTTTACCAAAATGTAGACAATATATCATACATTGTAGCTGATAGATAGTATTTGACTTTTGGAGCGTATACGATTACAAAGCTGTGTTTTCCATGACACATTCGCCATAAATAAGTATACACGCGTGCCTGTTGCTATGATCGCCTTATATCTGGTCTCACTGCCATCAAGAATATCCTCATGTCTATATTGCTTTTATCATCCTTGCCAACATCCAGCTTTTGCGCTTCGTAACCAGATAACAGTGGTCGTGAGGCCGGTGCATCCTTTGGTGAAATTGCATAATCCACTCTCCGGATTTCGGTTGTCACGGGCAACCACGGGTTTGGTATTCGCGATTCTGAAGAGTCAGTATCATCGTCCATATAAGAGGGTGCTAAGTAGATTTATTATGAGTATGGTCAATTACATCTTGTAGCTCCATACTCTGTTTATATAAGTGCACCACAAATCACAAAACTTACTGTTCTTCCGTTGGCCAGCACCTGCTTTATTGGAAGGATAAAAAATAGGCACCGTCGGATCTTTGTTATCGTTTTTTTTCGTGCCTCGTCTTTGGAGGATGAAGAAAAGAACAATCGCGGCAATGATCCCAACCTATCTCGTGTAATAATTATCGTCAGTACATACTTGTAAGCCCGATCGAAACATTGATTCAACATACAAATGCGACGGATCCTACAATAATCCCAACTAAAGCACCGATACTCAAACCTGAGGAAGTATCGTCTGATGGATCTTCAGGCTCGATACCCGTTGCATTATCTGTAATATAGGCGGGTAATCTTGCCATCCATGACCAATTATCGATATTCAGTACGAAAAGGTCGCTGGTGAAAGCACCATTTGATCCAAAAATAATGAAGAGGCTATTGTTTCCAACGAGGACAGCTAAATTAATTTTTGGATAGACCAGTTAGTTTGAGCAGCCCAAGGCCAACGAATAGACAAATCAGAGAGTGGAAGCGAACATCCTTGTTATCACATACCGGCGTGTCCAAATCGTGGGCCAGCTGGCTGTGCGCCATTCGGTGTACCCAGAGTTTGATTGCTCCAACTCAAATTATCAACGTCCAAAATATAAAAGTAATCGCCAATAGGTTGATCCGATTCTAATAGTTAGTATGTAAATTTGGGCATGATCCTTGTTAACACATAGTAATACGCTGACAAATCCACAATTCGTTGATGTGTACCGAGTTCTGTTCCACCGTAAACTATAAGTTCGTTGGTACTAGGCTCTAATATCGTCTTTATAATGTGAATAAGAGAGCCGATTTACCACAATTTTGCCATACGTACTCAGTGTTAACGAATGGTCCATCCGAGGAGTTGGATGTACACCACTCGCCGTTTTATTGCCCCACATGGCATTGACAGTATCATAGGTTAAGATGTCATACATGTCAACATGAGCATAGATGTACTGTGTACCGCCTCCACCTGGCCGTACTACTGGGTATATGCCACCAACAAACCAAATCGTTGTTCCGTCATTTACGAATGCGCCTTTGTGGTGTAGTCGAGTTTGTGAAGTCAGTGATTGCAGTGTAGATACGCTTGAGCCAAATTTTGACTGTATTTTGAAAGTGAATGTTAGATCTGCAAGAAATGCATAGCCACTATACGAAATAATGTGGTTAATATATATAACCTACCGGTGGATCAAAAGTGACCATTTGAGTAGGATATTGTGATATTCCGGTAGCCCCGTAGACTGCGAGGCTTCAAGATTAATATTAGATAATGTTTGCCACATAAGCATTGAGGATTTTTTTGCGTACATTCTTCCACCGGATATGTATACGCGATTGCTGCCTCCTGGGTCAGCTACTGCTGTGTGCGAGTCGCTAAGAAGAAAAGAAAATGTTAGTATTCCCACCTGCTTTGTAATGTGCTTTATGTGTACTTGCACATGAAGATGTCCACCCGAAGGAATACTTATATTCCACGAGCCTTGACCAGCCGCATTATACATGAATGTGTAAGCTTGCGGAGTACTGACAATTCCTCGGGTTCCACCGTCGATTAGGAAGCTATTTAGCTTTGGAAGCGCAACCATCGCCATATAGTAATTCGTGCCAATATTTCCTGCATCGTTCAACTCCCAAGAGCCGTGTAATTCGCTCACACTTTTTCCTTTTGATAAGTCAAGCGTATAAAATAACCCGTTCTGCAGAGCCACGGGTGGGGTTCCTCTCTGACGACCACCATAACAATAGATCGTCGATTGCAGCAATACACAGCCTGTAGTGTTCTGCCTTAGATTATTTCTGTGGTCGAAAGATTCGTTTGCATACCGTGGTTAGCACGCGCAGGCGGTACATCCGCACACACTGACAGGGCAAGGAGTGTGAACGATAAAATAGAAAACACGTTTATCATATATTAAAAATGACAGTAGTGAAAGAAGAAGCGGGGAAGGCGAAAAGACGCGCCCGGGTTGAAATTTTTCTTCCGATATATTCGGTGGTGTACCAGTTCTGTGAGTTCTGTTACAAAAGTGTGTAACGAAAGACAAAGCAATCCAAAGTTGTTGGGTAGCTTCCAAGCCGTGTTACCGAGTAACTTGAAACTGTGAATGTCATTGCAATGCCTAACCGCTTACATACCTTAGCGTCAGAAACTCAAATGATATTGTCGAAAAGAAAGAGAAATGTGCTGTACGTTTGGCTTATCTTCAGATTGTTCGTTTTTTATTCGGTTGATCTTTGTACAAAAACTGTATGTATCACATGATCAAGGTGTATATTTAGATTTAGGATTAACGTTGATTAAACAATTAACGTCATGAACCGTGCAAAGTCTCACCAACAATTGCATTTGATTTCGTTTGACATATGAGATGCTGCCAAAAGCTATATAAGGGTGCGTTTTTAGAGAAAAAACGTGCAGCTCAGGATCAGAACAAGTTATTAATCCGATAAATTGATAGCGCCTATGTTATTGCAAGATAGAGCCAAAAAAGGCTTTTATGGAGTTACACGCGATGAGCACACATCTTCCGGGAATGGGCACTGGTACTATTTGGGTAATTAAAGGAAACTTTGTTACAACTATGGTAGCACTTGATAATTACCATGGTTTTTCTGGATTGCTATACACATAGTGTGGCGCAGCCTTTATCTTTGATTGTTTCCCATATTTCGCTTTGCTACTAAATCACACTGCCTTCGATAGAGTATGGGATGTAAAAGATACGTGTGATTTACTGAGAATATAGCAAACATGCTTTCTTTGTCCGGTAACCTACGTATACTATGCACTATGTACATAATGTGTAAAGCAGTTACGGGTGTGCTATAATAATTATAATTATTTATCTGCATCAGCCTTTACTGAAATGGCAAAGCGCTCGTTAGACTGGTAAAGTTTATCTATGCACCTTCTATACGTTGATATATTACTGGTAATGCTGTTAGGATATGATCCTTCATGCTGCGACGACAGTAGCTGAGCTTTTATGTCATTACTTGACGGGGATGTCGTCATAGCAAAATATACTTTTATCGAACCTGGGTTCCGACAGAAAAAACAGAATGCCTTCACAAGAAAATAAAAGTACTTGTTGGAAACATAAAGTGCTCGTTCGCCTCAGGTAAAATATTACACTACTTAAGCGTCGAAAAAACAAGATGCCTAGATCTATCACCTTGAAAGGTATATTTTTTACGTTGCTTGGCCATCTAGCGTGATTGTGGTCAAGCAGTTATATAAATAACATTCTGATGGTACAAGCCGAAAAAACGGAAGTAATTTATTACTGATCGATGGGTATGTAAGTATAATATAGTGGCTTCATCAGAAAAGGATAATGTAGTGCGCACGTAGAAAGTAATACGTATCGTAAAGTAACGAAACTCATTCTACAATCTCCCATCTGGTTTAATGGGCGTTAACACTATTCGTTGATCATAATCGCCATCCGGCTTTATCGTTTGATATGCAGGCAGGAACGGATAAGACACCGGGGTATCGTCTTCAGAACGATCAGATGGTGCTATTTAAAATAAATTAGTTCGTTATTTGTCAGGTTTATTTCTACGAAAAAGAAGTACTTACTGTTGAGTCGTTGACCTTGAAGCTTTTCTTTTGTTGGTGGCTCATCTGTTTCACTTTGTTGCTTTTTTGAGCGACGTCTTCGAAGAATGAAAAACAGGATGATAGCCCCAATGATCGCAGCCTAGGCAATTTTAAAATGTAAAGGTTAGTAAAATCACAGTTATAACTAGCAGATAGACTTGGTACGTACGCCTACAACAGCCCCAACTATGGCGCCAACAAGGGCACCAGTACTGATCCCCTCTTCTCCTCCTTCTCCTTCTCCTCCTCCTTCGGACGAGCCATCATTGCCCTGTGATGGATTTTCGGATTCACCGCCCTCAACATCATCGATCGCATAGCCGGGCACATTTGTCATCCATTGCCAATTCTCAATATCAAGAACAAAAAGCTCGCTGCTGGTATACCCCGTACTATCAACCCCAAAAATGATGAACAGATTACTTTGCCCTACGAGAACACCTGCAATTCAATGTTATATTAGCAGTCAATCCACAATAGAAGGATCAGATGATTGGTAGGCAATTTATGCTTTAACATACCAGCATGACCAAAACGTGGTCCAGGAGAAGTCGCACCTTCTGGTGTAGAAATACTAAAGTTGCGCCATTCCATGCTGTCGGTGTTTAAGACATAGAAATAATCATCTATCGGAAAAGAGGTTGCTAATTAAAACGGTGCAAGTTAGCGAGCGTCATAGGAGAACCAATAAACGATTTGAATACTATATATGCACCTACCCATTACTGTTCCTCCGTATACAATGAGGTCTCCTGTATGGGGATCTAGTGTCCATGGGGAATATGAATAAGTGAAAGGTATGTTGCATTTTGGTAAATAGCTGATATTATGATCATACTTAGGGTAAGTGAGTGGTCCATTCGTGGAGAGCCAATTACTCCTCCTGCAGAAGCATTCCCCCATCTTGAGTTGACGGTATCATAAGTTAAAATGTCTGACATCTCAACGTGGGTTAACGATAAAAGACTTGCTGTTTCATTTAACAGCGCGTAAATGCCGCCAACGTAGTAAATCGTGGATCCATCTTTTCCGAATGCACCTTTATGATGCAAGCGACCTTCTGAACCGCCTAGTCTTATTGCAGTTGGACTTGAACTCCATGCTGCCTATATTTCAACGTTGAAAGTCAATTATTTGCTACAGTCACTCACTGTCCAACTAAATAGTAACTTACAGTAAGTGAGTTGAAAATAGTCAGTCGTGCCGGGTAACGTGCTAAGCCTCTTAGTTCCGTATACTCCTTAAGGCTACATAGGTAACATGCTGATTGTTATCACTGTGCTCTGGAATGGAATCACATGCATTAATATCCTTTTTTACATACGCTCTGCCGCCATTGATGTACACAATTGTACTGTTTCCTGGTGCTGTGGATGCCGTATGAGAATCCCTATATGTATAAGTAAAAGTTCAACTTTCCTGTACACTTAAAGTAGTGATGAAGTAGCTTACACATTCATATGACCACCTGGGGGAATATTAGCGTTCCACTGGTTTGCGGTTGCATTATACATGTAAGTGTATGGCTGACTGGTATCTGCAGCCTCGCGATACCCTCCATCGATTACGAAGCTGTTAAGACTTGGTACCACAGCCATTGCAAAATAATGGGTAGCACCAATATTTCCTGCTGTATTTAAAACCCAGGAACCACGTAGATCCGTTACACTTCTGTTTTGAGAAACGTCGAGGCTATAAAACACGTCTCCTTGTATAGATGTCTGATTTATAAACCGATTCCTGTCACATCCTCCATAGCAATATATCGTTGACCGCAAAAGCACGCAACCTTGACATATATATATATATATATTATTTTAATATTTACAATACGTCCCAATGAAGAGCTAGTATCAATATTTTCGCCCGGATAAGGAATCAACATACCATGATTAGCCCGACTCGATGCCGGGATAACGGCGCTGACCGTGCTTATTGCTATCGCAATAAGTAGCAGGTTGTAAAACAAGCATGCCATATAATATTTTTGTATCAAAAAGAAAAGGAGGTAGAAGAGAAGTGGATTTTCAAGATCATCAGTCCGGTGTTTGATGGTTTGGGCTATGGAGCTTGTACTACCAACCAGGAGGCTCGCTTTATTGCAGAAACGCCACATCCTTTCTTGAACGTTTTTAATTATTATGGCTCAACCCTAAACATACCCATTGCTATGTATTTCTTACGGTTTAGTTGGCACATACTTTAAGACTGCTTCCTTACCTGCTATAGTGCATAAACGGTGTCTTAAAAAACTTGACTGTGAAACATAGGACAAGGATCCTCTAAAGGAACTCAGAGAGTTGATGGTAATTGGGGCTTAGCATTTGAGAAGACTTTCACCACCAATGTAAGTTTCATCTTACAGTTTTAAGCATAATTGTAAAATAGTACTGATAACGATATGTCCAATATTGATATTTTTTTTATCTCGCTCGTATGTAATGTCAACTGTCGTGCTACTATTAAATGCAAATCTCTATAAGGAATGCAGCGTGTTGTATATGGCACCAAACGTAATCCCTAAGCAAAAATGATTAGGTCACACGTCCGGAAAAGGAGGATTTTCGAAGCAGGTAACTCGGTACAGCTTTCGCGTGTCACGAAATGTCCCAGTAGTATGGATCGACAACTAATTTGCAGTGGACTATAGTCTACCGGCGCTATATATGCTGTACACTGTATGTTTTTCCTTTTGTTATGTACACAGAATATGACAAGGTTTCAAACAGTTAGTGTCTTATGTAGCAGTTAAGGTTAGATATAATGGCAACATTATCTGTGTGTAAAAACGTATGGAGTTATGCCGGGTTATGCACCATACCTCTTACAAAGGAAGATGGCAACGAGGTTGGAAAAAAATCTTTATGAGTTCTCCTGAAAGCTGAACCTTTGAATAAATCTATGGAAACATTGTCATTGGCCGTGTTTCTTCTTTCAGCTACTGTTGATATTTTCGCTAACTTCTTAAATAAGTGTCTTCTACCTATTTTTCCTATAGCACTGTCTGAAGAATATATTTATTGTACGTGCTTTATCTACAGGGATAATACAGCCAATGCTCGCTTCCCACAAACTTTCAGATCACAAAAATTCTTTCCGAAAAGTGAGATTTTGCAAAGGCTGGGACATCCAATTCATTCATAATGCTGAGGATAATTACTATATAATCGTCTATGAGCCTTTACTATGGTTACCAGTGACATTACCGTATATTTAAGCCTGGCGTTTGAAGTAGATAAATACTATTGTAGCTTACACAAGTAGCAGTTTTACCTATGCATGTGAACTTGGTGCTGTGTGAGTTCTCTATTTTTGCGTCTTTATGTCGCAAACTTGCTTTTTTGCAGAAATTAAGAATATAAAGGGCAATGCGTCGATGATCCCGAGCAGGACAGAAGCTCGGTCAGAAATTTCTTGAGCGGGAAAAGGAACTTTCCTGCTTCGCTATTACTGCAATTCTTTGTTTTGCTCTGCTTTTGGTTTTCAGCTATACAAGGAAATCTTGCACTCTCACACTGGTCACATGCAACGTATTAGGATTAACGTATTATATCGTAAATCACAAGCGTATTTCTTCATATGTAGGGTAATGTAAAAAAGCTACTAAAGACATTGCAAGTAAAAGATTGGGAGGACTATTAGGATATTTGCCACCTTCCAAAATAAATTACATGGATTACAGAAACAACACTTGCGAAATGCGCATACATACGTGCGTCGTAGCCAGCGATGACGATGAGTTATTATTAGACATGTTAGAGTGACTGTACTTCCTATGGTATTTTAGTAAAGCTGATTTTATGGCTTCTATTGATAATGCATGTTTGAGTACTTGCGGTCATGGCAGTAAATATTAGTACCGTAAGAGCATTGAAAGGAAATTATCTACGTATACGTACGTACATTGGACCACAACTTATCAAGGGCAATTAAGCTCTTGATAGTACTTAACAAAGTTATAATAGGGACGAGTATATTTCAGAAATATTTGGAGAAAGGTATATATACGTACAAGCATATTAGTCCACGATTGATTAAGGTAGCTAATCTCTTGATCAGTCGTGGTCTATGTATGATTAGAATGTCGGTGCTTCTGGAAAAAAATTTGGATGTTACGCATATAGAAGATGTTATTATGCAGCGATATAGCTGAGTCATTAATTGGATAAATTGAATATTTATAATACTTTAGAGTAGCGAGCGAAAAGATAAAAAAGATAGGCGCCCACGCCCTATTGCTGTGGTAGATCAATATAGTATCGAGTCTGGTATCATCCTGCGGGTTATTAGAGCCTTAATTTTTAATATGGAGCATACTATCCATAGTGATTTCGAAGAGATATATGTCTTGTATACAGCAGCTTAAGCACAGCTTATTCTTCACCACGATTACGTCCCACACTTAATATTGGGAACGCCAACATGAATTATGCGCTCTGGTGATGCTAGTTACTACCAACGATAGTATGCCTTTATTCTTGTGATCGCACTCCGGAAAAATTGATCCTGTAAATAAAGGACCTATATAATGTAATCCTTTGGTCTAATACAGTTATTAACCCTGCCCCACTTCAATTCAAAGAATTAACGCAGGATTAAAATACAAATTTGTATACATTTCGAAAGGCGCCCTTGTATTTTAATATACAGGATCAGATCCTTTGCTATTCTTTATTATTATTCCGACTTATTCTTTGTTTAAATGATCATTCTTTGTTAATCCAATAGAACATGTTGTATTCAGTTTTTAATCCTCCCCCACGGTATTTCAAAGGATGAATTTTTCCGGAGTGTAGGGTAATGCATGTAATAATAAAAATGTTACTATTGTATTAGTACTGTACATTTAACTGTAGTAGAGTTTATGAAAAGGTAATATAGATGAATATTGTTGGCACTTGTTCGCTCAGTGGTGATTACGCGCCGCTATCGGGTTTTATGGCGGATAATACTATGCGATGATGGACGTCTTCGCTTTTCATATCTGGCTTTTCGGCTGGATATACTGGTAAGAGTTGATTAGATCGATAGTTTGATTGGTCGGCATCGATATGTGGAGTCACTATTTTTCCCAGAAGATGTGAAGAAGCATCCATTGTAAGTTTTGATTCTTGGAAAAAAATAATTCATATCAGAGAACACCGTAAACTAGATACGTAGATAACTTACCGGTAATTTCCTGTAGCTCTTCGTTCGGAATATGGCGGTCCGAGCTGATATCTTGCTGTATTGATGAGCGCCGCTTCCGCATATAATAAAAGACTAAAACAGCGGCAATGATGGCAAGCTGTAAGTACTCCATTAATAAGTACTCTCTAATAAAGCCGACAACAAAATATAATACCACCGTAACAGATCCTATGACTATACCAGCGATGGTCCCCGCGTTATATCCAACGTCACTACCGGTAGCTCCACCATCACCACCGGTAACTCCACCATTACATCGGACACTGTTATTACCCTCTCCTAGCTCTTGTGGCGGATATGTAACAGCGTTAACCGACCCAATCCAGGACCAACATTCGATATCAAGTACGAAAAGGCCAGCATCTGTGCTACCAGTGGATCCAAAAATAATGAATAGATTGGTTCCTACAAGAACAGCTAGTATAAATGGGATCAATATTGTAAGCTCCATTTCAAACATGAAAAGAATCTAGGTATTAAGTATTCCGGCTACACTTACCCGAATGACCTTGTCGTGGTCCAGCAGACATGCCACCATCAGAGACATCAAGATCTCGGGTGCTCCAATTCATAGTTTCTGTATCCAATGTATAAAAGTAATCGTTTACAGGAATTTGGGTATCTACAATATCTGTTAATATAAACAATATTATATAGTAGTAGTTTAGCGAGAGTAATTATTTAAATAACATTACTCATTCTCGTGCCACCATATAAAATAAGCTCGCCTGTGCTAGGCTCTAATACAATTAATCATACCAGTCAACTTATTACAATCGCATATTTACGAGAACAGTAAACGTACTTAAGGTTAAGGTATGGTCCATTCGATTTGATGGTGTTTTCCCAGTTGTAGTTCGTGTATTCCATAGACCGGTACTTGTATGGTAAGTCTGAACAGTACTTAATTCGGCATAACCGTATCTATATCGGATTCGCATTTCATCCGAAGGCTGAGCCGGGTATATGCCACCGATGTAAAATATCGTTTGACCATCCTTTCCTAGCACACCGTTATTATGAAGCCGAGTTTGTGTAGAAGGCGTTTGTAAGGACCCTTCTGATGTACTCCATGACCTTGCCTACGATACATTTTTGTTTAAGAGCCAACAGATATAGGGCTTTTCTTACAAGAATATTAAGGATATTCATTTTTCCCGGAAATCGCATCGGCCCTGTTACATTGCTATACATCTGACTACTATAATAACGCAAACGAAATGCAAATTAGACGATATTGCCAACGAAAAGTTACTGTCTGGTACAGCTATAATAATTACATTCTTCCACCTCCAAAATAAATTATATCATTCACTGCAACTGCCGAGTGGGCCTCCCTAAATATGGAAGGAGAAGGTAACATAATGAGTAATACGTAGCTTTCAGAAAGCTCATGTCGTAACTTACACAATATAATTTCCACCGTCTGGAATGTTTGTATCCCACGAGCCGTCACCACTTGCATTAAATAGAACGTTTCTTCTCTCGACAGGAAATCCTTCGCCGCCGCCACGACCTCCATTAATTACGAAGCTATTAAGCTCAGGTAATGCAGCCATCGCAAAGTAGGTATTAGCTCCAACGTCGAATCCATCGTATTCAACCCATGATTGTTGAAGGTCTCTGACGCTCTTTGTCTCCGATAAATCGAGTGAATAAAACAGCTCTGTGCTCAACGGCGTTATCGGGGCGCCGTTTGACTGACTTTCCTCCCCTCCATAACAATAAATTCTGGTTCTCACAAGCACACACCCTGAATTCAATTTTTAGTACTGACAGTAGCTTCGCATAAAGATGCATTATCAGGAAAGAATGGCTAAACAGGAAATCGCTACATACCATGATGAGCACGACCGCGCGGGACAACTGCGTCTATATTAATGATATTTGTTATAAGTAAGAAGAGGATAAGAAATGGGACCATAGAAAAGAGAAAACTAAAGAGCAGAAGACGCCACAGTTCAAGTATTTGTTTGCAATCGCGTTGCACAGAGGCGAACCTTAGCTACTGCGCCAAACCAAGCCAAGCCTATATCTGGCGAAGGATTTGCTGCAAAATTTTTAAGTTAGTCCGGAAAATAAGAATATACATACCTGTTTCGTTTCTAGATACATCAGAGAACTTTGAGTTTTATAAGCTCATAAATAACTGGTTTATACCGTGGTCGTATAGTAATATACGTAAAACGCGGCTATGGATAGTAGGTTGCGCAACGCAAGTAGTACTACGTTATGACAAAATTCCTTTGCCGTTCGGTTTCTCTTTTGGTATCACCATATTCCATATACAGCAAGCATGTGCCCATTGTGTCTGCTGCCTACTCTATTGTTTGGTGCATTTTGCACATCTTCATCTCACACTCGGATCATTTCGAGAAACCCTTTCACATCAACAACGTGCCTCCGGCACAACTAGTTATTATCACAGTCGTATATTCAGAACCCAGAGAAAAGAAGCCTATAAATACCCCCGAATTATCAAATGAAATAAACCAGTTAACTTGACCTCAATTATCTTGATCATACCTTTCAGAATCCCAAGACAGGAGCTTACATCTGTATTTGGTTAACTCACCCTTTCTATTTCTCTTATTTCAACCTATTTATGGACCCTGTTTCACACAAAACCTTTTTTATACAAACAATTTCCTTTCACAACAACGTATACATAAATAAGTCGGTGGGCTTAGTACCAACTAGCGCCACCGAGTTTAGCCTTTCTTAAAAAGTATTGAAATCGTGTCGATAATGTCGAATAGTTGCTTTTGTCCGCATCAATAGTAGGTTCTAGTTCTCTCTTGACAGAATCTATATTAACGAAAGGAGACTGATTAGTTCATATATTTTCTCAGTAATCAGCATTATCGACCTGTACAAAAGGAAATCTATATCAGCTAATGAGTTGCTTTATAGTGTTACGTAAATGAGAATATTATTTTAGGCTTTTATATTCTTTCTGATAATTCTGTGAAGTTGACGCACCACTCACATCTCAAATACAATTAGTAAAATTTATGTATATATTGTCGTATCGGTTTTTGTACGGTTTAGACACTACTAAAAACAGACAATAATGAGTTGCCTTAAGGTATTTTTCTCAAGATTCTATACAAAAGCTAGTAGTCTACAAAAGTTAGTGTTAGTGGATGCAGGAGTTCTTCAAGAATTGGTCTTATATTCGATGCCAAACTGCGATAATAATCTATAAAGAAGTTATCTAATTGTCGATTCTCAATGAGATAGGACAGAAAGATTTTTAAGATAAAAGGAATTTTAATATCCGAAAAACTTGATATCGGGAAGAACTAAGCTTAACAGATAATTGACACGTATTATTTATACCTTTCATTAGACACATATCCAATTTATACATTTCTTATATCTGGACTTTATAAAAAATCTAGGTTTCGGATCAAGTCTGGATAGTGGACTGAACCTGGAACTTGGCAAGTGTTTGGATTTGACGCATATCTGGAGTTTGGCATATTCTGAACTTAATTAGGAAGTTAGTGTCACAACTACTATCAGCTCTCCTTAAGAACCAAAAGCGCCGTAACAATATGAGTATATATAAGTACCTCTGATTAACTTACAACGTTTGTCGTAAATAGTAAATCTACGTACTTGGTTATATAAGTTTTACTTGCGCGTTTGTTTCAAATGTATAAAGTGCAGAAAGCTGAATTGGCAGAATTTAGACGTTTCCACATGCTTTTGTCACTGGTTGATTGTCCTTCATCAAGTAAGAATTAACTTCCTCTTGTCCAGGATATGTAATTACTTGATCCTTGACGCGTGCAAAGCGACGTAGCTGTATATTGTCGTCCTCTGTAACTGTCTTCGTACCCGTCGATCAGATGCGTTAATCAAGCTCACAACAATAAGGCACCATGCAATAAACTGAATTACCACATATTTACAAGCTTCGTCCCCGAAAGACATTGCTTGATTCAGCAGGAATACAAACCTAACGTAATATAAATATCCGTTGGTAACTCAAGTATAGTATCCAAAGTGGACCTTCAGGTTGTATTTTCTCGTAAGCCAACCTACTATGTCGTGGACCGAGCTGTGAAGGGTATATTGCAAGCTTTGCAAGCTACGCATTTATTCACGTAAATGGTGGTGCCAGATCTATCCGATGTCAAGGGAAAGAAATGACGACGCATCAAGGCCAATGGTAAGATGTGGTCAGGCCTTCTTTTGCAGTATGATATCATGGTCTCTTTGTCTATCCCTAATAATGTAGATCAAAAATTACTTCCTTTACAGAGCCACTGAATACCTATGTCTACTATACTTAAGTAAGCAGGTTACCAATTTAGAACTATGACCTTTGCACGAGAAAACGACCACATCAGAAATAGGCTAGAGCGCGTCCTTTTCAAATATGTGTGGAGCAGATCAAGCAGGATATCAGTCCAGTTTTTACCTAGAGTAACGCGTTTATTCTCCTTCGCTTTCAGAGGAGAGATGCAGTGGAGCCACGCAATAGCTGTTCCTCCTGCAACATTAGGGGCTGCGATGGACGATCGGTGAAGCAGTAACAACAGGACGTGATGCATTTTCTGGGATGCTGCACTTTGGGATTACGATCTTAGTAAGCTTTTTATATCTGGTGGTTGCCAGTGCTTTCCCAATATCTTCATGCTTAAAATCCTCAGCAAGATACAGAGTTTATTTTTTTCTCTCAGCCGACACCTCAGCTGCAACGGTCAGGCGCATCAATATCCTGCTTTGTGGTTTTGTGGTCACTTGCCTTCAGCTTCCTTCAAAACTTATTCACTTAAGAAACCAAGTATGACCTTTTCCACTATATCGGAGAAATTGGTTAAGCTTTAAACTCTATTTTTTTTTTTGCTTAATAGTAAGTAAACGCGCTTTATAAAATCGCTTTTTAGCACCCTTTTTGTCATTATATGAAACGATAAAATTAGCTTTAGACGTTAAAAAGTAGGAATATTGAATTTTGTCTAGTCCTAAAATTGTCGAGTCTAGATGACGGGCATCGTATATATCCGATGGTGCGTAAGTACAGTTGAACTCTTTTAAAAGCTAATGGTAATGTATTAAGATTCGAATATTAAAGTAGGTAGTAGTATTATGTAGTAAAGCACTGATATATTAGTGAGTTACAATGTCAAAATCATTACATTTTAAATGGTAACTATGGACCTCCATCTGGTTTCACTGCTGTCATTACAATACGCTGAACATTTTCACCGTTGCTCATATCAGGCTTTTGAGTTTCATATGGAGGTAAGAATTGATTCGATGGAGAATCCAGCTGCCCGACATGTTCAGCATCTTTTTTATCAAAAGGTAAAAATCAATGCTCATTTGAATGATGCCTTAGAATAAAATTATAATTTACAGAAACTTACCTCTAATTTTCTGAACCTTTAGCTGATCTCCGTTAGGAACGTCATCATCGAGGCGGATATCTTGCTGTTTTGTTGTTCGTCGTCTTCGGAGGAAGAAGAACAAAACACCGGCAATGATGGCAACCTTTGTGTATTGCCATAGTTAGCATCAATAAAAAAAATGACACTAGGGTGCTT
Source organism: Fennellomyces sp. T-0311 (assembly GCA_025266875.1). NCBI lineage: Eukaryota > Fungi > Mucoromycota > Mucoromycetes > Mucorales > Lichtheimiaceae > Fennellomyces > Fennellomyces sp. T-0311. Next base: position 635,323 of record JALLLT010000003.1, on the reverse strand, counting down.
ACTCCAGCTACAGCTCCAACAACTGCACCAGCAATTGTTCCGGCGTTGGAAGAACCTCCGCCAGTATCGTCGTTGCCACCATCTTTATTACCGCCCTGATTGTTTCCATCACCTCCACCGTTCGAATCAGTGCTATTATTTCCGTCTACAGGTTCCGGCGTAGTAACAACGACAGCATTAACGGAATTAATCCAGGACCAGGAATCGATGTCGAGTACAAAAAGATCAGCGTCAGAGTCACCAGTAGAACCAAAAATAATGAAAAGGTTGCTATTCCCTACGAGAACAGCTATGAACAACATTAACACTACCAATTAGTTTTTAAAGATAGATAAAGTCTTTAAAATAGGAATTTATACCGGAATGACCATGCCTTGCACCGGCAGACGAGGCGCCTTCGGAAGTACTGAGGCTTCGATTGCTCCAGACCATTGTCCCAGTATTTAATATATAAAAGTAGTCATCAATCGGCAATGAGGTGTCTAATTATGATATATAACTGTGTTATTAAGACATTACGTATACTTTCTCATAACTGACTTCATTATATTACCTAGCTGCTTTCCACCGTACATGATAAGCTCTCCAGTACTAGGCTCTACAGTTAATTGTTAGTACGTTATTCATATTACAACAGGGTCCAATTGTCAGATAATATATGTACTTAATGTCAAGGTATGGTCCATCCGCGTCGACGGGAGTAACCCAGTCGTGGTTCTTGTTCCCCACAGCCCAGTGTTTGTGTTATAGGTTAGAATATTATCCATAGGCACAGCACTATAGTAGTACATAGCCGCAGTTTCATCCATAGGTGTGCCAGGATAAATGCCGCCGACATAAAATATAGTTTGACCATCGTTGCCAAAGGCACCCCTGTTATGCAATCGAGTTTGTGAAGAGGTTGAAGGTAATGATGCTGGTGATGCGCTCCACAATCCTGCCTATTTTCAATTTTCTAAGCACTAGAAACAAATCGAATGACTTTGCACTCTTACCGAAACATCAAGAATAGTCATTTGCTGTGGAAATTGCATAGGCCCCGTCGTTCCGCTAAACAGTTGGCTACTACAAAAGTAAAGCAATTGATGTCAGAATAAATAACTTAAATTATCTTTTTTATGCTCCTTGGCTTAAGATATTTACATTCTGCCGCCGGCAATATAAACTGTGTTATTTTCAGCCACTGCTGAATGCGATTCCCTATGCGAAAGAGAAAGCTGATAATCAGTGAAAAATTTTCAAACAAAAAGAATTAAGAAACTCACACAATAGAGCGACCACCAGCTGGAAGACTTGTATTCCATGATCCGTCACCATTTGCGTTAAACACAGCGGTGATTACTTGCACAGTAAGTCCATTGCGACCGCCTCCGCGACCTCCATCGATCACGAAGCGATTAAGTTCAGGTAATGCAGCCATTGCAAAGTAATGATTTGCTCCAACATCTGAGCCAGGGTATTTAACCCATGATTGTTGAAGGTCGCCGACACTTTTTGTTTGAGATAGGTCAAGTGTATAAAATAGATCAGTGTTCAATACGGCCTCTGTTCCATTCGTAATTGCTTGGCCACCATAACAGTATATTTTCGCTCGTAAAAGCACACAGCCTGAGGTTGTATTTGAATATGCTTTTCATCAGTCGAACAGGTAACACCACTTGAAGGGCAGTTGTTATACAACTACTACAAACCGTGATTAGCGCGGCCCGATGGTACAACTGCAACCACGTAGATGATATTCGCGATAAATAGTAAGGTAGTAATCCAGGAGACCATGAAGGTGGGGAAAAGAAAATCAGAAGAACAAGCAACCGCGGTGTATTCTGCGCCCAGTATTTGTCTGAAGTAACGCAGTACAAGCGTAACCTTTGGCTGCCGAGTAAGCCAAGCCCAGAAAGGCCAGACCTGGGATACACATCTATTTTGGGTAAATCGTATTCCACGAGTATAGCGCATTCGCTATCCAATTCTTGAACATTCCATACGTAAACATTGCTTTTTACGTGATTGTTTATTTATATACTCCAGGTAATGTAATCCCAAGTGAATGTAGCTCACAGATGTATTGCCTTGGAGAATGGGAAATAACCACTCGGTGCCGCTGCGTAGAGAGTGCTACACATAAATGAATTGGGCTTAGCAATGACCGGTGCAAGAGATTGATTTGGTACTGCAATAAAATGAGAGACTGTGCCCATGAGTCAAATAGCTGCTTTTGTCAGATCTACCATTGCCTCGGCCTTATCATATATATTTACTTTGAGCAATCAAACAAGCTGTCAGATGATCAATTCATTTTCTGTTAAAATAGAGCTTTGTCATCAGGAGAATATCGCCATCATCGCCTGCATACTTTCCGAACAACAACCCTTATAAAAAATTTTCAAGGGAAATATATATAGCCGACCAGATCGTAGCAAATGTTAACTGGTAGCCCTATCCAATTGCGAGACTTACGTTTGCATATTATCGCCACTTACCAATATTATTGCTGATATAAATGTGCTTGAACACTTGTTTTTATGCTTTTTTATTGGATTCGTTCCTGGGTGGTAAGACGTTCAATTCTTTTTGAGTATCTTTGTGCTACGGAACATGGTTTAGATGCCGGTAGTGCGGCTTTGTGGCACACTTCACCTCGCGTTACAACAGAATCGGAGATAGGGAACTGTAAGTAGGCCAAAGTGCATAGTGGAAGCTCATTTGTTACTGCTAGTGTATATTCAAGAGTCAGTATTCGTAGTTATTTACGCATCATACTGCATAAAAGTATAACTTCCTGTTATTTGCTCATTATGTTCATAGAAGCAGCTATTTCTAAATCACTGCCAACCTTAAGTGGACGGGCATTGAAACGCAATCAGCGGACGCATTACTCCGTATGTACCATTCCGGTCCTCTTTTTCTTCCATTTTACGCAAGTTCACAACATGCATATTTTTGAATGCCTTGCTATAAGATACATAGCGTGGTTGTTCCCTACTGCGTGGAATGAAACATACCACGATAAAAGAATCGTTTTCTATACGAAGTATAAAGGGCGTTATCCATACGAAAGTGTTTATCAGATCAAAAGGTACTAGTTTTTATTTTTGTAGTTAATCACACACTCACATATGTTAAAGACCACCTCTCTGCAAATAGCTGATAACTGGAGCCTCCTAAACTTTTGGTACATATTAGAGAATGGATACTGTTGTCATACATCTTGTTTGGAATTGGCTGTTGGTGTAACAAGCAGTGCTCAAGGTTGCCATTGGGAACTTTCACATCATCACGTGTACTACTTCGTAAAAGAAACTGTTTATGTCTACGTACATTTACATTTTCCAATGGCCATTTCAGTCATATGTAAGGATTTTCAGCTCTCAGTACACATATGCCTTACCTGAAAGGAAGCCGCAGTATCAATAAATACATACGTACTATCCACCAAATTGATATATAGCAGTGGAGCCCTCCATTGTAAAGGAATATGCTGCTTTAAATTCTCTGTTATAGTCCCAAAAATTATACCGATGATACTCTTGTTTAAGGATATAATTTTATACAAATGTGTGGTACCGCCTAACGAGAAAAGGCTTTCGAATGACGAGATCAAAATATGCATATTGTTTTACTGTAAAAACCATACTTTATTTATACTGCTAATAAGTTGGGACTGAGAAGACGAATACTTTGTGTAATAGCCCTGAGATCGACGTTATCACCGAGTATTATATGATCTTGCCGAATTATCGAAGAAACCGAAGATGTTGCCTTACTTGATCGGTAAAGCCTGATCAAGGCTGCACCTATGAGCATTTAGTGCAATTGTAGATATAATTGCAGTGGTTGAACGGAATGAAGTCATCATAAAGATTAGCAGTAGCTTGTATACGCTTATAGACAGCTCACGATTGCATATTGTAATGTTAATAAAATGTATGTATTCATGTATTAACGGTGAGTACTTCTACATACACTTTCAGAGAAAATTCGTTGGAAGTTTATGTAAAGATAGAGTGATAGTAACTAAACAACTAGATATCAATTCAATTACTCGCTTATCACGGTGATTATTTCTGCGATGCACTTACATATTGCCGCGTTTAGCAAGCTATATGGGAGTCGAGTATGTGGCATTGGCACTGGACTTTACGTTTGCACTTGTATATAATTCAAGTATCTGGTTGCGTACGCATGTATATGCTTGAATGTAAGCAGAAAATATTGAGTGAATTCCTTTACATACTTGCACTCTAAAATTTACGCATCGTCTAAGATTCGATAAAAAATGAGTGATATCGCTGACGCCTATGTAACTACGCCGTCGGCAAGAGGCACTGGCTCTCTGGTATAATTACAATCATTTGGACTATTTATAGCAACGTATATAAGTAGTAAGTGGCTGGAAAAAAAGAGGTCCAAGGGATGATACCCGCGCATCAGCAGTGGATCATGCTTTTGTCGTCATGTTGTTGCAGATACAAAAGATTCAGTGTATGTGGCACAAGCAATGCTTGGTGATTGACTCTTGACGGATATGGCACATAGCGAACAATTCATCAGTTGCTATACACCGATAGCTTTACTTGCCATGTATATTCTGGGCAGTTTACTACAAGATAATGATAATACATATAGGGAGAAATAATATAGTTGTAGGTACATGTAAAAAGTAACAAATTGATAGAAATATATGATTAAAGACTATTTACGGAAGAGCCCTTTTAGCCTATCCTGAAATCGGTGTCTTTTCACGCTCTTGTGTTTCTTCTTGTTAGTAGGTGACGAAGAGGCTTTCACACCCATCATTTGCATAAACTCTTGGAAGCTCACTGCACCATCTCGGTCTTCATCGACCTCTGCAATAATCTCTTTAGCTTCGCGTTCAGAAACTTGCTCACCCAGTTGTTGCAATGTCAAACGCAGCTCCTCATGCGTTATCACACCATCGCCATCACGATCAAATGTACGAAAAGCGTTTGCAAGTTCCTGTTCTTTTGCAGTGCGGCGTATTGGTGTTGACAAAGTGGGTCGAAAGAGTTTTACAAATTCTTCATACGAATAGAAAACACCGCCTTCTTTCACTGCAGCCGTGTTGCTTCGATTCGTACTGTTCACCTAAAACACTTTTGGTAAGTCGATCAAAAACTATTACTACTTGATTATAAACGTACGATAGCCATTACGGACTGGGGGTCGACACCTGCATATGCCAGAACTTGCTGGAATTCAGCATGAGATATTTTCCCATCCTTGTCCTTATCAAACGTGTCAAATAACTCTCGTAGTTCTCGTCGCTTTTGGTCGCCCATCATATGCATTGATATACTTTGACGTTTATTACTGAGAAGTATCGATGTCATTGAATAAAGTGAAAAGAAAGAGTAATGAAAAGAGGCTAATAAGAAAAGGTGATTCATTCTTTAAACAATCTTATTTGACCAGTTTGTGGAACCACAAGTAGACTTGCTTGCGCCTCATCATTTTTTTTTCTCATTGTAAGATCAGCCAACACTGTGGTTGCTACCCCAGCCCTTCTGTTCGGTGGTGTCACAAATCGTGGCAAACCTGCTGGGCTTAATAAGCGTTGTGGCTAAGGATTCTGAGCAACAATTAGTATATCCGGAGACAATCCATCATTTGTTTATTTCTTTGGTTCCGTGCCGCATGACAGCAAACAAATAAAAAAAGTGGCCGCATGGGTCTTTCCCGAAATTTTTATTTTGCACATCTTTCCCTTGTATCATGTCGTCACAACACGTTGAGCTTAATCGAACAGGTGATAAGATGCCCTTGGTGGGCTTTGGCTGCTGGAAAGTCGAAAATAACATTGCGGAGCAGCTTATTTATGATGCCATCAAGGCTGGCTATGTACGTTTTTCATTTTTATTTTTTATAAAAACAATCATTTTCATTGAAACTTTCTACGTAGCGCCTTTTTGACAATGCCTGCGATTACGGTAACGAAGTTGAAATCGGTAGAGGTATCAATAGAGCTATCAAAGAAGGTATTGTGAAACGCGAAGAGCTGTTCGGTAAGCACAAACCAGTTTTTTCCATGTCTGTCGATACCTTGGACTCAAAGTAAATCCAAAATAGTGGTAACCAAATTGTGGAATACTTTCCACAGCAAAGAACACGTTCGCGCTGCCTTTGAGAAGCAGCGGAAAGCATTCGGCTTGGATTACATTGATTTATACTTGATTCACTGTGGGTTCATGTCTGTATTGACTTCCATCAGTTGAGAGACTTACCATAATTGGATTAGTTCCCGTGCCGTTAAAGTATGTCGCGCCTGACGCGGCTTATCCTCCAGGGTGGTATGAGCCCGGAAAGAATGTCATTCAATTTGAGCGTTCGCCGATGCACGAATGCTGGCCTGAGATGGAAAAGCTTGTGGACGATGGCCTTGCACGTAATATCGGTATTTCAAATTTCAACGTTCAAGCAATCCTGGATCTTTTGTCATACTGCAAGCACAAGCCTGCAGCTTTGCAAGGTAGCACGTTGTGCTCTTCCACCAATGAATTTGGCTCATTCGATATATTTATTATAGTTGAAATTCATCCTTATCTACCCCAGAAACGACTCGTCGAATGGGTGCAGGCTCAGGGTATTCACATTACCGCTTATTCTTCGTTCGGTCCCGGCTCATACGTTGACCTCACCAATGACGGAAGAACTGCTGCACCATTGCTTCAGCATGATGTAATCAAATCTATTGCCCAGAAAAAGGGCAGAACCCCTGCGCAAGTCCTATTGCGTTGGGCTATTGAGAGAAACATTGCAGTCATACCAAAGAGCAGCCACGAGGAGCGTATGCGTTCCAACCATGATGTGTTCTCATGGTCTTTGGATGTCGAAGATAAGAAGGAAATTGAGAAATTGGATCAAGGGTTGCGCTTTAACGGTAAATGTGTATAGCTACTTGGCCTAAGACATGGGACTAATTATGATAACAATAGACCCAGACAGTTATGGCTTTGATCTCCCACTGTTCTCGTAGATGTTCAAAGCTATAGTAAGGAAAAAATAAATTTTTGTCAGAAGGATCGAATGTAAGAATGGTCAACTTGTGATATTTCTTACCTTTTGAAAGCTATATAAGGAGCGCTATTAGATTATAAAATGGGATGATGAGTCAGCGCTCTATGGCCAACATACATAAATGTAGTGCGACTACTTTTAGAATTGGCTTATATGTATCAAATCACAGTCGCTTCCCTACTTTTCGGATTACATATCTCACACACTTATAGTCCTATGAAGCAAAGAAGGCCCTTTCCATGGTTTCTTTTCAAGTCACCAGAACCACTGCAAAAAATTTTTGGGTGAATTTTGGTGAATAATTTTTCGAAGTGGTTAAACATAAGCTTTTTAACCACTTGAGTTACTAAAAATGGCAGTACAAGTGGTTAAAAAGCTTATGTTTAACCACCTCAAAAACTAATTCACCCAAAATTTACCCAAAAGTCTTTTGCAGTGAACCCACTAATATATCGTGTCTGGCCTATTCACATCACATACGCCATCAAAAAAATGCTGCATGAACACACCTACGTCTAGACAGAGATTCCCAGAGCAAGCAGATCATAAATTCCAGTCAAGTTGGAACGGTTTTTGTGATTAGCAGCACCAATTGCTGCTTTTCTTGAAGCTTTTTATAATACATCCTTGATAGCACTCCAATGCTGATTCTTTTATTATTATTATGTTGTTGCGATATTTGCATCCGGAGAAAAACCATACCTATAAGAGTTTGGTAGGCATCTTTTTCTCTCGCGAGTAACACAACTTCACTTCCTATTCGCTATTACGCACGATGTAAAAGCTCAAAGTTTTTACAATGACAGTGATGCAAAACAGGAAGGATCTCGGAACAAAGCTGTTGATGTGAAATTGAGAAAAGCGACAAGGATATTGTCTTTCAGTTCAGTGTCTTCATTAACAGATATATTCATCGCTATTGGATAATTTGAGCGCATTCACCACAGAGGTACAACCTTACAAGTTCGGAATATCTAGATGAAATCAATGATGGTCTTAAAGCTGAACTTCTTGGGTCCAAAATGAGGTGTTATCTGATCTAGATGTATACTTGTACGTAGAACTGCAAAGGTAAACATGCGTATAACGGGCAAAGGTTTATCGGGCAAAGCGTCTATGTAGGATGTTATTAATGCATCACTAAAGCATATATTAGTGTGGTATCGCTTTAATGAGAAAAGGCTTTCGAATGACGAGGCCAAAATAAGGTAATGTTTTATTGAGGAAAGCTGCTCTCTGTTTATACTAATGATGATTCAGGACGGGGAAGATGAATAGTTTTTCTAGTAGCCCAAAGATCGATGTCCTTGCCGAGTCCGTAATGACCTTGCCGTCTAATGTCAATGAGACCGAAGGTCATACAGAGCCTTGGCTAACGGAGTTGCTCTGCATGATCGGTAAAGCCAGACCAAGGTTGCACACGCAAGCAAATAAGGCAATCGATAACTTTACAGTTGTTGACGTCGCAATAACAACGGATATAAGCAAGGACTAAGGAAAAGTATATAACCATGGATGATGGTGTATGTCGGGAATACGACAATCAGCTATTAAAAACAACTGCGTTCAAACTGAGCAGCATTGCCCAAGCGCTGCACTTACAGCTGTCAAGACACGTTACTTCGTCATTATACTCTGCTGTTCTCAGAACATGTATGCTTTTTAGAGGAAGCAGCAAGTGTTTGGCTAACCAGCATGGGGCTAGTTTCGAAGAATACCCCCATTATCCTAGGAAAATTTTCTCAGATTCATTTTATTCTACGACGTCACTGACCAAGTTTTTCGGCCACTTTGTCTCAAGTTATCCCGATATCCTATGTTCTAGAACGTGCAATTACGGTAGAGGTAGCTTTAACATGTAAATACTAAATAGAGCTTTGACCAGAGAAAAGAACGAGCATGAAAATGTCGAATGAGATAGTCTCAGTGACCGAATGCAATGGTATCGGAGGCCAAGGGTGCAAATTTAGCTGTGTTTTGCTATATGGAGGTGAAAGCGCTCTAGACCAGCACATACGGAACGGTATTAAATTTAATGCGACTACAAGTAGCCATTTTTGCACAAAGACCGTATTAACAACATACTACAAATTGAACCAATTTGTCATATTTCATGTAGTCGGTAAGTATTAAATGTTTTCATCAAGCTTTTGAAGGCAATCATACTACTTTTTACATCGTTCACCTTGGTACCGAAGCACATACGTTTTTTTCAAGTTGGTGAAACTCGATTTAATACATACACTGTCCGAGGTATGTACTCTTATCCACAATCTTATGACGTGGCACAAGATTTATCGCACGTTTCGAAAAACACGGGCATCGTTAGACCAGGTATTATGGGAAAAGGCTGAAAAAAAGGCATCGGAACCAACCTATGTATATGCGTCATTGACAAGGCACGTTGCGATATGAGACCTTTTCAAAAATGAGTATGTGGGTTGTTGTCTAGCTGCAATTGCGTTATGAAAGACACTTATACCAGCTGTCAACACCCTCATTCATTTTTTAACGATAAAAAGCAGCAGTACATTAACTTCAATAAGTCTCGCAAAAGGTGGATATATACATCTGTCAATTATTTACTGTCATTATTCGATGATTATAAACCATCATCGGTGTGTTTGTCAATTGCACACGATCTCCAATCTTTTCGGTAGCGTAGTTCCCTCCTTTGATAATGCCATGAATGACCGACGACGACGACGAGTATCCCAAATATCTGAGTGACTTTCTGTTCGCAAACACGTCGACAAATTCCATGAATCCTACATCATTGACTTTGTGACAATCAGATATATCCAACACCTCGAGTCTGATGCAATTTTGGCTAATCATTTTGATCACACCATCGTCAATAGAGTCCATATGTTCCAGATACGCCTCACGCAGCTTGCTCCTCTTGGTATCAGAGGCAAAAAATTGCTCCATACCGGTTCTTGACACGCTATTCAAGCTATGCAAATGGATTGTGTGTAAATGGTCCAAATCGCCCAAAAAGGACATTACTTCATCGGTGATGGCATTGGTTTGATCAAGTTCGATTGTTGACAGACGCCGGGCCAGGCAAAAGAACGATATCAGCTGTTGTTGCTGAAAAATTATATCGACGCAGCCGAGACTGAACGTTTGCAGATTAGGCCATTCCAAAGATGCAAGGCTAGCCACAGTTTCGTCCGTCAATCCAGTGCAGCCACAAATATCCAGATGAGACAAAGTACTATGGTTATCTTGCACAATTGGGATGAACCCGTAGTCGTTAATATGGCTATTGTGACGCAGACTTAACTCTTGTAATCCTGAAGTTATGTCTGGAGAGTACGTTGCTGATGGTCTGATTCCGGGAGTTACTACCAGTGGCTGAAGGCGATCATAGGTCATTGCCGGGGAATTCCAGAAACGGATAATCTGGCATTGTCGAAATCCGTGCAGTGTTTGTAGTACGGAGAAGCAGCTAAGGAAATTGGGTGCATTGAGGCTAATCCACCGCAGCTTTGGAAAGTGTGGAAGAAGGAGGTCAATTGGTACGTCCCCATGGAAGTCAATATTGAGACTGATCAACTGATGTAAGTTAAAGTCATCTGGAAACTCCCAGTTGAGCCGCTTTCTGGTTGGAATTCGGGGATATCCTTTGAAATAGGTGAGATGTTGCAGATTGGGGCAGTACTTTAACACATATGGAAACACCACTGTGGGCGCAAGATGCAAGAAGTTGTTTAGTGTTAGCACCGTCAGATTGCTCCCACATAGCTCAAAAAATTGCGAGAGTGTCTCTTTCTTCAAAAAACTTGATGATAAGTGTGCTAAGTAAAGCATCAATAAGACTTATGTGATCGTCATTAAAAAAATTAACCTACCTTCAATGTTCGTACACCCTCGATCAATAATAAACTCTACGGCGTCAGAGCGGGGTGATCGTCCCCTTGCAGTGAGACGCAGTGTACGGACTTCTTGGCCTGCAATGAATTCGGCATAAGGCATCATATGCCGAGGAATATCGTAGTCTTGATCCGAAAGTTCATGCCATAACCTTGGCCACTGGAGTAAGGAAAGTCGCCACGCGCGACAAACACATGTTGCTCGGATACATTGTTTGAACGAAAGCTGCGAAAATATGAGGGAGAGTACGTCGTAAGGGAAACGCGTAATGAAGGAGCTATTTGCCGTCAAGTCGCTATCTTGAGTCATTTTCCTCTTGTGGGAAATGAGGAAGAGGATGTTTCAGGAAAAAACGCAATGAGTAGTTATTTATCTTTCATCAGCCAGGGGCTGTGTATGCAGTGTTATACTGAATTGGGTTGCACGGTCTTTACCACCGGCGTTTCAAACACAACAACGAGTGCAGCCAGTCCATCTGCATAAGGCCCGGAGGCCTTTTTTCCAAGGGCGCGCAATGGTTGTTGCACCACCTTCAATGCCCGCAGGTACGTATATCTCCTATGACACACCCGTTGTTTACCAACTAGTTCTTTTTTTTTGGTAATCCATGACCGCACACAACAGCCCACACCATTACAGTTGATTCCTTAGCACCCGACCAGTATGGCATCGACATTGCTGTCAAAGTGCTGCATCCTATCGTATCTGTCGAACTGAATGGTACATTTAACTTTTTAAAAACAATTGCCGTCATTAACTTGGACTGGACGTACAGATGGCAATAAAACGATACACGTATATGAACACCTCGTAGGTGATGCCACTGGGTGTGTGATTATAAAGTCGGAACAAGGTACGATGCACTATGCACTTTGAAGGATGTTAGCTGACTTGGGCATGTATGTCAGATTTGGCAGGCGTAGTCCGAATTACTGGAGGTTACACCCAAGTGGTGGATGGCTATCTTCGTCTGGTTGTAGAAGGAGATGTGGAGTCAATACCAGACAACGGGATCACAGTTCTTACAAAGAATAACCTTTCGGTAACCAAGTTCGTCCGCAAGGTGTAGTCGTGGGTCTTGCTGTTCTTGGGCGTACACGCGACCAATCAAATCAGCAGAGGTATATGGGAATAAAATATGATGATTCGACTCTCTGTTGGAATGGGAATAGCATGTTGCCATGGCAAACCGAGTATGTTGCTGGGCTTGCTCATAAGGCCATCCAGTAACATTGTGGTCTTCGCGGCGCAGGAAAGTGGTCACACTTTTGATTTTTTGATTTTTTTTCCAGAAGCACTTGACAAGTTGCAGCTTCCCTGTAGACTTTTTTTGTACATATAAACCTTATAGATCATGGGCAAGCAGCAGTTCAAGTCTAATCCTGACACGTCCAGCGTTACGACGTCAGCCACCACAGCCGTATCCGCCGGGATCTTGTTCTCAGCCTTCGATGAAAGCCCCGGAGCAGAATTCTTCGCACTAGTAACACATAGCATCGGTCGTCACCAACTACGTATTTTCAACACACGATCGGGCACAGTCAGCAACGATTACTCGTCAGAAAACAAGGAATCATTTACCAGTTTAAGTTGGGGAAATGTGGTTGACAGTGGCGATCTCGGCAAGGTAAGACAACCAGGACTTTTCTTATTTCTGATGGCGTGAAACTGATTCAACGCTTAGCCTGGCGATTCCAAGGCCAACAAGAGAAGAAAGTCTCACAACACAACAAAAGTCGTTGCACTTGGCACAAACACTGGTGCGATCGTCATTTATTCCCTTGCCCATGGTTCTGTTGTGAAGCGCCTGACCAATGCACATACCACTCCTGTTGCCGACTTTGTGCTTAACAAGGCGGGTACCAAGGGCTACTCGGTCGCCGAAGACAATTACATTGTTGAATGGGATATCGTCGAGGAAAAGGAGAAAACGTAAGTGATATTGCAGGCTCGAATTGCTACGCGTATGTTAACGCCTTTGACCTCAGAAAATGGAAGGCAAACGAAAAGAGCGTGCGAAGACTCGCGCTCAGTCACGACGAAAGCAAGTTAGCAGTTGCTGGTCACACAATTAGTCTGTTCAGTCTGAATGATCACAAAACATTCAAGGTAAAGGGATACGAGCTGCTCTTTCAGAAGGAGCGCGATGCTGACGGCCATGATAGAAATTCACGGGACATGCAAGCGCGGTCAAGGAACTTCGATTCTCATACCAAGACGACATTTTAGTATCTATTGCCGACGACGACCGCTACGTGAATGTTTGGGATGCCCAGTCCACTAATGGCAACACAAACAACCTCACAGCTTTGACGATTGAAAACAATGTTATGCATATTGACTTTTCCGAAAGTGCGGCCTCAGTATTGGCTGTTTCTGAAGACGGAACTGTTGGTGTGTGGCAGAACGCTTCCTCTCCAGCAATGTCGTCGGGTCCCAAAAACCGACGGAAAGTCGCACGCGCTACCACAAAGCAACCAGATTCCACAATCACTGTTGTATCAAGTACATCGGATGATGAAGTCATTCCTATCATCTCCGCAAGCTTTGTTGCCGACAATGATGGCAAGTCCATCATGATTGCACGCGGATCAAGTATCAAGCCATCGTTTGAAGTTGTGGTACGTAGATAGCATGCCGTTGTGCTGTTCGGCATGCGCTAAGTCGTGTTTGATAGGGATACTTCAATGATGAATCGGGCGCTGTTTTAGATAACATCGTCCTCACGAGACAAGCCATCGTGAACAACTTGATTAGCAGTGGTTCCGTAGCAGCAAACAACCTGGTAAGTCTAGTCAAAAACTGGGCCGAAGCACAATGGACTAAAGCCAGCCTAGAAAACCACACAAAAATCATATAACGAGGCGTCGGTCAAGGTCATTGGCAATACCGATTTCGCCATCCGAAACCCGACAGCCGAAGACGGAACTGAAGTGTCAGCAGAGCCATCCATCGAACAGAAATTGAACGAGATGGGTGTCGATGAAACCAAAGACGAGGCGGGCAAGAAGAAGAAGTCAAATGGCATCAGCGCACCTTCTGTTGGATCATTGCAGCAGGTTCTGGTGCAAGCTCTGCATTCAAACGACAAGGATTTGTTGCGAGCATGCTTGATTCATGAGAAGCCTGAAGTTGTTCGTACCACAGTCCAACGGTTACCCACCGCCTATGTCATTCCTCTTATGCTGCAACTCATTGCACGATTCCAAGGCTCGCCTTCCCGTGGTGCTGGTCTTTTGGAGTGGATCAAGGCTGTTTTGATGATCCACACCACGTACCTGATGACGGTTCCTGATCTGGTTTCTCAGCTGGCAAACTTTTACCAAGCGCTGGATGCTCGTCTGGCCGTGTTTCCGAAACTGCTTGCTCTTCGAGGCAGATTAGATCTGATCCAGAACCAGATCGACACCCGATCACGGTATAAGGAAGACAACGAAATTGGCGTGGCGGGTGTCTACGTCGAGGAAGATTCGGATGAAGAGGCCGAACAAGAAGACGAGGTGGCCATGAGCGAAGACGAGGAGTACATTAGCGAGGACGAGGACGAGGAGATGATGGATGACTTTGACGAGGACGAGGATTAGAAGCATATCTTTTTTATTAATTCATACATTCTTTTTACATTCAAACCATATATCATGTACACAGTTGCAAGAAGTTTAGTTCCCCACGTATAACGCCTAGACGGCATATTAAAAGAAGGCATTCACAACCCAATTGTCGTCATAGACGAACAAGCCGCTTCTTGTCAAACGCGGTATTGTTCGATAGCGCGCTTCGGAGCCAAAAGTGTTTTTCTTCTCTTTTATACGTTTCACCCAGCCCACCAGAACACCCTTTGCCCCATCTCCCTGGCAAACCATCGATCGTACAATGAATGAGAATGTTCCTCCAAAACAGCAAAAGGAAAACCTGGGCATTCAAAAAAACCCACAGAAATCCGCAATTGATCTTGTGAAAGCCAAGCTGAACGAGTACAAAGCACAACCAAAACGCAATGAAGACCAACCCAAAAAAGAGCAGCCTGGACAGCCCGCCAAACGAAAACCTACCGACAGCATCGCACCGGACGATGATGACGATCATGATCTAGGAGGTTACCAGAAAATGAGCAAGATTGGTGAAGGAACCTACGGTGTCGTATTCAAGGCACGGCAAAAGCTCACCAACAAAGTCGTTGCGCTAAAGAAGATCCGCCTGGCGATTTCTGAGGGCATCCCTGTGACAGCCATGCGAGAGATTGCTATCCTGAAAGAAATGAAACATCACAACGTTATTGGGTACTGTGGCGATAGATGGCTCGTCATCCAATGAGACTAATGTAGGCTGCAACAGACTTACCGACCTCGTACAGAAGGATACATCTGTCTATATTGTCTCCGATTATCTGGATATGGTATGGTACTTCCATGAAACTACACCTCTTGAAGTAACATGTTTGAACTAGGACTTGCGCCGATACATGAATACTGTCGGCCGGAAAGGCATGACACCAGATCATATCAAAGTACCTATCGTTTTCTCCATGCAGCTCGATGACGTATTAACCGCTTGCTAATCTTGTCAGAGCTATATGCATCAGTTACTAAGCGGGCTGCAGTACTGCCACTCACACCGGGTCCTTCACAGAGATTTGAAGCCACAGAACCTACTGATCGACCGTAATGGGAGATTAATTATCGCTGATTTGGGTCTCTCACGAGTGTTTGGTGTACCAATGCGAACATATACACACCAGGTATTTGTTTGTGACACCGGTTCTTTCGTATGGCTCCTTTAATACCTGAACAGGTGATTACATTATGGTACCGACCTCCAGAAATCCTACTCGGTGCTCGCTTCTATTCCACAGCAGTCGATATGTGGAGTGTCGGATGCATATTTGCAGAGATGATGACTCTGAGGCCGATATTTCCAGGTATGTACTGCTTGAAACTCCTTATGTTATTTTACTGACGTTAATGTGCTAGGCGATTCTGAAATCGACGAGCTATTTCGTATATTTCAGGTGCTGGGTACCCCTCATGAGGGACTGTGGCCTGGTGTTACTACATTGCCTGACTACAATGCAACTTTCCCAAGTAAATGCTCATCTGAAAAAATGGCGTGTAGTGTACCTCTAATCTCTTTTTCTTACGAATAGGATGGAAACCAAGAAACTTACGGCAAGAGTTCGAGATTTACCCCGCTTTCGTTGAATTAAAAGCGTTATTTAAGCCTGAGCAAGCAGAGAGATCCCTGAACCACGCATTTAATTTGATCCAGGTAAAAAAAGATATCGCTGGATAAAACTGAGCGTAGAGTCTTAATTCTTTACTTAGCAACTCCTGGATTATGATCCATGTCGTAGACTGTCCGCAAAAAAGGTAAGAGTGTGCCATAGAACTGCGAGGAGTGTATACGCTAATCGCCAGAGCAAATAGGCTGCAGAGCATCCTTATTTTTATACAGACATAACCAAAGTCAAATTCTAAGGAATACCCATAATCGCCATAGTAATAAATTGTTTGTATGCTACATCCACAATTTTGGAATCAAAACATCTACATACAGCCGCGCGTGGTTAGGGCGGGACAGTGAACGCTTTTGGTATCAGCTCGCTTTGGACGTTGTGTGACATATCAATACAAGAAGTGATCCCGCCTGCAGGTATCAAACTACTGCTATAGCAACAAAATTCTAGCAACCAGACAACATTTTTCTGATTCGTGACAAAAACACCCTGGCTTGAAAATACTTGGAATCCAACCGAGCAACAACTGTCAAATGGAGAAAGAAAAGCCAGTGGCAGTCTAAGCGGCGTTTAGAATCTTGTGAGGGTAAAATTTGGAAATCATCTGGCACCTGGTGTCCCCTTCTCTTTGAATTTCCATTCAAATTAGTATATGTAAGCGTTAGCAACCAACACTCGATGGGGGAAGAGAATCACGACGAGATAAAACGGATGGATGGATTGATGGATGGATCAAACGATAACTGATCGATTATTTTTTTTCAATCATTACAGCAAATGGCTGACACTGCACCGGCCGATAGTAAGTAGCATCCTCATTTTGCGGCCTGTCAAATCAAAACGTTCGATTTTTGCTAAACGTTGAACAACTCTCTTAGGACGTGGTGGTTTTGGACGTGGACGTGGTCGTGGTGGTCGCGGCCGCGGCCGTGGACGTCGTGGTGACGAGAAGACCGAATGGTAAGCGAATCGCAATTTTTGACATGCCAAAATGTTTAAATTGTTTGTTTTTTAAATTTAGGGTTCCCGTTACCAAGCTTGGACGTCTTGTCAAGGCTGGCAAGATCAAGAACATTGAAGAAATCTACACTTTCTCGCTTCCCGTTAAGGAATACCAGATCGTCGATTACTTCTTGCCTTCGTTGAAGGACGAAGTCATGAAGATCATGCCTGTCCAGAAGCAGACCCGTGCTGGTCAGCGTACCCGCTTCAAGGCTTTCGTCGTCATTGGTGATTCCGATGGTCACGTTGGTTTGGGCGTCAAGTGCTCCAAGGAAGTTGCCACTGCTATCCGTGGTGCTATCATCCTTGCCAAGCTCTCGGTTATTCCCGTCCGCCGTGGCTACTGGGGTACTGCTCTTGGTGAGCCCCACACTGTCCCTTGCAAGGTCACTGGCAAGTGTGGTTCCGCTATGTGCAGGTTCGTAAATAGTAATTACTTTGGGAAACGAGCTTTTCCTTACCCTTGCGTGTGTGTGTTATTGTAGATTGATTCCTGCTCCCAAGGGTACTGGCTTGGTCGCTGCCCCTACCCCCAAGAAGGTCTTGCAGCTTGCTGGTATTACTGACTGCTACACTACGTCGCGTGGTTCCACCCGTACCTTGGGTAACTTCGTCAAGGCTACTTTCGCTGCCATTGGTAACACTTACGGTTTCTTGACGCCTGGTAAGATTATATAAGCATGGTGAAGTTGAAGGGAACGTGGCTGATATATCTTTTTTAGACTTGTGGGCTGAAACTGAGTTCACCAAGGCTCCCTTCCAGGAGCACACCGACTTCCTTGCTCTTAAGCAGAGAAAGTGAGCAAGCGGTTTCTTTTGGAAGCTGCAATAAAGCTAACAAGTCAATGATTTGGTGCAAAATGATCAAAACTTTTGTGTTTATCAACTGTTTGAAGTGAGAGGGTTTTGTGCGTGGCTATTGTTGGTGTGGCATGTTTTAAAGCGAGCTATTATGAAAAGTTACGGTATTGATGTGCTTTTTGGAGATACCCCCGTAACACTATATCTACAAAACAAATCGGACGACGAGACGTTTAAGATCGCATACTAATATGGCGGAAATGCACGGCTGCAACAAAATCAACATGCCCATCCAACAACCCAACAAATCCATTTTTTCCTCTCAACTGGATTGACAGTTCTGACCTGCCTAGACACTAAATGCGGCGAGAAACTGTGAAAGCCATCCGCCGTTTTCAAAGGCTGGTCATGTTTCTGCAGCATGTATACAAAGGATTCCTGATATCGCTGGAGGCAATACCTGCGCGTTAAACCTGCAGAGAAAAAAATGCAGGAACTCAGGTCACATGAGATGTGCAGAAACGACGTTCTGCATGTGGAGTTCGAACACACCTTCATTTCGAGACTTAGTGGAAGGTGACACTTCTAGTGACCCACCGGCGGAAAAAGCAAAGCCCCAGTTGCACACACTCGGAAGAACGATTTAGCTGACAGGAGCACCAATATATACTTCTTAGTTGGCGGGATATCGAATAAACTTCACACACACTTTCTTTTCCCATGGTAGAACTAGCAGTTCCTCAAGAAGCTCGAAGGCTTTTGAAACTTCTTGTCAAAAAGAATCCCGTATTGGAAATTCCTGAAGATTATGTCGATACGTATATTCACTTTAAAGGTGGTGATCTCCCTGTTCAGCCTGGTGGATTGAAATCAGGCGCGCTATCTGCTGCTTCGCATGCTGCTCTAGCTGCAGTAGCTGACCAATTTGCGCAAGATCGTTATGGGTACGTAAATATGTAATCATTTGAAGAAACTACAGAAGCACTTTATGCTTATTATCAACGATATAGAACGGAACCAAGTCAAATTACTATTGATACCGATCATTCTGGATATTTTTTAGCTTCTCCTGCTCTTTGCAAGTTTGATAATGCGGCACCTGATTGGGAAGACGGTGGCATGTGGACAAAACCTATGCACGCTTCAGCTACTTGCATTTATCCTACGAAAGACGGTCGCTGGTTTCAACTTCATGGTGATTTAGATTGTCGTCCGCTATTAAAGGACATTGGTATTGAAGATGCTGAACTTGCCACGCGTCAAGATGCTCAAGATATCTTAACCGAATGGACTATGCAGCATACAGCAGAAGACTTGGAGGCAATGATGATCAAGTACCGACACAGTGGAAGTATTTGTTATGACCCTAAAGAATGGCTGGGAACAGATATGGTACATTGGGATGACAACTCTCATCTCAGGAAATACTAATCGACAAGTGGGTAGGGATATGCCTTGGCCAAAAAGTCAGTATGCAATGTTCTTCCACTTGGAGAGCCCAGGGAGCCTACTCCGTATCCTCCCGCGAATCATGGGCGTATCTTGGAGGGTATCAAGGTTGTAGAAATGGGTAAGATGATCATGCGTGTGAAAGCAACATGAGTAATCATCTATACTTTACCGTTAGCCCGTGTGATTGCTGGTCCGACAATTGGCCAAACGCTAGCACATCTGGGCGCCCAAGTCATCAAGGTTAACCCACCACATTTACGTGATATTACAGCACTCCAGTATACTTTGACTGTTGGAAAGCATACCGTTGCTCTTGATGCCCGCGAACCAGATCAAAAGGCCAAGATTGACCAATTGGTCGCTAAAGCAGATGTGTTTATTAATGGTTTCCGTCCTGGATCGCTGGATCGGCTCGGCTTTGGAAAAGATAGTGTGTTGGACCTTGCAAATGGACGCAGTATCGTGTATGTTGATGAAAACTGCTACGGTTTGGAAGGTAATGTCCATATTGAATTGGATATGGGAAGGATGTTAATACATAGTGCAAAAAGGGCCTTATAAAGGACGGCCTGGTTGGCAACAAATCGCGGATGCAGCCAGTGGTGCTTCTGTGGCTCAAGCCAAATCCCTCGGTATGGAGAGCCATGCGGTTCTCCCGCCGTTACCGATTTCAGACCTTCTCACTGGTGTCTTGGGCGCCGTGAGCATCCTGTGTGCATTGCGTGATCGTTCTCGAAAAGGAGGAAGCTACAGTGTTGTTGCATCATTGACGGCTTACAATATGTTTTGTGTCTCCGATGAAGTGGGCATTTATCCCTCTGAAATCGTGCAAGAAGTAGAGCGGACGTTTGAGTTTGGACCCATCAAACCGTCAGATAATGTCTCCGATCTACTTGTGAAGGTCGTCACTGCTTGGAAGAAGAAGCGCCCTGATCATATGGATTTTGAAGGAAAATACTTTATCGGTTTCGAAGATGGCCCTTTTGGCCGTACGCGACTCCTTGCACCAGTGGCTCAGATAGAAAAGTATCCATCCAAATGGGATCACCCACCAAGACCGTATGGACATGACCAGCCCACATTCGATTACTAGGCATTTATGTTCAATAATAAAATTGTTGCAACATGTCGAACTGATGTCGCTCAGTAACGGTGTTTAAGGATGGATCGGCCGTTATTGCAGTATATGACGCAAATAAGATGCAATGGCCATCGATTTTTATTACTGCGGTCAAGCCCTCCTTACCGAGTCGATGCACCGATCGTATAGGGCAACACAATACCATTATCACATAATTCCACCACCAACACTACATAAACGACGTCAATTACACAACAGCGTGTTAGCAACAAATTAATTCATAGCCGAGAGAATAACAGCAAAAGATATAAAACAAAAGATTAATAAAAAGATCAGTAGTTAGGGAAAACCAGGTATCCGCTTTCACGCCGCCGTGAAGCTGCTTTCAGGTGGGATGTCCGCCTTAGGGTGCTTGGCCTATGATCATGTTAGTCACCCGTACAGTTACCATAGAATATAACAGTGTTACCTCCATATGCTGCACAAGTAGTTTGTAGGTGGGCATATTGCTGAAGCACGAGGGGCATTTCACCTAGTTACGATTACAGGGTACGTTAGAGACCATTGCAGGAAATATACTTTAGGTCTTCGTTTACCTGTAAACCTGCTGCGCGAGCGCCGAGCTGCGACTTTGGCTTGCCGCGTTTGGCGGCTTCCTTTTGAGCCTTTTGTCTATGCATTGCAAACAGGTGTTAGAGAATATGCTTATGAGGCGATCATTTGCTTGCATTTACCTTGATTGTTCCTTTTGCGCACCACGGGCCATTGGGAGTGTGTAACTGAAGGAGGAGGAGGGTGGCTCGTTCTGACGACAGTTGAAAGCGTTTTTTTTTGTTTCTTTGCCTCGCCGGCCATTAACTCCGACTTCCGAAAATGATGCGTCAGCGTCAGCCGTTCAATGATGGTTGATCCATCTAGCTGATTGTCTATGCACGGTTTATTATAAATTTTACACGTTTTTTGTACTTTTTAAGGTGAATCTCGGTTGGTATACGTCAATAATGCGCTACGCACTCTGTCCTCCAGTGTGATAGGTTGATCGTTGGCCAACGCCTCCTGTGCATCATCTCCAAGCCAGTATTTCTTTTCTTGCTCACCGACATCCACATCCTCAATTTCCAATGGACGGGTATGCTTCAGTACAACATCGACAGCATATTGACCGATTTCATCGACACGAGTATAGTCGGTAGCCCATCGGTACAAACGGTATGGGATGTTGGTCCAGCCAATGATGTTCTCGTGAGGGATGTATACTACAGGTGACAAATGCTGAGGTATGGAGAAATGGTCTATCTCGGCTTCCATAGAAGGATCTGCCATATCAGCCATCACAACATCCTCTTCCTTTGGTTGCCCATCCAACGTAACACTGGGTTGCTGTGGCTGTGGTTGTGGCGAATCTTGCAAGAATTCTTGTGGTTGATCCTCCAGCTTCTGTTCGGTTTCAGTTCCAGTTTCTACAGGAGCTTCGATCGCAGGTTCTGTTGCTGCAGCTTCTGCCTTTGGTTCCTCCTTGGGCTTCTCGTTGGGATCGGCATGACAACCCTTGGCAATGCCACTCAGCACTTCGCCCCAAGCCAATCGTCCGATTGCAATCACACCATCGTAATGGTTTTGTTCATGTATCTTCTTTTGAACGTCCTGCATCAATGGTGCAAATGGATTACTTTTCAGTCGTTCCTCCTGAGCTGGGTCGTTGATATATGATGGATCTGCAGCAGCTTGCTCGCGTCGCAATCGCTTGATTTCTTCGCATACCGAGGATTCGACAGCGCCAGCACCCTTGCCTTCCATCACTTCATAGTCGACGGCACCTGCAACAAGAATCGGCTTTATCAAGTAGAAATTAGATTCCTTGGTGCCACAATACGACGAACTTTCTTTTTTTTACCTTGACATATTCGCGGAACCACGCACGACTTTTTTCGATGCTGTCGCCTGGTGGTGGCATAAGATATACAGCTACTTTACGTGGCATTTCCTAAAGTATATTTTTCATTCTTTTAACATGACATTTAAAGTTGATCGTTGCTTGTTACATGAACACCACATGGTCTGTCTGCGAGGAAGGACACTTTGTCACAATGTGCTTTCCGCGCTTGATTCGCGTATTGAATGCTTCCATAGGCTGTGCCGGAAATGACTGAAAGGACAGAAAAGAATATAACGGTGCCTTTTGACGGAGCCTTCAATCCAAAGGGTAATTTTTTGCTCATTTGTGGAGATGTTGTCGGGTTGGTATCCGCGGAAAATGTTTTGGCTTGTATGACGGCTTTTTGGTGGCATTTTGATGCCCTGTCAATTTCATCGTCGTAGTATAATACCGTTGTCCTAGTTGCATGGATGTTGTCGCCAGAGCATATATACTGCCATGTTGACTCACACGCTATGTAGAAGCCACATTGCGCCTAATGTAACTTTCGACCTATTGTTTGGTCTGTCATTGTTGCTGTGGCTACTTCCTTTGGTCCCTCGAAACCATCGCATTTTTCCATATATTGCTACATTTTTGCACACACAGTCAAGCAAGAAACATATATTGATGATATACAAAGTATAAGCAGCGAAAGAAAGAGGGAATTGGATATACATTGGACGTAATCGGAGCAGACACAAACACACAGTGTGACAGTGTCTGTAGTGAAATACAAATTTAGTATCAAGGCAGAATACAACAGTTTGCGTTTGAAATGTAGGAGATCAGGGCGCTATTACCATATCTGGGACGGCTCAAATATTTTAGAAAGTCCATATAGTGAGTGTCGAAATGCGCTTACTATATGGACCTTTCAAACATTGAATTACGATAGACTATCTATATCGAGCGACGTTACGCATATTTAGTTGAGCATATCTAGCATGGAAGAAAACTGCTCAGATAATGAAGCAATCGACGAGTTTTATGTAGTAATTTGATAGTAATGCCAACAAAAGGTATAGAGTATAGTATAGTGTAGATGGACGCCCGGGGATATAGCGTAACATGTCACCAGCTTAGCGAACAAAAAAAATACGTACGTAGCATGAAAGTCCTTTGACTTATGAGCAATCCCTTTTGCATCTTTGTATGATCTTTGGTTGGACGTCTCTTAGAATATCATCTTGTAATCGATTTGGTGGCAGATGATAATGGATAAAATGCAGGGTGTAATTGCTGTTGTTGCGGTTGGAGTACCGTTCCTGGCATGAAATGGCCACGATGCTGGTGATACTACTGTGGTGGTACAGTCAAACTTTGGTTTGTGCAGCTCCCGTTTCGTGCAAAACCTCACTATATGCATCAAAATATTTTGAATTCTCAAAGCGGTACAAAGCAGGTATAACTGTATGGACTATCTCCCGGTTGGTGTACAGCCTCACTGTATACATCAAAATTTTCGGATTTCCCGGTTCTGCACAAGGAGGGGTTGGACTGTAGCACAAATGGATGTTGCAGTTGCTATGAGTTCCATTGCGCTACAGGTTCAGGTGCCTGAATTGTTGCAGGTGCAATTGGACATGGTGTAGTAGTACAGGGGAGTAATGATGCAGTCTGCACAACATTTTGTGAAGATGTACTATGAGAGGCAAAGCCAGGCGGCCGACATTCTTTATGATTGGTGGTCAGGTTATTACCCACATGTACTAGATACACTATTCACTCTATTAATGGCATAGACTACTTTTAAAAGCGTGATCGACAACGAATCTTTGTATCCTTCCCTGAAATAAACTACAGAGAAAAATGAGACCAAGAATAAGTCGTTCAAATTCACAAACCACGTTATTCTAGTCGCTAGTTGGACGGTGGAATACACAAATATTCTCAAATCTGATTCGTCGAGCCTCCGCCCAGAAACAGAAAAAAGGACGGGCCTGAAGTAGCTGGGCCTGAAGGCAAGCGAATGAACAACCAGGCTAGTCTCCTTGTCTCGTTTAAGCATCCTATAGCGTGTTGAGCTACGTGCACTGCTTCACCATGTCTTACGTAGACCAACCTACGAAGCTTTCAGCCACGCTCATGTCATCAAGCAAGGCTGGATATAACCCTTCAGACGCAGGTCTCCGCGACCTGGGCTTTGTATTGATTTGGTTAAAACTGCTTTCAACCTTGGTAGATCATCCCGTGTACGTATCAAAAAAGTGCAAAACCGGATTTGACACGAAAGTTTTTTCGTGGAAGGGTATTTGATCCGCTACGGTCGTTGACCATCGGAAACTGATGATCCACGCTGCACATTGTGCGATATTCTTTTCATTGTATAATAAACGACTTTTAGGTTCACATTACATTTTGTATTTACGGCCACAGACACACTATACTGTAAAGGTGCATCAACCAGTCCAGCGGACTGGCTTTACTAAACAAGATTCAACCAAGAACTTGGCTAGCCCAAAACCGAAGATGAGTCATACACCCTTCATCGGGTATTTACATAACTGGTTTGGGCGTTGTGATAGACTTAACCTGGATATGGACCAATCGGATGTTCGTATCAGTGAAGTCATGAAAGAATAACAGGCTGCGTAAGTGAAACAAGAAAAGTGCAGCAGTGGGAAAATATAAATAACGTGACAAGATTTTGCTTCCTTTTTCTTCTTGGCCTTGCAGAGCGAGAATCAAGCGGTAGGTGGTTCATTCTCATGGTAGTATGATATACAAACTGATCAAACGTGTACATTGATTGCTTCAGAGCACTGGCCCATTCCCTCTTCGTGGTTGCCCCGCCGTCTGTGGGCAGTCTGTCTGGGGGAGTCAAAGTAAGCTTGACACTCTCCTTATGCATGTATGACATGTGTCTTGAACATTTGTGACGTAGTATGCACACTCGCATGCTCGTGTCCAGAAACAACGACGTATGTTATATACAGCCATACAGAAAAAAATCATTTATCATACAGTACAAAATCAATGTCACCAAGCAGCGACATTACTTTTTGGACACACTGTACTCGAACTAGTGATCCCCACATCCGTACCAGCCCGGTACGGAGATAATGTCAAAGACAATGCTCAAGGACCAAAGAATAATGAACGTGGTACTATCGACTGTAATCGGTAGGTCATCTTTGCGGCTTGGTGTAGGCCCATTGAGCCACCAACTAATGACAGTAATTTATATGTAGGCAGGCAATCACTGAACAATTATGTTGCCCATGATGGCGAATGGCTGGATGGCAAACGCGCCGATGTTTTATTTGTACCCGTCCAAGCAGCTTCGGAATCCTTACCGCCTGTTCTGGTGGAGATACAGAATGTTGTGGACAAACCTTTCCTGCACAGGTTGACTGCGTATTGTAACCATGTTTACGAAAAGTTTCACACCGAACCAGTTGCGGTCACCATATGTATCAAAAGTATTCGTGCTGAAATCCGCAACAAGTTCATCGATTGCCCCGAAGCACGGTATTTGAAAAGACTACCATGTGACTTCTGGGCTAACAACCACTTTATCATGACACCGGAGACCATCACCGCTTACCTTGACGATCGCAGTCGCAACGGCGCTAGCAGTAGTGACGACGTCGACACCAGCAGCAGCAACCACGCCCCTGAGCCACTCCCTCCCATGGCTGCATTAGCATATGTTCTTATAGAACAAAAATGCTCAATATTCGGATTGCAGTACAAAGAAGATCCGACAGTTATGTTAATGTATAAGGTGGCCAGTGAAGCACTAGACCACAACATCCAAGACCATCAGTCGACCGTCGATACGCTGATGAACGTGGCTACAGAGACGCAAAATCAGTTTAAAAGAATCCTCGACGCAGCAAACGATGACACGCCGAACTTGAAAAGAATCCGAAGCTTTGCAAGTGCGGGTGTTCTGTATACAGAAACATGCCTACATAAGTACAGAGTACAAGACTGTGAGGAATCGGACTTAATGCCTGCACCGTTGCCACTCCCACCAAATGTTAAACCGTCAGAAAGCAGCACGCACGTTGGTGTCTTACGAGGAGCATCGCCTCCGGCACGGTTTGACGATATAGCGTATGCAGCTTCCTTCAAAGCAGATTATTTGAAGACGCACAAACAAATGAACTGGAGAGCATGCTACGAAAAAGGTTTAAGTGAAGGCTATTTCGAAAAGTACAAATCTTACAGATCTTTAAAATGCACTTTCTATAACCAACTGAAAGAGTAGCTTCTCCCCATATTCTCCTCCCTTATCTTGTACAGTACATACTCATTCCCAATCTGCATACCAAAATAATCCGTTGTTTACATATATATATTGTGTTTTAGTCATTCATATCTATCTCTGACATTCCGAATTCTTTCATCGTCGTCAGGATCGCAATTGGCAATGATCATATTACTTGGCTTGCAGACATGCGGATGTATTCATCCTTTGGGTTATTCTCTAGTATTTGAAACAACCGCGTCAGTCTATGAATTAAAGTAACGACTCGGAACTTACCGTGCAGTTATTGCTGGCATTGTAGCTACAGGGTTAGACCTTTGAAGTTGTTAAACAAGGTTCTAACGAATACGCTTAATAAAGTATGTAGGGAAGCTATCGACATAATCGCTGGTACCATATCTGGTTACTGAACAGATACCGCATTCTCCGAGTATCGTCCTGAATCAATATAAACAATACAGTGGAACCCCGCTTTTTCACAAGCGGTTTTCAGTGTAAAAAAGTGCAAAAAGTGAGGGTGTGCAAAAGAGTGAGGTTGTGGAATGGCGGAAATTATATTACTGTACCCATTAGTTTCTATCAGCCAATAGGATAAAGTAAATAGCTAACTGCGCTACAATATAAGCTTGTGCATCTTGACGGAACTTGTTTATTTGTTTACTCCTTTTTCGGTTATCAAACATGTCACCCAAATGCCAACCTAGAATCAAATCAAAGCATAAAGAAGCCATAATCGATCGCTGAAATTGTCAGTACTCCCCTCAAGGAAGCTTGCAAGTGAATCTTCCCCAGAAGCAAGTGATGAATCTCAGCAGCAGGATACTGTTGTTTCTCTTATTCCAGAGTACATATTTTAAGAAAAAGCCAGTATAATTAATAGTGCACTTAGCGTTTTGAATGAGCTAGAGTATGGAAAACTCAAAGATAACTTGCGGAAAGTACGCGATGATTTTCGCAAGAAGAGTCAGGCGAACCAATCGGTGCTGACCTCTTTCTTCAAACAATAAAGACTTGTATACATACTTCTGGCAAGTGTTCTAGATAAAGTTACTCTGTTCGAATCTTGTTACCACCAGCCAGATATATGCAAATATTTACAATATAAGCGGAAAATTGCACATCCCAATTTCTGGAAGTGCAAAGTGCAAAAAGCGGGGTTCTACTGTACTAATATCTTTTATAGAAACACGGAAGTTGCTTTGCTTGGAGCGCGTGCATGACAGTGTCAAACAAAATGAGGCAGGCATCTGCTATGGCACCGAGTCCTACGGCGGCGGTACAAAGGGAAAACTGTGTGTGGACGATGTGCGTGATATTGTAAACGTATGTGGATATATCAAATCAAGCATAGATGACAATATAAATTGCTATGTATATCATGGCATGGTACCGGGTACAATAGCATTGGGTGATATACAAAAGTTTGTCTAGTTTAACAGACGACAATAAAGTATTACTATAATATATCCATGCATATCACGGAACTTTCATGGAGATTCGTATCAGTATGCAGAACCGTGCCGTCTCATGCGGACTCCGGAAGAAGTTTCAGGACCTACTTTCATTCAGGAAATATCTATGAAAATGAATGATGTACTTTTTCATTAGCTTTCGTACTCATTCATTCAGTATCATGACTTTACCATGAACTTTCAGGAACTTACCATCTTATTCATGAAAAGCTGGGCCATAGTGCGAAGTGTGACCGAATTTAGGTAAGACGATCGACTGGTCGGATTACTGGTGCTTTATGCAGTGGCAGATGGGATTTTTCTATTCCCCATCCTCTCTTTTACAAACTTTCAGCTAACGCGCTAGTAGCCAAGAGCTCGTGCGTCTTCGATACATTTTCATATTTATCGTTCTCAGTTGTATTGATCATAATTATCGTTGATCTTGTATAATAGTATAGTTTCATTTCAGATACATTCCCTCTTTCAGCCCAATTTGACTTCCATGGTTGAACCGCCATTTCATTTCGAATTGGTTGGTATTATCATTCACATTAAGTGACACCGTATGCTCGTACGTACTTGACTACTGGGACCATCAGCACGTACACACCACCACACTTAGGGTGATACCCACGTTTACATTATTGATATTCTACCTACACTGTTTTTCTTCTCTCTAATTCTATAACTCTACGCAACGTTTCGATATCGGCCTGTCTTTTTCCCCGTAAGGGGTTTTTTCAGACATGGCACCAGATACCCTTTTATATCTATACATTTGTACCGCAAGGAAGCGACCATATACCTATTGGAGCAGGTCAAAAAGTCTTCCAAATAAAATTTATACTTTTTCTACTACTTGACTACTGTCGGAACTCTCACAGAAATTCGGGATTTGAATTATTCTGATGGAATTATCTTGCTCACCGCTTCAGGCAACCTTATAATCTTTCTCTTCTCACTCATCCATTATATTTAGGGATGGTAAGGCAGTCGTTGCATCGACATAGATGATGCATCCATCCGCGTAAATGATACATCTAACACTACTCTATTTAATTATCATCGTCGTATAGTCGCACCGCAAGTACGAAGGTATGTAGCTCGAAAATTTTAGTCGGACCACGCGAACATTCAATTGATCTCAATTTTGGCGATCTCGTATAGCTCCCCGTCACGGTCACTTGGGTTTCTCCCCACGCAAGCGCACTCGCTCGCACCGCGGTAGAGTTAAGGCCTACCCTAAGGATGACGCCAAGAAGCCCGTCCACTTGACGGCCTTCATGGGCTACAAGGCTGGCATGACCCACATTGTTCGCGACTTGGACCGCCCTGGTTCCAGTAAGTGGCTTAAAATTTTTGAATCAAGCAGAACAAGAATGATTAACGAAAATGAACAGAGATGAACAAGAAGGAAGTTGTCGAGGCCGTCACTGTCATCGAAGCTCCTCCCATGGTCATTGTTGGTGTTGTTGGTTACGTCGAGACTCCCCGTGGTCTCCGTTCGTTGACCACCGTCTGGGCTGAGCACTTGTCCGATGAGGCCAAGCGTCGCTTCTACAAGAACTGGTACCGTTCCAAGAAGAAGGCTTACACCAAGTACGCCAAGAAGTACGCTGACGGCGCCAAGGACATCACCCGTGAGCTCGAGCGCATCAAGAAGTACTGCTCTGTCGTTCGTGTTATTGCCCACACCCAGGTTTCCAAGGCCCGCATTGGCCAAAAGAAGGCTCACATCATGGAAGTCCAGCTCAACGGTGGTTCGATTGCCCAGAAGGTCGACTTTGCCCGCGAGCACTTCGAAAAGGAGGTCACTGTTGGCTCCGTCTTCGAGCAGGATGAGATGGTTGATGTTATTGGCACCACCAAGGGTCACGGTTTCGAGGGTGTCACCCACCGTTGGGGTACCAAGAAGCTTCCTCGCAAGACCCATCGTGGTCTCCGCAAGGTTGCCTGTATTGGTGCCTGGCATCCTGCCCGCGTTATGTACTCTGTTCCTCGTGCTGGTCAGCGTGGTTACCATCGCCGCACTGAGCAGAACAAGAAGATCTACCGTATCGCCAAGGGCTCCGACCCCAAGTCCGGCTCCACTGAGTACGATCTTACCGAGAAGCAGATCACTCCCATGGGTGGTTTCCCTCACTACGGTGTCGTCAACGAAGACTTTGTCATGCTCAAGGGCTGCGTTGCTGGTGCCAAGAAGCGTGTCTTGACCCTCCGCAAGTCCCTCCAAGTCCACACCAAGCGCTCTGCTTTGGAGAAGGTCACCCTCAAGTTCATCGATACTTCGTCCAAGTTCGGTCACGGTCGCTTCCAGACTCCCGCCGAGAAGCACCAGTTCATGGGCTCCTTCAAGAAGGACCAGAACTAAGTTTATTGTTGGTTTTGTTTCTTGCCAAAATAAATTCTTGGAATCGATACGGTTGTTTTAATTGTTGCGGTTATCGACAAACATGTTGCCTTTTATTGGTTAGCGAATGCGGTAGATGCGTCTAATGATAGTGATAATATGTTCTTTCCATTTTCTTTAAAACGATGCTTTGGGTTTGCTAAACTGCACAATGCCTGCATTGAGCTTTTCACCATCAAACTCATCCAGTGCCTTGAGCTCTTCTCGGATATATTGTACGACGTATGCCAGATGAACTGCATTGTTTGCAGTTGGTGCAAAAAGATTTCTGTTGCCATCCGTTACTATGCAAAGCCCACTCAATCCTTCTGTGTATGAAACTCACCTCCACAATGCTGCTGCTAACACTGGATCATCCTTGCACATGCCTTCGTCATAAGCAACCACGCCACCGTGGAATTGAGCCAATAAGTCCTTAATGTAGCTGTTGATCATCCGCTGTTGCTTAATCTATTGCAAACATATACACTGATTAGCTCCACTGTGGAACCTGCTTCCATCTCGAAGCACCTACGCCGTATTTGCGCATTCTGTGTTCGGCATCATCGAAAAACCGGTTTACAACTTCCTGAATATACACTTTGCCATTCTTCTCGCCTCTCAAACGGACCATTAGCATCCAGACGTGCAGCTGGGTGACCGAGAACCACGATTGAAAGTTGTCGGGGAGGTTGCACGCTATAAAAGGTAGGATGAGTATATCAATGCCACATGCAGAAAATTAAAACTCACCTTCAACGAAGAATTCCATGTTTTGTTCAGCGTGCTCGGCGCACGTATTGTACAAGTCGTGGCTGGCACGGATTGCTGTGGAGCTCGACGAATAGTAACCCATTAATCGTGCCATACCATATACCAGCTTCTTTGTGGTGTCTGAATATGATTTCTTCTGCGCAGTTTCTTCTGGTTGTGCAGTCGTCTGCCAACGCACCGTCTACAGATCACAGAGACGTTACAGATACTTGCAGTGGTGAATCAAAAGTCGCGTTATATTTTACCATGGCAGTGGGTGCCAGCCGTGGAACGACCACTCTCGCGTGGCTTTGTGCAAGGTACGGTCGTGCTGGCCAAATAGGCTATAACATTCCAAGTTGAAAACTTGATTAGCTAACCTGCTGTGCAGAACGCTGCTATGGTTTTATGGTTTTTGTTGAATATACCTTTCGTAATGCTGCTGAAGCACCTGTTTTGACCGCGTTACCGAATGCCATGGTAGTTGTTATTGCTGTGAAAGCTGGAAAGCAAGGTCGCTTTTACAAAAAATGTGTGACTTACATGTCCAAAAATGGCAGCTAGTAGCACTGATAATTATTTTGATGTGGTGAGGAATCTTACTGTCGCAAATGATCGTTTAACGGAACTTAAGACTCGATATTTGTACCTGAGCTAAACACATAATCTTGGGTCCCAGCACCAAGATAACAAAACATATACATACAAAAAAAATTGATGTGGTGAGGGTGACCTTATCCAGAGGAGAATATCGATTCTTGGAACATGGTTACCATGCGTTTATTCAATGAACTATAGCAGAATTAAGATATACTTACATGTGTTTTGGATATTAAAGTTTGGTTTTATTCAATTGGTAAGAAACGGCACACGTCTATGCGTTTGGAGTCAAGTATTCGTTGTAGGCATATCGTACAAGCACTTATTACCAGTGTCGGCAAGTAATTGATGGGCTAAAATAAAACGAGAGTACTTTTCTGCTTCTTCTGGAGACTGTTTGCTCATAGAGTATCATAACCTTGCTTTTTCAGGCAACGTTGGTCCTTTTGTTACTAAAAAACTGGTAGTAAGGTGGCTCCTCCGGGAGTGTTATAGACTGCTAGAAAATAACCTCGTCTGGACTGAGGATGTAGTGCGTACAGTATTGTGCAAACCCTTCCGATGGTAAAGCTTTTTGGTATTTATAAATTCCAAAAGTATGGGGTCAGTTATGATAAAGCTGAGATGCGGCACAAAAGCAATACGCTTCATTTGCCGTAGCTTTTGGACTCGTAGTACATTTGAAGCCTGATCGCTGGAATGTTGCAACTGAAAAATTGCTAGATTTCGATTATTTCAAATTTCATTTCGTACGCAACGTTAAGGTCAAAGCGGATGTACTGGGTTAATAATTGTTTTTATGGAAAAATTGGCACAGCTAGACTAATTGAATCATTCTATATTGTAACGTATAATCCACAGTTTTGGAGCTATCAATCTACAATTGGCTAGACATAATTAACGCGATACCCACCATTGCTACGTACCTATTCATTACGTCTATAGTTTACCAATAAAGCTAAAAACGTGTCAAGCAGAAACGAAAAGTGATCATTGTCCTTTTCGCCCGCGAATAGAAGTTAATTATAATTTAAGTAAATAGCTCTTAAAAAGATGGTAGAATACTATTTTATTACCATTAATGTACCCTAATTACCACAGGCTCTCCATTTGTAATTACTTCAAAAAGCGTGGCGTAGTTACTAAACTTGTCCTATTATTGGGAACGAACGCTGCGGGAAGTGTAATATGAAGTTTGATTTTTGGGGCACGTTGCACGAGCAAATTACTGCAGCTCATATAAACATAACATTTAACGATATCTTGAAAAATCTCCCTTTTTCTGCACATCGCCACTTATGCAAGTACTACTGAAAAGGCCGCCTGCTGCTTTAACACTGCTACTATGGTGGTCAGTAACCTTTGCGCCTACATCCTGGGCAGTCTATAATATGACAGATGAACAAATCAACTTATTGCCTGGGCGATCGAGTGGTGCCACGTTTGTACGGAATGGAATGATGTATATCTACGGCGGTATCGTTTCTCGGTCAGCCTTATCCACCAAGTTCACATCCATTGCCGTAAGCGATCAAGATGGCAGTTTGATTTACTCGGATGTTCCACAAGCAAACCCAATCCCTATGGCTTATAGTCAAGCAGTAATGCTTCCTGACAACAATCGCTTGCTTATGTTTGGAGGATACACGAATAACCTTACACTGTACACTAATAAGTTGCTCGTGTACGAATATCGATTTGATCAACAGACATGGCGAGAAGCACCTGTGTTACCACACAACAACCAGACTTTCCCTGTAAATCGAAAAGAATTTACAGCAACACTTGGATCTGATGGAAAAGTTTATATTGCCGGCGGATTTAACTTGGTCAGTGCATTCAGTGGTGCTGGAATGTTTATCATGGGCGATCTGTGGTCCTACGATCCAGCGACAGGACAGTTTGTCGACCTCTCTCAACCGCTGCTACCCAATTACATGATTGGCCATTCGGCCATCGCGCTACCGTAAGAAAAAAGTTATCCATTTTACTTTTAAGCTCTTTATGTAACCGTGCTTAACAGAGACAGCAAAATCATATTCATAATGGGGACCATGGGATACCATAGCCGAACGGCTCATCCACAAAATCCTCTTGAATTATGCAATTCGTCGCTTATATACGATATCGGGGCCAATAAATGGTCCAAACAATCATTACAGGGTGATAAAGTGCCGTGGCTGAGGGAAGGTGTCAGTACCATACTTGGTTA
Organism: Fennellomyces sp. T-0311; assembly: GCA_025266875.1. Taxonomy (NCBI): domain Eukaryota; kingdom Fungi; phylum Mucoromycota; class Mucoromycetes; order Mucorales; family Lichtheimiaceae; genus Fennellomyces; species Fennellomyces sp. T-0311. The sequence goes on along the minus strand of JALLLT010000003.1, from coordinate 601,298 downwards.
GTTTCTTTTTGTATGCCATCCAAGGGCGCGTGTTTTAACTTGTGTTGGTGAATATTTCCAGGTCCAGATAATTCCACGATTTATATATTTGGAGGTACGGAGCGTTATCAACATTTGGCGCCATAAGCACTCATACAGATAGGAATATAAAGGAATTCGCAATGTTGGTTCATACTTTTATAACTCGCTGGCCGACTTTGCGATACTGGATACAGCCACTTGGACATGGTGTTCCACTGATAGTATACTTGGAGTACCACCAACAGCTCGATATGAAGCGAATGGAGCGCTTTTGAATAACCGATACTTCGTCTTGGCAAACGGTACGTGATAGATCAAATAATTTTCTATGCTTTATTGATCGGCTTATAGGAAGGATCGAAACCTTTTGGTATAATGATGTCTATATGCTGGATCTTGCTCCGGAAAATAAAAGTCCAGCATGGGTACAGAACGTTAAAGACCCAATTCCAAATTCGGACGCAGCCTCTGACAGCAACATACTAAGTGGAAGTACAATTGCTGGTATCGTGATAGGAACGGTTTTCGGTGCAATTCTTCTTGGATTCATCCTATGGAATTATTGGAGTGCACTTTACACATACTTTATATGGGACCCAAGGTAAATCTAGAAAGGTACATGGCTCATCTGTAATTAACTTATGTTTTGTTTTGATTTGCAGAACGGGTGAGCCTTTGTGGACTGAAGTTTCTCATCTTTTATCCAAAGCCGTATTGGGCGGGTTGTTCGTGGCATTCCTTGCGTTCTTGATCCATCAGGTCGTGACTAGTCCAATATCAACAATTACGTTGTCTACTTCAGCATCCAAAGTTTCAGTACCTGGTATATGAATAATGGTTGAATTTACAATGCATAGGATCTAATTACTGGATTGACCGTTTTAGATATCCGTTTCTGTTTCGATGGATGGACTCAAGGCAGTATTGGGTGTCAGACCGACACAGGTACTATCGAAGATTGTGCCACAGCAGGATATTTACGAAGGCTCAATATGACGAAACACCGACCATTTTTTATCGATGGACAAGTAAATATTACCAGCTGCTTCTTATTCACCGCACCAGATTCTTTTCAGCTTGGTGATCCCAAGCACCGCCAATTCAACACCGGTGCTGTCGGTGACGACAACGGCTATCGCTTGCAATTCCTATTCTATGGCGTTGCGACGAAAAGCAGTAATCCCAATGGAACTATCTCTCAGATTTCCCGAGTCCATGTATCACTTTATCCCCGTGGTCGAAATCCCAACCTTGCTTACTACTTTGGCGACACCACGCAGCAACTTTCCCAGTCCGACATCCAAGTCTGGCTCAATGGAGAACGGAATGATCTTCAGACATCCAATACTTATTCCTTGGAACTTGGCGCTTATTCATCCATTATCTATCAGCTACAGGACCACCTTTATTTGCAAAATACAGGATGGAACAACATCGGTTTCGCTCCAACTTACAACAGCGTGCCAGAGGTTACCACCGCATACCGCCCTGGTATATCTACCCCTGTGCGCGTGGAAAGTTTCGCTAAAAATATTCTGGATATCTACCCAAGCACGTATTCCAAGGTTACATTACGTGAACAGAAGATATATACCATTTTATCAGCAATCGGTTCCGCTGGCGGTCTTTTCTCTTTACTGATCACACTAGACGCATTCCTGTTTGGCGTTCGGCCTAGATCTCCTTGGGGCATGATTCATCGGTTGGTACCTGGATCTGCTCGAGATTCATTGCTTGCTGGCTTGCGAAAGCAGTTTGGATTTTTAACGTCAACTATCCCGTTCATCAACCCTGTACGAGCTAATCTGTTATCGGAAAAGCAGCAAATGACACACGCCATATTCCCATCTGAAGGACAAACCAGTACATATGGTGAAAAGTATCAAACAGCAAAAGAGAATGCTCTTCAACTAGAGAATGCCCAAATCCAAGATCAGCTTAATGAACTTCAGAAGCGCGTGCAGCTTATGGAGCTAATGTTCAAGTCGTATTACATTAGCGACGAACTTTTTGCGAATCTCGATTCGGCAGTTCGACAACATAAAAAGTACACCTTTGGAAATGATAACCGCCCGATGAATCATGAAAAATATTTACGAGAACGCAGCATTGATGAACCGGCTACTTATACATCGGCCCACATTATAAAGCATATAAATCCACCGCCTGCAAACCGAGATGACAACTCCGCTTTGGCAGACGATCATTCACTGCCTAATGTTTCATCGGGAATTCAGCTACACGACCGCCGTATGCTAGTAGAAGAACGTACACATTTAGTTGACAAGTACTAGTTACTGTACCCTTTTTTAAACAAAGTAAAGTTTAGATAACTTAAAGTTAGAGGTAGTGACTTCATGGGCTGACAACATTTTGTGTACGCCCGAAGGTCGGATTGACATAAACATGCTTTCTGATAAGCTGAAAACAATGAAACAAAGTACTAAAACAAGTTATAGCCATTCCCTGTTTTTCCCAGCAGTTGTTTTTGCCTCAGCGAAACTCTATGGCTTTTTCAATTATAAGAACTCCCACTTGGATGGGGCGGGGTTTATTTAGCAACTGTCCCCTTCTTTCCTTCACAGAAAGTTAAAAAATGCACAACCGAATCTGTTAATAGCTCTGAATACTGAATAGTGAATTACCAAAAAATAAACGCTACAGCATAAAAATGAAGCAATTAGGAGCGATGATCCAAAGGTCTTGAGGTTTATCATTCATCTTTTTCGTGATTATAACTGCTTCAATACATGGTTGGTCACTGGTACTTAACGGATCCGTAATACAAAATTGAGATGCAATAAAGGGTGTCTCGGAAACTCAATTCCGTCCCGAATTGCTCTTGTCTACGGAAAAGGTGTCATACATGCGCCATCTGTTCTTATCAACGTTTGAACATATATCTGAGAATTTTTTAAATCAAACTTACACATGTCTGCGAATCATCCATTAGTTTATCACTGCATGATCTATCTCGTTTGACTAATTTACCCGAATTATATACCTTGACTATATAACGAGCAAACTTTTCGTTACTAACCAGGATATGTATCCATATTGCAATATACACTAATTCTTTTATTCTAAAACTTCCTCAACCTTACCAATTATAATGTTTATATCATTGGTCAATCAAGTGTGCCTTGAATTCTATATGGTATGCCAAGCAAGAGAAAAATGGTTTTGACAAATCCAACAGTTGTACGCTGTGTAATGTTTCACGGGTTTGCTGAAACGCTAAATGTATTTTTAGTATGTCACCAGATCCGTTATAGAAATATCATACCAAGTCCTCGGTTTCGGATCAATTGTTAAACACCACTGATACTACGTGATGTCAGATTCATGGCTCAGCACAGCATAGCCACTTGAACACAATTATCTTGTTTTAGGCGACTTATCTATGAAAGCCTTTTATATACAGAGCTTTTTCCCTTTATTCATCACATCGCCGATTCTCAGCACGCTATTGTGGATATCTTGAATTGAGACTTTGTAGGGCTTAGACGTAAGTATAAACACTATACCATGTGACTTCTTCATTGGTAATTGTATTGAGGAACTTGAAAGTACTTAGGCGATACTATGTATTTTTTTCGGAAAAGCTCTGTTGATGAAGTAGAAAAATAGTGATCTTTTGCTGGCTCGCTATATATGTGAAAAAGCTCAAGTAGAGCAGCGCTTTATTGAAGATGTCACATCCTTTAAGTTACTGATCTCAATTTCAGAACATGTGGCGCGGCTTCTTCGCGATGTACATCTTTGCTTTTAGAAAACCTTGTACAACCTATAAAGCAAGTGCTGTGTACTTTTTATATACAGTTCTTTCAGTATATTCTCAATGGCTCAATGCATAGCAGCTGCCGCACTATAGTACTATGCGCCTATTATTTACAAATATTACACAGACTATTAACGAAAAAACGGTTTATAATCCTGAAAATTAAAGTGTATCATGTGTTATGCCCATAAACTATTTCAAGGCGATTGTTCATGGTGTAACTATGACAGGTAGACTTATTAGCACCCTTTTCGGCGCACATCATTGCTGCGGCGCCATTGGACGATCGGCTGTACTCTAGTTTCACAGAATCGTCTGGGAAAATAGCTTTTTTTGTAATTGCGTATATATAAGAATCCTAGGTATAAGACATCAATAAGATCTGTGAACCTGCTCTCTTTACTCCACTATGAATACGAATATGGTTACTTTGGTATTCCTACTTTTAACGCTCTGCTTTATCGTCAAAGGCGAATACAATATCAGCAGTGAAATTGCACGACATCTGACTCCCCTTTATGGATGCGCCACCATCGTTGTGAATGATACTCTGTACTGCTTTGGTGGTGACAAAACCCAATCCAACTCCTATGGAAATATGACAGTTATCCAAATCGATCATATAACTGGTGATTTAACCGCACAGCAGCGTGGTATACCAGAAGAATATCGATCCGTGAACGGTCGCGCAGTTCTATTGGATGATCATGATACAGTACTTGTTATTGGTGGCGAGACATATCCAAATCTACAAGCACCGTTTATCAACAGATACCAATTTAGCACAGGAAACTGGTCTACTGTTGCCGTCAATGCCTCCGAATCAATTATTATCTCGCAGCTTGATCTCGAACGCACTATAATGTCAGCTAACCTGGGCCTTAACAATACAATTTACATATATGGTGGAATCAAGAGGAACATTACTGCCGCTAGCGACCCACTAATGATATCAAATGAACTGCTTTCGTACAATGCCGACACCAACGTATTGACAAATTACACAACCAGTCAGGGATTACCTTTTCTGCAAGACCATTCTAGTATCACGTTACCGTAAGTGAGGTTTAGGTCTTTCTAGTAAAATAATTAGCTTAAATTTCAGCTTGTAGTGATGGTAGAATTGTATACTTGATGGGTCAAGAAGGGCACAGCACCTATGATGTTGGATTTGAAAATTATTCATATTGCGATCATGTCTATGTGCTCGATCCTAGAGATATGACATTTAACCGAATCGAAGTTACGGCCGCAGAAACAGACATTCCGCTTCAACGAGCAGGAGCATCATCTACGCTAGGTATGTAATATAATACACAGTAGGATATTACGGATAGTGAATACTGACATGTATGTTTCTCAAAGGCCCGGACGGAACGACCATTTATGTTTTCGGAGGTTAGGTTCATCCGTATTATGCGCTTACATGATCAATTAATTGTGTTTGTTGTATATAGGCTGGGGAGTATCCGAGGTGTTGCTAAATGCCCCTGGTACTTTTAATGACTTGTGGGCATTGGATACTACTACGTGGACGTGGAACAAGATTTCAGCGAATATGAATATTCCGCGGTCACGCACTAAAGCTGCCAGTGGACTTTTATATAACCGGTACTTTATGGTAGCATTCGGTAAGATTTATAAAGTACTCACATTGAACAATACTGATTTGTCTTTAATAATTGTTGTAGGTCTCTCGGATCTTACCTATCTCCAAGATATTCATCTGTTTGATATCGAATCAAGCGCATGGATAATTGACATAACGCTGCCACCGGAAACTGTTGAACAGAAGGACCACTACCTAGGATCGTTCTTACAGAAGCATCCTAAAGCGATCTATTTTGCATCCGCTATTATACTTGCAATCGTTATAGTAATAATTGTGATACTTATGATTACTTTTGGCTCCTTGAGAAAAACAGTTCGCTCTATATTTTGGGATCGAAGGTAAGAATCCTGCTACTGAAATATCTATATCAATATCATACGTATTAACCGTAACGAACTTTCAACTCTAGAGTTGGAGAAGCAGCCTGGACTGAAGCATTCCGCCTTGTTGTAAAGGCTTTTATGGCAGTCTACATGTACGGCTATCTTGTTTATGTAATTGAACAAGCACGGACAAGTCCAAACGTGATGAACACCAGCATTAACAGCGAAGATACCGTTGGTTTGCCAGGTATGTTAGCGATATACGATTTTGTTACATAATTTTAAAAGTTCCAATGTATACGTGATCTATATAGATATGCGGTTTTGCTTCGAAGGCTGGGCAATTGAAGGACTTCAAGTTGGATGCCAAACAGATATATTATCCACCCAAGATTGTATTGCCACCAATTATATACACCGGCTCGACATGTCACTTCATGTTCCTTATTTTGGTTCCGGGTTGGGTGAGATCCAATGCTTCTTGTTTGCTCCACCGCCCGGCGCGTTCGTTCTCGGATATCAAGACAAGTCACAAAACGAACAAGTCAGAGGCAAGATGGTGGAGTTTCTGTTTTATGGTTTTCCCGATCTATACGACGGTACCATCTTTCCAGCATCTGGGAGTGTACAAGTTGTAGTATACCCGCCAGGCAACAATCCAAATATTCAAGCATACAATCTTGCCGGTCAACCAGGAATTATGGAACAGGAAATCTCACCTGAGAATATGCAAAATTGGCGTATCAGTGAAACGGTTGATACGCCTGATAATTCCAAGTTTTACGTGGAGACAGGTGCAGCTTCCAGCATTCGTTACCAGCTTCATAAAACTACACGGCTCTTAAACTCAACATGGAACTACTTTGGTATCTTTCAAGACAAGGTGGAGACGACAACTATCGACGCCATATATGAAGCTGGAATCCCAAACAACGTTTACCTACAGCAATACGCCGCGAGCGCTCTAAGTGTATACCCGGACGGATTTGTTACGGTCAAAGATGAAGAGTCGCGAGTGCATACACTATACTCAAGTCTTTCGCTTGCCGCTGCTTTATTTCCAACCTTTACACAGATCATCGAAATGCTGTTTGGAGTTCGAGGTGGGTCACCATGGGGTAAAGTACAACAATGGGGCACGGCTATTCCACAAGTACGACGATCGATTGAGAAGTACCTCAAGAAGGATTTTGGTGACTATATTGGTACCCGCGTACCCTTCGTCAATGCTGTTCAAGGTGATCCAACAAATCACGAGAAAGAACGTCATGGGTTGCAACCATTATTCGATTCTCAAAAGAGCGAGGTCTTAAATAATTCTCTTTCGGAAACGCCATCAGATCTTTCAGCCAGCACAGCCAAAGCTAAAACCCGTATCGAAGAAAAAGATCTGGACACTATCGATGCGCCTTTAACGACAAACGAGCTATACCGGTCTCATATAGCGCTGCAAAAAGAGGTGAAGCGCCTGGAACAAAGCCTGCAATTTATGGAAATTGTTTATAAGGCGTACTACATGGACAATGAAATCTTCGTCGCACTACACGAGCTTTTCTACCGAGAAGAAATCGAGCAAAAAGCGGAAGACAATGCAAATCTCCAGGAAAAATTTAGCCAGTTCAAGCAGCGATTAAGTCCAAGTGCTAGGCGTAGTATGCCTCAAGATCACAATGATCCTATTGTGAGGGACCTTCAGCTATCCAACCTTGAAGCAAATACCGTGCCTCCACTGCCACACACACCTGGAGATTCTTCCGATGACAGATCAATAGCAACAATTCCCACCAGTCCTGCAGAAGTTGTAGATGAAGGTATCCACTATTCAGAGCAAGAAGGTCGAGTTTCACGTCAAGGAAGGGATCGTGCCGGAGCCTATCGATCTGTACCTACAAACGATGGATCACAAACCAGTTAGAAAAAGCGTGGGTTTTCTTCATCCATTCCTGCTGTTTATACAGTATTATGTAGTCATTCTCATTAAAATATAAAAAGCTACCTACGTATAGTGAAGAATCTATGCATTTATAATTGGACGTTGATCGGCTAATCCTAAAAGTCGTCTGATTTGTATTGCGGACGATCGGGTAATATTCTCATAGGCATTATAGGCAAAAAATCTCAAGACACATTATATACGTACGTATATACGTATTGACATGATCAATAGTTCCTAATTAAGAAATTAAGGGTGCAACAACTTCACGTTATACTATACATGCGAAGTTACACTGCTGTAAGTTTGTTGACTATTTCTTTTTTTGTTACTTAGTGTTGAATACCATGTACATAGTGATGGTAAATCGGATACTAAATGTGATATGAGCACATAAACACAAGTGATTAGGTGTTATTCCGATGCTTCGACGTGTTGCGAGTGTATTTGGGTTGTATGATCCAATAACTTTACTATGGAATTGTATATAAATTGTAATGGATTCTGAAGGTCGCTGTCATCTCCAGAGATAAAAGACGTCAATTATTTTTAGGTATGTGGTACTACGAATAAGAAACACCATGCGATGCAATTACTAAAAATGATGGTAAAATTGCCAACATGAAAAAAATAGCAAGTCCAAGGAATCTTTGGAGATACGAATGCGCTATTTAGAGGAGCACTTATAGCTTATTAAGCTACTTTTTTAAAGGATACTATACAGATGATGAGCTTCTCGATGCTACTGTACACGGAGCCTTTTATCGCGAAGAGCAGGAGAAGGAAATCAAGGCCGGAGCAAAATTCACTGACAAAATTTGAAAGCTGTTCGTGGTAAAAGATCATGTTGAGATCTGGAGTGCAGCAACCACCACAATATCGATCAAATTCAGCCAGTACCATTCGCTACAGCCAAAACGCCATCAACAGTGGCCTCGGAAAATGAAGCTATCAACACCAAAGCCTATTTTTCGTCGTCCCAGACGATCAGGTCTTCAGTCCAAGGCAGAGGTCAAAATAGCAATGGTTATCAAACGCTATGAATAAATAATCAAGAGTCTTCTACCTGCGAAATCGACCACGATGATTTTTTCGTGCAGTTTTTAACAAGTAAATATGCAAGTGCTTTTGTAGGTAAACAAGAGTAGTATGAGCATATCATCATGAGCACATGATGGGCGCCAAGAAGCGCACCCCCTTCAGCCTGGTAACTAGACGAGGCGCCCTGGGTGCTTACCAGGAATCGTGGTTAGCGTCACTTGCGACTTTGCATTAAAATAGTAATGTCAAGTCACGCGTTTTATAAATGAGGCATTTCACGTTAGAGTCGTGATCTCCTAAACCTCTCCAAAATCTGTACATAGCATTACCCATTTTATGTATTTATATAATAATTGAGCAACATTTCCAATTGCGAGCCCGAAAATGTCAGGAGCACCCTTCAAGTCACCAACATGGCCGCCTGATTATAGCTCATATACCAGTAAGCGGGCATACCTGTTTCATTCCCGTGTGGTCATTGATAAAACATTCCATAGGCAATGAAGATCAAGAAATGATGAATGTTCTACGCACAGAGGCCAACAGTCGAAGAGCACCTGAAAGTTACCGAGCGTTTCTTGCCAAAGTATCACGAATGGTGGCCGAACTCCAACTAAAAACAGCGAACGCAGACAGCCTGTGTGAAGAGTATGAGAAGCGAATTGATAAATCGATACGAGAGTGCGACATGTATGCTGAATATCTAGCGACGTCGAAGAGGAACTACGATATACTATTCGACGTTTTGCAAGATGAGCGACTGCAGCGCATCGATCTGGAAAAGAAGACAAGCGATCTGGAAGCAGAGATTGAAAAGCTGAAGCAAGAGCAATCCACACGACGATCAGTACCACCACCATCCACCCCTCCTCCTCTACCAACCACCGTCTCCGTATCGTCGTCACCGCAGCAACCACCCGAGTCCTCCTCAATGCTGCTACAACCTGTACCAGTACCGTCTCAGCAGCCGTTACCAAACAATCTACATGATGAATGTCAACGTAAGCTCCGTCAGTGGTCTGATAAAGCACGTGAATTGGAGCGGCAGGTGAAGCGCTTGGCGACGGGACGACAGAGTCTGGAAGAACAACTTGTGGAGCAGTTCAAAAAGAACAGTCTGAGCGAAAACAAGATGGCACAGGCAGAGAAGGCGCGTGTATTAATGGAGCAGCAGAATGCGCAACTGCATGAACAGCTGCAGCAGTATGCTCAGATGTTCCAACAATTGAACGGTCAGCCGCCTCCCATGGGCACGTTCCAGCCATCCCAGCAACGACACCAGCGGCCTCCAAGCGTCCCGAATGCCACGGCCAGGTTTCTCCATATGTCTGTGCCCAACACCGATGTCTCTATACCAGCATCAATGCACGATCCACAGCGACCGAGACTTGTATTTGACCCATCCCAGCAACATCAACAATAAAATACTAAAAGAAGAAATCGGACTGTGTATCTGTTTCCTGCACTTTCTTTTCTTCGTAATCTCACAACTTTGCTTAATGGAGTGCCATTATTGTCATACTAATACTCGCAAATTCCTCTGTCGCCGTTGTGTGAAGGACAGGTACGAATGCAGGTCATTCAAACTACAGGCCCATGTCGCCGACCACTTTTCTGCTCTAGATTGGACACCCATGACACTGAGCTGGCGCCGCTTGAAGCTGAGCGAGATAAGCTGGTCGAAGAAGCGAGTCAATTCGTGAAAAGCTCTTCGTATGTCCGTGAATTATGGTCAGAAAAGCACAAGTGTACCGCCACCATTGAGCATGCTACCGCAGAACAGCGACGGATAAACCAAGAGTGTGAATCAGGCAGGTGACCTTTTCGTAAAACCAGAAAATAAGACGCTTACCTGTTGATTGCAGCCCGCCGACGAATGCAACAGCTACGAATTGAAATTGAAAAGAGACGAAGTCGCTTGGAGAACGTGGATCGCGGACATATCGAAGCGGCTATGGCTGACTGCACAAAAGAGATCCAGCAAGTGAAGAAGCGATGGCACCGGGTGCATAAACTGACAGTCTCCGCACGGCGAGTCCTGGTGCAGGAAATTGTATCGCTTTTCGACTTTAAACCTGGCGTCGTCGAAGATAGTCCCATAGTAGATCCTCGGTCCGTTTCATCTTCGCCATCACCATCTTCGTCATCTCCGTCATTACCGTTCGCCCAAAAGCATCGGCCGTCGCCGCAGCAGAATTCGCAGCAGCAACAGCCCGAAGATCTGTACATATGTGGTGTAACGTTGCCAGCACGAGTCATTGATGTATCGAGTAAGCAGAATCAGGCTGGCAGGTGATCAGGTCGATTAATGCCCTTTAGGATATCCAAAAGACGAACTGAATGCGGCGATTAGCTATCTAATACATATGCTCGGGCTGATTGTTCGGTACCTTGGAGTGAAGTTGCCATTCCCGATCGTCTACCGGACGATGTACCCGTATGTCCGCTCCACGCTGTCGAAAGAACGCCCCACCAACAGGTAAGAAGCGCTGAAACGATCGGTGATCTGTTACTAATATTGTTTGCTGTCTGCAGCAAGATGCCGTTGTTTTTAGATGACAAGAACCTCCGACGATTCGCGATCGGAATGGCCATGCTTAATTATGATATTGCATATTTGTGCCACTCGCAAGGCGTCGAAATACCCGTGTCGCAGGTCGTTAATCCGTTGCAAGCATTGATGGCATGCTGTCGCTCACCGCGACTAGGAATGTAAGCGGGTCCGATAGATAAAGCTTTCTTTGTACTGATTTACTGCCTACAAAAGGCGATCTCATGTATCAATGTATCAAGGGATCCGCAGTACGGATTTCCAGCTCGAGTTCCAGCAAGTGCTTAAAATGACAACGAATCGGTATAGGAGTGGATCGCCAATCAATACGGAACTGAATAGGGAGCTGGTGCTGAACGGTCTCCTTCAATCCAACCCGGCGGACGAATGGTACTATTACGATGGCTTCCTTGACAACAGCGAGGACGATATCCAGGACGACGAGGAGGAGGATGACGATGGCGGGGTCAGCAGCGAGAATTGGAACCTCGTGGACGTGATGCCATCATTTGGACGGCCGAATGGTGACGGCGAAAGCATATTCCAGCTGGGGGCGACGATTATGCCTGGAGTGATCGGCATGAGCCGAAACGTCATTGGAAACATGATGGCGAGCGGATCATCACAAGATAATCATCACAGCAGCGGAGAGCAGCAGGAAACGCAGGCGCAACAACAGCAGCTATTCCAACAGTACCCTTATTATTATCGTAGATTAAGTGCAGCTGTAAAGCGAAACAGTCTTAGGTTCAGGCCGTTAATATGATAAACAGAGATGTCAACTGATAATCTAAATGGCATGTATTGCTGCAAAAAACAAACAAACGCACTTGTTGCAATATAAGCTGCATGGGCGACCTTACTATTATTAGCTGATGTCCATTTCAGACGCGACCAAAGTTATTTTTTTCCTTCGTCCTCGTAAGATGTTTCTTGGCAGAAGCTCCATTTCAGGCATGCATATGCGTCCCCGTCCCCTATCCATGATAAGATTCAATGCACGTTGGCGCCTTGGTCCATACAATGGAAGACCAGTCGAGTAGCAAATTTTAATCGCCTTGCCTTCATTTGTACATATACATGCACGTCAGATTCGTACCACCATCCCCCCAAATCAAGTTGACGATCCATAAATGTTTATTATGTCGCAACGAATTGCGTTCATTTTTTGAGATAAGAAAGGTTATTACATATAGAGGAGTAAAAAAAACAGTAACAGAAAGAGGTAGGACAAAAAAAGCTATTTGCAAATCGGCCAGATTATAGATCAGTACAGGCCCATGGTATCTACTGTATGGAATGAATGCATGTGGTTGCGAATTGTGTGCGACTGTGGCGTGAGACCGGGGAAAAGTAAGCAATATGTAAAGTGTAGTAGGTAAAGAAAGGTTGGGGGTTGGGGCGCGGAAACCAAACTAGACGAAGTTAGCGATTGGCTCTTCAGGTTCCCTCGTTTTTGGCCCTAGAAAACCCTTGGCGCGTTGTATGAAGCTTTCACTGTGCTGCATGAAGCGAGAAGGCGAATGGGGAATCGATGGTGGTGGCGGTGGAATAGAAACAGCCGCGGTCGACTGGCGCATAGTGCTTCGATACCGTGAGGGCAACTGGTGGAGACGCGCTGCGGCCCGCTTTTCGCCCTTGTCTGCCGCGGTAATGTACCAACGAATGGCTTCCTGCATGTCCTTGGGAACACTTATGCCAACCTCATAAAAGTACCCAATTGCATATTCTGCTTTGGGGAAGCCCTTAGATGCTGCGCGATATGCCCATGCAAAAGCTTGGTCTTCGGATGGTGCCAAAGTGTCAGAGCCCATCAAATACCAAGCAGTGAGAGCGAAGCAGGCCTCAGGATGATCCTGGTTTGCAGCAATGCTGTAGTATTGAATGCTGAGGCTAGCATCAACCTTGCAATTGAGGCGTCCAAACTCGTAACATTCGCCGAGACGGAAGGCGGAAGGCGCGTAACCTAGAGTTGCGGCTTCGGTGTAAAGATGAACAGCATAGTCGGGATCTGCGAAAATGACGGAATCGAAGCCCTTTTCGTGCAACAACGCTAGTTCATGCAGCGCATGCGGAAACTGTGGTGTCGCCGCTTCGGCGGATCGCTTGAGCCATTTGTGGCCGTCGCGCAAATTGCGAGAAATCCCGAGCTCGCCATTCATTTCAGCCAAGCCAAAGCGGTACATGGCCCCCGGATGATTCAACGAGGCCGCTTTCCTAAACGTTGCAGCGAAGTAAGTCGCAAATTCCCCACATACGCTGTGTAACCTTACTTGTAAAACTGGGCCGCCTTGGACTTGTCACGCTTCGTGCCGAGTCCATCCTCATAACACTTGGCCGTTCTATATGCAAGCATATATAAAGTCAGCTCACAGACGCGACAAACAAATAATAAAGAACAATAATAATAGAAACACTTTGAAACAGCCAAACCCCCATCACCCCCAAAAGTGGCTTCCGCTCCAATGCGTCGATCCATGCAAGGAGGAGGGTTATTGGAGAAGACTGCAAGTCCACATAAAATGGTATATAGGAGTTAAGGGACTAACCAAAACGATTTCGCACCGCGAGATCGTTCGATTTTCTCTGTGCACGATCCCCATAATAGATCTTCCGGGGGAAGCAGCGCATTTGCGTACATACACAAATATGCAGGAGATTGGAAATGGGAGATGGGGACAGGTGGAATACGGATTGGGGGGAGGGGCGCCCAGGGACCGTAAAAAAACACAAGTAAAAAAAACTTACCGAAACGCCGCATCGGGATTGTGATGCTTGGCTGCTTGTACAAACAAAGGAAAGGCCTTGTCGAACTCTGGCTTGCTTGTTCTGTGGAGTATTCCCGCAGCATACATGTTGGCCAAGTAATACTGCGATTCACTGTGGCCACGCAGGGCAATCTGCTTCAACAACTTCTCCGCTTCTAGTAGATAAGATTGCCGCATCTTGTATTGAGTGTCTCTTTCAGCAGTTGTCACGGACGTTGGCGTAGTAGATGGAGCATAATTGCGTTCATCATCATCCTCTGCTTCGTCGTTATCGTTACCGTTGTCATTGACAGCATCGTCGTTGCTGGATGAATCACTGTCTTCTTCATACAATTCCTTGACTTCTATGCGTTTGGCAGCCTCAACAAGGAACATGGCAAAATCGCATTGAATTTCCAAATTGTTGGTCTTTTTGGCGTTTTCTCTGTACATATTGATTGTTTTGGTGTAAGAAAGTAGCTCAGCATTGGTGCCTGGTTTGAGGTGCGAGTGGTCAAGAAGTTGATCACTACCGACGGTCAAGAGACTACATGAAGAGAGTAGACGGTTGGGCGTCGAGGTTGGACTGACTGGTGATGTGGGGGTAGATGGCACGGATAATGACAGTGTAGATAAGCTCGACGTGTTGCTGCGGTTGCCACCCGGCATCACTTTTCCCATGGGGAGGCGTGGAGACGTTGGCGTACTCGTGGTAGGCGATGGATGGAGCGGACGCTTTTCTTTACGTTTGCTATTGATGCGCGGCGGCTTGTCGTCAGCATTGTTCTTAATATCCTTCTTGATATCCAGAGATGACTCTGATGTGTAGCATCTGCTGACCCGACGCTTGATATCTTTGAACATGGCAACGGAAAAAGAAGGAAACGGGGAAGAAGAATGAAGTAAACGTGCCGCTTCATACGAATTTTTATTATTACGTGTGCTGCACCGAACTAAAAGATCTCGCAAATGCCTGGTATTCTAATCACTCACATGTCTTTCTAAAAGTAGATCTTACTCTGCAGCAGCGTAACGCTTATATAACTGCTCATACAGCTCAAATAAGCCTCCCCACCCCCAAATGCTCCTTTTTTGCACAGAACCATATATCAAACTTGCTCAATATCACCGCTCGGATACCCCCATTCTACACCCTTCCCCTTCCTGTCAGTAGATCCAGTTTTGCGTGTGAAGACAAGAAACTAGCGGTACCATGCTTTGGAATTCACAAAAGCACGCGATCGCCATGAGGCGACTTCGTCATCATGACCAAAGAATAAAAAAAAAGTAACGAAACGGAGCTTGCTGTCTGGGGCCACCACCCCGCTCACACTTTTCCCTATATAGCTACGAAGTTATGTTGGTCCGTTCCCTCTTTCTCGCGCTGGGTTAAACACGCGTTCCTTTTCGTCCCCACCCCCCCCCACTCAAAAAAAGTCCAGAGCAATCAAGAATTGCATGCATGTACATAGTAGAATCTTATATAATATATTAGGTCGTAGCACTTGAGTTAGCAAACTTGGCCCCGAATTATCGGTGTTATATATATTCATGCGGTTGTATGTGTCTTTAGACTATAAAACGAACGCCCAATCGATCGCATCACATGTGCATACGTAGCCTCAATCACTAGTCTTGTCCGAGGTTGCCCAGAGTGTCAAGCCTGGTGTCGGTAACCGCCAAGTGTTTCAAGTGGCAAGATGGGGATCTTGGTATACATGACCCCGGGCTCGGCAACTCCTAATTGTCCTTTTTTCTCGCTACCACGAACCAATTTTTCACGCTATGCGTCCCGAGCGTCCACAGACTATGACAGGCTTTCTGAGCCTCTTCAAATGTTTCACCCAGCCAAAACTATGCTTCATTCCTTTGTCACCCCATTCTCCGATATTTTGATGGCATCATTCAATATAAAAGTCGAGAATAGATCATTGTTTTCTTCATCAATCGAGTGACTTTTTTGAATAACTGTTACGATAAAACTAAGGTAACAAAGTAAGCATGTTAGTAAGTCATAATAAACGGGGCTTCAATCACGCGCTTACTGGCAGAGTGGAGGGGTTCTTTTGTCTCGATATTAACTTGAGCCATCGCTTTTTGTTTTGCAAGTTTAAAAATATGTCAATGTTCACTGGGTACATAAAGCCACCATGCAAACAACTTACCTTTCGTAGCATAAATAAGACGATAAATAGCAGAATAATCATGATTAATTGACCTTGGCGACTGCTTTGCTCCGCAGTAACAGAAGCAGGGGCACCACCGTTAATCCCTGCCTGTTGTCCTTGCGTGAGTTGTTCCTCGCTCAGATTTATGTCCCTGAGGGGATCTGGATCCTCGTTCTTGGCATTGGTCGCGTCGTACCAAGGAATATCTGCGTCCCGCTCGAGCGCTTTTTCAAGGGAATCGCCGATGCTTTGATCATAATCATCTACCACTTTATCGTCATACTGCGGAGGTATTCGTCCATTCTCATCCCCCTGAGGCTGGGCTGGATTGATTTGCCCACCGTCGGTTGACAAGTCACTGAGATCTGCTCCGTCTTCACTCTCCTCCCATCCTTTTTGATGCACGATCTGATCTTGTAAATGGACCGGATCGTCGTTGGTTTCCCAATCTTTTTGTGTAGCCGCCTCTTCTACTCCTTCAGCTGCAACAATCTGGTCCTCTCCTTCCGGTACCACGATTTGTTCTTCCTCTTCAAAGTCCTCGTTTGCAAGCTCTTGATCTAAATCGATGCTCTCCTCTTGTTGTTGATCGTTCAGCCCTTCATCCTCATCAATCTCGACAAGGCCCTCGTTGCTATTGAATTCTTCATCGGCGATTTGTTGATTCAGTTGCTCGTTCGTGATGTCTTCGGGATCATCGCTTGTGGTATCTTCAGTGCCAATCACTTCTTCGCTTGCAAGCTCTTGGCTGAGTTGTTCATCGTCTTGTTGTCGCTGTGCTTCGTCGTCTTGCTGCATTTCATCTTCATCGAAATCGTTCACTTGATCGTCAGTGTCAGCCACATCAAGTACTTCAGGAGGATAATCGACAGGTGGCTCAGTATCTTTATCAACGCCACCAATAATAATCTTTGGCGCGGGCGCCTCGTTCTCCTCGGGTCCAGCCTCGAGCGAAGCATCGTCATCGTCGGCGGTAGCATCAGACCAAGTTTCTTCTTCTTCCTCATCTTTTAATTCCTCATCGGCATTTTCGTCATCGTCGATACTCCCCATATCGAAATCGTCACTGTCGTCTCCTTGGGCCATGACATGCAGTGCGTTAGCAACCGCCATGGCAACAGCAATCCATGGGCGTGTCAGTGTTGGATTACTACTTGTCATTGTTTATGTGGAAAGGAAAGGAAAGGGAAAACTAATCAGGGAATAAAACACAGAAAAGAAGAAAAGCAAGGGTTACTCTGTCTTGGTGGCTGCAAAGCACATGAAAAGGCATTGTTACACAAGCATTGTTCTCTGACTTCGATATTAAACCGACTGTGACAGCAGCAGCGTGAGAATCCACCGTCCTTTATGCACTTTTGTCCATATTTTTTGATATCATGGCAATCATGTTATTGCCCAAAATCGTACTTTCAGAGAATCGATCCTCAAAGAATGCCGCCGTCTCCTGGAATCGCTTCTGATATCCATCCATGCTTCCTAACGACACGGATTCCGCCCAACCACGTGCGCATGTAACAAACTCCATGTCGTCTGATCGGATCTCTTTACGGTAAAGGGCTGCTTGGATCGTCTCTTCCAGCATGTTAGGGTCTCGGAACAGATATTCCGTAATACCCCTATTTTTACCAGTAAGTGTCCCTACGACGTCCCTTTCTGGCTATCGCACACTTACATCCAAAGTCTAAACAACGGAGTCTGGCACACCATGTGCTCGTACGGATTCAAACGGAGAGTGTACCAACAATCCACCTAAAATAGAAAATTAGCTCTACATCTGGTATCGAGTTTATCGTGATACATGCCATAGCAAGCAGTGACAGATGTGAGTTCGGTGTACGCTGGTCCTTGGGCATTTTGGACAGCGAAAACTCATCCAGAATATCGTCGGATAGTAAAATCGGAACATGATCCTTTTGCAGTCCACCAAAGACATATTCACCGCCAGCTTTGACTCTAGCACGCAGTTCATCTTCTTTTTCCTGGATCATCAGCTTGAATAAATCAGCCACGGAGCGCGCATATTGAGTAATCTGCACTTTAGCGATAGGATTCATGATAGCAAGGCCTGTATATACCGTGTTTAACCTCCATTTGTTGCCTGTACAACACTCTGCCCCCTTTCATTTTTACCTGCATAGACGTGCCATTTGTTGCTATAGATACGCATTGTCACGTTGACTTTAACGTTTTCAATACCACCCACGAAATGAGGGACCAACCACTAATTTTAGAATAATGTAAGACCCCCTTACACAGTAATGTGACCCATTTTGACTTACAGGAAACTGAAAATTCGCCTTCCATGCACTTCCCATACTATTTCATCGACAATAAGCTATTGTCACCGAATATTCCATGATATCCCAAACTTACCTTAGAAACGCTGCATGAGTAACAGCTTGCGTATCCGCAGTAATGCGATCGTGTTCTTCGGCACTCAAATGTACAAAGTTTGACTCGAAGCAGGAAAGGATTTTAAGTACAAGCTCATATTTTTCATCGGTTGCGCGTTGACGGATGACAACCAATGGCTGGCCGCGAGGGTCGACACCAGGTCCGTGCATGGAGTGACATGATACAATATGCACGTCAGGTGGCAAATACTTCGTTAACGCATCGATTTCCGGCTGTTTAACCGATGTCTATTAAAATCCGGGGTTTAGTATCCTTATGTTCTCCCTCAATTTATTCATTACACTGTACCTGCCCACCCACGATGGCTCCCATTTTTGTTGCTATGCAGCTGCTTAACTGACATTGACCACATTATCTTTTCGCTCTATATCCATACCTGGTCCGTATTTTGCCACTACTGAGTCAATATATTCAGCTTCGACAGCATACATGATCCAATCGCACCGGCGCGAAACAGCAAATCCATCGGGCAACACATTAATGGCAGTGCCTAGTACCAATTAGTTTGCAAATGAATCGTCAAGGAAAAGTGAATATTACCTTGGAAATCGTCCTTTAGCTTCTCGTACTTTTCAGGCAAATCGCACACGTAGACTCTGACAACATGAATAAGTGATTAATTATAAACGACCTTGCACTCAGAGACTCACTTTTTCCAGCCAGCTTTGGAAAGTCGTTGCGCGTAAAATCGGCCCATGCCACCCGCACCAATAATGCCTAGCTCCACATTTGACTTTTCTTCTAATGACATAGTTCAGGAAAGCAAAAGTATGTGTTTAAAGTTTGAACAAGCTCCGCGAACCCAATGGGGGCTTAAATATATAGTAGCGCATTATGGCGCTATGTGATTGCTATTCGACAAGGTTAACGGGTGTATGAAATATGGCAGGATCAAAATCAGACGATAGAACACTTTAAAAATTAAAGTAGTACGTGATGCTTTGAAAGCTCACATTCTGTCTTTAATACCATCTAGTAACTAGTCCTGCATCACCTATGAGCGCTCTGCTGTCTCCGATTTTAAGGTGGTCTGATCTTAACTAGAAAAAATTGCTGCTCGACCTTTGGCTCTTTTGCATGTGTCAAAGGGTTTTAAAGCCTGGTTCAGGAGCCGGTACTGGGTAGGATTGGTAACGGGAATTATAATGATGCTCTGGTATCGGTGTAGAAGCGAAGCGAGGTGAAAAGGAGGGTATATGTGAGCTGTTGACTATTCCTTCACAGAAAATACTTAGGAAAGTTATTTTTCGGTGTTTTGCGCTACGTAGAAAGATTTTTCTGGTATTTCTGGCTGATATTTTGGGACTTTATGAGATGATGCTTGTTCGTTAGTTCATCATGATTATAATGGCCCTTCAAAAAACATTATTAGTCTTACTAGACCATCACCAGCTGTCGTCGTCAAGTAGGATACAGAGGAGGCACCCGACAACGATGCCAACCATTACCGGAGCTTGTCTCCTTCCCACCCTCAAAGTTGACATTCACGGAGTCATTGCAGGAAGTTTGTGGGGGGTGACCCGTCAAACTGGTGATACGGTCCTCGTTGTTGCTGGAAACGGTATACGCTATTACATATTGCAACGTGTCCCACTCGTACGAGCGAAATATGGATATGGGTGAGTGACATACGAGTACACAATCGTAAGTTCCCCTTCGTAGTGGGGGCTCCCCGAAATTTGTCTCCATTTACCAAAGTAAACATGCTGTAGACAACGGGTAACCACCTCATCAGGAAGGTAAACAACTCTGTACAACCCCGCAATGAAAAGCGCAACAGCGATCCGTTGGCCATTCTCTATAAACATATACACAGTAAAATCGAACGAATCGACAATGCGATAGTGTATTACGTCGATCATGGTGTATTCCAGAAACTGACAAAATCTAAATGCGAATTGCCAATAAGGTCGGACAAGTCGATAATACAATGGAATATTACATCGTCCAAGATGCACTTTAGAACTCATACCGTGTGGTCGACTAGATGGTAAAATGATAGCAGCACGTGGACAGGAAATTAAACAGTACAGCGGAACCCCGCTTTTTGCACATAATTTGGAGGTAAACCCGCATGTGCAAAAAGCGGGGCTCCACTGTAGTAAGCAGGCAAAGCACTCATCGAATGGATGGAGCCTCTGGCCCCAGTGTCACTGTAATCCACGTCGTACCCTTTTTCCCCTCTCCCCCCCCCCACAAAAAAAAAGAAAAAAGAAAAAAAAAAAAAAAAAAAAAAAAAAAAAAAAAAAAGAAAAAAGTAAAGATTTTTTCGTAACTCTTAGTAACTGTAACGGAAATGTACCGCTTCCTTCCGACTTTACTTTGTATCCCCTACTAATAACTTCTTTATTGTTTCCTTTTCAGTTCTTTTCTCAACCTTGTATCTTTTTCTTATGTCTTCCTCCTTTTCCCTGCTGCCGGGCAGGTTTTTCATTTCTAATCCTTTAAATGGAACAGACGAGAGCGGAAAGCTGAGATCAGCGAGCGTTCACTAAAAAACGTCATTCAATAAAACCCAACTTTATCCTGTAGTAAGCAGTCTGCGAGAAATGGGTTAGGAGAAGCAGTAAGCTTTATGCGAGCGACCAGAGCAAAAATTAGAGAATACCAAACAATGACAAGCAATAAAGAATGGGATAAACTATGCAGTTCTCGTGTGATTCGTAACTCTTAGGATGATAACCCAAGGTCACTTACAAAGACGCCATGCTTCCTCGTCGTATCCTTTGGCAAGTACTGAAACCACTTCACGTACAGTGAAGGGATACAATAATAGCATCCCAACGATGAAAACATTTTCTTTAAAGAGACGAATGATAATAGGCACAAAAAAATAGCGTTAGTGAACGAATAAGCAAAAAAAAATCGACATATTGTATATGAGACAAATAAAAAAACGTGAGCAGCGATGCGGAAGAACGATAAAGCATTTGTGAGCGATAAAGCAACGATGCTACACACTTTCATTGAACGATCATGGACAGTACTATCGTCAATTAGAAATCGTAGAACAGCTTATACAAACTCATTTTAAGTGTACTAACCTTCGATACAATGACACCCATTTCAGCATTCACTAGATGTGACGCCATTTTCGGACAATACATGAGTAAAGCAACATGCATCCTAGAACATTCATCGCTTAGCTGGTCCCAAAGCACGTAGATTTTGTGAAATTAACAATCGTCACTCATACGAATCTATATTAAATGGTGGCTATCGCGTACAGTTATGATGCATAGAAAATTATATAAATGCGACAAAAAAGTTTCTGTTGAATGTATACCAAAGATGAGCTAGGTCTACCGTACTCAGGACTATGGAGTTCAATTGAGAAAACTTTGTTTTTCGTTTAGAGATAGTCATTTTATTGTATAAACCGGAATGAATGACAATTTATAATTATTTAGCAGCTATATAATGCTCTTTTGCATGCAGGAGGGAAACCAGGAGCCTGTTGGTTGGGACATCCACCTTTCGCTCTTCAGCTAATCGGCAAATATATCCGTTAATATAATCAACTTCAGTAATACGTTTTGCCATAATATCTTGAACCGTGGAACAAAAGTAATGGCCAGAAACAATTAGGGTATTATAAACAATTTTGAAAAGCTCATCCGAAGTCGCGTTCAGTTCCGTTAGTACTTGAGCAGCTTCATCACAGACGCCACGAAGCAATATTAGGCCATGCTTGTTATCGATGAGAGACCCATTAGTACACTCCAGAAGGGCGGCTACGGCGTTGATGCTTCCATTAACCACAAGCTTACGCATCATACGAATCTGTAGCTCGGGCCAATCAACAGCTGTGGCATTCAACTCCGCGCTATTGGTGAAGGCTTGGATCACTGGCTGAGTCTGTTCGGGAAGGGATCCTGGCATCACACCCAAATGGACACCTTCTTCGGGATTTGTCCATCCAGAGGCATGTAAAATGGAAAATGGCTCTTCACGTCGCACTGCATGTCGGTTCACGCCAACGATAATGGAAGGAGCTTCTATTCTGGCATTACCTGGCCAGAAGGTACGGAGAAGTTCTTCAGCGACACCCATACCATTCTGTAGCAAAACGATGGTACTAGAACTTGACAGGTGCGACTTGATTGACCCAATAGCATTTACAGTATGTTGAGACTTGGTGGCAACAACAACGGCTTTAAGTGGATTCTCGGAAAAGGTATCTTCACCAGCCACTACAGCATCGAAGCCAGATGAGTGGACGGGTTCTTCTTTGTCAACGCGATTGTAAGTTATCACATTTTGACGGCTACGAAAGTCTTGCAAGGCCTGTTGCGAACGAAGGATTAAAGTGACATTGTTACGAGCACGCAGACCCACTGCAACTTGACAACCAATAGCACCAGTTCCGAGGATATGAACACGCATTGCAGAGAAAAGTGCAAAAGAAGAGCGAAACGCGTATCTGATGGCTCTTATATCTATATTCGGATCTACTTCAACAAAAAACGTCATAGCGTCCACGAGATGGTAAAAATAGACGACTGACACCACACTCTAAACCTGAACGTAACTACGTTTCCACAGAAAACTGCTGTTAATTCCCGTGTACAATTTCCGTTTGGATATCCTGTTTATAGTGCAGCAGCACGCTACAAAGCAGGGGTGGGTACGTATTATACTTATAAATACCAATATTACTTTGTGCTTGGACGTTTTCAACAAAGTGCTTCCAGTTTTTAAGATGTGAATTTTTTCTAGTGTAACACAAAGCAAAGGGCAGCTCTGAACTTGGGCATACCAAGTGCCGCCATCGAGTATCCCAGCTACGCTCATTCTTGGAAAGCATGCATATTCCTGTCCAGGCAGATAACAGTCGTGATGATCTTTGTGAAACAACACAACGTCATTTTCTTACTTTTTTTGCACGATATGGTTGTATGCATCAAATCTGAGAGCCAAACAACAGCCCATCCACGGATGACTCATCCCAGTAATTCCCATGGCGCCATCTCCTCTGGCGTTCTGGAAGAAAATTAACTACTCTGCACCATACCCTTTCTATCGCGAACTGTAATACTGTTCTTCCATCAAAATAAGTTCCCACAGTATTATTTACAATAGATTAGTAATGACATGGTTTGAATTACTCTTCACTTGTACTGTATTGTAGATCATGGATCTTTTTATTCCATGTTAAATGCGATAGTAAATATGAAGCTTACCCACAAAAAAAAAAGATCTAGTTAGAGAATCATAAGAGTGCGGCAAAATAAAAAGTTTACGTATATGACTCTGGTAATCTTATCAGATATACGCCTCAGTAACCACAGACACAAGCTTGCCTGGTCATATGTATTACTCTACCAGTAACCAATTGTACAGTATTTCTTACTTTATTAACTAGGAACAATTTATGGTGGATATAATCTAGGAGGCAGAAATATGGCTTTCCTTCGCATGAATAAGAGTGACCAGAAGCTTGTTCGTTGGAACAGCGATCTTCTTTTCCTCTGCTCGGCGACAAATATATCCATTGATGTACTCGATTTCTGTAAGCCGCCTTGCCTTCACATCTTGTACTGTGGAGCAAGTGTTTGGTCCTGAGATAGTAAGCGATCGGCACACCATTGCATAGAGTTCATCCACAGTGTCATCGAGTTCTGTCAGTACTTGGCCCGCTTCCTCGCACACCAATCGAAGAACTTCATTGCAATATGGGTTTTCGACAGCCCAGCCGCTGCTGCACTCCAAAAGGCCAGCCATTGCGTTGATAGCAGCATTCAACACTAATTTTCGTAACATAGCCCTTTGCAAGTCAGCCCATTCCATTATAGTTACATTTACATCTTTTGCATCGGCCATGGCTTGCATCACTACTGATGCTTGAGCAGGTGCACCCGGAATTGCACCGACGTAAATGCCATTTACAGGACTGTCCCAGCCAGAATTGTGTAGAATGAAGAAAGGCTCGGAGCGCATAACCGAATGCCGATTGACACCAAGGACAAACGCAGGCGCGTTTTCTCGTTCGGAACCAGGCCACAATTCTTGGAGTAAATCGTCGACGACGCCCATGCCATTTTGAAGCAAGATCAAAGTGCTCTGCTTTGAAAGATAAGGTTTGATCGATCCTATCGCTTTTACAGCATGTTGGGCCTAAAAAGATTTTAAGCACTAGGGTCGTCTCTGGAAGCAAATTCATACCTTGGTTGCTACGATAACGGCTGTCAACGGAGTACCAGCAATTGCATCACCAGGGGCTACCGCATCAAATCCACCGATTTGTACGGGATCTCTGTCAATGCGTTTGTACGTTATCTCGTTTCGACGTTCACGGAACTTTTGCACTGCTTGCTGTGAACGGAGGATAAGAGTAACATTGTAGCGAGTGCGAAGCGCAATAGCAACATGGCATCCAATGGCACCTGTGCCCAAGACGTGGAATCGCATTATAAAAGTAAGATAACGAAAGTGAAAGTAGAAAAGAGCTGTACCCTTTATTTCAGTAGTTCAAACGGAGCAACGTAACACCGTTACTTGATTATCTAAATATGGACACTTTGGCAAAACGTAGTCATGCGCAAATAAATGCAACCATTTCTAATCAAGTCAGCATATTTGAGCAGTATCTGATAAGCATACAGTATACACTGTATTGAACGTCGTGAGCTGTTTTATTCGAACTATGAGTCACATTCTGGAAAGCTGTGGAACGACGCCAGTCAAAATTTTTTAAAGCCGAAAGCTCGGATCCGCTGCCTATTTCAAATTCCCACATACGCTTCAAAGCCTTTCATTCTAGTATATCCACGGTTACTATCATCTACTATCTCGCTTTCGCCCGTTAGATATTGAAATAGCTTC
This sequence comes from Fennellomyces sp. T-0311, assembly GCA_025266875.1. NCBI lineage: Eukaryota > Fungi > Mucoromycota > Mucoromycetes > Mucorales > Lichtheimiaceae > Fennellomyces > Fennellomyces sp. T-0311. The sequence goes on along the minus strand of JALLLT010000003.1, from coordinate 575,878 downwards.
ACGATGTATGAATATGTTATATCAAAAGACTTACGCTTCTTATAAGTAGATTAATATAAAGTGGGCCCTGTGAAACAGAATAACGTCATTTTCCAAGCATTAAAGTATGCACAAGGCGAGAACGCTAAAAACAGTCCACGTATGACTCACAGTGATGGCGTTGGCGCTATCAGAAGCTACGTAGGTGACGGAAAACCGGTTACTCCGCGTCAAATTCTTGATGAACAAACATATCGCAGTGTGTCAGTGAAGCCTTGTAGCCTCTAGGAAGCATTACATTTTATATTACTACCGTCCGCTGGTCCTATATCAGTGACGCTGTCCGTTTTATCAAATTAATCAGCATATGGCTTTCGAGCTATACTGTATAGCGGTGCTTTATATTGAATGCATATGAATACAAAGTAGTTTATAGATACGTAGGAGGCATATCGCGCAGACTGATTGATAGACAACATACATTATACCATCGTTACTATCACTCACGATATAGATTTCCTTCTTTATCTGTGGGGTGTTAAATGATATAGATGAGTATGCATCATTATAATCCCTTCCTCGACGCGAAACACTCAAATCTTGACTTGTACTATTATTAGAAGCGATTTCTGTTAATATTGGTTGTGGTTCAATACAATGTTCTTCATCGATAAGTGACAACGTGTTCAGCCAATGGCTTTAAGATGTAGTAGCTGAAAGTCATGTTTGTCATGGTTGTTTCCTGTTCGTCCGGATCCAGAAATAGGGAAAGTTGAGAGAAAATCCTGCTTCAACAACTTTGTACGTATTAGGTACAAGTCCCAGGACTTTTATATACCTTGCACCATTGTCACTTCAACTACGAAACAATACTCTTGACGACGTAGTCTTTATACAGAAGAGTAACCATTTCGGTGAGAAAAGTAAGCAAACCAGCAGTCTTCGCCGCAATCTGCAAGAGTGAAAAGGATCGTATACACTTTCTTTTTTTATTTATTTAGCGTTCGAACTAACACTTAATACGCTTGTACATATTTTTACCAAGTAGAAATTGTTGGGAGTATTATGCCCAAATACCGCATTGACCTTTGCCATACATGGCCATTATATTCGGAAAAGAGACCAAGGCTGTTCGACTTTGCATTTTTGGGCCGATTGAACTTTTGAAGCTTACAGCGAATGGCTGACGCCATGGCGTTGTCTGCGACCAAAGTTCTTTATTGCATCTGGATTTTTTAAATCTACATTAGTTTTCCACTTTTTTTTGTCAACGATAATTACGTAGCTGTAGGATGTCGGGATGATGCTTGGTTAGAGTACGTATACGAGTACATTTGGAGCTTTACCTGCTAGATATACTGTCACTGTGACATTGATAAGTGTAGGTATTTTGTATGTGTCGGATGCAACAAATGTATGTCACTCCCTTCACCTATACATTTACACATTAGTAACTTCTTTCCGGAAAATAATTAACAGGCAGAAACGGAAGTGTCTCGATATGTCAGTAAAAGCTATACCTTTACCTATACCTAATTGACACGAGTACATCAACTTGACTGTGATTATACCGCAGAAAGTAAATGTTAAGACTTTTATATCCACACTCACCTAATCACAGTAGGTAAGCTACAGATAAAATATGGGGTGCATTGCGGTGGCTGCACTGGAAATTGACAGATGCAGATGTGCCATCAAGTGCCGCTCGAGGATTCCGCATAGAAGCAGTTGCGTGACACCAGCATATTTAAATATTTAAACGCACACTTAATCCGAGAAAATGACTGATGTTTTCCTTTCGAATACATACATATTGCCAAGTATCATTAAATTCGTAAGGAAGAAACCTGCTAGACCTAACTAGGTAACAACTGCTTGCTATTTAATAGACAGGTAAACACATCTAGCAACTCGAGCTATTCAGAATGAACGAGATCCAAGAGGAATTCATTGAAAATACAACAAGAATTTATGGTAACCAGTGCTGGACTTTTTAGGAATTACATGCAATATGCATACAAATGCAAACAAAGGCACCCCTAATGAGTGCAGAATGCACAGATTGATGTGGGCTTTGGGGTCTCGGTAAAGTACAAAACATAAACAAGAGTGGCAGAATGACTAGGAAGCCACAAAGATGTCGATTTGATTGATTAATACCATAGTCAAGCGCATGCTATGGTACATAGCTTTACTCTTGTGCTGTTGGACGGAGAAGCAGGTGCTAATGTAGCCGTCCTCACCAAGTAGGCCAGTAGTATATCGCTAATATAATAGGGTAATTGCTACGATTGTATTTAAAAACTTACGACAGTGCACCGTATCTCCTATGTATCGTGGAGGATTTATTTTTTAGATTTAAAGGGATTAATATTTAGATTATCACAATACTGGCGGGGATTACGTAAGTAGCCCATCGTTGTTGAAAGATAAGGTATTAAGGTGTGAATAGTTATGGTGTATCTGAGAGGCTATATAGTCATTACACACATGAATTTACAGAGCGCAGGGTATTTATAACAGGCCACTTTGATATGGCCTTTGGCTATAAGTTTAGGTAGTACGACGCTTGTCGATGCATCTGACAATCTGAGGTGACTGTCTATACACCTTTGTTCTTGTTTCCACTTGCATATCTGAATGGCGACACACGAACATAGCCACGATCATTCTCACAGTCATGATCACGAGCATGGGCACACTCACGACGATGAGGATATGGACGCGATCGAACAAGAACGAGCTCACTTGCGCACCGTCTTGACGGCGTTCATATACTACAAAGTGCACGCGCGTAATCGGAATCATCGCCGCCGACAAGACTTTTTAACTCTGCCCGAGCATCATAAGCGCTTGATTCCTGATGTCCGCGAAAAGATCGAACAGGTCGATCGATGCATAGAAAAGAACATGATCATGCTGAAGGATATTGTAAAATGTGCTGGCATGTTCATGGGTATTGACCCTCGAACTTTTGTTGCAGAGGGAGCACAGCTTCAGGTACAGGAAAATATACCATTGTATGGAAGTTTCTTGCTAATAGCCTTTGAGTAGAGTGATAAGCCCCCTGTCACACCAATGGACATGGATAAGGTGCGAAGTACTTTGAAGCAATTTGTTCGGGACTGGGCAGATGAGGTATAAGACAAATGATGATCCGCTAGTTATAGACCAATAATGTTCGGGTGATAGGGTAAGCCAGAACGTGACGCGACATATGGCCCAATTTTGGACGAACTGGAGCGTATCTATGGAGACGTGGATGAAGCGGACAGGTACGTGGTCGATCGTTAAATATGTTTGTTTGTTTGGTTCTGATCGTTGTACTGCTCCCAGGGGCAAAATCCGTGTCCTTGTACCCGGGGCAGGATTAGGTCGTCTCGCGTATGATATTGCCAGTAAAGGTAGGTGTTAATTATGTACATGATCGGAAGCATTGGTCATAACGTTTTTTCTTTGCTCGAACAAAAAGGCTTCAGTTGTCAAGGTAACTGATGGATTTTGGGGCATCTTTGAGTACTGTTGTTAATATATTGCCTAGGCAACGAATTCTCGTTTTTTATGGTATGTCCGGGCTATTACTAGCATAAGTCTTGAGCACTCAATCAGAATTTCTATAAGCTGGTCGCGTCCAACTTTGTATTAAACAGGCAAGCGAACACTAAATCCCTTAATCTGCAAGGCTGCTAACGGGTTCCACAGAATTAGCAAGCAGCATGAATACGAGATATATCCGTTCATTCACACTTTCTCCAACATCCGATCTTCGGAACAGCAACTCAAGCCCATCCGTATCCCCGATATCATACCATCCAAACTCCCAGCTACTGCTGATTTCTCTATGGCTGCTGGAGAATTTGTCGAAGTATACGGAGGTGACGAGGATCAGCATGGTAAAGTGTTTCGACTTGATAGCCACTACTACATGTACCAACCGTGGAATAGGTGCATGGGATGTTGTGGTAACTTGCTTCTTTATCGATACGGCAAAGAACATCATGGCGTATCTTGAGGTCATCCATCAAATTCTGAAGGAAGGTGGTACTTGGATTAACATTGGTATGCAGTAAATCATATGACAATGATCTTGTGGAAGGGGTTGCTAACGGACACGGATCTAGGCCCTCTTTTGTACCATTTCGAGGATATGCCCGGGGAAGGCTTAGTAGAATTGAGTCTTGATGAAGTTAAGCGTGTTTCCCGGGACATTGGATTTGAATTCACGGTAACAACAGATCGGAGGGATACCGAGTATGTTTGTAAGACTCAATGTGATTATTACAGAGCGAAAAGACGATCAACACGACATATACGTCGAATCCGGACGGAATGCTCAAATATGTGTATGAATGCGCATTTTGGACTGCGACTAAGAAAAAAAAGTAAAAAACGCGTCGCATTAAAGCAGTTCCCACGTACATAAGCGATCTTTTTTTCCGTTGTTGAATGCGAAAAGAATAGAGAAAAAGAGTGGCACGATATATAGGTTCAGGATAAGGTTTCCAATTCTGGGTGGATATTTCTTTGTCATGCAATTAGAACGGGACTCCAGCTATTCTATGGATGGCATTGGCTATGTGCATAGCTGGCGTAACGCATATCCCGTGAACCCTTCCGAGAGTTGTTCGTGAGACAAAAAATTCTTATCATCCACCGCATCTAAACACTCGAATCGAAAACGTAGGGGTAAGAAAAATCATGTTTTGGGTTTCATCGTCGGTATCATATGCAGGCTTGTCCAGAAGCACATCCACCTGCATTGGTGGCAGGCTGAGTCCCCTCGACGACTGACCGGCAGCTAGACGCTGCTTGTGTCGTTCACATGCTTGTACATTATTATTAAAACTGAATGCCGATCTTATCACCGGAAACTTTATATATATATGGCATGCATCGTCCATGAAACACGACCATGGAAGTGCCAACCGCTCACCCCGTATGTGGTTGGATTAGCATACGACGTTGCTATTAAAACGCAAACGAATTGGGCCTATTACCCAACAGGCTGGACGAGTTTGGGTTAGATATGACACACTAAGAGGGCGGGCAAAGTGATGACATAAGAACGAAAACAATCGCATGTGGTTTAATAACACGATGCATGGGCAAGGGCCCCTCCTCCCCACGCACGTTTTTTTTCGTTGGTCGCCATGGACACGGTGGGGCGGGGGTTTTGCGATAGCGAGCGATGGCTATTAGGACAAAGCCAGTTACGGTGATTGGGCACACGCCGGCTGATTGGTTTTCACATGCTCGGCCTGTTCGCGTGATTGCGGTTTGAATAGGACTGCAGGTTCGCTTTTTCCGCCTCTCTCTTCTTTTTCCCTTGTTTCCCACTCTGCGACATTATGTCTCTTTTCGATCCCGAGCAGCCCACCGCCTTCAATGAGCCACAGTCGATGCCCCGCCGCTCGTTCGAGTTGCCCCATGGCCACCGTCGTTCAAACAGGCATGGCCGCCACAACTCGACCGTTTCAGTGCCTGACCGGATATCTACATTCTACCGCCGGTACCGCGAAAACAACACCTGCAATCAATCGCAAAGCTCATACAGCTCATTGACATCGTCGAAATCCGACATTATCGAGATGCTCTTTTCGAGAATCGTCGACGCTTTGATATTCACGTCGGCCATTGCTATTACGGCTTACAACTACTGGATGGGTTCGTTGGACAGCAACCCTGCCCAACCGTCGGTCACGTCGTCTGGTCCCGCAACACCTACGATGGATATCAGACAGTGGCGCCAGACGCATGCGCCCAAGCTGAACCATGATGTGGCGAAACAGCCCGATTTTTTGGAAGACTCGAAGCGCCAACGGACACAGCACTGGGCGGAAAGCATGGCCAAACAGCAGCAGCATGTTCAGCAACAGCATGTCCAGCAGCAACATTCCCGTCCAAAATCCAAGCTGGTCCAATTTCCTAACGAGGTAACATAAAAGTATAAAACACATAATTGACATGCTAAGCATTGCTTGGCGGAATGTAGCCTATCAGCAAGTCCGACCCAGCTCCAGAGCCAGAGCCGTCCAGGAAGAGACGCACGCAGTCGCTCCCGCCTCCCAAGAAAAGCAACGATGCGCAGGCCGCCCACAAAGAAGATGAGATGTTGTCGCGAATGGAGGAGCGCCTACAGTCGCTGATCGAGGAGGGGCAGGCGGCCTTGACCAGCAAAGTCGAGCTATATGAGCTGGACGAGAACGAAATCGCTATGCGCAAGGCCTTTGCAGCCAGAAAAAAATACAGCGTTTGAGATTCTTCTTGATTTCCTTTCTTCTTTCTATACCGATCTGTTCTCTCTCTCTAAGCGATACCCTCCACCTCTTTCTCTTTCTATTTATGTATATCCCACCATGCCATATATTTATCAATATAATCATGCCCCCACCCCACGCCGCCATCAACGTATTGCACTCTGAATACAGCAACACTTCTGCATTAAACCTGTCATCCGTGTGTTTTCACCCGCCTTAAAATAGACAAGCATGGCTTAGCTTCCAAACTCATGCGGGTCCTCTTAATTGCAGGACGCCAGCTCCGCGAATGATAAGACGTACCGTGTCGCGACTGGAGGGGCGCCCCTTTCCGAAGACCTTTACCTCTCCTCCCCTTTCCTTTCGCCTCAATGTCCTTCCAGGCAACCGCGTTCGCCTACCTGTTCCCAGGCAACGCCATGGTCAACTCGCTCTTGGCGACCGCCTACATTTCGCTCTTCCCAAATCTGCTTCTATACTTTGTGCCGCCTGACATTAACACATCGTCTTTGAATGTCCTGGTCAGCTTTGCAGTCGGTAAGTTCCCTCAGGTGTCAATCCAGCTCAATGTAGTACTCACGCACAGATAAAAACAGGTGGTCTGCTGGGTGATGTGTTTTTGCATCTGTTGCCACACGCGTTTCTTGGAGATCATGCCGATGCAGTGCACGTGGATGAGCAAAAGAACGTGCTCATTGGCATGGGCATCTTTGGCGGTCTCTTCTTTTTCTTTGTCATGGACAAGCTGATGCGAGTCTTTAACGGCGGCGGCGGTCATGACCATGGTCACCATCATCATGACACAAAGAAAAACGAGGACGATGCCGTTGCTATTAAAAAGGATGAACCAGAGGGCCTTCGCCAACGAAAGAAGAAGAGCGAAGAAAAAGAAGACGAACACGACCATCAACATGAAAAGAAGAATAATGAAATCAAATTGAGTGCGTACTTGAACCTGTTTGCCGATTTTACGCACAACATGACGGACGGATTGGCGATGGCAGCGTCGTTTTATGCATCACCTAGTGTCGGCGCTACCACTGCAGTTGCTGTGTTTTTCCACGAAATTCCGCATGAAGTAGGCGACTATGCAATTCTTGTGCAATCCGGTTTCAGCAAGCAAAAAGCAATGATGGCTCAATTCACTACTGCCGTTGGCGCCTTCCTGGGTACAATCATCGGTATCATTATCGAGCAGGTCTCGCGCGCAGGTACAGACGATCAGCTGCATAAGCATGCTGTCGAAGGCGAAGGTATCCTTGGCACGGGTCTTCAGTGGAGCGAGCTGGTTATCCCATTCACTGCCGGTGGTTTCATGTACATCGCAACTGTGGGCGTCATTCCTGAGCTGCTGGAGGTTACGGGCAAGATTCAGAAGGATCGTCGCCAGGCACTTGCGGAATTTGGAGCCATGTTAGTGGGTCTTAGTCTGATGGCGGTTATTGCATGGAACGAAGGATCCGCATAGATTGATGTGGTACTGTCGCGCGTTTTTTTCAACGAATATATACATTTTTTTACATATCGTCAGTCCACTCACCCAGACATATTACATACTTCTTTGATAGCTTCGTAAATATAGCATAATATCGTGGCAACTACTCCATAACACACTGGAGCTATCAAGTAACTAAAATGCGTTGCTGGTTTGGATTTTGAATAGGTTGCAGAACGCTCCGACCACAGCGCAAAAAAGCGCGCTGCCATATATTTTTTGTGTACTTCCTCGATCGGTTTCTTTAAGCAAAAATGAATATAGATGAAATGTTCAAGGTACTGCATGCAACCATCGTTTAACGACTTTCAACCTAATTAGGCTCTATTACAAAAGATTCCGGCGATTCCTAGCGGCCGGAACAAGCGGAAAATGCCAGAGACACCCGATGCTCAATTTCTAGACCAATACACGGCACAATCGACTGAATCGGAGGGCGTTGGTGAAAGCAGTAGCTCAGCAGGAATAAAGCGACGCGCAGTTACCTTTGAAGATGGTGAAGCACAAGTATATGACCTGCAAGACGACTACATTGACGAAGAGGACGAGGAAGGCCGTTTCTTTGGTGGCGGATTGACCGACGAACAAAGTCGGTTACTCGATCTGGTGGATGAGTACGATGCCGAAGAGGTATGTGATGGTTTTTTAGATTATATGTTTGGGTGGTCTTTAACGTCAAGTAACTTTGTAGCCTGATGCTTTGACAGACATGAATGTCAAAAAGATGATTCTCAAATTCGAAAAAGCAATCAACAAAAACCAGGAGCAGCGCGTTCGTTATGCTGATCAACCACAAAAGTTTATGGAATCCGAAGCCGACTTGGACGAAGAGATTAAAAACTTAGCAACACTTACCGAAGCACCACATTTATATCCAGAAATAGTCCAACTCGGCAGTGTGCCCTCCATTATATCGTTGTTGAGTCATGAGAACACCGATATTGCTATTGATGCAATTGATCTCATCAATGAACTCATTGATGAAGACGTCGGTATGGGTGAAGATGAGCTGGAGCGATCAGAAGAGGCGACCAAGGGTATGAAAGTACTTGCAGATGCATTGGTAAGTGGTGTTGACATGCTATAGCGGTTCCATTGATTACTAACTGCGTACATATATAGCTCGAAAACGAGTTGCTAGAACTGCTTGTTCAAAATCTAGACCGACTGGATGAAAAAGAAGAGTCGGATCGTCAAGGCATTTTCAAGATTCTCGGTAACCTATTGACTTCATAGCATGCGTAGTACCTAATCTCTGACTTTTTATCTAGGAATCATGGAAAGCTTACTTGGATTGGATCCTCAGCTGGCCGAAAGAATCGCATTAAAGACCGAAATTATGCCCTGGTTATTGAAGCGCATACAAGGCAAAGGCTATGACTCTAACCGTGGATACGCAAGTGAAATTCTTTCTATTCTTTTGCAAGAAAGTCGGGGTAAGCCGATTGTTTTCACTAAGCGACTAGCGCCATGTTTACGAGTATATGTTCCTTTCAAGATATCCGGTTAAAGCTGGCCGAGTTAGACGGTGTCGATACCTTATTACGAGCTCTTTCCGTGAGTTGCATGTATTATGGAACTTTTATATGTTTGCTCACAAAGCACTACTTCGTAGAACTACCGAAAAAAGGACCCTGTCGACGATGACGAAACCGAAATGATGGAGAACTTTTTCAATACACTGTGCTCAGGACTGAACGAACCTGAAATCAAAGAAAAATTCTTAGAAGGTGAAGGAAACGAATTAATGCTTATTATGCTCAAGTATGGTGTCTTGTCCCTCAGTAATACAATTGTACTAACTAATACTGTCTAGGGAACGATCACTTGCTCGCATCCGAGCAATCAAGGTGCTGAATTATGCCATGACGAGTGAAGCGGGTCGCGGAAACTGTCTGCGATTTGTGGATGCAACGGGTCTTAAGGTGTTATTCCCCATCCTTATGGGAAAGGTGAAAATTATACATACTGCTTTATCGATAAAACTACTAACATTGCCATACAGGGCGCCAAGAAGTTAAAAAAGATATACAGTAAAACATATGTTGAGTCAGAAGATGAAGGTAAAAATTGGAGTAGTCAACGGAAGGTACCGCTTCCTGACAAAACTTGTAGAACATATCACTTGTATTATCCTATCGCTCATGAGGAATCTGTCACAAAACGACGTACAGCGGATACGCTTAATCAAGAAGTTCACGGAAGACGATTACGAAAAGATCGACCGACTCCTCGAAATGAAGCAAGCGTATGAAGCCAAAGATCAACGTGTTCGCGAGGAAATCGAGAAGGAAAAGGAGGGCCTGGATGAAGAAGACATTGAGGACTTACAAGACGATTTCTATCTACGACGATTGGACGCAGGACTGTTCACCTTGCAACGGGTGTGTCTGATGGTTGCTGCTCTTAGTAAAGAGGATCAAGGAATTCGTGAGCGAACATTGATGCTCTTGAAACGTCAAGGAAGCGATATCTCAAGTATCTTTAAAATTATTGAAGAGGAAACTGCTCTGATGGTAGACTTTAGCTACTTATCGCGAATGGCAAAAGGTGGCTCCGTTGAATCAGATGAGCAGCGATCATAAAATAAAAGAATTTAATACATGTCCTACGTTCTACGTATCCCCACAGATGGTTGATTTAACCTTGAGCAGTTTTTTGGTGACCAAGGGATATTTGGCAACACTCCGATATAAGCAACCATAGCTTTACTCAACCATAACATGGCTACATGGCCGAACGAAGTAAATGGATACAAACATGTAGACTTTTGCACCTTGGGGACGACAAGCGCTGAGCAATGGATCTGCCTGTCATCTGTAAATTGAATCCGGAAGATCGGACCAATGCACACTGGGAAGGTAAAATTAAGGTTTATACTTTCATGTGGCACAGTATACATGTTGACATCATGCGGATTTTGTCGACTTCCTTGAACTTATCGGTAAATTCATTTGCTGCTACCCACGCTTTGCAATCCGCTGCTCTAGCTTACCGATATAAAAGCCTGAATACACTGTAACTGTGACCATAATTGCCGTAACGACGCCGGTGATGGTGTTGTTATACATAACGATTTGGTCGACAGATAATTCACTGACTTCGACCATCAGCACACAAACAACGAGTTGCATAAAAGAATGAATCCCCACCCAGCCGTGATTAGGTACATATGGAGCCTGAAAGTTGAAATGGTTTCCATTGCCACGCTACAGTTTCTTGTTCCTGTGGATTTCTATCTCGATCCGTCCAGCTGTATCTAACTTCAGAAAACATTTGTCGTCCGATCGAATAAGTGAGAAGTTGTAAGTCAAACCATTTTGCCCGGATAGGCAGCAATGTGGTCAGAAACTCCCCACCAATTGCAGCACTCACAGCCGAGTCCCGGATCAACGCGACGCGCTCGTCTTCTATTCTCCTTGGTTAGTCCCTGTCCACTACAGTAAAAAAATCTGCTGTTTTTTTACCACTGATAATGGACACAACGCCAGATAAAACGGATGAAATACAAAGGACTGCCAAGCACGTCGATACGTCGAGATCGGTTAAAGCCAGCCACGACCCAGATAAATGGAGTGCACCTGAAAACACCAAAGCATCCAATGGCATTCCGTGTGCAGTAGTAAAGTGCAAGTGGAATACCGATATTGACCACAAGCATAAAGGCGAAGGCTGCAAATTGAAGGAAGATTACCTCTCCTTTGTTAGGTATCTTCTGACCTAGTAAGTATCGAGGAGGTTTATTATTTTGATTTGTTGTCGGCTCGCCGCTTCCAGCATTGTCAGAGTCTCATAAGAGTACTTATGCATTAGATCAAATTCAGCATACAACCAGAAACGAAACTGTTATTAGGCAAAAGTTATCTATCTTTCTTGTGTAGCAAGTTTTTAAAAAAGTTCATGATGAGAAGATATTAGAATCGATGTGATCCACCTTAGTTAATATATTCAGAATTACACAATCGCTTCAATTCCACCGAAAGTGGCAGTGGTATTTACTTCAGTCCCGGTATTAGTCTCAAGCTGAATGTTCTATTACCTAAGTATACCGTGCCATTTTGGCTAAAAGTTATACCTTCTCCATGCGAAATTTGTATGTTGCCATTACCCAGCCAGATTTCATATTGGCAGCATGTAATAAAATAAGTATCATTTGAGTAAAAGATGAGCTCAGATAAATTGCAGATCACGAACATGCATTAGTTTTTATGTTGGCTCATAAAATGTAGTTATGAAACATTCGGAACTACGGAAAGAGGAGCAAGATATAGGCTATATCCTGAACAAATTACCGCGTTCGAATAGCGGCCTGACCCGAGGCAAATGGAAAACGAGCTGGCCAGCACTCCTCCATGTCCTTAGGAAGATCGACAGGCTGAGCCACCCGAACGAGGACTACGATGATGGCGAGCCGGCGCAGAAGATCCCCTCCAAGGCGGCACATCCGAACTCACAAAAAACCACACATAGTGTGGTTCTCTCTTGATTATTAAGCAACATCAAGTCTCTGGCTGTAAGCCTCCATAGTTTCTTTTCTTTCTTGTTTTAATTCCTATCTTGTCACTTCTACCACCCCTGCCTGTCTTTTTCCCATTAGGGTTTTTTCAGACATGGCATACGCACTATCCTCTATACCTAAGCATTCGTACCTCAAGGAAGCGACCATGTACCTACAGGAGCAGGTCAAAAAGTCTTCCATAATAAAATCAATACTTTTCAGCTAGTTATGAAACAATTCAATGCGTATGTATATTATCACCTTTCTCACTTTTCTATTCTTTACCGAGCAAGTAGTAGTATTAAATACTGCTCGCCAAACTCCAGCAGCGTGTTACTTAAACTATTAAAGCTGCAAGTACTATGTAAGTACCACGTACTTCAAACCTTGATGCATATCGGATACGCATTTACCGTCATTAATTTTTGGTATTATCCGTTTCATTAACTAGTTATCAGAGGTAGGTTATTCGATTGCATAATAATTTGATCTGAATAGTTGTTTGGTTAGTTCGTCGTAGGACTAACCGAGCAGGGATCTGTCGACTGTTGTGATCATCTCAGCTCTTTATTTTCAGCGCATGGGCGTAACTGAACATTGCATTAAAAAACCTCCAAAGTATAAAAGGGAAGTAATATCAAAATAATGAACTTCCATGATCTTTTTCGCTCGCCGGGCATATCCGCAGCTTGATTCACTCGCAATGGGGCCGCAGTCGCAACATATTCAAGTAACTAGCTCGGCGCACATTCAAAGAACCCTTGGATTCATTCTCCTTGGCCTTTGATTATGCACTGCTTGAACAAAGTCATACAGGAGAAGATCAAGGTGACCGTGGTGGCTCCGTATCGGGTGTCAGCTCTTTGATTTCCTCTCCTTCAGCGTCTGGCGATCCGTCCACCACTTCTGCTCGATCCAGTCACCACGTCCATTTGATGCTCCCCTCCGTGTCATCCCCGTGGACCAATCCACCTTTGAACCTGAGCGTGCGGAAGCTATCCGCAATCTATTTGCTGGACGGGGTTTCTCCCATGAGGCGTTAAACCGACGGTGCGCACCTTTGTTCCGTGCCTCGGTGTCAAATCGTACGTAACTCAGTGGACAAAGGCGCTTCATGTACTGAGCTTCAAGGAATGGTATCAATGCAGATGGGTTTTCGGCGACGGATATGGTGAACTTTCTGTCGGCGGCTTATGCGCAAGGATACAGTACCGGGGCTATCATGATTTTCCGTTCGGCGATTTTGGTCTTTCACCAAGATAGGATTACGCTTTGTTCTGATCCGGACATTATCGCTTTGTTACGTCGCCTTACACGTGATGTACCACCTCGACCAGTGCTTGATATCACACCAACACTGCGGTACCTGGGCACGGTGGCCGCTTTCCTACTGTCGATAGCAGGCTTCTTGCGCCCCTCGGGCCTCCATCCTATCCAATTGACCCAATGCCGCGTGGATAATATGGGCGTTTGCACTTATGTATCAAGTCACCCAACGAAACGCATGGGGGCCGATGAATAATGAAGATTTTGATTATCCCCTCTGTCCGAGCTTCGCTCGAACTCTGTCCTGTGCAAGCCTTTCAAGCCTTACGTGGCCATCCGGATGCCACGGCACGACCACATGAGCATTTGTTTGCGAACAATCTACATGCTGCTTCTTCTTTGCAGGTGGCCACGATCTCGGCTTGGCTTCGTCGTTTGCTATAACGTTCTGTGCCTGCCGCTACCTCGACGGATATGCTACTTCCTTCCCTTCGGTCGGTGGCCTCGGATTTGGCTTTGGCGCATGGGGCATCTTTGGAGGCGGTGCTTAAGATGGGCAATTGATCGTCGTACAAGACAGCTCGCTGACAACATATCAAGCGGGGTGTTACGACTTCCCTAAGGATTGACAGACTAGATTTTATTTTCTTATTTTCTCGTTTCTCTATCTGTATTTTTCTCGGTTTGTATCCTTTTTCCTTCCCCTTGTTCGCCAGCTGCTTCTTTGCGCTATTTCAGCAGTCGGTAGGTTCTTCCTCGGTTAGTCTTATTACGGACTAAACAAACAATTTTCTGTCAATCCATGATATTTTTCTCCGATGGGCATTACATATACTACACACCCGGAGACGCGAATCGATAAAAAAGGTATAGACCCATTGTGGCCCTCCTTTTTACCCAATAATCTTGCACGATTTTAAAAATTAAAGTTCATAACATGGAACAGAGCGCTGAGAGACCTGTCTATTTGTTTGGAGGCTGCAGCTGAACCATTTTTGTCATCAACTGTCCCACCACGACAACTAAAATTGGTTAAGTCAAAATTTACGAGCTGACAAACTCGTTAAGCGAGATCAAAAAAAAGTATGTCCTTGGAATTGGATTTTGCAAGGAAAAGCGAATATATAATATAATGCGCATAATTATATGAAAGGAGTACTTGGCAAAGTTAACAGTCTCCAAAGTGTACCAAATTTGCTCGGATTGACTATAAACTCGTCCTGGTTGTTGCAGATGCGTGCCACTTGAAGATCAATGACCTCTTCCAAAGAAATTGATTCAATTGGAATTGGTCTTGGAGTCTGAGGCTTCTTCTTGACAACAGCATACCCTCTAGAGGACTTGTAAGCATGATAGAATATGGACTGACCGAAGTCAGCACCATATCTATTTATAATAGATTGGGGGTTGTTGGCATTGGCGCGAGAGGAGAGATCCACAAATTGGTACACATTGAACCGAACGTTCTCTTTTGTGATACCCACAACACGGCCAAGGAACGACGAACGAGTACCGTTCTCCATTGTCTCGGTAAAGAAACCGCACAGGCCAACTTTCAGCTTCTGGGATGACTGGTTATTCTCTGTGAACTCCCGGCTTCCTCCCATGAATGCTGCTTTGAAAACTGGGTTCTCGTTGAGGTGCTCGATAATACCAGGGCCCCCAGTCGTACGTTCTTCAGTTGCAGTAAGCCATGAACCGTTCTCAACGATATGCCGGAAAATGGTGTGATGGCCAAAGAGACGAAGTACATCCACAGATATGGAATGGCGATTCGTGTGGAAAATTCGTTCACGAATGAACTTATTGAATTGTTCGCCTTTTTCTGCCTCGAAATGGATAATTGATGCAAACCGGTCGATGTCCTCGCATACATGGTGAAGCAGGTGGAGTTTTGGTCTGTTGCCTAGACGTCCACCTTTTCTTTTCTTATGTCTTCCAAGGATAGCTGCATCGACTGCATTCACATCATCACATAACTTGTCAACCGTCGTACGTATGAGGCGTTTGTACTTGCCGAAGTCACTGGGGATTTCGGCCATATATAACAAGGAAAGTAACTCTCCTTGTGAATGGAAACAGGAGCATAGTGCCGTCATGATTGACTTCCGTTGGTTAGGCATAGCGGACCATGCACCATCGACAAGATCATCCAGTATAAGTGGCAGCTGCTGTGCAAGTATCTTGTAGTCGCGACCAACAAACGATCCTTGTAGTCGTAAACTACTTGTCATTGCTCGAGCATAACCTTTGGAGTTATAGTGGCGTAAACGTGCTTCCAGAGTCCGTTTTTCGCTAGCACTGAGGAAGTCGCATAGATCGGTGACGAGATACTTAGTAACTCCTAACATGAGGCAGTGAAGAGCTTCGACTGGAAGATCTCTCGTGACATCGAATGCTTCGAGCTCGAGTAGAGAACCTGAACCTTGCTCCTTGTAACCCAGTTTACTAAGATCGTGTTCCGTTGTGCCGTCGAAAAGTTCGACACCACAACCAGTGGGCAATCTTATGTTGGCAAGGAAGAAGGCAACATGGACAGGATCACGGTGAGGTGCGCCATGGTGCTGTTCGGTCGAAGTGCTCTCCTGTGGGCCGCTTTTCTTGAAGTAGCATTTTCGACAAGGGAAAGTGGCATTTGTTCCTTTGTTAGAAGCAAGTTCGGCATGCAAAGGATTGTCACCAATGATCATATTCAATGGCGCAACAACGAGGACGGACGTGTTCGCTTCAGAGTCATGCATGATAACCCCCTTTTCGAGTGCTTTCATATCATTCACGATATCAGGTAGCATTTCGACAGCTGTGAGACGGTTGTGAAGACATATCAGAAAAGTGTTTTCGCGCTTGTTACGTTCAGATAGTGGAAGAGCAGCAGGAACCATCGACCAACTTTCAGCTTTGTTCCATTTTTTTGTGCTGTTTCCACTGGTGTCGTCCGTAAACAAGTTCAATGGTACTACCTTTACAGCCATGTTATTGTTGATCTGCTCCTGGTACCGCTTTCTAAGTCGTAGGCACGGAAGGTTCTCCTCGTTTGCGAACTGGGGAGGGATCATATCATCGTCGTCACAAAGAATGATCCTGCTGTCTTGAAGCCATTTGTTTCCCATGTTGGGTACCAGCTCATCAACATCGATCCATTCTCCAGGGTTGCTCGCGCCGAGATAGCTTAAAGTAATGCCTTTGCCATCGATAGTCTGAGTAAGGCTGGAGTCGACGAAGTAGTATGCTCTATGAGCTTTGGCCTTGATCACACCACGATACAGAAAGAAGGACGACAATCTGTATAATTGGCCGCGTCTAGCTCCCCAGGCGACGAAATCTCCTACCCAGAATGTATGCCCTGTCCTGCTTGTCACCATTGGGTGTTGGAACAAGGGACAGGTACGCCATTTTTCACCTTGAGTCAACGAGGTTCGCACGTCATCATTGTCAGTACCTTCCGGTAAGGCACTAAGTTTGCTCGAAAGTCGTGGGTTGGCATTCAAGAACTTGAGTATATCCGAAGGCTTATACATCCCCAAGATGACATTTAGCTCTGTTACGTTATCGCTGCCTGTGGTGCTAACAGAGATGCTTTTCGGAATAGTAGTCATCGGGATGGAAGGAATCTTGTTGCTCTTGGCCTGCCATCCATTCGTGATCTCATTCATTGTTGGCACTTCCAGATTCGGGTTTTGCCGTACAAGTTTGACGACGGTGCGTACCAGGCCAAGGGCTTTACGTTTGTCTTCGCGAGAGCTTAGCCGATCGTCTCCATAAAAATTAGCCCACAAGACAAAGTGAAGCTCATCCTTAAACGGATAAAACGGGTTGCTTTGTCGACCATATGCAGCCTCAACGGACATCATGGCAGTTTCGCCGGTCATATCTGTATCACCATTGGGGTCGGTAGGAGGCTCATCGGCCGCAGCATCATCACTATCGATGGTTTCGTTGTCGGAAGAATCATCGAGAACATGATCCAAATCAACACCGACAGGAACCTCTCGATGCATATATGGCAGCCTTTCATCGTCACTTTCACAATCATCTAAATCCGTGTCGGAATCAAGAGCCTGATCATTGTCTGCATCATATGGATCAGAATAATCGACATCGTTGTAATGAATTTGTTGCGATCGTCGATCTGTCCACCAATCAGGTTCTCTGTACTGCGGATGAAGAGCAACATAGCGTAAGTGCTTTTGTGTTTCGCGATGACTAGAGTAGTTCTTCTTGGTATAGGTGCCACCGCAAAGGCACTCGAATCTCTCAAATGGAGCAGTGGATCGAATCGGTTTCGACGAGAATTGAAACAGTGACATGGTGATTGAGTTCGGGTAAGAAAAGGATATAAATTGAAATTTCAGAATGTTACGGAGTCAGCACTCCTTTTTCTCTCTCTTTTTCCATTCAAAAAAAGTTAAGTTGTTCTCATACTTTTTTCTCTGTGAAAATCTTCTAACTCAACAGATATTCGTAGCACTCCTTATTCCTCCACGAGTCAGAGTACTAAATCCAGGTAAGTGTCGGTGAAAAGCTAGTATAACTTTTATTCATAGGTTTCACTATTGAAAGGTACGTGTGTCCATCGACAGTTGTTCACTGCTAGGATACAGATTACTGAGAACTATTCTGTAGCTGGAAGAGCAAACTTCACGGCCGTGTTGAAGCTAAGGTATTTGGACCGCCTCAGACCACCACTTTATATTGTCTTTTCACTAATATCTTGTCAACGTGTATTTAGCCCTTCTGATGGTACCATCGAATCATAACCAAGGAGCATTACGCTATCATAGATAGAATAGAACAGTGATTTTTACGTTGATACCAGCAATATTTCAAATAAACGATTTTTGACACAAAACTTTTTTTGTTGCCATCGTAAGCGATTTTGACACTGGCACCGTTGTTGCCCTTTCTTTTCTAAAACAATCACCCGTTGCACCGCGTCACCAGGTCACAAACAAACACATCCGAAAAAGGCAGTTCGCATCTTCTATATGTTTATATAAACAAGTTTTCAAATTGGGAATGCGCGTCTCCGGGTGTGTAATGGATCAAGCTAGTATGTACTACGTTACTGCTTAATTAAGGAACTACTAAACCAGAAGCTTCATTAGGTTTCTCAAATGGCGATGAGTAGTAACACACAACTTCATCGGAGAAATTTGCACATACCTGGCCCAGAGCTTATTTCCAAATCCAACGTACTTTTCTCTTCACTTCTATTTCCAGAAACTCGCATGTCCTTTCTCCTTAATTTGATGTTGTTCATTGTAAAACAGAAAGCCTGGAATTCTATAAAAAACAACTGGGTCGCACAAGAGATGCAGAATTGCGCATGTATAAGAGTACATTTACTCGCCGTGGTGCTCCGGCACAGGCATATAATATCAATGCTGCATATTATATTAATCCGTCATGATGATACAGTTACAAGGATACCATGTTAGACAAAACGAGGCGTAGTCGATTGGGTCAAATGGTTCCTTGGACATATAGCTTCTCGAAAATGTTCACCACTTTAGGTAATATCAACGGACATGCGCCACATGGATATATTGCGCGCAAGGAAAAAGAAGTGTAAAAGCGATTATGAAGCCACAATTAATCATATGTTCTGGCATACTTACGCGTCTATAAACAAGATCTTGTATGAGATGAAATTGGCTATATGAATGAGAGTATGCCTGATGCATAGCTTTGGAACATATAAAAATGTAATGTGTGGTGGGGTACAACGCAATGTAAGCTTTGTTGTATCACTACAAAGAATTATCCGCTCAATATAAAAATCCCTCGAATTCGAACACTGCTTTACCCTGAAACCATGAGAAATTTTCTGCTCAACCTAGTATTTTCATCATTGTTTGCCGCTCGGTGCGTGTACGGCATTAGCCTTTCCGGATCATGTACTGGAACATGTCAAGATCCACTCAAGGACGAAGTTCGTGATGCTGATAGTACCATTACCGTATACTGGGATGCACCCGAACTTGCGCCCGAAACACCAATGAACTTTTCCTTATGGTGGGGCTCTTCTCCTCAAAGTCAGGTGTCTCTGATTGGCTATTTCGCACAGTCTGCTAGGGCACTTGACGGTCGCCTGCAACTCCAATTTCCCAAGGTTTTTGTCCCTGCAGGTGATTATTATCATATCGCTGTGATTCCTGGTAGCAGTGGTAACAGCACAAACAGCACAGCCACACCAGAGCCAGAAAATCTTCTTGGTCCGATCAAGTACTACGCGGGTTCAAGCTACGGATATGGTGGGATGAGAGAGTCTTTAACTGTGTCGGTCTGTCCAACTTCGGATACTGGATCATGCGGTAGTGGCCGGGTACCATCCATTCATTCAAACGAGATCCATGTCACCTGGACGAACGCTGCCACGGACTTGACATATGATAGCGCCGAAGTTAAACTCCATTGGGGAAGTCCCGTTTATTACGTATTTAATGGTCCTTGGAACGGAGAGATTACGTATAACCAAGTTTTATCTGGTTCTCCAAACGGCGGACAAAGCGGTGTGGATCTCCCAATTGCGCAAGACCTTCCTCCAGGAGAAGATTACTACGTTGTTGTTTCCTTAAAGCGAGGAAATGCCCCTGTCAATGACATGGGTATCGCCGTCTCTGCCGTTGCGCGATTCGTCTTGCACCGCGAAGAAAAAGGTTCCGGAGGAGGAAGCGACCAAGGCTCTACTGGAAATGGCGAAAGTTCCGGGCATACTTTAGCAACAGGAGCTATCTTCATTTTTACTGCGTTTTCAGCAATAGTGTCAACGTATTTTGTGATGTAGATGTATGTCGATATCATAAACATCTCCCACTTCACAATTTTATACGTTCGTGTTATGATTATAACAGTGAAACTAGAAAAATAAAAGCAGTAATATAATCTAGTGATTTGTTAACTAAATTATAAGCTTCGTCATACATGAAGATTAATTGCTTTTTTTTTGTATGTTTTATTATTTGGGGCTTATGCCTCCAAATTTATAGGATTATCGGATGTGACAATAGAGGGATATCTAGCTATTAATTCGTTTAGATGATTGTTGGCGACAGAGAAGTTCCATGGCAATCCATCCAGTACGCTTCGCCAGTGCACAGCCCAGACCGTTTGGAGTATAAGTCCGAGTCTCGGTAAGTTCTGTGCGCAATAGTCCGTCGGCGAGCTGGAGCGCAAGTTCAAAGCCTCCCAAATGTGTTCTGAAGAGACTTCAGGTGGCGCGCGGATAGCTTGAAGAGCATAAATCCAGAAAGTAGTTTTCAGTGGGCATTCTACCACGCAATGGTGCACAGTTTCCGGTTCCGTTTCACAAATCGGGCAGAGATCAGTTGGATGTTTGGAGGGCATTATTCGGTGTAGGTGTGCTTTGTTCGATAGGCGATTTAGAAGGATACGCTACCAAGTAGTGCGGATACCGTGGGGAAGTTTAGTTTGCCAGAAGCGTTTCCATAGCCTAGGGCTAAGGGAAGTGGCAATGACAGCTGGGGTTGTCTGAGACGCCAGAGATTCTCGCCAGTATTGGCGTAATCGCCCGGGGCCAGTGTGTAGAATATGTATGATCTTCCGAGGGGGTGCCCGAGGAGGTCGATCCGGTTGGGTTACCGTTGGAAATATAAAGATCAATTGCTATTTTATGTAATGTAGCCTGATAACTTATTTTGATAATTCCGGTAGATCTCCAGGACCGAAATGCTTACCAGAACAGTTTTTGGTCTGCAATGAATTGGTAGAGTGACCATCAAGGATTCCAGTAACTAGTAACTTGTTGACAAGCTGTACATATTCCAAATTTTAATTCACAGGATATTGCTAATAGCATGCATCTTTTGTAAGGCGATGCATGACTTGTGATGCTGGGCTTCAATCATAAACCGCGGTTCGGTTCCTGTGATAGCTAGTGCCTGTTTTGCAAGCACATAAATCTAATCAACGTCCAGTTTAAGGGTTCCTTTGCAATATATGATTGCGACATGCAGCGATATATTTAACAGCTTTGACGCGATGGAAAAGAAAAGCGCGTAGATAGTAGCAACAGACTACTACAAGTCGCAAAAGGGCAAAGAACGGTGGTGACGAGCCGAATCAGCCAAAGTACCTCACTATGAAAACAAGTCGCATGAATTTCGTTACGGATTGCGATCTACAATACGTTGAACTTTTTTAATGTGTGTATAATGTAAAATCGGGCAAATCCACAACATGAAAAGAAGAGAAAGAACGTTGGCGAGTTTCTCTCTAGACGTGCAGCGTTTATTTCTTGCCAGCAGAAGCCTTGGCCTTCTTCGTGCCACGGAACTTCTTGGCACGGTTCTTCTTCTCCTTGCGCTGCTTGCGACCACCCTTAGGAGCCTCAGCAAGGCCAATCTATAACGCATTCCATCAATATCAATTGCTCCCTTCCTAATTCGTCCGATATAAAAACACGTACTCTGACAAGGCGGTACTTGGGCTCGAACTTCTTGAGGGATTCAAGAGAGTCGTAGATCAAGGCGAAGCCGGTGGTCTTACCACCACCAAAGTGGGTCTTGAAGCCAAAGACAGAGACAACCTCCTTGTTGGCCTTGTACATTTTGGCGAGCTTCTCGCGGAGCTCCTCCTTGGCGACAGTGGCGCGACCGGGATGGATGACATCCACAACCATTTGCTTGCGCTGGAGCAGGCGGTTCGTAAGGAACTTGCGGGTGCGGATAGTAACAGTTGCAGCGTCAGCCTAAAAACGGTTCGCATTGGTGTTAATTCGACATTTTTCTCAATTCGCATAATGAATGCCCATTCAACACCCTCTTCCCGTCTCTCCAAATCCATCCATCCATATCCCATCCATAGCGTTGCGCTTCATCGTTGGTTTCTACAACTAATCACTGCCCCCCTTTTTGGTGATAGTGTCGATATCGTCGAGTTCGTGTTCGATACAAAAATATGGTTCGGCCATCCATCCTGTAAAATCCATTCCCCCATTCATTCATCCATCCATCCCCCTCCTCTCCCATGGTGTCAAATAGGCATTCGTTAGTCCTAAGGTATGACTATACGTACCATGTTCGAAAAAGAGGGTGATCCGATTGTCGCTGGGCAACGGTGTATGAGCCCCACCGCCCGCCCGCGAGTACAATGTTCCGGCCCGGATTTAGCAAGTCACTCAGGTCATTTAAGGTGTCAAGTATTTGGCGAAATATCACAGAACCTCCAGCACTGTTACCATCGCCGGTAGCAAAAGTGCTGCCATAATGGTCCAAATACGCACTTCGTGTGTTGTACTCATCATTTGGTAATTATTACATATAATATTTCGTGTGGAAATTGGCTGAATATCATTCGATCAAAAAAGCCTATATTTTAACTCACTTATAAGCACCGACTTAAACCTGTGAATGCAATGAGTATCAATACCTCTCGTATAGATATCTGTAAGCGTATGGTACTGGCTTGACTTCATTAGCTATTCCGAATTTCATTAGTAGTATCTGATAAAAGGGTGGAATACGCTAGAGCAACTCTGCGGTACATTTCGGAAAAGTACACTATAGTATGTTCTAAGATTGCCCGTATGGGTTCTCTATTAGTTGGCCAAATGAAGCGAGAAGACCTCCCCTTTTTAATAAATTTATTTTATTAGGGCATCTCAGATACTTTAATTGCCAAACTGTGGTTTTCGCTCTATTATCCATGAAAATTATAATAGCCCGGTGGGTTATAGAGAAAGCATTGCTGGCTTATTGTGCACGTCCCATTTTTTGGGCTGTGTGTTTCTGCTGCGTATGGAATAGTCGCTTCATATGATAGTTTCTTAGTAACATTGAAACAGGCTACATTTGGATGCAGCACGAGTTATGCAATACAGTTTAAAAAATAGCTTAACGGGAAACAATAAGAGTAAATAATCAGACTTTCTTTGAACCTGATATTTTTACCGATTAGTTCTCAGGGATTCAATTTCGATAAACGTTAGTTTGTCCGATCCAGTTGCAAGCATATTAAAAGCGACTGTGGAGGCTGTGTGTAACTCAGTCAATTTGGTGTAACGCATAAACCTTTCCATCACGTGGCGCGCACCAGTTTATAGCGCGCGAAACGCGGAACAATATGATAGCTTTTTCCTCAAATGACAACGATTCGGTGACCAATATGATATATTGAAAAATGCCAAAAACCTTTCCGTGTAGAATGCGCTTCCAGAAGTGCGTTAGACAACATTAGACTCGTGGAGACACGCCAATAACTTGGCGCTACGTCATTTAAAGAGGGGAATAAAAATAGCTAAGCATCAATCCTTGAGTTAAGTTACCCTTTTAGATGTTAAAGCAATTTCAAAATACACCAAGCCATACCAAGAAAGAAGCAAGGTTATTTTTTTTACTTTCTTTGAATCGCCAATACCTGTAATGATACGATAATTCAAATTTGATACTTGTTTATTCTTAGTAACATATTTAGCGAGAGTTGATCGTCATGGTATGTATTAGCTCAAGTGGCAAGGGTAAAAGCCAATGGTGATCACTAATTATATTCCGCTGTTGGGTGAAGGATAATAAGCTTTGGTGCTTCGGCACTGGACTAGACTTATTCCGGCAATGTGTGAAACTTTTGGTAAACGCGTGTGGCACATAGTATTACTCGGGCCCATCCTTTCTCCTTGACTATATAACCGCGATATCGTTCGAACTACGTTACTGACTCGATGATTGTAAAGGAGCAGGGAGAAATGAGATGGAATGGACTGTCATCATGACGTTTCCAAGACAGTGGACGCGGACATTGCTGATGTTTCACAAGCATGCATCTAGGCAACACAAGAGATAAGTTTTCATTTCCCAGTTCCACTCAAGTTCCTTCTTTTCTGTGCTTTTCGTTTTTTTTTTATATTTTACACAGACTGAACAAGCAATACTGACCAGGGAAACACCTGCTTTGCCTCCTCTCTCCGGTCCTTTTGCACTTTAAACGATCTCGAGAAAACAATCAACGACATGCCGTCGGCAACAACGCAGATGCAGTCCATCTCTGGGATCATCACGCAGACCCACAACACGACTGGAGAAACACCTCCGCCACTGGTTGGCGCCTCCATGACAGTCGTAGGCGACCGAGTGTTTGTGTTCGCTGGGCGGCTGGTGACCTCACGAAAGATGACAAACTATATGTACGTGCTCGATCTGAACACGCTGCAGTGGTCACGCCATATTCCACCGCCTGATTCAGCCAAACCGCCCAAACCACGCTATTTCCATTCGGCAGACGTATACAAGAACACCATTGTGGTATTTGGTGGTATGGGTTACTCGCGCGTTTCGACCGATGGCCTATGTGTCCTTGACGACATTTCGGTGTTCGATGTGGAGACCATGACCTGGAAGCGGCCAAGCGTCGAGCCGTCGCTCTTCGCGCCCAGGCCTCGCTATGCCCACTTGTCGGCCATCGCAGAGGATAAGCTGGTGGTGATTGGAGGCCAGGATATGAACAATGGCTATCTAGGAGAAATCAACGTTTTAGATCTCAAGACATGGGAGTGGGTGCATGCCAAAACATTCGACAAGCACGTGGGCGCCTACAGATCCATTGCCATCACCGCTCCACCACGAACTCGCCTACCCATCATGCTCAGAGAGAGTATGGGTCTCACCGACAACGAGGATGCGCAAAGGAACGCCGCTGGCGGCACACTTGATCCACAAGTCGTCGAATCTTCAAGTCCAATCTATTTGTATACCAACTATAATTTCGCCGATGTCAAACGGGAACTCCAGCTTATATTTACGCCCTCAGGTGCATCATCTGCCGTTGAGGATTGCTCAAACTACATGACTGGATCAGCCATGCCACCTGGTCTCCGATTCCCCACTGGTCACACGCTCGGCCATCATCTGGTCCTTGCAGGTACCTATTTGTCGCCCCAAAGCCAATCGTTCACCATCTGGGCGCTTGATTTGGGAACATTGACATGGTCACGCATCGAAACCGGCTCTGTATTTACCCAAGGCTCGTGGAATCGCGGTGTGCTCCACGAATCGACCAACCGGTTTATTGTGTTTGGTCATCGTGGACGCAACCTCTTGGATGATTACAACCATCGGCAAGTCAACTTTGATCATATTGCCATGGTCGATATGGAAGCATTTGGTGTGTATCATCTTCCAAAGCAAACGTGTTCGACATTGGCTCAGGAAATGGGTCTGAGCTTGTTAAATGAACCGGCTGTATCGGATTTCCGCATCATCACCATCGAGAACCAGGTTGTTCCCGTCAACTCAGCTGTTCTGTGTCAGCGATGGCCGTACTTTGAACAACTGATGAAGGAGAATCGAGCAACAATCAACACTCGCAAAAATGAAGAAAAAGATGACGAAGATGACGACAAAACGCCACAGCAACCACAGCAAATTCTAAAGGCACACAGCATGTCTTTCCCATACCCGCACTCAGTGGTGATTGCACTTTTACAGTTCTTGTACACAGACAATCTATTGACAGCCCAACAATACCAGCCACATATCCTATCTCAGCTTCTTTTGTTGGCAGACATGTACGAGTTGCCCCGGTTACGCGATCTAGCAACCCACGCGCTGCACCAAATGTTGAACATGTCGACTGCACCCCTGATTTTTGAAACGGCGGCCTTATCACACCAAACAAGCTTGCAAGTCCGTGCGCTGAAGATGATGATTGCAGCAAAGAAGATGATCCAGCAACAACAGCAACAACAGCATCCACCAATGACACCCCGCGAAAACACTTACTCCATGTACGCTGAATCGGTATCTGGCAGAAGCGATGGCCAGGTACCACGACGATCACAAAGGGAGAGTCAACGCTCGACATCACCAACCGCGAGTACGTTTAGATCTTCAAGCGTTATGGGACAGCGCCAGGCTATGGATGAAGCACCAATGTCAGCAATGTTTGATCACTTGTCGAACACAAGCCCCAAGTTCCCAGCAGCACGTAACCGCACCCCATCTTATCCATCACCGAGCAGCCCATTTGCGAAACCAACAACGTCACGAATGGGTCCATCATTCAGTCAAGGATATGCTGGTGCCGGCACAGATGCATATCGATACCCAGGATCATCATCAAGCCCTCCACAAACACCACGCCACGGAAGTGTGCAGCATAGCAGAATTCCTGAGACTCCTACTAGCGTCAGCAGTGGCATGCCGGGCTCACCACAACCCAGCAAGTCATCCAAGAATAAAAAGGATCAAAAGGATACCAAGAAGGGCACGAAAGAGAGGAAGGCATTCTTAGAAACAGTTGGTAATAAGTTCTCCATGAATTTTTAATAGTTGTGCAATACAATATATGTTTATTATAATTTAAGTACATTTTCCTTTATAATGTTAAAGTGATGGCTTCTCTTGCTCTCTCAATAATGCCTTTTCGAAAAACGCAGTGAATGTCTGTGGCTCTTGTGCGCCAGTGAACACGAATCTGGGGTATGTTAGTTCATGGGATTCATGCAATAAATAGATCCTATGTATTACCCGTTCTGGATGGAGTATTGAGGTACACCGCTAATGCTCTTTGCCTTGTTCTGTTCGGCTTCGCCTCTCACCAAGTCAGCGTCAGCATCCGAGTTCAAATAAGCCAGAGCCTATGACATCTCAGCATCCTCAAAACCATTTGGATCGTGCTTCGATAATACCTTTTCTTTATCAAGACCAGCGCGTTCTGCGGCGTCAGCAAGTACTTGATTGTCACCAATGTTACGTTCACGCTCAAAATAATCCTTGAAGAGTTCTTCGACGACTTCGTTCTGCTTTCCAAACTGCTTGGACCAGTAGATAAGTCTGTGCGAATCCAGCGTATTTGCCATCACGCCGCCATAGGAAAATTTGATTCCATCAGGCTCGCCGACACTTTGCATATATGGAATCATCTCGGCGGTACGTTGTTCACCAAACTTGCGCTTATAATGTTCCAGCTTCAGCTTTGGGTTGTTCTTGGACATTGTGGGTGATAGCTGGAACGGATGCCATTCGATGTCAAACGAAACATTCGGATTTGTGGACTGGAACTGTGCAATGGCTTTCTCGAGGCGTCGTTTGCCAACGAAGCACCTATTTTTCCGCGTTAGGAAATGTAAAAAGCTAGCTCCCTATTAGTTACCAAGGGCACACAGTGTCGCTAACAATGTCGATCTTGAGTCTTGTTGCCATGGTAAAATGGATTTGTAAGCTGTGAAAGCAGAACGTTGGCTACCCTTTTTAAATGGGCATCGGGAGAAAGGTTTGTCCGCAACCGATCTTGAAAACGCTCGACGCAATCCAAGCGTGTGATGTCGTACTCAAGAAGACAGCGACACGCGCCCTTGCCATATCATCTCCTGCTGCTTCCTCGAACAGATGACATAAACAAGTGGATTTTTTATTTTGGTATGTTCATAACTACGTAATGATGAAAGGAAAAACGAGAATCACCGTAGCTTAGTCTCTGCTGCTTCGACTGTCGCTGCTCGCGCTCCGGCTGACGCTACGGCTGATGCTACGGAATCGATCCCTTCGGTTTCTTCTTCCGTCTGATTCCACACTAGGCGAGCGAGAATCGCTGCTTGGAGAGCGATGATGACGACGGCTGCTGTACTTTCGATCACGCTCATCTTCACTTTCTGAGCGACTATAACTGGGCGAACGACGACGCGAACGTCTTGGGGAACGGCTGGGTGAACGGCTCACTGAGCGACTTGGCGAGCGACTGACTGAAGGGGTAGGTGAGCGACGACGGGAACGATGTCTTCTTCTGTCGCGACTGTCAACGCTGGCACTACGGCTATAAGATCGGCTGCGACGGCTGTTACGTCTTCTTGATCGTCTATCCTGATCATCTTCCGAATCAGATCCAGATGACGACGGTGTTGGTGATCTTCCTCTGGTGCGTCGTCTTTTGCCCCGGCTTCCGTCGTCTCTTCTGCTGCGATATGGACTTGGGCTACGATCACGTCGTCGGCGCTTCTCCATGTTTCTGAGTCTACTTTCCTCTGCAGCTTGATGCCTGGCAATCCTTTCCTGTCGTCTCTTTTCCTGTACCTCTGGGTCAAACGCCGCGCCTTCGACATACGACGAACTGTCGATTCTCAACGCCCTCATCATCTTTTTGTTTTCTTCCTCCTTGGCTGCGTTACGTTGATGCGTTTCGTGATCCTGTAAGCTGGTGGTTGTCCGGTAAATAAAGTTGAATACGCAAAGCCATTTGACTTTTACCTTTTAGCGTCTCTTGGCTGAACTTCGTCAAAGTTGCTCATGAGCGATTCACGCAGTTCTTGCACTTTGTTTTCAATCTCGTCCGTACTCAAGTCTTCATCTTCCAGTTGGACGCGAAGCTCCATGCACTTGACTTCAACTTTACGCTTTCGATCATGCAGTAAAATGTCTCTGTTGGGTGCTCGTATCGTTGGCTTTTCCGCTTTGAGATCGCTGAAATCTTGCATCTTGTCGGTCCTGGGCGGTCGGACGAACGACATGTTGCGCACAACGTAGCCATTCGTTCCTGCAGAGAGAATTAGCATATGATCCTGCCACCACGGCATTTAATCGTGTATTTACCTGAACCACGAGGGGTATTGAGACCAATGCCGTTGTACATGTTGCAGTGGGAAACAAGAGGAAAGAACTTGACGAGCAAATAGCTTGGCTGACTTATAATTGCTGAGTTTTCATAAAGATTTCGAAAAGCTTGAGCTTGAGCCATTCCTTACTACAGTCAAATCATGGTAGATCTGGTTGACTGCTTTTAATGTGTCATCTATAATTTCCGGTAACAGACTGTATAGAAAGCTGGGTGAAAGTTCGCTTAGGCTTCTCAGCCATGTTTAAGAAGAAAATGAATGCCCGAACGTATGCGAGTATGACAACCAAACTTAAGAACTGCAACGATCATATTATATATCTCTGTAGATTCAAATACGTATCTAAAGACTACATAGGTATAAAAGTACATTAGTATTGATAGTTATGAGGGTTGTGGCTCTCTACTGATAATAACTCGACAGTAAGAACGATCGAGATATATACATACTGTATCTTTTGTTACGAACAAATATCCGCTAAATCAACACTTACCTAAACAGCTCAGAAGACTCAAATGCCATGCCGTGTCGTCAGTACCCTGCTTCCAATTATCAATAACTTGCTTATCATGCAGCTTTTGCCGCGATGCGATGGGTGGAGCTGTGCTCTGAATGAATGTACGTAGGCACATCAGCATTTATTTATGGCACGTTGTCCGTTTTTGTTGTGATATATCATCGAGTGCTTCCATTTCGCTTGAAAATCTCTTATCAATGAACCAGTTTTATTAATGAATCACGATTAATTTACCCGTAGTCAGGTATAAATATGCTGCTTAGCCAAAGCACCTTTGCTCCTTGGACTTTTTCGTAAAAATGAGTTGTATGTATTTTATGTCAACACTAGAGTATATCGATCTTATATGTGACGTTTCTAGTGACGAAAACGTCCACAACAATTTTCAAGATTCCTTGGCACACATAGTAAGGCGCGGTTGGGTAATAAATATACGGTGTTGCATTGCTGACGACAGCTGTATTTTTCAGTTTTTTTTATTAAGCATCTTTCCTTCGCCGTTGCTCTCCTGGTGGTAGGGCAATGTACCATCCTAAAAAGTGATTTGCCTTGCCACGGTACAGGTGGCGACATCGTTGGCGATTGTGGTTGGTGTGGCCTTCGGGTAGAAGCATCAACCACTCTTACTTGGTAGGTGACTTTAAAGAAGCTTTGGAGAGTATGATACTTATAGAAGAACACGTTCCCGCTGTATGCAACGCTACTATCCTATATTTGATCATCTGTTCCATTTGCTTATGGTAAGTTGGTATAAAGTATACTTTTTGATTTCTATTACTGAGATCAGATATTTCTAGCGCTTACATGAATGCGATTGATTGGATACGTAGTAGATTGATTCGGCGGAGACTTGTCCATAAGTAAAGATACTCTTACCATACTCTACGTACAGGAAAACCTGATGGACTTCAACTATATAACATGTCACATTTTCATTTTTTGAAACGATTGTACGCTAGTATAATGCCAGCAATGAGCATGTTAGCTATGTTGGCCTGGTCGTCCATGTGATTTATCCTCTTCTCATCCGATTCTGGTTTGGCTTCCTTCTTTAAAGGCAATTGTTTGGATTCCATACGTATTTTACTTTTCTCCCACCGTCTTACAAGCCCCCGGACTGCCTATGCGGGTTTGTTAAAACACGAAGAGACCATTACAACACCTGTCCACTTGTTGCAATACAGATGACCGAATTACGTACAGCTTTCGGCGACATCCCTGCACTACCACCACACATCCGCCCAATCGACCACATCCTGAATTGCCTACCGCGCTCGGATGTAGGTTTGACTCGAGGCAAGTGGAAGGACGTTTGGCCAGCCCTGATCGATGTACTTCACAAGATCGATAGTCTAGTTCATCCGAACGGTGATGGCGACCAAGAAGACCCGTGAACGAATAGCCAACTATTCCCCCCCCCTACGCCAACTAGCCTTTTTTTACACCTATCCCAGAGGGTTTTTTCAGGCATGGTGACTCTATTTTATCTTTCATTGTATTATCATAATCCTCCGTACCGCAAGGAAGAGATCATATGCCTATAGGACCAGATCTAGCAGCTTCCAAATAAATTTATAACTTTTGAACTATTTCACTTTTCAACTTTCAAACTTTTTTCAATTGTCTTCAGGAGGCTTTTCGAAACAATACCCATGCAGCGAGGTCATCACTTGTACTTTGACATATAGGATATCCATGTGAGATATGTAAACCGTATCATTAACCACAACGAATGTTTGTGTAAGACAAAAATTATGAAGTCGAGCATCTCTCGTAGATTGGTACATAGAACTCGTACTATGAATGATTCTATAATAGCCAAGAAAAGTTTTGAATTGCGTTTCAATTGTAATTAATTCTTTTCTCCTGGTGATAATAGGATATAGGCTCTGATACATATTTTTACATTTGTAAGACCTATTTCACTGTCAAAATTAGTGATTGCACCGGCATCAGTTGTAGCGAACTAAAATGAGAAATTCGACACTTTCATTTGGAGCGTCTATTCATCATCGGCAATAAGCCGATGTACCAACCAAAAGAAAGATATGCTCAGGATACTCAACCATGGAAAAAAGTGTGCACCCAAATAAAGAGCGAAGTTGATAATAGTAATTTCAATTGGTTTCACTTTCAAAAAACATATATACATGAGTCCGTATAGCTTGGCATTTTTGATATAGGCCGAATGTGAAGGTATTCCACGTGAGTATGTAGTAGCTATTTTTGCTAAAAGCACATTGGTTCATCGTCTGCATATAAAAACCGAAGAGGAAGTATAGGCGTCCACTCGGATTCTGTCAAAACTTTAATAAGTTTCGACTGAATCAACTTTTGGGTTAACCACACAAGATCTATATGGACCCATGATCCTGTGCTGGTAAATGGTTACTTATTCCTTTTTTGGCTCTATGATTTACTTGATGCACCCAGACAAAAATGTGGCGTGATGCTGGGTGTGCGATAAATTTAATTCGTGTTGTTTCTCCACAAGAAGAAACCTTGCTTGCTTAGATGCTAATAAGATAATGGCACCTTAAATCATGATGCGCGGCCGTAAGTACGTAAACGCCGTAACTAAAGTGATCAAGTATCGCACCTTCCTGTACTAATTGATTGCTGTGAGAAAACATGAATACAACTTTGGAGGTTTCTCTTGAGAACTAGGGAATATCGAAACACAAGACAAAAAACTTGAATGCCGAATCAGAGTCTTTGCAAGCCAGTTTATCAACGATTAAAGTGTAAGAAACTCATGGCGGTCTTGGGTGTGTCTGGTTTTTTTTTGTTATCGATAAAAAGTTCTATAGAATCCAAAAGAAAAAGCTACGGTAAACCCTATATACACTAAATCACGATGCTAGTACCATTGCTCACAGCTTGAGAATAGCATCCCTGTGCATCTAGTTCCTCACTTAGTGGTTTCTGGAGTCTATGTTTATAATGCTTTCAAAGAGTTCTATCTGCTACTGTTGGTACTAGATATAAAAGTTGATACAGCGTCTTCTTGAGTCGTTGACATACCATATACTTCAAAGCGGTAGCTACTTTATATTTGATTAAGATCTGAGTCGACAAGGACAGTGTATGCTGCAAGATCGTACACAGTTCGTTTCAATAAACTGAGACAAAGTCACTTTCAATGACAAGCTACTACATCCGCTCTTTACAAACGAAATCTGTTATTTTGCGGTGTCTGCTTCATCAAGTAATATTGTAACTCAAGGTAGTTGTTCAGTTATCACCGAGGCATTCCAAAATACCTGTTTTGTTTCAACTTGTGGATAGTAAATGAGTCAATACTTTTCCTTTTTCCAAACACTTCAATCGGCGTTTTTCTATAATATTTGCCCCAAGAAAGCAAGTATCTCAAATCACTTTCCCGCATATGACCTAGTCAAACCATTCTCAGACGCTTAATTCTAAGAATCCGTCTTTATCTTTGCCCATCATTGAGTCTTCATTATGGCGGAGTGAAATGTACACAATTTTTGGGAAAGTGTACTACCAATTATCCCATTTTGAGCACTTGCGTCTACAATGGTTGGTGCTGACCTTTTCAGTGATCGTGTGATCCACGTTTGAGGATTTATCGATCTGAAGTTGTCTATTTTTAATTCATCGATGGGCCGATGTTCCGCTCGCTAATACAAATCCATTGTTATGACAATGACGGAATATAGGTGTTAAACTGGAGAATAAATCAAGACTTTTTTATATAGTAATTGATTGGCATTACTCTTGAACCACAACAAGTAAATGCCTATCGTATAAAACAGTCCAAAGGAAAAGCTTAATCTAACAAGCATCAGCTAGCATTCATAAATTAATAATGACAAAGTACTAATTTTTGAGGAGACAATGTTCCCACGCGTATCTACCGGCTTTAAGAGGCTATAACAATATGTTTAAAGGTTTGAGTGCCGAGAGTTCCGCACATGATATCGATTTGTAGAGCCAATAAACTCACAAGCTCTCGTTTTCCATATGTATCACAAAGCTAACGCACAGCACCCCTTTTCCCTTTCACATCCCCGCACTACCGGCTATTGGCAAAACCTTGTGAAATGACTAAGCCTTAAATAATTCAAGCGATGGACGATCACTGCCACAATGCTATTGGCGAATCTCATTTTTAATCTTTACTAAAGACATCAATAGTAGGTAAAGAAGCTGCTAACGTAACCCTTACTGTTTATGTAAATAAAATAATCTCATCAAGATGTGCCCACGATCCAATATCAACAAACGTCAGATTACGTACTGGTAATGATTGCTGTGCATGCTCCCATACCTTATCTTAGTTAGATATGGTACTGATTACTCTGTACCTCGGGGCAGATAAACCACTTCGGTGTGAACTTTATCGTGTACAACTGAGGATATACAAGCTAGTAACAATGCAATATACTTTGTTTCTAATGTAGAACGCATGTAGTCTGCTTACACATATGATTCATGCTCCTAATATTCTTTCAGTTGATGATCTCCTGAACACAAAGCTTTTGGGCCATACCATGTTGGATAAAGTGACGGCTAAATATCATTTGGAAAAATAATGCGATTCAAGTCCAATAGTAAGTCATTCAATATATTATCGAGATCATGGCACATTTTTTCTTCAGGTTCAAGCGCCGTAACTTTACACGGTTGGAGATTTTTTGGTAGACGCACATCTCCCTAAACTTAAACAACGACAAAATGTATCATTACGCCCACTGGTCGCTCAACTATACAGGAAACATATAGGCAGCTAATGAAGCTTAAAATGGCCTGATCAGAATAGCGACAAGAGGTTGCAGGATGTGCACATGATTGTGGGTAAACTAGACTCCAGCCTCAATCTGAACCTTGATGTACAACCTTCTTTGTGTGGATGAACGGAAGCTTCATGGAAAACCTTCCTCTCGCGAAGTTGCAGTTGGTGTGAAGTATCCAAATCAATACTCAGTCGTTTTGTTTGAAAGCCAAAATAAGACAGTCAGAACTATCACATGCAAAAATAAAATTTGGAAGCAATGTAGTACGATGATGACGATGACGAAGATTAATATTATTTCTCCAGTGGAAAACGAACGTGGGATTTCCAACAGATTTGTGTGTTATACCATAAATAATACCTAATTCTAAATAAAGGGGAAGGGATGGGTAGTAGTTTAACATGTACTAAAAATAAAGGGATCAGAAAGGCCGGGCATGTATGAAAAACTTCTCAAATGGATGAATGCATATAGAGTGTAATAATTTTTGAACGAAGGAAGATCGCAGGCATGATACTAAAAATATAACGAGAATGATGGGGTGTTTAGATGATGCAGCATTAGTGGGTTATATACAAGAGATTAAGTAATTGTTGTGAAGGAAAGTTTATAGAAAGAATTGCCAAGGCTCGGTCATTGCCGTCGACGGAATACCCATGTTAAATTGCTGCATTTGTAGGAATTTTTGCTCTTGTTGTTGCTTGGCAAAGAGTTGCTGTTGCTGTTGTTGCTTTTGTTGTTGCATCGATAGAATGATTTGTTGTTCAATCGCTTGCTGCTGCTTCATAGCTTGTTGTTGTTTTTGAAGGAGAGCAATCTGCTGCGTGTATGGTTGTTGAGAGGGGACAATAGGAAGGAGTGTATTAGCAGCCGGAGGCGGTGGGGTGGCGGGCGAACAAGGGGAGAGCGAAGTGGACGACGAAATTGAAGGGGAATGGCCAAATCCATCATCGGATGATGCGCTGTGGTATGGGATGCTGTTGGATGGGACGAACGAAACCATATCGTTGGTAGGATAGCATGGCTGTTCCAAAAAGTTATTGGTGCCGAAGGATTCCTGTTGTGCGACAAATTGTTGCTGAGGTTGCTGACTCCATGACGACAGTGAAGAAGATGGGCTGGAAGTGGAGGACAAGCCGCGGTATTCCATGTTGTCGTACCATTCCGTGTGCAGCATCACTGTTGTGCGCGGGCTTGGTTAAAATTATATTCATCAAATATATATATATATATAAATATTATACATACATTGCGTTTGCTGTTGTTGATGATGTTCTTGCTCAGCGCGTGGCTGACGCTTCTTGTAGGGACCACGCTTAATGCCCTTTCGGCGTTCCTTGCGAGGAGAATCGACACAAGTGGCAGTGAGACCAAGCTTGATACAGCGTTGGCAGGCTCTTCCGTCGTCACACTTTTTGCATGCTTTTTGACAATTAACTATTATTGCGGAGATTGTGTAAGGATCACGTAAGGAAATTTCGCTTGTGAAACCATTTTGCAGGCTATTGTTATACTTACCACAAGCATTTTTCACTTGCTTTCGCTTTGGCTTTTTCTTAGTATCCTTGGTAGACTCGGCGGATGGTGTTGGTAGAGGCCTAGCGAGTTGATCTTCGAGATACGCGATTGGTTGCTGTTCTTGTTGCTGTTGCGGAAGCTGGTAAAAATCCATGAGGTTGTGGTGAGTGTGCACAGACGTATTGTGTATGGGGTACTGGTTGGCAAAGTGATGGGACTCGGGCTGTTGATGAAGCATTGGCGCATTGATGGGTAATGACATGTTATCGTAAGTAGAAGCAACGTGGAAGTCCATGATATGTAAGAGTAAATAAGAGAAGAAAGTGATAACTTTTGGTCTGACCGCTTGTGAAGCAGTCTTTTATATCAATGTCAATTTTCGTACACAGACGTGATTGGCTTATCACGTTCTGTACTTTCCCAACTCGGAACGACGTAGCATCCACATTGTTGATTTTTTTACACTCACAGGTGACGGTGGTTAAGCCGAACCAGGTAAACTTCAACATTTAGATGCTCCTCTCCCCCAAACCCCTAATTGATGATCTGACGAAGGCTGTTGCAGCATTACGTTATTCTACTGAATTTTCATTCCGAAATTCTTTCCCTCTCCTTTGCGGTAAAAGGAACATGATTGGTGGATCATTATTTCTGCCGCCGAAGGTGAAAAATTATTGGCTACCATAATCAGTGTCGCATAGATAATAAAATAAACATGTTCAGGCTGCATAGACGTGCATATTATGGTCTTACCGGGAGATCGGAGTGATACGCACTTTCCTCACTAAGAAGTCGAAGGCCCTTCTAGACTTTTTCATTTTCGGACATAAAGAAAGATATTGCCTCTCAACTTCTTTAATCTTTCATTTCCAAGATATATCTTGGCAGCGGCCCCAGCCGAACCATGAGTACTACAAATATAATAGCCTTTCTGGTTATCTCGGCATTTGAATTTTCTCTTTAGACTTTCCCTCCTCCCGCTCCTTTATCGTGGAATTTGACCAAATATGCAGGTCATCGTACACCCCCCCCCCACCACGTAAGTGCCCTTATTATCCTTGCAGGCCGAATCGATGTTACACAAAGACTGAGCATTTGCCACGTTTCCCTCTTTTTGGCTGCATCATTGTCAACCTAGCAGCATTATGATTCCTGTGCCCTTGCAACCGCTGAGCCTCCTTATCGCTGTCCTGGTATGAACTACTTTATGGGGCTTTATCATTTCCCTCCGATTAGTATAACGCATGTATCCCTCGGATCACCTTATATGGAACTAAATTTTTCTAGTCCGAGCCCATAGCCAAGATGCACAATTTGATGCTAGTTAGTGAAACATTTTTTTTCATGGCTTGGGTATTACTGTTAACCAAATGTAACGGTTGC
Source organism: Fennellomyces sp. T-0311 (assembly GCA_025266875.1). Taxonomy (NCBI): domain Eukaryota; kingdom Fungi; phylum Mucoromycota; class Mucoromycetes; order Mucorales; family Lichtheimiaceae; genus Fennellomyces; species Fennellomyces sp. T-0311. Next base: position 538,643 of record JALLLT010000003.1, on the reverse strand, counting down.
TCCTTTTCTTCTGGGCGAATTAACATGTGAAATTTTGGTTGACTGAATCTGCCAGTACTTTTAGCCGTTATTGGCAACAGAGACATTTTGTATTACAAAAAAATATTTTAATATCTCATTTCTTTTTTGGCGTATTTGGGAGAAGCTCTTCCATTACTGATCGCATGATCCTTATGCCTCCTTTCTTGCCTTCTTGTTCCGCTCTTGCTTCCGATGAAACCCAGCTTAGAAAAAAAAACAACATAACACGCGAGTCTGGACACTTCATCATCACTTTTCGGACGTAGGTGCCGGAGTAGTTTTCTGACAGCAAAACAACAGTTATTATTGCGTTGCTGGATTGAAAAAGCTGTGTACAAAAGATTGTATATAAAGAGATTCAAAGGAACAATGACAAAATTTCTACTTCTTTTCTGATATACTTCTTTTTCCATTGCTTTTGTGTCTCTTCGTCAATAAACTTTCGACGGCGCCGTATGAGGAGTAAGTGGCTGATCACTATTTTCCCTTATTTTCAGCGTTATGTCATCGTGCACAGTAGTAACAAATTATCCTCACATATTCTCACAAGCCCCTCGCATACCCATCCAGGCATATACACGCACAGGCATAAGCATGCTCGCTAATTGTATTTTTGTGTACATTTCTGAATACAGAATCTCCTTTAATTCACTATCGAGCCATCACTATGTCATAGGAATGGCTATGAATGAAGGGGTTCTACTTGTACTAAGCAAGGGGAACCATTTCGGGGGCATGTCTATGATTGAAAGCAGTAGAATAACACGCGTATATAGCCCTACAAGCACAGTTAAACAACGCCTATTGAGGGTCAGACAACCAAACAAGGAGCAGATTTCAATACTTTACCAGGCTGTTGTCACTTTTTCTGGAGTATGCTAGCCAAATTTTGACATCTCGGCCGACGAATACAATTATATCATAATACGTAACCATTACAAAGATATCTTTTGCTGTCGTTCTCCCCTTGGCACACTAACTGTTAACCACTCAATTTCAGAAAAATAAGTAAAAAGATCTCAAGGAAGTAAGTAATGATGTGTGTGTGGAGATCAGCAATATCGCGATACATAGCGTAGCATACAAGTAGCCATAGGACCTGTTTTCAAGACTGAACCAAGTTCTTGTACGTAATCTAGATTACAAGAGACTGTGAACTGTCTGCAGCTGTCTGTTTTCCCCACAACATGCACAATTACATCATTGAGTGTTACATAGAAAATCGATCTTCTATCCTTGCCCCTTACGCTATGTACGGGCGGGCGGCCAAAATTATTGCTCCCTACTGAACTGCCATATTTAGTATCCTCTCCCCGTTGTTGTGCTGACAAACGCTAAACACGGATTTTTATTGGCTAAAAAACTTCGCATGGTTATCACTAAAGTTAAGTGCATTATACCTTATAATTGTTTCATAGGTGGCTCCATTACACAATAAACAGGAAGCAATATACTTTACTATTTTTAACTTTAATCTATTGTGAATTATGGATACACCTGTTGAAACATCAACCGTTTACTTTACCCTTTGGTCCTTTAAGCATAGGAACAGTTCCACAGCTGAAATATATAGAGTCCGGCAATCGAAGATAATCGATGTAGTGGTATCGGGCGTAGCCTTAAAAGACTACAATCCCAAATAGCTGGGTCAAATAATCAGCAAGGGGGGGGGGAGACACGCGGGCAACTGCAGCTCTCCTCAACTTGATGCCATTGGAGCCTGAAGATAAAAATATTTTGGGACACATGGAAAACTCGTGTACTAACGATATTTTAATCTTGAAGAACAAATGAAGCCAAAGAGAATGAGTCCGAGCGCTATTTTCTTTTAAAAATTCCCGCCATTCCGTCATACTTTCTCTCCTATACATATGGCTAGCTAACATAAATATATGTCTAATAGACTATTTTGATGTAAGGAGGCGCAGTATGCACTATGACTTACTCTATACAAGGGAATATTCGTGAGAACCCGGGAAGATTTCTTTTTAGAGTCCAAATAGTTTATCCAGGCCAACTTTTATGTATGCTAACCTTCGAAAAAATGATGTCCATTGCAGCATTCACCGGGTGTGTAACTATTTTGGGTCAACACATGTGTAAATAGCCATGCAAAGCAATCAAGTTGCCACAAAGGTTTTTTAGTGACAGTAGTTCCGATAAGATACACAAGGCATTAGTATGGGAAAATGTCAAGTTTTCTATCCAGTCAATCTCTCTTAAGGAGATACCCACATCCATTGTTTTGGTTTGTGGGAAAGTTCACTGGAGCGGATAAGGAGCCTGTTCCAACATGTTTTTTCATCTTCTAGTGGTATGAATACTGATATTTGTAGAGAGTACCAAAGCTAACCAGCAGCTTGTACTTGGTCTTCACTTCAATTTTTATGATTGCCAGCCATCAATTCATTTCAATCGCGATGAATCCGAAGTTAAATAAGGTGCTTTAGCTTATTGAGAAGTTTGAGGTGACTGTAGAAACGGTCACAGCCTCTTTGCTCGCTGTATCTTCGTTGGTGTACTTGACGTTATTATAATCAAACGAGCCTTAGTTCATTATGCACATCCGGATTGTGCCCCTCCGCTATGCTTCGTGTCAACATCTTCGTGATCCATTTCCAGCGGCTCGTAATCAAATAAACACTATAAGACCACATGTAATACAAGCATAGTACGGAATTCATGTTACATCACGTGAAGCACCATATATCCTAAGATTATTTATCGCTTAGCAGGCCCCGAAACATATAAAAGCAGCAACCGTAACCATATATTAGATAATGATAAACGCCGATAAGTATGGTACACAGAAGTCAAAAAGAAAGTCGTTGAACGATACACAGCAGTAAAATTGAAAGGCAGAAACTGCTACCAAAAAAAAAGCATGCCGTAATGCCATAGTTTTTTTTTGCCCTACAAACATAACATGTCATGAACTCAATACATTCTTCTACCATATTTTTGTAAATTCCACTTCTGCGTTTCCAGTGAATAAAATATGAAGACAGTAATCTCACTTTAATTAAAGTGAAGCATGGTAGATTTTATGGAAAGCTATTTTTACGTGCGTACGTAGGTAGTAAATCAGCAATATAAGATATAAGATATAACATCAGATATACATAAGTTATCGTGGTGTCCGCACTAGCAAAATACATAACCCCTGTTGGCATTTCAGGTCTTGCAGAAAGGATTGTCTCTATAAGCTAAAAAGGGCAGAAACTGTCCGAATTCCTATCCAGACGTATATTGCTCACAAGCTAGAATACTTTAATGTATAGATGGGCAATAAGCGCAATAACATAATTTTGACCACGGAGCTTTGTGATGTAGAAGGATCAATTGGTAACAATAAAGAGTCGCTGAGACCGTAAAATAAATCTCTGTTCTGGTTGTGTTTTCATATGCTAAACTAGTGCCTTATTTATACTGTTGACTACGGCACATCTTTGACTGTCCTTCTAGCATCTTCTAGTTATTGAAGGTACATTTGTCATCTAGTGATGTTTCACTGAGTGTCGCTCTTCACTCTGATTGTTTCACTTTCATATTTTATCCGATTCTTCTTTTATCCGAACTTATGTTTATCCGAATTCATCTTTATGCGAATTATCATGTCAGCCACGACAAGCTTTATGAAGACCCAGGAGGGTTTCTTACAGTCCAAACAGTTATTCAGATATATTTTTGCGCATACCAAATTCATCTCCAAACATCGTGAGAAACCAGTTCAGCTCTAACAATCATTATTTTCCTAATCCAAGATATGGACTCTTTGGATTCATCTATCTCTACCCGTTCCTTTCTAAAGATCAAGACGTCTTGGCCCATGAATCTTTCGTCTATAGAGCATATACCACAATTAGGTCATATGCATATTGGCACATATAATTTGAATATACATCAGCCTTTAACTGCATGAGTTCTAAATTCCCTTTAAGAGCACACATGGCCCTGTGGCGCCGAGGGCGTGAAGTTAATAAAATGAAATACGTTAGCTATCGTGCTTTATGTAAGTCTATTTTGAATCTTCGCATAGTGAAACCTGTATTTTGTTCATCAACTAGCGAGCTACTTAATATAGGAGCACTATACTTCCACAAACACATAAAAAACTGGGCCTTGTATGTATATTATGGCCATCGTATCCATCATGGATTTCATTTTGATGGCCAGTTTAAGTAAATCTTTCTCAGTCACTTTCCTCGGTGTCTTCATCTAGACAGCAAATATTTGGAGACCTACTCCATGGATTTGCGCTGTGCTAGCGGCACCCAAGTATACTTTGTACTTGCCGATTTTATGAATTGGCTGAATTACTTACATCATCAGTATTGTATACTTTTGCATGTGAAAACAGCGCTACCCATCACGTTTGTAGTAGGGGGCATTACAGACTAACTCATAAAAAATTAGTTTGAATGCAATATCGGTAAACTAGGAGGTACTCATAAGCATTGAGCGAGTCAGTCGCGCATTTATATTTTTTATTTATGTGCAAGTACGTAGTGAGTAATAAATTTAAGCTCTAATTGCAACTTTTCAACCGTATCGAGAACCGCTTCGCGACACTGCCTTTTGGCGGCTTCTTCAACAAGGTCTTGTTTTTACTGCTATAGTTATACTTTCGCTTTCGCTGACATACCATCATCATTATGTGAAATGATTTATTAGGTTCACTTAGTCCAACGACAGTAAAGAAATCCATATATATGATCTCAAAATTTTTGTATTTGTATTCCACGCCAACTAGTACAAAGTCAGCGATGTAACGGCGTAGTGTTTTATAACGGCTGCATAGTTATAAACAGTTACGTAATGTGATTGGCAGCTTGATGCGATCACTCATTTAATATCGGATGCTGATGCTTCGTCGTTGATAGTATCATTATGTACACCGGTACCCTCGTCATCCATCTACACTTTGCGCACCAGTTATGCTTGTAACAAAATGGAAAGAATTTGTTATGAACTTGGACAAAAAGTGCTATATGTAATAATATATTATTTACAAGTCAAAAATACGTAGCGTGCTGGCTTGCTGACACTAATACAACGTATACTATACTGTAACAAATGTCATATGCAAGATTTTGTGTGAGTGGATAGCGAAAGTAGCGTATGCAAAATTTTTATGCATCCACCCACGGCAGCCATTTTTGAACGGGATTAAGTGTCGTCAAAAACCAAGGCGTACCGCAATGATTTTTGGGTCTCGAGAAAAGGATTACGTATCTCCATCGACAGAATATAAGGGTGTATATTACTGTCCGATTCCTATTAATCATCAACTATTGGCCAGTTCTGCTTGAGGCTTGACACTCGCTGCCCCTAGAAATTAATAATTGTGTTTGGTGAGAGCAATGTTTGAATTTGATACTGCAGCGTACACACTCTTTACTCCATGTTATACGTGACCTAAGGGAAGTCTGCTGAATATGGAACGATGATCCATATACATATTTCCTTTCCTGAAATCAGCTACAATCAACTCCTACACGCTCTTGGATATCCACAGCATGATTTGGAGATTTCTTGGGACACAAAAACCGGGTGCTCATGGCTGTACGTGGGTAAAAATATCAGCAAACGATAGAGATAGGTAGCGTAAAGCTTGACAGAGAAATTAAAATGGGTAGTTATATGCACGCTGTAAACACATACTGGCCACTATGTTGAGTTAACCTGGCCCTTCGCATAACCTTGCATATGTCCCTCTGACTAGGGCCCGTGAATACGTAGGGGGGGGGGAGAGTGATGCTCGTAAACATACTCTGAATTGCGAATCTTCTTACCCGGTATTCGGCTTAGGCATTTACCGGTATCTCTATCTGGCTGCTATCATGCACAGGTTACGCGTCTAAATATTTCACGGGTCAATAACTGCTAAATATGGACTTGGTACTCACCCTTTTCTACGGATATTTCCCAAAGCAGCTGCTTAAAGTAGTTCCCATTCCCACAAAACAAATGCCAGGATAATATATGTTTTTTTTTATTGCGACCAGTTTACTTGATCAAGTTCGCAAAAGTGGTGCTCTTGTAGCCGGTGTATTCGGCAGGAGCATCATTGAAGAAGAAATAACCACGGTCAAGTTTAACGCCCAATTCTTCCTCAAGAACTTCACTGATCTTCTTGGTCAAATTGGCGTTCCGTTCGTTGTCTATATGATTTGTAAGCAGCAGTTTATGTTTAAAGCGAACGGTGAAAACTTACCAATGTTGCCGATCGAGGTAACCTTGGCAAGGAAAGAAGCGCCACTGCTGCCGTTAAAGTAGACGCGGTCGACCTTGGTGAAAATGACCATGCAGTACTATTGCCATGCTTTAGTTGTCATGTCGTTTTATGTGAGGGGGTGGTTTCAATCATACACTCTCAGGCTTTCCAATGCATTCAGAGAACAGCGGGGAGAGTCTCTTCAAGAATGCATCCAAATCAGCAGGAGCTTGCTCGGCAGTAATTTCAAGAGTAGGCATTATTGCGAGAAGTGAATAACGAAGAAGTCAATGGAAAACCTGATAGGCGCCTGGGTTCTTTAAACCCATTCTGTGTGTAACTTAGTACCAAAAAATTGGGAGGCTGCATTCGTTGTTATTAGCATGCACGCAAAAAGGTTAATATCTAACGCTAATCTTTTTTTTAAGAAACCAGGGGAGGGTTGTTATCGTTCATCTAAATTGTGAAGTCGTTTGCCAATAAGGTACGTGTCGTCTCGCACCGCCTTGAGCCAGATTCCGATAAGCTTGGTACTTAACACCAGAGTGCCCACCAGGATGCCAACGCAAAATACGATCGGGTACGCACATCGGAACAGGGCTACTTGCAGAGCGCTGTCGTAGATGTTAAATAATCGCACCGCCGCCAACGACAGCAGGCCAGGAATGGCGATGGCGGATATCGCGGCACTGACAATCGGAGCAATGGTGGTTCGAGTGACTCGCCATGTGTCGATTTCCCAGAAGTTACCGCCGCTGACACTATCAAGATATCGCTGCACGGGATTGTTCGGGAGAATGTACACGACGCCGTAAAAGATTCCCATAAACACAACTCCGAATGACCAGTCCTGTTGCAAGTTAATATATTATTAGCTGGATGTCTTCAGCTGCGTTACCTCGGATACGTGGATCACTAGTTCATCGCTCGAGCTTGAGTATCTGATAGGCATAAAGATGTACACATCTGCAAAGACACCGAGCAGAAGGGGAATGACGAAACCAACTGCAACTGCAAAGTAGCTCCACTTCAGTGCCTGCATTAAAAGCTAAATCAATAACCCATGTTACCAATCACATGTCACTCTGTTACCTTGCGTACGCCTTGTTTGACATATGAAGCAGCATGCGGGAGATCCACACCGCTTCGTTGAGCAGCTTCGTACTTTTGGCCCACCCAATTGATCAAAATGCTCAAGAACATCATAATATACGCACCCACAATAAAAGCATACATATCATGTACCTTGCTTCCTGACAGATACTTTTCAAACACATGTCGGCCGAGCAGCAGAGGAGCAACCGTCAGCGAGCAAGTCAGAATCGAGCCAGAGATCCACATCAAGAACACAAAGGCCATCACGCGAAGTCTGAACCTCGGAGGGATATACACGATAGTTGTGTTGTTCTCCAGATCACCTGATTCGGCTGCAGCAGGATGGCCAAGTCGTCGTTCGTTCTCATCAATTGGTTCGAAATTGATGGGATCCACAGGAACAATCATGCGTCGATCGTCAGGCACAGGTACGCTATCATGTTTTGGTACGCGCGCCAGGGTGCCATCGCGTTTGAAGATAACCGAGGCATTTGAGTCGTCCTGGATGCCAACTTCGGAATATACGTCAGTGTCGATAGGTGCCTTTTCGCGCAAAAGCCAGGCTTTAAATGTCTTGCGCACGTGTGTGCCCTCTTCTTCCGGGTAACGGCCGTTGAACATGAACGATGTCAAGCGAAGTTGACGCGAGGCTGCTCGCCACCAATCCGCCATCACCTTTTTGCAGAATTCCCGGGGTTTGATATGTGAGACCAATGGAGGCACTAAGAATTGGACAGCCAAAAGATCGATAGCTAACGTGGATAGTGGCGCACTGTTGACAACAGTTTAGTTACCATGGTTATAGATGCTTTCAGACAATAAACACTTACTCGAACGACCAGCGCAAAGGATAGACGCCTGAGTAATGGCTGACAGCAAACGTGACAGTGCCGATACCGACAACAATCAATACGCAGTACATTAACGCACTCGAAGCGATCTTGCGGATAAGTGTTAAGACAGGACGTTCGATCATTTCTTGAACAGGGTGGAATTGTGGATCGTTGGGGTCACGGATGAACCACATGACGCCGGACCGAACAGTTTCTCGCACAAGTGTAATAAATACGGCGAAATGGAACATGAAGCCGGTACCGATGAACCAGTGCAAGAACGTGACCGAGTACGGATTTGCCATAAAGAACTCCCAACGTCCCGCTATAGATGCATCTTTGAACAAGGGGAACGTTGCGAGATCGATCAAGATACCACAAACGGTTGGAAAGACAACCAGTTCAAGGACAATAAAGAAGAACACCTTGAGAAACACGCCTTGCTGTCGAATGATGTCGTTGATGCTGTTACCGGTTGCGTTCTCGGATTCGCGGCGAGTTCGTGCAAGATACCATGAACCTACAAAGATCAGAACCGCGTAGCCCATCAAAATGCAGATACTGCGGTCCAATCCCGTTTGTCCCAAAGCAAACCGATGCCATCGTTCGAGAATGGCTGCTGCAATTGTTTCAATGTTCTCCTGAAGCACAACAATGTGGTCGCTCCACGCAAACATGTCGTCAGAAATGGCGATTGTAGCAGCGGGAGCTGCCTGCGTTACCGTTGTTGAGGCATCGAGGCTTGCGTGCGAGAACAGATCCAAGATGTAATTGTCGACGGTTTGGAAGGCCACTTGAATGCTTTCTGGCAGCATTTTTGATGCCCAAGCGATTCTTGATCGAGTGTATGGCATGCCATAGTCCAAGGTAAAATCGACAATGTGATCTGTGATAAAGCGTAGCACCGAGATGGGGGTGTGTATCACTGTGATAGGTCGAATCTTTAACGCTGCAAATGAGTATGTACATCAATTTATCACACCTCCTGAAGACTTACCAGGATAACCAGTCGTCCAATGACATATGGAATCCATACAGCCACGCCGAGACAGAGACTGATCATCAATGACATCAACACTGAATTTTGGACCAGCATCCACATGCTGCCTCTCATTCCAATCGCTTCCAACACACCATCGATATCCTCTCCGAGATCAAAAGGTTCATCATCGTCTACCACATCATCCCGGTTATCATTTTGATTGTCCCATTGATCACGTGCTGGTCTTGCAGGAGGTGGAGGGGCTGCCACGGCAAAATCGGGGAGCTCCTCTTGCACATCATCGTGCCCGTCGCTATGATCCTCGTCGTCATCGTCCTCCGAGTAATCGTCATGGTTATCGTTGTAAATCTCGTCGACTGGCAACAGGTGATTTCCTTGTGGTATATCCGGCTCCGGTGAATCTGCAAACTCGGGTGCTCTCCAGCGCAGTCTTGACGAGGGCTGGCGTCTGTCGTGCTCTTCTCTCCAGCTAGCAAGCAGTGACTGACGGCTACTTGATGGATACTCATCTTCTTCCAACGGATCCCGTTCGAAATCAGGGAGCTCCTCAAATATATCAGATCGGTCGATTCTTGCTTTGCCCTTGTTTCTATCACTGCTACTGCTGCCGGCCACTCTCTCGTGATCCATCTCGGGTGATGAGAAATTCTCATCGGTGGGTTGCGAGTCGAAGTATTCGTGGTCATGGTTGCTCGAGTAGGTACCGCTGCTGGTGCTTTGCGATGACGACGATGCAGGCTCGCCAATGTGATACCGTTGATTTTCATCCATTATCCGTCGCCTCCGCTCAAGTTGGCGTGTGAGGTCTGCGAGATGGGCAGTGATTTCTTCCTGGTGTTGGGCAGCAGCGTCGTCTTGCGGCTGAAGATTCTGTGCGGCGTGGAGCAAGGTGTCGACGGCAGCTTGCTGCTGCAGAAAGTCATTATTGTGGTCTGGTTCGTCGTTGTCCTCCATCATCTCTATGCCTGTCTCGGCGGGGGTATTCTGGATCACCCACTCACGGAACAGATAAGCCGCGACAAAGACAATGATTACAAATGCAGTAATGATCTGCCCTTCGAAGCACTCGCTCAGAAATCCTCTGCAAGAATGTTAGAAACACTGGTTACACACTACGTCTGCAGCTTACTTGATGCTGTAGCCAAACAGAATGGTTGACGACGGAGACGAGGTCGAGTTGTAGGTTAGTTCCGGAGACGGTGCGACGGATTCATCTTCTGCAAGTAAGGTTGCATTTTTGGCCAGCCTTTTTGCAAACCCAATGCTTTCTCCACTCCAAAAATAAAACCGCCATGTACATAAGGTGAGGAACGGCAAGATGACCAGCCAGACCACGACGACCAGCGCAGCACGGAAACAGGTCCACAGTAAGGCGCCGCATCGTCGGGCGCACTGGCGTACTAGCACGTTGAGCGGTATCCGGTCGGGCATGTCATCGCGATAAATTGGTGTGAATGTGAAAGGGTACTCGCATAACTCGCAGTATCTGCCAAACACACCGTTAATACTGCTCAAACAAATCATGCAAAGCCCTTACTTCTTCTTGCTGTGCGATAGCCATTCAAGAAGACTACGTCGTTTGTTAGACATAGGCTCAATCGAGCTGTACTGCCCGCCACCTACCAGTCTTGATGCACAAATCGAATGCTTCCAGAGCACTTGCATGGATGGAATAACGGGTGATCGGGTGTCGATTCACATCTGCAAACTCTGCAGATCTCTGTAGATTGTCAAAGAATAGAAAAGATCGGGCGATCCGTTAATGACACGATCTAGGTACTGTTATGCGAATGCAATTTCAAACACTTGCCTTGGTCGTCCTCCATCATTCATGAGTATATTAAGTCGAAAGGCGAGTTATATCAAGCAAGCAAACTGTCTCCAATTCATTCAATTCGACCTCCGCCTTTGGATGAGCTGATGTCACCTTTTTTACATACGCTTTAGTTACTGAAAGATCGTCAACGCTGTGCTTAGTATGTGTATTAAGTTGGATCGATAATCGGATCGAAAGAGGCAATGACCGAGCAGAATCGAGCTGTTACCCGTCGCACATACTTTTTGTAGTTTTTACAAACGAGGAAATTAGGGCTGGTTTTATGGTGTCTGTGGGATCAGAAAACCCTGTTTTCCTTCCTTATTAGGCTTATTTCATGACAAAATTCAATATGATAGGGGTCATAAGCCACGGTAGTACCTTCGCGCACTTCTTAATACATGAAAAACTCGGGTTTCCTTGGAAACATCTATGACTGCATGTTCCTATTATTTTCTCAATGGAGATCATACGTTACCATGGCAAGCGATCGTCCATGGAAAAATGTAACCCCGCGACAACGGCCCATAAAAAATTTTACACATTCAAAACCCAAGGATGCGTTTTTTTGAGCCAGGGAGGAGAGCCGTATCGGATCAAGCCACGCAAGATGTATCGCCCGCATGTGACGTTAATGTTTATCTGATTACCTTCAGGGTAAACCTTAGCTTTTGCGGGTTAGAGCTTGGAGGCGATCTTCTACTTTTGAGTGGTTTGTGACACCTCTGTCAACCATGCGGCCCTGTTCTATATCTCGACCAACAACTCTCGCAATTATATCACTTTATATAAAAAAGACGCTATAGCATATGTGCAAACCGGGGAGCTGCTCGAAACGGGTTTAGACGTGGTGCGTAACATTAATCGGCTAGTGAATTATTCGAGTCCTGCAGAAGGAGATAAACCAGGCAGCGGATCATGTTGTACAAGTCGTAAAAGCCATTGTCCATCCATTGCTGTATAATGCATCTGAACGAATAAAGTAATTCGTGCCGACAGAAACCTCTTTTTCCACCCCCTTCCCCCTCTCTTTAACTTTTTTCTTCACTCCATTGCCTTTTCCTTTACCCCATGTCTGCTCCAGTTGATGACAATGGTCATTCGACGCTAGCTTCTTCCTTTTTACGTAAAAACCATAATAGACAATACTCCATTCGAACAGAGAGCGGATTAAGCAGAGCATCGACTACTACTAGCAACAGCAGCAGCAGTTCATCGGCGCGCTATCCCAGTGATACTACCAATCTTACTGGATTCTCTATTGAATATCTGTCCAACGCACCTTTGCCACCACCACCATCACAAAACACAATGAATATCAGCGACGACCATTTTGACATTATTGACAGCTTGGATTACGACGATGTAGATGATGGATTGATCGGTAACGTGTGGCAAAAAAAGTGGACAAAAAAAAGAGAAAAAAGGCGGGCCCAATATTTTTGTTACAGCAAGTTTAACCAAAACCGGAAATGGTGCTACAGACCACGAGATGGTGCACCGCCGTAGGGAACAGCTTATTCAACAACTTCTTACGTCCGAACAAGCCTATCTCGAATCCCTTGAGGTTGTTTGTCGAGTATTTATCGAGCCATTGCGCAAAGATGTCAAGCAATCGTCATTCTCGTTTCTTGGAATGAAGAAGATGATTTGCACTGAACGTGAAGCCCGCTGGCTGTTCGGTAATTTGGAAGACATCCTGCAGGTTCATCGGGAGATCCTAGCCAGTCTTGAGGAACGGTATGTGGTACATTGTATACCTAAGTAAAAATAATAGCTCACACACACGCCCGTTTCAAGTCTGCGTATCTGGGGACCCACGCAGATTATTTCCGATGTGTTTCAGAGCTGGGTAACTCAATTTTTTCTGCAGGTGACAACTCACAGCTAAAGGCTATTCTTAGTTTAAACGGATGGGTGCATATAAGGTATATCTCGATAATTACAGCGTGGCGGTGACGACTTACGAGCGCTTGACGCGATATCAACCGTTCAAAAAGTTCATTGACGTGAGAAGAAATTTCTTTTTTAATCCTTTTAGCCAAAAAAGACCTAGATTCTAAAAAAAATTTCTCTTAGAACGCTCACAAAGATCCGTTACTCAAGGGTGCTACTCTATTGTCCTTGCTTCAGACACCAGCAGGATGTATCAATCGCTATAGGCAACTCATGACTACATTTGCTGATGTGACTTCTCCGATGCATCCCGATTATGTGCAACTGTTCCAGTGCAAGCAGCGCATGCTTTCTATCGCCGAAGAAATGAAAGCCAGGTATATCTTTTTTGTGTTTCCGCTAACTCAAAAATCTAAATTGCTGCTTAGAATTGACGATGCTGATAACGTTGATCAGGTGCTGATGATCCATCAAGCGCTGGTCGGAGCTCCGTTTGGTGTCAAGGCACAGCGACGCCTCGTACTACAGAGTTCAATGTCACTCAGCGGTGAAGAACGTATTTACATCCTGTTCTCCGATATTCTTGTCTTTGTGCGACCCAAGCAAGAAGCAAATCGGACCTTGCTGCAATTTAAGGGCATGGTGGCCCTGGAGCGTGCACGACTCAGGCTGGTTGAACGATTTTCGATTGAAATCACATCTCCTTTTCAGGGTGTGGATACGCTGAATACGACTTTCATGGGATCATCCCAAGCACATGTTTTGCAAGCTGAGAACGACGAGGATCGAGACCGTTGGCTGGAACGTTTGCAGACAGTCATTGCCAATCTCGACCGTGCGTCTGCGAAATGTAAGGGTCACAGCTTGTCAGCGGCACGGGTATGGGTGCACTAACTCCATTAATCAATTTTTATTGCGTAGCCGCCAATAAACGGAGGGTTGCACCACGCAGCAAGGATAGCCGGTCGACATCATCTGCCGAGCGTTAAGAAACTCCCCACTCACCCCCAAAACCCTGTCCACTCTTTTTTTCTACAGCTCCCTCTAAGGAAAAACTAGATGCGGGGCGAGCGGTCGCCGGTTCGACATGCCTTGTCCATTCAAACGTCCAAAAGTACTGAGAAGTCCCAAGCTTTTTTATAATTATGCCTAGCTATATATCTATGCCATGTGTATTTTGCATGTATTTCAATATATTTCCTTTCGTGCCGCAACGCGCTCTTCCCACCCTCTTTCGCTCTTTCCCGTCCTACAAACCTTTTAATTTTAATGCAATAGAGTTATTCGTAAAGAGTTATCATAGATGGTGGTATATATTATTCGGTATCGACCCATTCTTGCGCTAGCTGTCCAAAGTACGGCACATATGTCCGTTCTAACGACGCGCCATCCAGGTACGCACGGTATCTAATCACACAACTTCAGTACTTGGCAAAAAAGCGTTCCTGATTTCCTACCCAAGGCCAAGAATGAGGAGTATATCGACCGCAAACAGCATCCATGACAGCACGCTAGATATGAACATGAGAACAAAGTGAACACACATCAAGAACAGGAACAGTGCTGATGACTATTTATCACGTTAGCGCATATGTACCCGCAAAACCACGCTCCACGCCACTTTACCTGCCAAGCGTGAAAGCGAACGTAGTCGTTTTTCGTTTCAAGAATAATTAGCAGAATGCCTAAGGAGGCTGTTAAAAGAGGAAGTCGCCAAAAACCTGCGACGCACCTGTAATGGGACCCAATGCATAGGCCAGCGCAGCTTCCACATCCACACGTATTGGCAATCGTGTTTCGTACTTATTCACTCGAACTGTTCCACCTGGCGCTCCACCACCCACGCCCGGATTGTGCGTGAAAAGCCCTTCTTCGTATAACGATGGGTTGTCGAAACCACTATTGTCGTTGCTGCTACTTCCACCGGATTGGTATGTGTTGTTTGGTAAGGGTTCATACGCTCCACGACTGCCTGGCGCACTGCGAGATTTCCCTTTCGATGAACGCTCGCTTTGGAGTCGTGTGGTTCGATTTTCGTCTGGCGATGGCTTATAGGGAGAAAAGTCCATTTGTTAAAGTTGTGAGCCAAGAAGTAGCTGCTCCGAATGGATGAGAACCACATAAAAGGAACCGTGACGTCAATGCTAGCGCAAAAGCGTGTCTCCTATAAAAACAATGGTACTGATCCCTCCTCGATTACTTTCTATCTCATGCTTTACTACTTGACCGCTCCTATATCTTCCATGGCGTATTCTTTGGCATTAATCATAAGAAAAGGTGAGGCCACGTATTTGGCATGTGATCTTCTTGGCTTGATTATTCTATATAAAAAGCATGCGTCTTAACAATCACATTGGATGTTGTTACAATCAATTATATTGGCCGAGTTTAATCCTGTCCTGCGCGAAACGTCTCGGCAGTGATCGTAAAACGAGATTACCTGTGTGCTTTCTTGCTGAGCGTAGTAGAGCGATATGCATGGCACTGTGGTGGAACTATAGCGGAATCGAAATCCGAGATCGATCACAGGATGGCACCCTATTGGTAAAGCTGCTGCTATCCTGATGTTACTTCATGTAGAATTCTTACAGAAGCGTTTTACATACGTAAGCATGGAACGTGGAAAGCTCGTTGTACTTGTGAAGAAAAGGCTCTACTATCTATTACGATATACATACACCACTTGACAATAATATATCCTGCGTTGGCTATCTCTTCATATTTACACGTACCTTTCACTATACCTATGTAGCTTGAAAGAGATACATACTCGAAACATGTAGAAATACGAATGCCACCTCGGCCTAGTGTCGTGTATCTCGCTTGCGAGAACTGCCAAGTATTATTTAAGAATGCTCTGTGGTCTACATTCTTACATATCGCCTTGGCATCGATTTTTCGTCCTTTTATTAAACTAATCTAGTAATAATAGAGTGCATACGTATTCACTTCGTCAATAATGCTAGTCATCAAGCTGTTTGGCTTATTGGACTCGTTTGCTTGCTTTTTTTTCAACAGAATCATATCTTGAGTCGCCACTTCGGTAAGATTGGTGATCATAGATGAATCCGAGATATTCAATAGATCATTTAAAATTTCGCCTAAATTAGTTCGTGCCTTGGTCTCAAACGACCTTTCTAATGCACATGAATCAGAGGATATACTTTTGGTCAGCTTTGAAAGATCTTGTTTAGTAGTACATAGCCAGTATTGATGCATGTCTTAAAAAGCATGGAGACAACCACATGGCAAACTAATAGCTGTTGTTTTTATCAGAACAAGTTATATAAAAGGGTGGAGTGTCATTGGGTTACAATCCATTGATGGCAAAATATAATAACCTGTGGCATTCTCAATACGTGTGGTGAGAAAGTTATAAGTGATAGAATAGATAACAAGAATAGAATTCATTGAGAATCTGAATACAGTGGCCGCTTTATATAACGATACGATGGTGCAGCCCACACTTTATCGTTATATAAAATATCATTATATAAAGCGGCCACTGTAATTATATATTCTTTATCATGGATGAACTCTCTCTTTTTTATATCTTTAACTGGAGATTCTAATATCCGTTCCTGGATAAATGATACTTGGTCGAGGACGTAGCGGGTTGCGTGTTCATCGTACGTTTTACCAACGACGGCAGATATCGATTCAGTGTATTTTGTGATAGGCGCATGTCCTGTAGAACATCATTCAGCTTCCTTGAAACCGGTGTAATGTAATACCGTTTGGATCTTAGTCACCAATACTCTTCCAGAGCGCTCATCTCATGGAATGCGCTAGAATGGATGTTTGACCGATCTCCATTATGTACATACACGTAGTGGTCCACCACAATAGGTATCCCGCAGACTGTCTTCCATAATTGATTGATCCATAACAATTTTTCATCAGATACATCATACTTACCAACTACATACTTCACGTCATTTTAGAAAGAAATAGTAGTAAATAGAACAGTCGCATCCGTGGAAGAGCTTATATAGTAGTTGATACTGCGTATTACCACTAGAATTTCTGCTAATATCAATGTCACATCATTATGTGTTTCGATCTGGTGTTCCCACTGTTTTTTAATCAATAATTGATATGACTCTATAGCCTTGTGCATGCTGTGTATAAGATATTTACCTGATTCCTTTCAGAACTATCTTACAAGCGATTTTGAGCAGTTACTAGGTTCTTAAATCTTGGTAAAATGTAGTTGACAAATTAACCTCAGCACAGGAAGGTTCATATTGTCTGTTACATAGTGCTAGGTAGTATGTTTCTACGTGAGCGTACGAGACGTAGTATCACGTACATCAATGTCTCGCCAGTCTGACCGTTCAGTTACGCACTGATACATGTTGACTTGCCAACCAAAGTATGACTCATTCATAAATAGGAAATTCAAGTGACCGTGCCAAGTATCTTAATGCTCATGGATGCGTAAAATACAGCTAGTTGATGGTCTGGAAAACCGCAGAGGAAGCAGAAATTTTGCGCTTGCAAAATAAGTTGTATACATGATCTGTCTAAACATTTGTTTATAGAAGTTCTTGCCACCGTGACCTCAGTTTCTTTTTCTGGTAAACGAATGCTTGGAAACTTCGACTATAGCGATTGGTTGTTGTCTTAATGTATATGGCAATTTAGTTACTTCAGTGGCGGCCCTATAATAATACACAGATCCAAAAGAATGGTAATAGGATAACGAGCATGTGGCGGCAATGTGAAGATTTCTGTGCGGAAGCTTATGTACTGTGCCTTTGGTGGGTAGACGATTCATCGTCGATATGAGAAACACGTACTTTTCATCGCAATTTCCTACAAAAGAAAAACTTAGCATTTTCGTGATTTTCATAAAATATGTATATAGACTTTTGTCCAAAAGCGAAGATAAAGATGCTAAGCTAATGTGTGTATGTCTACATAAGGCTTCGTCTGTCTTTTTTTTGCCGCGTCTGTCGTCTATCTATGCATGTGACTCAGAATGCAATTGTGGAAATAAAGCTTTAGATAGACCTGTGGTAACTCGTTTAATTCTCGAACTACGTACCGCTGCTTTTCAAATATGGATGAAACCTCTGTTGGAGTACATTTCTATTCTGTGTTGCTAAATATCGGACAGCATGCTAAGAATGAGCGCATTAGCCATGGAAGAGACTGCTCTCTTTCTCTCACCCGTTACAATGATATCTTTTTGCTCATGGATCATTTGATTGTTCGGTAGGCTGTGTTTTCTCTCTCTCGCCTTCCAATAATATCATCTTGCTGATGGTGGCATGATATCGTTGCTTCAATTTGTGCGCCGCACCGTCCAGTTCTATTTTTTGAGCAATTCGCTATAGTCATTAAATGGAACTCTGATATTTACTCTAAAGTAATCGAAAACAAATCAATGCCGCCAAGGCAAAACTTCTATAATACAAAATATACAGTGACTCTTTATGGAACTGCACTGAGTTTTTTGAGTAGCGACATTGCTTTTTGGAAGCACTGCATAAGCCTGGTTACAGGAAAACAATTTTCAAGCCAAAAATATTGGGTGGATCTCCAGTTACCATCTCTTGTTTCCAGGTAATCTAGACACAAGATTTCCGAAAACGTTCGTACTATGTATTGAAAAACCCCTGAAGCAAATTCTCACGTTAGGCGTCACACCCTCACCTGGCAACTCGTTCCAGATGCGTATACGTAGCACTAATTACCACTGAAAACCGTACGACAGCATGATATACCACAACAACGAAATGTATACCAATCGGGTATGAGATATTCGGACGGCAGCAACTGTCTGTGCCCGCAACTGCAAACAAGGGAGGGACTACATGTGCAGTAATAATGCCCAGTGTACGTACGTTCCACGACAGAAAATCTCCTGGAAATTGAAGCAGACATGTATAAATCTTCAGCAGTATTTAAAGTGCTTCCACAACACAGACCTAACAAGAAGCATCACAGAGTTATGATTGGATAAAGTCGTACGCATATTATACCCTGCTTGAATCCAAACTAACTCTTCTTCAACAGTCAGTTGTGGCAAAAAATCTACAGCGAAAAGCTAAACTCTACCCTCAGGGTAATATTATATCATTTGAGGCAGTGCTTGGAGATTTGTCGATTAGGCAAACTACGCCAGTATCAACCGGTTAGCCATGGATGATGTCATGTTTATGAAGGAAAAAAGGGAGTGATAAAAATAAATTCGCCGTCATAGTGATCTTAGCTATAACTGAAAGCTTTACCTGACTGTATAGCGTATATAAAATTATTAGTTGCTATAGTAAGGTACGCCGTTTGCCCATCATTACGCATTTTGTAATGGATGGTCACACAAGAGCATTGTGTTACTTATGGTTAAAGACTATTCCAAAAAGCTAGACCAGACCCGAGTCTTTGTAAAAAAAGATCTAGAACACCTAATCGAGATGTGCCCATATCGAGAGTAATATGTAAGCTGGTTCGCTAGTAGTAAAAAAGCTGGTTTAACACGCGGATAAACAAAGGAAATTGGGGACGCTGTGCGGCAAACAACCATGTAGTTTTGAGCAATATGTGCCTTTTCTGAGTTATTTTGCTCATCCTATCAATGAAGCTGACAATTATCGCGGTTCTTCCCGTCGCTCACAATATGAAACGCATCGCTAGTTTGGCTCATATGATTCGTCCATTTACTACCATTGGTGAATTAAAGAACTGCACTCAATTGGGTTTTTTTCCATGTTGACATGGAGCTTCTCGTCTTTCCAAATTGTTGATGGACGGTGAAAAACTTTTAAGCACATATGTAGCAAATTAAGTTAGTATGGTTGACAGTGCGCAAGGGATCGCTCGTTGGTCAAAGTGTTAGTACCATCAAATTTTATCGCTCTCCATCACTTTACTCAAGACTTCTTAGTCATCATGATAAACCCGATGAAATGGATACATCTTGAAGTGCGCTCAACGGGCAAATTAAACTGGGCTCCAATTAAAAGAAGAAAATAGTAAGACGCCATAAAGATCTTCTCTAGGTACCACATCAACAAATCCGATTCCGCCGCCAAAGTTCCTATGTCAAAGCCCCAATTGTATCAGGTACAAAAATACCCGGGTGGAAGCGGTAAGGACTAAAAAAGATTTGGTTTACGATTTTTCTTGCTGAGCGCAAAAATAAGTATTCTGAACTGATTTGTTTGCTTATTACCCCTTCCGGATTATTGCTTTACATAACACAACTGTGCTATTTCTCATGAGCTTAATCCGCCTTCCATCAACCTTACTTTAGTGCTGATTTGACAAACACATGTCTTGCGCAGCTTACATTGCCTTATTTCCGGAACTGTACAACCCGACCCTTCACCTGCTTATTATTGTTGTATGACTGAGTTGGAACAGGAAACGGTTCCGTGGTACTAGAAGAAAACCCTATGTTCATACATATAACATACTGTGCATCGTCATTAACAAGATATAAGTGTAGATGTTGATCCATATTTCTCAATATTATGAAAGATCAGACAATGAGAAAATCAACATGATCAGTACATTAGCGTGTGAGATAAACACATAGCCTTTTGCAGACAGGAAAAAAAGTGACCAAAGAAAATTATGCCATAGAAACTGGATTGATGAAGAACTGCATGTACTACCAGCCAGTATTTATGTTTTGTGGCACTAAGGCGCATACGCAGCATGCAAAAGGTGATATCATAATGCATTGAGCTATGCAGCGCGGTCCGGACGGGCGTGGATACCGTACAGGTCCGTTTGTATAGTCCCCTTTTATACGGGGTCTTTGCGAAGATGCCCCAATTAAGAATAAAAAGTACCCTCGTGATGGAGAATGATGTTGTACATATGTGAGAAGCGGCTTCCCCAAACAGATTATCGATTTCGCTTTGTTTGGTAAATCATTCATTGCTTACCATATCATCGGGAGAATATACGGAAGCTGGATTTTTGAATTAACCGATGATTATGTTCATCGAATCTGCGAATGGAGCATCGATAGTCCAATTGCAAAGGTGGCGCTACAGGAAATTCAATCAAGAACCCTTAGCGGAAGGAAGTGGTAGTATGATCTTAGTATATGTACTTCGACAGGCTAGAAGTGACAATTTATATACGCAGCTAGTTACAAGAACGAGAGTTCTTTTTTGACACTGTTTAGATCCGGGAATGTTTCATAATGTGTTGTGTCAACACCACTGAGTCGGTTCGCTCAAGTGTTTTGAGATTATGAGAAGCCACAAATAACTTCATGCTAAAGTGCTTCGTTCCAGACTAAAACCTTTTCCTATTTGCCTTTTTTGTTACTCGTGGGTAGAGTGCATCAATGTTGCATGCGTAATTGCTTTACTTGGCACCCTAGGTGTAGCTGCTTGTAAAGATTTCTTCACTTGAAAAAAAAGACGTACTTTTTTTATAGTTGAGCACTGTGCGTTACGTTACGTTATCATGATTTGCAAAGGCTATATAAAACTCAGGTGATTCATGAGACTATAAGCTTGGAACAACACCGAAAAATGTAATACCGAATACCAGGAATATAGTAGATGGAGTGCACCGCCGTGTAAACGTCGTACGCCATTCTGCTGTAGACAGAATTCTGGCTTTTCGGGTTTCTGATTAGAATAATGGAGCCCTATTGATGCATGGACCAGCAAAGCCCATATGTCACAAGATTTGGGATTTATCACCCCCAAAAAAAAACTTTCCTATTTACACAAATCGCAGAATCTATAAAAAATGCGTGTGTTCGTATTATCAACATTGCATTCCTGCGTGATATTACGAGGAAGAGAGAGCTGCTTCTCAGTGCTACATAATCTACCTTTATTTTCTTGATTCAGGTTTACGGTCCCAGACTAAATCCTTGTGCTTATCATGATTGGTGTTGCAAAGTGAAACTCTAGGTTCAATGCTATTTGTATGAAGAAGCGTGCTTTTTTGTGTCACGATGTGCCTGGACAGAAAAAGCATCAAGTTCGAATGTAATGGACTGAAAGAAATAAGGAAAAAAAATAGACGGCAACTTTATTTTCAGGCGATTCAGATATCCCGATCTCCCACAGCACAACAAGGCACGCCGCATGCAAGAGTGTCTCTTTCTCCAAGACGCGGGGCGGGCCACGATGATGATGGGATTTGGCACTCCCGTAAACTTTAAACTAGGGTGACCCACGCCCTATGCTCAGACGAGGTTTTTTTTCTCCCTCTCGTTCTTCCGGGTCGATCCGCGAGAGGGCCCACTAATATATTATTATTATTTTTTAAAAAAAAGATATATATATACACATGGAAAAGCCACCTCTGATTGATATATATGGAATAGAAACTAACCTCTTCCAATTCGACAACTGGCTACGGACGGGCACAGCCTCAATTTGCCGGGAAGATCCCAAGCGGGATTCCAAACGGGCGATGCCAGGCTATATCGCCTCACATAACGAAGGTTGCCAAGGGAACGGTGGCTCGGCAACAGGTGGGAAACGGGCAGCGAGCGGCGACTACGTGTGCAGGTGGAACGAGCGTATGTTGCAATGGGTAAACGAGGGGGAGACAAGGTTATCGGTTGTTGTTAGCATATGATGAAATGAAGAAAGGAAGGAAAACACGATTCTGTGGCAGCGGACAGCACGAAAATTGGTAGGAGTTTTTCGATATGACTGGCTTACAAAGACCAGTTGATCCCTTATTCCAGCAAAACGGCATTTTTTCCTGTTTTGCACCCTCACGCGTATTTACGTAATTAGGGATCTCTGCACATTAAAATTGCAGGCTGAAAATAAGAAAGGAATCTCGTCACGACCAAGGTGATTTAAAGTGGTGACGTAAGCCCGGCAAGGAAAATTTTTTTCCTCGTTGCTAAGATGTTTTTATAGTACGTATATACAGCGGCACTCAACAAAAAAGAATTCACAGCCCAGCATTTCCTCGTATCAAGAAGTGAAAAGGAAAAAAAGGGAAAAAAGCAAACTAAAAGCTTTACAGTGCTATTGTGGTCAGTTTTTATTTTCCTTTTGTCTGCGTGCTCATCTGCCATCAGCAAGGGTTTTGCATTCACACGAGCACATCACCATCTAGATGGTCTCCCGATTCCGAGTGAAAAAACTTTCACCCAAACACCCTCTCCCTATTTACAAGGAATCCCAGCTCCCAGACATAGCTGATGCGGCCAACATACAGCGGTCGGTTCCCCAGATAGAGACTGGTGTTGAGAAGGAGGAGGAGGAAGAGGTAGGCATATCGTAGCGATAGGTGTATACTTTGGCCCAGTCTTGTTTGCTACTATTGGGGGGGGGCGAGTGGGACTGGGGGCGTGGGTGAGTGAGAGGGGGGGTTGGAATTTTATAATACTGGGCCCACTGTATATCCGACAATTCTTTTATCCTGACACACTTCTCTCTCCCAACAGCATGATCTGCAGGCCGCCATCTCGGCTGCTCATGCGGCAGTCACCACCGGCGCCAAGGTCGAGAGCTACATCCCGACTCCCGATGCATCTCATACCATCTCAAGCAAGGAATACCACAAGACATACAAGAGACACTACAAAGAGCCGTCGACCTTAATACGGTACTCCTCAACCGTCGAGGATGCCATCGGCTGTCCATATGTGATGGACGAGGACGACGAGGCTTTTCTGAAACAGTACAATGCTGCGGCTCCAGAACATTTGTCCGAAGACGAATTTGAAAAGATCATGTGGCAGTACGAATCTACCACTGACCAACACTGGCCTCACCTTGACTTGGTAATACCTTGTGCGAATAAAAATACCCGCAAAAATTTAACCATCTGACTTTAGGATCCATCGCAAATCCCTTCGCTTGGTGCCTTGCAGCACTATCTGCCGGAGAAATTCAAAGCGAATGAGTCGGTCTACCAGCACTGGAAAGATCGTCGCCAAAAGAGCAAAGGCAAAGATATCATACCGCAGCTCCGTTCTGAGGACACCCTTAAAGGTGATATCGACCCCTATGTTTGTTTCCGCCGGCGAGAAACCAAGCCCATCCGCAAAACCCGTCGAACAGACCAGCAGTCGCTCGAACGACTGCGGAAGCTGCGTTCAGAGATGGAGATGTCCAGAAACCTGCTGGAGATGGTGCTGCGACGAGAAAAGATCCGCAAAGAAGGCTTGGTGCTGGAACATACCGTGTTCGATAAAAAGTGCAAGCTGCGAGAATACCAGCGTCAACTCGGCATCAAGGAAGACGAAGATCTGCTGCCGCTGCTGTCCAAAAAGAAACGCAAGACGTCGATGGAGGGTGGCTCGTCTGGGTATGTTTATAGGAACAAGATGCGAATTAATCCTCAAAATTGCTCACACTCACTTTTATAATTCGACGTCATCTCCCAGTGCCACGATTAAAATCCCACTCAACAAACTCAAGCGGGACGACGGACGCCATGAGAAGTCACCCATGCAGATGGCGATCGACGCAGAGCTTGCGCGGAAGAGAGAGCAGGATGCTCCCTACGAAGATGTTACAGAGGTAAGAAAATAATCGTGTGCTTACTTCCCGTTGCCTTTTTTCTTTTTTTTTTTACTGATGATTTTTTTGTCGTCGCTTAACAACAGTGTCCCTACCAACCATTCCCGCTCGCCTTGCCCAAGCAGTTCTACCAGTCACTGTCACAGCACAAGCAGCCTCATCAACCACGCTTTCGAAAGCGCGTCGGGCGAGGCGGTCGTGTCACTATCGATCGCATCGGTTTCCGTCGAGAATGCCTTAGCGGGAAGACCGCCACTCCATTCCAGCAAAAGGCCTACGAACGGTATCGATTCGACTCTGAATCCAGTGACGAGGATGAGCCTTTTGAAGTGGATGAGATGGATGATCGGTATGAACCAGGCAGTTGAAGAAACCCAGGAACGATTCTAACTTCCTTATCCATCAGGTACCTACAGCATCGCACACAACTGCTGTCCGAAGTCGAACTCCGCAACTTGGTTACCATTCCTTTCGTCACACCACAAAACGTTATGCAGCAGCAGCAGCAAGCCAGAGCGAACGGTCAACATAATCGTTCAGGAAGCTTGAATGGCCCACTGAACGTACCAACCAACAAGAACTTGACTTCTCTGCCGATAAAACGTCAAAACAGTCGAACAAAAATGACACCACAACAGGCGGCCGTTGCAATGGCTAACGGTATGATTGCAGCCAACATGGCAGCCGTTGTCAATGGCAATCAGAACAAGGCAGCAATGCAGATGGCCATGGCTGCGGCTCACCAAGGGAACGGAGCACCCATGAAACAGACCGCATCGTCTTCACCTCACCCGTCATAAAAAGGTGTGTTCTGACCACACTTTTTTATACTGTTCGGCCCAGCTTTTGCAGTGATGCTGCAGTTCACGTACGCTTCATCCAGACAATCGCCACGCACACATTTTCACCCCTCTCCACGCCTCTTTTTAACCATCTTCTGCACCCTTTTCTTCCCTTGTACATTTTGGATAAACCGTTTGTATCATATATAGCTCCCCAACACACCTCCCCAACCTCCGCACATGTATACTGATTTTTTGATTCTTCGTTCATCTTACATACGATACTCGATATTAATACACTTGTTGCAAGAAGCCTCCTTCCCACTAGGACGCTTTATTTGCTTCAAATTTCTTAAAACGTAAACTAACTAACTAATGAAATTGAAGTGTACGTGCATCTGGTGCAAGAGCCATGTCAGAGCCTGTTTTGCCGCTCACATTGAGCCTCAGGGCCATGTTCTTCTTTTGCTGGTTTCTGACTTTAAGTGTCACTTGTCGGCCGGTTTGGCTGACCGTGCCACCCTGAACGGCTGTGATTGTAGTGTTGGGCTGAACAGTCATCTCGACAACAACCGTGGATCCAAATGGACGTGTATCCAGACGCTGTGCATTGATACCTAGATCAAAAGTGTCGTGCTTTACATTGCCAACATAGACTTGTGCAGCCACTTGAGAACTCTCAAGCGACGATGGAACGGGATTTGAGCATGTGTCCTTTTCAGCGACCACATAACCACAGTAAGCCGAAGTGGAGGACGAGTCGGCGTTAAGAAGGCATCCAGTACCCACTGGGCAAGCCATAGTGGTCCATTTGCCGCCGTTGCACAAAGCAAAGTTATTGTTGATGCATGTGCCACTTTGTCCAGTGCACGATGAATCGGATTCGGTAGCCACAGTAGCTGGACAAGCGGGTGAATCACTCTTGGAAGAGACACTACCGCCCTTTGTACTCGCAGACGAGGTTCCCGACGTTTTAACGTCCTGGCTGACAGCTGTGGCAAAGTTTGGAGACGCTTGTGTATTGCTGTACGCTTGCGATGCATCCCAGACGGTCACACCACCAAAGTTTGAGTACTGGGCAACCTTTTCAATAACGGATGCCAGTTCTTGTGGGGATTGATACCCACTGCCGGCGGCAGTAGGTGATCCAGGAACACCGAGATACACTTTGACATTCTTGTTTGGAGAAGTTTGTGTAGCCCAATTATTCCAGGTATCAAAGTTGAAAGTGCCACTTGGTGAACAATAGTTGTTGTAGAACTGGACGTTGACGGCATCGAAACCGGTTGCGCTGATGATTGATCCCAGAATGGCATCAGGGAATGGGCACTACAAATACTATATAAATAACCTATTTTTTCGACTTTTACATCATCGTACCTGAGGTGCTGCCGTAATATAGTATTGCTTCGACGAATCAGACAGGAAAAGATCGCGTAGCGTATTGACAAGTGTCTATAATTGTATAAGTTTTTACCATCTTAATTTTTAACGAGGTAACCAGTTACGAACCACATAGCCGGTGGACCCACCACCTTCGATATCAAGGTCAAATCCGTCAAGCACAGCGTCATCAAATGGACGGGTACTGCTGGATCCACCACCGAACAAATTCCACAATGTGTGAGCAAATGTCACGGCTTGATCATCGCTTTGGAAACCATAGGAACCACTGGCACCACCCAGCGACAACAAGATCTTCTTGCCTTTGCTTTGACATGACTTGATATCTATTTGCAAATTTTATTAGTGGAACTTCAATTACAATTCGTTAAATCGTTTCTATATACCTTGAGCAACTTGAGGGCAGTGCAATAGCTGAGTTCCTGGGAAAAATGAATCCTTACATGCATTCGCAAGATTCAAATTGGGTAAACTACCCACGTTAAATTCATTAATGAACGCCATGATAAACGCATCTGTAGAGCCATCGTCACAGTAGCTAGAGAGCGCCATCTGTTGTCCGCTGCCAGCTGCACCTGCAGAATTCTAAGACCATCCATGCATCAAAAATGGTGTGTCTTTTCTCCTTATTATACGTGCATCGTTATTACCTGTCCCCAGTATTGAACCAATCCTGGGCTCTGCAAAAAGGCGGCCTTGGTTACACCGTGATAAAACGTCACAATGAAGAGTACGATCGATGTAATGGTAATCATCTGCTTATCTACTGGCAATTGAAGATAAAACATTTTTTCGTTCCAATTTATATCTTTGACGCTATTGACATGACGACATGGAGAGATAACAGCAGAAAATCACAGGCATCACATGTATCATTCGCTTTCTTGTTGTTCGATATAAACTGTTTGTGTACTTTGTCAATTTCAATGTTTATAAAACATGAGATCAACGGTGGAACGTTATATCTGGTGACAGAAAAACAGACCATTGTGGGCATATTAGGTAATCTTTCATTTACTTGCGTCTGTGCAGATATCCATTTTACCTCTTTTTGGTTGATAATGTAGGTCCGTACGAGCAACAGCAATGAATTATATACCTTTTTTTTGCCCAAGTTTTCTGTCAACTTTTTTCATTACTGTTCAAACATGTAGTGCCGATAGTTCAACTTTTGTCGGTCTTTTCTTTGTTTATATCATCTGTCTTGCTACGTGTATTCATGTGAAAATATGCACCCTGTTGCTGACCCTGGCCGAAAGATAAGAGGAGAGAGGCAGGGAATCAGTAGTCTAGAGTAGTGATTTCATAAAGTCATTTATGGTATCACTTAAAGATAACAATCAAATGGCAACGTGTCTAATTTCAGCCCATGAAGCAGTGTATTACTCGTTGAACTTCATTAGTTTGAATTATATAATCAGGGTTCAGCACTATCATTTGTAATAAAAATCGATGATGACCATCAACTGAGAGTCGAAAGGGTTCAATCGCGTGATGTTATTGGAAAAATGAGGTTGATAGTCATGCCTAAACGATAGGCATTCAAATTAACGGCTTTTGCACGTGCAAGAAAAAAACTAGTACTACTTTGATCCGACAATTTCTTTTCTGTAGATCAGAAGGCAATGTCATATTCTGATCATTAACAAACAACCGTGATAGTAGTGTGATATGTGTAATGAGACCATTCCTTTTGAATGGAACTTCTCACGCATGAGTTAAGGTTCCCATTCTCTTCTTAATAATCCCCCAACTCGTTGCTTTTTCTCGCGGCCTTAAACTACACATTGAGTAAAAAAAAATCGGAGAATTCATGCAGTTGATCAGCATTGGAATGGGGATACGCTTTGTGAAATAAATAAAGCCAGAACAACGCCACAATTTGTGTTTTTCTTTATCATTCTTTTGTTTCTTCCCAAAATATACAATTGATTCCCCTGCCCTTATACTATCGTTATATACATCAGTATCATCCATACATATACGAGAAGCGTCCATCGTTGCTAGGTTCCTATGTCGGCTCGGATGCTATTGCTCGCTCAATGAAATGAACGAACAACGATATGCCTACGCGTAAGCGTCTTTCCGATTTACTTTTTTCGCCACAGTTATTGGATATCTTTCTTATGTAATTTCATATTTCTTCTTTTAATTCACCCGCGCCCACTTTTATCAAAACAGCAGATATCATTATGACTATCTCTCGTCGAGCTGCATTATGCTCCCTGGTCTAGTAGCCAGCTTCCTTTTTAGCCGAACGTACCGCCACGGTTAGCCCGATTATGTTACTTTTTATTTCAAAAGCACGTACTGTATACCGTTTATGTATATGATTTCTATACTTCCACCTTTTTTGTCTCTCCCCACTCTTGCCACATAATCATTGATATTGATGCTTATTGCTTTTCTCCTCTTTGCCAATAATTTATTGTCTATTAAAGTCTATCACCGTGTACGTATCAGAGTACCTTTTTTTACTTGTCTATTCTCCATTATAATTTCTTCTAGAAATTGATGAAGAATAAATTACGATTACAACTAAACCGTTGATCAGATATTTCAATATATTGACATGGTGCAGATACTTGCTGTACATCTGTGCATTAGTGATGCACACGCTTACAATCGATAGAATATGAATGGGCTTTTTTGGTATGCAAAGCAACTATATGCTTTAAACCATATGGAAAATGGAAAAACTGACAATACAATACAATTAGTAGATGCAGTGTCCCATATCTCAGCATGCATGCACATCTTTAATAATAGGAAGAGCACCCAGGATGGCCATGCTTTTATATGCATAGCTGGAGAGCATAACCTTTTTACATGAACACGGGAATGTTTTATCTCTCCTTGAAAAAAAGACGAGTTATGGATCTATTCTTGGTGATGCGTAGCAATCAATTGTATTCATAGGCAGTTACGTAGGGTAAGTAACTGGGAGATATACTATTATTTAGATCCTGCTTTTCTTTACATATACGACTTGTGTGCATGATGCTTGTGCGTATGGTTGTTAATAGCTTATGCGTCAGTGCATATATGTCATTTATGAGATCAACGCAGCGATCGATCACATCAAGTTGGTTATCCTACAAGCAACTGTAGGCGCGTATTGTAAAAAATGGAGCCTAATACCGTATATAGATGAAGAAAACGCAAACGAGGGACATGGAACGAATTCAAGTATGCGAATCAGTAACATCAGCGACCTTTTATGATAAGCAGTTTTCATTTTATAAACTCTTTTTTTTATCTAACTCACAATCACCATACACTCCCGGAGGATTATTGTGCTGGTGCATGTAAGTTGCACAAGGATGAGCAATACGAGTTCTTTTCATTCCTAATACAAGTAGGATTAGATAGAGTCTAAGTTACTCTTGATGATCCATGATGAATATTTAGCATATACACTGTCACCATCAGAAACTCAACGCGACACTACGCGATTTATTCATCCATTGGGAAATGCATGACGTGACTTGCAAGGAAGATACCCGCTGGTACCTTTTCGCCTCCTTGCCTGAAAGAACAGTTTCTTTGTCTGTGCAGCAACAATGCCACGCGAAATCATTACTCTGCAAGCGGGCCAATGTGGCAATCAAAGTACATTACGCCGTTACATTCAAAAAGAATTGTCATTTCCTTACACCAAATGTTTTTTACTTTTAGTTGGCAGCGAATTCTGGAAGCAGATCTGTACGGAGCACGGTATTAGCAGCGACGGTACCTTAGAAGACTTTGCAACCGAAGGAGGTGATAGAAAGGATGTGTTTTTCTATCAGGTAACACATGAACGCACCCTAATTGACGAAGCATGTACTCATGCAAAAAAACAGGCTGATGACGAACATTATATTCCGCGTGCTATTCTGTTGGATCTTGAACCTCGAGTAAGTTGCTTATCTTTGCTGTGAAAGCGTCAGCAAAAAAGCTAAATGAGCGCGCAGGTCATTAATAATATTCGAGATTCACCGTATGCAAACTTGTACAATCCCGAAAACATATTGGTATCGAACGACGGTGGAGGTGCAGGCAACATCTGGGCCTACGGCTACGCACAAGGCGAAAAAGTCTATGAGGATATCATTGATATGGTGGATCGAGAAGCTGATGGAAGCGATTCTTTGGAGGTTGGACTCGCAAAAGGAGATACGGGAAAGAAAGCTAAAGCAGAATGTTTTAGGGTTTCATGCTCTTACATTCCATTGCAGGAGGAACTGGCAGTGGTTTGGGCTCCTTTTTGCTTGAACGACTGAACGATCGCTACCCCAAGAAATTGATCCAAACATACTCTGTGTTTCCGAATTCAGAGGAAGTGTCAGATATTGTCGTTCAGCCATACAATAGTATGTTGACACTGAAGCGCCTCACGACCAACGCCGACAGTGTGGTATGTTGCTATGATGCAGTGCTTTTTTTAATTTCATGGGAGTAACTAGGCATTTGTTTAGGTTGTCCTGGACAACGCTGCGCTGGCGCGCATTGCAACGGACCGATTACACACGGCAACACCCAACTTTGAGCAAACCAATCAACTAGTATCAACGGTCATGTCAGCGAGCACTACCACTTTGCGTTACCCAGGATACATGAATAATGATCTTGTTGGAATCGTATCATCTCTTATACCGACACCTCGGTGCCATTTCCTGACAACAGCATACACACCCTTCTCCAGCGAGCAAGTAGAAAAGGTGAGGAGTCAGCAATTATCATTCATATCGTCAGGTTTTTATTGACTAAATGGACTAGGCCAAGATCATCCGAAAGACTACCGTATTAGATGTGATGCGACGGTTATTACAGCCAAAAAACCGTATGGTTTCTACGATCCCATCCAAGCGAAGTTGCTACATTTCGGTCTTGGATATTATTCAGGGTGAAGTTGACCCTACAGATGTGGGTAACGGAGCTCGATCATTACGACTCCCTATTAATTCGTCTTTTTCCTCGCATGTAAAGGTTCACAAGTCGCTGTTACGCATTCGAGAACGGAGATTAGCGCAGTTCATCCCATGGGGTCCAGCAAGTATCCAAGTCGCCTTATCGAAGAAGTCGCCATACGTTCAAACCTCACATCGTGTTAGTGGCCTTATGCTTGCCAATCATACCAGTATAGCATCGGTAAGTTCGTGCTCCTACATAATTTTCTACAAGATACACTGATGTGTGATATAGCTCTTTAAGCGCACGTGTGATCAATATGATCGATTCCGGAAACGAAATGCTTTCTTGGAACAGTATAGGAAGCACCCAATGTTCGCAGAGGGTCTAGAGGAATTCGACGATTCGCGACACGTAGTTCAGGACTTGATTGAAGAGTACGAGGCGTGTGAGACACCAGATTATATGAATTATGTAAGTTTGGCTATTATCCAAAGCTTGGTCCTAGCTAATGCTTTGTACTTAGGGTCTGAAGGACAAGGATAAGATGGAAGAGTAGCGTAGCCCGTGGCTTAACTGTCCATTATTAGTCTGTATATATTAGTTTTAAAATCGACAAGAATTGCCTCTCGTCAATGAATAGTTCTTGTATCAGTTCATTGCTAGCTCGTGTTCGCTCGGACAACAGAGGCCTGCTGACCCCTTTCATTGCATAGTCAGCCACTGCCATCTCCAAACCACCCATAAACTTTAAGCCAAAAAAAAGGACAGGGACTGAATGGATAACATGATATGATTCTCACGCCAAAATGCCAGAATAAAACTACAAGAAGGAAGATAAAAAAAAAGAAAGATATGAATTATACAACTTTTTCGAGTATGACAGTAGTAAAACGATGATTGGAGAAGAGGAGAAGGCTTGCTAAGATCTAGAAGCGCTCCTTCATGCGGGCTGCGACAGTGCGCAATGAGGCGTATACTTTGCCTGGCGGGCTACCAAGAATAAGATTACAGACCGCATCTCGGGCAATCTTGATGTTTTGGAACGAGCCGAGGATATGTATTTTACTATAGTACAACCATGAGTTTCTCTTTATCTGCTTTCAAATAGCACCATCAACTTACGTATCGGCAAGCACAATTCGGGTCTTGCTGGCATTTTCGATAGTGAACTTTGTTTTACCGTCTCGACCAGCAATACGACCAATAGCACGGGCCAAATGATCACCATGAAGAGTCTTGACGTCCTTGACTTCAAACGACTCCAAAAAGATATCGTCCAAACGCAACAATGCCATGGCATCCGACACTTCAAATCCTAACGCAAATGCACGCACGAAATCTGCACCCTTTTGTAACGCACTCGTATCTTCTGTCGACGGGGACGTCTAATCAACCATTAAGTACTTCCATGATCCACCGTTTCCATGATAACTATACTTACTCGGATCTCTACTGTTCGTGATTTGACATTCATCCGGACCTGCAGTTTCATATGCTCGACAAGTGGTGAGTAGATTTCCATCCAGTGTCGTTTTAACGGAGAAAGTCTGTGTTGAGGAATGGGTATTTTGCGAAGTCCTTTGACGACCACCTTTAATCATGGATCAGCAACTTCAAACAACATCAGCTACGACTGATCTTACTTTGGTTTCGGCAGCACTGGCAGGTGCAAAGTTGGGCTTGTTCATGCCGGAAACGTCGTCCATTTCCATGTCTTCAGCGCTTGAAGCCACGATTCTGCTGGGCAATTCTGTGGCGTCTACGATTACATCGTCGTCTTGTTTCTTCATTTGTTTCTGGGTCTTTTTCGACACCAATGAGGGTGCCTTGAATGCATCGATCGTAGACATTTTCTTATGAGTTGAGAAGGTGAAAAAGCAAAACGATTTTTTTTTTGGAAGAAAAAAAAGGGACGGTCACAATGCGACCAAGCGCTGGCTTTTCCGATCCCAACTTGACAAAAAATGCAAGGAAAACTAATAAAACAAGGAGCTGAAGCTGTACTGTTTCTATAACAATCGCGTTGGTTTAAGCAAAACATTAACTATTGCATAATTAGCGCGTCTTCCACTTGCCTACCTTTCTAACTGCACCCGAGGGCTGCATTGCTAAAGAGCGCTTCGCGAAAACTTATCGACATCCCGATCTCGATCGCCATTTAACTGCCAGGCGTGTCATTCAGGAAGCTCGATGCCTGCAAAAGTGTAAAAAAAGTGGCATGGATACGCCAACAGTGTATCTGGTTGACATACAGGCTTCCACTATCTACATGGAAAACGTAGTTGGCGTTACTGTCAAGCACCGGTTACTGGGTAGCCAGGCAACCAACTATGCAGATGTTGATCAAGGTAGCAACGCACTGACTCAAGACAGCAAATAGCACGACAGAGAACTAACATGGTGGTCAGAGGCACTGGCAGAAAAGATCGGCACATCGTTGGCAAAGATGCATACTCAAGACGTAGTGCATGGTGACCTCACCACATCGAACCTGATGTTACGTGATAAGGACGGATCGTTGGTACAGCAAGGAGACTAGTCCAAGTCGTGTAAGCACAATGCTGATTGATTGTATTCTAGGTGGTGATCGATTTTGGACTTAGTTATGTGTCGGCTTTGCCCGAAGACAAGGCTGTGGATTTGTACGTGCTTGAGCGCGCATTTTCAAGCACTCATCCCAATACCGAGAGCTTGGTAAGTAACGGCGAGGGAGTGCGTATACCAGTGCAGCTCATATTAGTGGCAGTTTGAGCACATCTTGGAGCACTACGGCAAGGGATACAAGAAGTCACGAGCGATCCTCGACAAGCTCGACGAAGGTGATTGTTGGTATAGGGAGCGAATGATAACAGAGGGCTCATCGGTGATGCAGTTAGGTTGCGAGGCCGGAAACGCAGCATGGTGGGGTGATCATTGTGTGGCAAATAAAGAGAATGATGATAAAAAAGACATGGGCTGACAAGAGGAGGGGAGGGAGTGTTGCCTGGGAGCATCACAATGGCATGATGGGCCATTGTGCTGGCATAGCGAGATGGGACGTGACTTCCTTCAGTGAGTAAAAAATAAATGGTAAATTTCAGACCATGTTTTTGTTGAAGACGGAGCGACCATGGCCGACGTAGAAAACCGACCCGCAGCAGTAAAAGCCGATACTGAAGACAAACCAGTGGCATCGCCATCAGACTTGGAACCCGCCGCCGCCGCCGCAGACGTCAATGACGCGAATGACAACAAAGAAGAGCCCGTCACTACTGTATTTCACGATCGTATAAATTACAACGTGAAGCATCCGCTGCACAATTCGTGGACGCTGTGGTTCGATAATCCTGGAAAGAAAGCCAATGCGCAATCATGGTCGCAGAACTTGAAGGAAATCGTCACTGTCGAGACAGTTGAAGACTTTTGGGGGTAAGCACTTCGCGTCATTTACTGGCTTAAAAGGAGGGTTTGTCTAATCCCAATGTTGTGCCCGCTCTCAAAGTGTCTATAATAACATTGCCAAAGTCAATCATCTGGAGTCGAACTCCAACTACCATTTCTTCAAAAAGGGCATTCGACCTGAATGGGAAGATCCTGCTAATGCCAATGGTGGTAAGTTTGGCATTCAGTTCCCCAGAAACAGAACTGGTGACCAAATCAATGACTACTGGCTCTACTTGGTAAGATGGGTGAGGGCGAATTGAGTGTGTGTGCGCTGACCGATCTCTGTGTAGCTATTGGCCATGATTGGCGAGCAGTTTGCACATGAGCACGAAGTGTGTGGTGCGGTTATCTCTGTACGAAAGGTGTTCTTCCGAGTAGCCCTTTGGATCCGAAGCTCAGAGAGAAACGAAACCACAGAAAAGATCGGGTAAGCACGACTTAAAATTTTGACAGCGTGATGGGTGTCTGATGGCGTCTTTCCGTTTACAGTGCCCAGATCAAGGAATTCCTCAACGTGGCTCCCAACCTGGCAATCGAGTTCACCCCGCACGGTGAATCAGCTACCAAATCTGCTCAAAAGTTCACCGTGTAAATACATTGTACATCTTTTAAAAGCAACAATAATCGCAACCAAAAGTATGAAATCAGTTTGCTCAGAAATGGATCTTTGTTACTTTGCTTTCTAATTGCTATCCTTGATGTACTCGTTTGTCTTGATCATGTGCAATTAGCTTCCCCCTCATGCTAATACAACCTTTCCACTTGGATACGCCTCGCACTTTGCAATCTGTGGACCATGTGTTGTGCCGATCTGATTGATTTCCCAAAAAGTAATGGGCTACGTACTACACCGCTCATAAATGGGAAAAGAGCACAGAGCGGATCCCATATACCGCTGCTAATAGGCATCAGCCTGCGAGACGGGCATTAATTTATATGTCGAGTGTACTAGAACCGCTCGACCTGCTACCAAAAGGCAAGAATAGCCAGCTATACACATATCGTCGAGAACGTACAAACGACGCAGCATTTCCTCATGATGGTCTTCCCGTAATGTGATGTGCGCTGTGTAGGTAGATTGAGATATGGTGCCTCGGGACATAGTCAGTGAATGTTGTTCACTAAATGTTGTCCGTTACCTTAATAGTTGTTGCCATGACATTATAACGCATTGATCCAAGATCTATATTTTGTATGTAGTATTCAACAACTATAGAGCGAACAAGGCTATCTGCGCTCCAGCTTGTGGCAAGTGAATATAAATGAAGATGCTCGCACTTATTAACCGAACCAGCCAAACTTGGGTATCTACATCATGCTTGCTGGATGATAGCAGTCGCCCGCCTTTACCTACACAATAAAAAGCTCAGAAAAGTAAAGCGTTGATTCGCAGTCCTTGATCCAATAAAAGTTGATGAACAAAGACATAGGTACGTAGCTTGCTGCAAACGCCGATGCGTTCGCCCCATTGTGAAGCTTCCTGCTCTTTAGTTAGCAAAGCATGAAGTGAAAAGGTCAGAAGAAAACGACTATGATGTCTGTGTTATTGACTTAAATGACTACTGCTACTGCAGGTACGCTCATATATCATCACAAGCCGTTGCTGATACATTGGTGAATACAATAGGTGTAATACGAAGCATGTAAGGCTCTGTTCGTATGTATCGTGTATATCAACACTTGTCTTCGCATTTTTAACTAAAAGCTTCATCGGACGTATTCATGATTAACGACCACGGGAATAGTAGAACCCAATCAGCGAATAAAGTATCTGTGTTCTCGTATGCATACGACTTACTCATGAAGAGTCCCATATTATTAAGGTTGGTACAGTAAGTCTCTATACCAAGATCGTCCCTGAACTACGATGATGTTCCCAGGCGAAAGTAGCACAGAAATAAGGTACAGAGAGTTGGATGAACGCGGAACAACGGAGCGGGAAAAGCATCAAAGAATCTGCTTTTGTCGAGCTATTAGGAAATCAGCCACAAAGAGGGCTATCCGCGTAACGTCTCCAGCACATTTTATACATTTGTTTCCAAGACGATGATTCCCTGGGCATGTTTGCAAGCGACTGTGTCAACCTGTTGTGTGGGAAGACATCGCTTTTGTCACATGTCACTGTTATTCCTAGTGAAAGTTCACGGACAATTACCATCTTTGAATGAAATCTGACATATGCCTCCTCATGCATCAACAGACCGTATACATCACTGTGGGTAGAAAGAAAGAAAAGTTCCAAAAATATGAATCCTTCCATAGGTACATCTTGGTGGTAAAAAGCTGGGAAAAAATGGTACTCTTTGTTACCCTTCGTGTTTAAAAATCACAAAATTCTTGGGTAGAAAAAGAACTTAGATCATATGGTTGTTGATCCATAAAAATAGGTAACGCGAGAATAAGGTTTGCTGAGTGAACTGCAGGGTCATGTGGATGAATCGATGATGGTAACTTAATTATTTCTCGTCGCGTCATTTTCAAAGTGCAAAAGAAAGTTCAGTAAAAACGGCTTTGCAAAGACGATGATCACACATAGTTGTGTCACCGGGAAAAAAACTCAAACCTTGTTTAATATGTATATAGATAGTAAAGATTAAAGTAGCAAAAAGAAAATAAACTGGATGGAATATATGAAACACTGTAAAAAAAAAGGTTACTCTGGAGAAGCCAATGTTCTCTCTTGTGGTGCCTGGACTACAACCAAACTTGATTGAGCATTGGAAGAAAGCAATCCAAATGATAATGGACCCAGTACTGTCTTGAATTCCTTGCTGTAGTGACCAGCTCCGGGAGATTCTGCTGAAGGCGTCACTGGCCATGGAGACACGGGCGAGATTTTCGGCCATACTGATCCATCGACAAGGTTCTGTCGTCCAAGAACGACAAGGTCTTGTCTAGTCATGCTGTTGTTCCTAAAGTGTGTGTTGACGGTAGTGATGATATCATACAGGTGGAATCCTCGGGCATCGACGGTTACACATTCCATATTTGAGCCTTCGTCTTTTTGAAGTGTAAACAGCGCTGTGAAGAATGTATCATCGTCGTCTTGCACCAGATCATACTTGGAAAACAACGTCTCTTGCATGAAACGGACAGACGCATAGCGATGAACATCTTCTTGTTTTGGCGTGTCGTCATCGTCTTTCTTCTCTTTAATTTTGGTAAAGCGAAGAACCACGGCGCGAGCTTGTTGGTACAGCTGCAGTCGTAAAGCAAACATAAGAGCCACACGGTCATCCCTTCCGCCAATGAAAGGCACAATGATCTTGGTGCGAGAAGTCATGTCATCCTGGGCAAGTCCAAGACCACGGTCGATGAAAAGACCAACGGCAGTTTTTGTGATTCCAAAGGCAGCTGTGGCAAAATCCACATCGGGTATGGGGTACTGTTGTGATGATGCTGTGCCGGTGGTCATGTACTGGTCGATCGGATTCACTTCTTCAGTGGCTGTGGGTATAGGACGGTTGCTAGTCCAAGGCAAGAGAATCAAATCAGCATCGACTTGTTCACTGTGATCTGAGATTGTCTTGATGAATTCGCTGGGGGCACGGAATTCGAGTCGTGTGCGCAAAGCATCAATGCCTAAGATACTGGCGAATGTGCGAATCACGTTTAGAACGGGATCGTATCTTTGTGTTTCACGCTGATCACGAATCTTCATAACATCAGAAGCACGCTCTGTCAGCTCGATAAGGCGAAGTGTATGAAGTTCGATGGTATGGGTTGTTTGTCGCGTATCATCGCTAGATGAGGACAAGTGCGCTGATGCATGTTTCGGCTGCTTCAGATGCTTAATCAACGCCATCATTGATGGAACAGTCTCCAGACGATTAAGCATGGTGACTAACGCAAATCGATCGGTAGCGCCAGTGTTGCCGAACGCCATAGACGATTCCTTATTTGGTACCGTGCTAACATGCATGCTTCCAGCAGCGCCACGCACTTGTTCTGCTCGCAACTTTTGGTACCATTCTGGGTACAGCTTGATAACAACGGGGGTGGTCATGAAGGTGGTGACGAGTGCCATGACAACCATAATCACAAAAACTACAACAAGGTTATGGAAAGTGTTACCATCGTTTTTTCCTTTTATGTATCAATATAACCTTAATTTTATTACCTTGGTCGTTCAGAACGCCTGCATCGTGACCGATATTGAGGACAATCAGTTCCACCAGACTGGAATGGCTTTTGTTAGTATAGTGGTTATTAGGTGCAGCATATTACAGCTTACCCTTTGCAGTTCATCAAGAAGCCAACCGTGAAAGATTCTCTCCAAGTCATGCCGCAAAACTTGGAAGCAGCTGTACAGCCTGTGATTTTACCGAAGCATGCCACAAAGATAACGAGAAAAACATAACCCCAAACGGGACCCGTGTTCAGAAGGCCGATTTGCGTCTTCAGCCCCGAGAGGGTAAAATACTGCCAAATCACGAAAAAGTATTAGGTTATGTAAACAAATCAAGCTCAAGGTTTTGTGTCACGTACCAGAGGGAGTAAGAGAATGTTGACGAAATCTTCAATTTTCTCAGCAATCTTGGTCGCTAGGTCTCCCTCGTGGGGAATAATTGTGCCAGCTAAGAACCCTCCGAAAATAGGATGCACTCCAATAATATCCGTGACGAATGCAGAGGCCAGAGTGATGACAATCGTGACAGTCATGAGAAGCGGCGTTGGTCCGTGCTCAAAGGAGCCTGTCTTGACGCATAGATAGCGATAGCATGGTCGAACGAGAAAGATCAGAAACAATCCAAATGCTACAGTGGTCAAAAACACGTAGAGTGCTTGCAGTCCACTGGTGGAGTTGAGCAATGCCACTACCAGAGCAAGTAAAACCCTATAATCATGCAGCCCCCACTTTTTGTCAACACGATGCAGTTATTGCAAACAGAAAACCTGTTTATTGTTGCGTCCACTTACCATGCGGTACAATCATTCAGCAAACCACTGGCCATGGTGATCGCGCCTACTCTAGTCCGCAAAAGCTTAAGTTCGGCAAGGATACGAGCCAATACAGGGAAAGCCTAAAAATTAAGGTTGCATTGAGCCAACGATCAAATCAAAATCCAATTAGAAAACCTTACTGTGATCGCCAATGCTACGCCGAGGAACAGCATGAAACTTGAGAATGGTACATCGGGGTCATCCTGTAGCTTGTAAAGGCCCACGCTGACTGCAACACCAAGACCAAACGGTAATGCCATGCCAGCTAGTGAAATTGACAGACTCTCACGCCAATCGCGTTTGATCACAGCCAAATCCACTTCAAGCCCGACTTGAAACAAGAAAAATATCAAGCCCAATGTGGCCGCCAGATTAAGAAACGGCAACGATTCCGTCGGGAAGATTGTGTCACTGAAGTTTGGAATCCGGCCCAACACGGACGGACCTAGAATAATGCCCGCAATAACTTTTTTTTCCCTAGTTTAGCAGGCGTTTTATCGACAAGGAATGTGGATAACTCACCTTCGGCAATGACTCTTGGTTGACGTAGGTATCCAAGCGGTATAGCAAGCAGTCGACAGAACAGAAGAATAATGATAACCTAAATTTAAGCCAAGAACGCGTTGAGCTTCTAACAGTTTGGCAAGTATACTTCATCCACGGCACACGCACCTGAATGATAAACAGCACAGTGGGGTTTGCCGAGTTAAACTCTGATGGGTTCAACCCAGAGAAAACGCCAGCCTGAGGAGTAGCCGCCATTTTCGAGTAAAGAGAAGAAGGTTGAGAGCTCTCTGAACAATAAGATCGATTTTTTATAGGTGCAAGCTTGAAACTCAGGTTCCAAACTTGCAAATCTTGTGCTCACCACATTGGCCTTCTCAAATTCACGTCAAAACTTTACATTAGCCTGCCGAAAGATCCAGCAGAATATTCTATAATTTTACGTTGCCATTGTAAACATAAACTGCTATGACGCAATGTCTATTTATCTACATTTTGGCCCGTGGTACAGACTCTGAGGTTCTTGATTCCTCCTCTAAGCCTGCCTCTAACTCGCTGAGATATCGTTCAGCATCCAACGCCGCCATACAGCCTGATCCGGCACTCGTGATCGCCTGGCGATATCGTTTATCTTGTACGTCACCCGCTGCGAACAATCCTACTACACTGGTTTCCGCAGATCCGGGGATAGTCTTGATATAGCCGGTTTCATCAAGGTCCACTTGACCCTTAACGAGTTGCGTCGCAGGCTCATGTCCGATAGCATAGAAAAGACCACTGGCATCAATCTTGCCCGTCTCACCGGTAACCGTATCACGCGTAGCAACACCTGTCAACAGATTACCGTCTCCAAGGGCTTCCGTGGGAGCGGTATTGAAGTGGACAGTGATCTTGGGATGGTTGAGCAGACGTTGCGCCATAACCTTGGAAGCGCGCAATCGATCACGACGCACCAAAACATGCACGTGAGAGCCATCTGAAAAAAACATTCTAAGTTCAGTTACCAGGCTCTTGGAACTCTGTAAACCTTGTCTTACATTTGGTCAGGTAAATCGATTCCTCTGCAGCCGAATCACCTCCTCCCACAACAACTAATGGCTTGTTACGGAAAATGGGAACGGCTCCATCACAAACAGCACATGCAGATATACCGTTTTGCCAGTATTTGGATTCACCTGGCAGGTCCATGCGCTTCGCAGATGCTCCCGTGGCAATAATGACGGCGTCGCCTGTGTCGGTCGGTTCTTGTGAGTCTTCAGAACCTTCGCGCCATAAGCGGAACGGTCGTTGCTGAAGATCCAGTTTGGTAATCGTTTCTGTCTCAATCACTGTGCCGAAACGTTCAGACTGCGCTCGCATTTTGTCCATGAGTTCGCCACCCATAATGCCGTCAGGGAAACCAGGGTAATTTTCGACATCCGTGGTTGTCGTAAGCTGTCCACCGGGTGCAAAGCCGTTGGCCATCATGCCTTCGAACATTATGGGGTTGAGATTGGCGCGTGCCAAGTAAACGGCAGCAGTGTGTCCTGTTCATAGAGTCAATTTTGCATTCATGAAGAGTTCAACGGCGCAATTCCTAACCTGCTGGACCGGAGCCAATCACTACAACTTTGTGATGCTTGGGAGCCATAATGAATCTGCTAGTGCTGAAGGCAGAACGTGCACGCGGGTATGGGAAAGGCCGGAGCAAATTTGTGGAGCGTATAGCGCGAGCCAGGAATACCATTATACCTTCTTTAATATAACGCTTTCCGCTGCAGTATTTTTAAAGGATAATGCCGTTGTTTTTGTCAGCAACCAGCTCACTGGCTTGTCTCCGACTAAATTCGCGCACAGTGATTGTCTACCATATTCTTTTCGCTTTTGATCACATAGCAGTATCGCTTTGCTGCTATGCTCAATGGATTACTGCTGACACATCTCGAATAGTCGGTGTGCTCCTTTTTCATGCAGGCTAATATGATTAACCGGTCTGGTCACTTGGTAGCAAGTGCACCGCCATCAAAGGCGGTTACATGCTACCTGTAGCATAGCAGTTATCTGATCTTGATATATATTGTTGCGTGTAAAATGACCAGCAATATGTTCAATAATCCGCCCCAAGCACGGCCGTCGCCAGTTCGGCGATCGCTGCTGCTGATCACAGTATCAATTATCGTTTAGTTCTGCATTATGTATCAAATAATTCGACACTGCCATCTGAATACAACAATAACGGGGTTCAGTACTACCAAAGACGTGTCAGAAAAAAATAAAGTTTGAATATCGCACGGAGAACTTTATCTTTATCTCAAACGTTCCATGCACGCAAAAAGTAACCTAAAATGTGATACAACAGAGGCCAAGTCATAAATAGGTTTGTTTACTTCCGACCTTACTACTTCATAACAGGACTGTGCTACAATTTCTAATGTTTACTATATATATTAAAACAAGGCCACCAATAATTTACTGCGCACATGATAACATGCTCTTGCCTCCATAATAAGTACAAAGAATGCTATAAGTTTCTCTCTTTTCCGTTTGTTCAACATTTTTCGTAAACATGGGCATAAATTTGGTTTAATGTTTTACTACGGACGCTTAGAACGTCAAATGAATATGTCATCACAACCTCTACAGTAAGGCCAGTTGTTTAAATACGTGGTTAGCTTGATTTCGTAGTATAGGGCGTGCCTGAGCACATCGTGCTACACCAGCAAAGAACCAGATGATTGCATATGAGTGGACGCGTATCCTGAGGCATAAAAAAAGTTGTTTCACTAGTTCAAAAGTTATAATTTATTTTTGAGAGGTAATAGACCAGCTCCTAAAGGTATTAGGTCAAGTTGTTTCACTAAATTCTTGACCAACGATAAGGTCAAGTACGGGAGCAATAAGTTTACATTAGATAAAGAACAGCACTGCGTATACTATAAATAGCATTCGTTTCGGAAAATGCAAGAGCGCGACATATCCGATGCCTGCATGATCACGTAAACTAAGGTCATTGAATCCCAAGATAAAGCCAAGAACGTCACCACATATTGTATACAAGATGTTAAACTGCCCACAATATCGCATGCTCTCCATTTAATAAGAACAAAATCTGTAGTAAACTAATACGTATACAAGCTTTTTTATGCCGGAAAAAACGGCTTTATTTGATACTTTTTTGTAATGCCTGCAAGGATGCACAACGAGAGCTACGGGCCTGGAATTTGCAGCAAGTGATATACATAACTGTGCAATTTATAAAGCATTATGCGACATTTTGAGACTTACAATCCATTTATCATACTCTATACATCATATGTGCTAGTCATGACCATTGTGAAAGAAGAGTTGCTGCAATTGTCATCCTGTTCATCTTCTTCGGTGGTACCTTCTTCCTGGTTTTCCTCGTTTTCTAGCTTTCGCTTGTTGGATTTTCCTTTATATTGATCTTGCTCTTCAGCATTTTGCTGTACACTTGTGTTTTCATCTAGTATAGTCTATATGAGTATATAGTACTAAGATCGTAATGAGTAAGATCAATCGAATTTTAAGCATTTTACTTTGAATATCCTCTTTTAATGGTCTCTTAGCGGTCTCAGGACTTTCATCAAAGTCGACGACACAGTCGACCGAGTCATGGCTGTTGAAGGCTCGACACTTTTCGCAGTACATGTAGCATCCTTTTACCGTGGCTGATTTGCGAGGATAATCGTACGCCGATCTGTCAAAGTATATGCAGTTCGTTGTAAATCGCGCATCATATCCTCGAAAGACTGCACTGCCTTTTCCTCGGTAGATACCAGAAGAGTCGGTTCCCATCCACACAACCAATGGCTCAGCCGTCAAGGACAGCGGCCGGGAAACGAAGTATTGCTTGTTGATATTCGAAAGGATACTTTTGGCCCAGTTCCGCAAGTTCGACATGATTTCGTCATACTTGGGTAATAGAGGCGCCCCCTCCAAAGTTAAGCAAGTGTACTTTAACTCATTAAGGCAAGTTGTCACCGGAAATACTTTAATGCCGTCATTCAATGTAACACCGTGCTTGAGAGCCCGTAAGCGTTCCTTGTTCGTCACAAAACATGTATCGATAACGATCCAG
This sequence comes from Fennellomyces sp. T-0311, assembly GCA_025266875.1. Lineage (NCBI taxonomy): Eukaryota > Fungi > Mucoromycota > Mucoromycetes > Mucorales > Lichtheimiaceae > Fennellomyces > Fennellomyces sp. T-0311. The sequence goes on along the minus strand of JALLLT010000003.1, from coordinate 494,257 downwards.
TTTCTGGGGAGACTTTGACTGACAACTCGCCGGATTCCCATTACAGCGTTCTTGTATGAGCCAGTGATATGAGCGATGGCTTCGTCTTCTGAGATGGTCGAGTTTTTAAAGTTGAATAGCAGTGTTCCGTCATACGAAACAAAACGCCACTTTTCTAACTCTGGTATTTGTAATGGTTCTTGTTGAGATACAACAGAAGCGCACATTTGGTTGAGCTTGGGGAAGAAAAGATACGCATCTATATAATATAAAGTGACACACAAAAGTTTTTTTCTGAGTGACGTGTCTCGATCAAAACTTGTCAGAATCAAGTATTGAGCATACGTATTCAACAGCACTGATAACTTTCCGTGATAATTGCACACAATACCTATTATTATTATCCATCATACATAGCAGTCGCGAAATAGAACTCTATGGCAAAGGTGATCCATGAACGTTTCGCTTTGTTCCATAACATCTATGTATTGTGAATGCTGTCATATATTAAAAGACACTGTATGAAAACTTTAATATGATCCAGCACTTCTCAAGTCCCTGTGCTATAAAAAACAGGAGGTACCAATCAATATCTACGTACGTACCATCCTAATTATTGCGAGCAAAGACAGTTTGCTTTTACATAGGCCACTTTCACTTAATAATTCATCGTTATCTATATGACAAATGAGTTTGATGTATACCTTGTATATAAGGTGAAGGTAGCGCCTGTTTTTTCTGAAGTTTATGAGATATATATTGTGTGATAAATCAAGAATTCTATTTTGACGACGTATTTGAAAGCATGCTGGTTCAGCTTTCCGCTCTCGTCTGACCCGTTCAAAGAAACGAGGGAAAACTGCCCGACAGTAGGGAAATAAATAAGGAAGAAGAAGGGTACTGAGGTGGATTAAACGGTACAAAGAATAAAGGAAAGTATCTTTGAAGTTTTGGACATGCTTTATAGAATGTCATGTTCTATGCTTTTATATCTATTTGTGTATTGAATCAGCGACGTCAGTTTAGATTGTGCTTCATCTTCAGAATTGCCCGAATAGATAGAGAACGTATAAGATCCTTTCCTTTGCTCTAATTATGTGGATCTGAGGATGACTTTGACATCCGTACTGCAGTGTAATGACCGCATTGCTATCCTGGAGTCAATTCCATGTCCTGTTGAGTTTACCTCATTCGTCCACACGGCGTAATCTTTAATCGACGTAAACAAGTTACTCTGTAAGTACACTTTGTGATGACGTTGGACGGATACGTGTTATCCTATAGGAAATATCTTCTATTATCATCATCTCTGGTTGCTTCACCACAGGTACAAAGCCGGAAAAAAGAAGCGATCAAAGAGAAACAATAAAGAGAGGATGTAGGAATGCAAGTAAACGTGCAGTGAGCACACTCTTCCATGGGGTGGTAAATGCAGGCCGCTATTATGATAACCGCTATTATGATAGCCGTTTAATGTCTCACAATCTCAACACTTCTGTTTCCCCGATAAAAGCTACTTTAATAGCTGATGGCTACCCTCTATTGCTAAGAAAACTGTCTTCCCAATTTTTTTTCTTTTCTAATGCTATAATTTATTGGCTTAGTCGCTAATTTTTGTTGTAATTCTATAATCTAATGGAAAGAATACAGCATTGTGTAGTGTGTAAACGTTCGCTTTTGGGGTTTTCGCGTCTTCTTATTACCCTTGCTATCACGTACTTTACTATTCTTCAGCCTCCGGTATCGAGCACGGTAATCTGTGAAACCAGCGAGGTCGAATAAGGAGGCATTTCGTAAAACCAAGTTAAACAATAAAGTATCCTTTTTGATTCGAAAGCGGCGGGGTCGTTACAGGTTTGAAAGAGTAACCGGGGGTCAATGCGATAAAAAAAAGCTTATAATACAACCCCCAAAGACTGAGCACTAATTATAAAAGACTCCACGCAGTATCTAGGTGTTCATGATTGGTATAAATGCCACTGATACGTATACACGTAGTCGTGTCAGCAGTGGGTTAGCATGATCAGTAATGGGTTTGGCAACAGTACAGGATTTCTCTTGATGACAATAAATACTTCTGTTACGTATCTATACGATTATCTTTTTTTTTTCTTGAAAAGACATAAACCATAATTCTCATAAAGAATTTGGAGCCATTAAATTGATCATTTTGCCATCGACAGACGAACCAAGGTTTAATCGGTTGTTTCGTCGTTTTAATGTGTGACAATTACAAACTTTAATAATGAGACCGAAGGTGTGCATATGCAAGTGCAAGTGTTGTCACTCAAGTAACATTGAAATAGTATGTGTGCTGTGGTAATCGAATCAATCTGTTTTTACGTACCATGTACACTTCTTGATATCATCTCTAATAGATAATTGTATACACATCTTTGGGAATAGACAACGGATTTTACTACCGGTGTCTGAGACTTTTTGTTACTTCCTTTTACGGTTCATTTACATTCTATGAAAAGATCATTCAAGTTGATAACACGTAGGATGATTCGATGAAAAAAGATCATAGGAAACTACGCACTTTGGGAGTTTTGCATGGCGCGGATACAGAACCCCTTAACGTTAGAAGCACTCTCCCTGAGATGTACGCCCACAGGCTCACTCCGAAAAGTACGTTTGTCCATGTCAGCGACTTGAAAGTTTAGACAAGGGCAGAAATTTTTCAAGCGAATTCGATAAATATAGAGTACCTGAACTACTGTGCTCTTATGGCATTTTTCATCATCTTATACAGTATGCATTATATGTGCTACGTACGAAACGGGGCCTTTGGTGTGTCGGATAACAATAAGGAGACCAAGTATACTTAGCACGACAATCTCATATATCGACAATTCGGTGAGCGGATAGGTATGTCATCTGGTCCAATTCAGAAACAGACAAGTGAAGCATGCGTGATCAGGATACGAAGGTAGGTAGGTATCTTAAATTAAGCGGGAAATGGGCAGTTAAATATCGATCGATACCTTGCTTCCCACGCGGTGGTTTCATCAATGTGTCACTTTATTTATACAATTTTGGTACGGATTGCGATGGAGCCACCAGTCGATCACTACTAACCTCCTTTTACGCCTTCATATTGCTGATAATGGTGTGTATAGTGCAGAAAGCTCAACGTAGACGCAGCTCGGTGTATGCAGCTGGGCATTCGTCCAGATCAGTTATTAGGTTGTAATACGGCGAGTTATGGGGAGCAGCCTTAGAGTAAAAAAAAAAAGAGGTGGACGAGCGGCGTGCGTAGTTCAGGTGGTCTGAGCATGGGATCAGCAAGGCAGCTCATGTCATTCCCTATCTTTGACTTCCTGCAACACATACGCGTCAGGTGACTAATGCAAAACCACGTTTTATGTATAACTATATATCAGCTCAAAATAAGAAAGGGTTACAATGCAGGCATCAAAGGAGGAATCGAAAAAACACACAATAGCTCGGGTTTATTTGGCTTTCTTTGTCTTGCTAGATAACGCTCGCTTGGAGATTCTGTAGTTGTCCAATGTCGTCTGGCCCGCTGTTTTCCTCTTGGCCGTCGTTGCTGCCGTCTTCTTTAAGCGTATTATCGTGGACCGGTTCTCTTTTTCATCTTCGTCTTCACTCGTCGACTGCCGTGATTTCCGCTGCTGGATGCGCGACCACGCCGCCGCGAGACATTGCTTGTCGTCGAGCCTGACTTCGGTCAACCGCACCCAGTCGTCGACATCGCCCATGACCTGATAGTCAAAGACATGCTCCCACTCTTTGGTTGGCGGGGTCTTGTTGACGAGAATAGTGATGCCGTTCTTTGTGGAGTGGACTGTTCGCGCTGCCAGCTTCACGAACTTTTTGAGGGCAGGGATCTTTAGCGATGTACCGAGAACGATGAGCAGATCAGGGCGCTTTCTGATATCGCTGCATTGCTGTAAGCCGATCTTCTCGCCATTGGGGTGTTCTTCGTTGTAAAGGACAATATCTGGCCGCAGCGTGCCGATCGCCAATTGTCGCTTGCCGAGCAGGGAACGTTCTTCTCCCACGGCCTCGCATTTGGGGCAGACTGGCGGCTCGCCTTGCCGGAACGCGTTCTGGTACTCTGGCGTAAAAGCGTATTGTGATGTGCAGAGCGTGCATTTAACGGTGGCCATGGTGCCATGAAGCTGCACCACAGGCAAGTCTAATTCGGCTTCAAGGTCGTCGATGTTCTGGGTGTACAGCCGTAATAACTTTCCGTTAGCCTGCAGATCTCGCAGGAATCGATGTGTTGCTGTGGGTTTTGCGGTGGTGACTAAGGCCTTGAGCTCAGCCATGAATGTGTAAAAGCATTTGGTTCTGTTGGTGTCTTTGAATAGCATCGCGTCGAAAAGCTCCGCACCCTTGAGCACCACACCAGGATGTCTCGCCTTGACTAGATTATACAATCCATCTGATGAGCGAAAATCCTAAATGCCATCCACCCTCGTCAGTCCCAATGGAAACATGATGTGCACATGCAAACAAACTTACGGGTATACCTCCACTGCAGGAGATCCCAGCACCAGTGACCACAAGAGCACGGCGGCTTTTGTTCACGTATGCGGCGACTTCGGCAATTCGTTGCTCAATGATTTCTGCCGGATCCGAAAGGACGATTTTAACCATAAAAGAAGAAAAATGGCCGCACTCGCAGGGAATATTAGGAGGAGAGACTGCAGTGCACTACGCGCGCTTGGGTGAAAGAAAAGTCTGTCTTTTTTCTTTTGCGGAGGAAAAGAACTATCGCAGTCGAAAAGCATCATGTGACTGTCTGCTATGAATGCTTCCTCGCATGGCGGATCGCTCCCTTGGACACTTTTCTTCCAAGGGAATTGGCTGGCGTATTCTCATTGTGCGTCCAACCTTCCGATTTCATAATGGTCAGTTGCAGTGTAACAGAAGCTATACGCCGCCCCTAACTAAAGCAGGTTTTGGCTACAGTGCCAGCTAATGTAGAACCTGCATAGGGACCTTGTCGACGTTAAGGTGTGGGATCGCTATGATTCGTGTGTTACAGTGTTACATCATTACACAAAGCTTTCTTTATTTTCCAATGCGGGCAATATCCGATAGGCTCAACGCTCTTTGACTACTTTATGATCTGATATACCCGTCGCCTTTATTGCTCGCTTATTTTAGAAGCATATTCGAAATAATCATCATGCTGATGAAGAAATCATGCGGTGCTAATGCCGGATCTCATGTTTGCTTTGCTAAAAATTATTATTATCTTTGTCCACTTCGTAGTCTTTTTGCTATATCACTCTTCACATCAACTTTGAATAGACGTGAATGATGCTCTGTCCGCGCGCTGCCGGGTTGCCAAGGAGGTTCTCGTTACCGGTTTAAAAGTAAATGCAAATTCTGATTCGTGCCTTGCATCCATGGTAACGGTAAAGCCATGCTGTCACGATAACGACAACGTTCGCTCGACAACTAATTAATAATAAAGTGGGCAAAGTACGTAAACAACACTTCTGGTGAATTTTTTTCGGTGACTGAAAGCCTCAGCGACATTCTTGCCGAGTATATATATGCGTGTACAATTTAAACAATGAGCGCGGCGCTACGATTTAAACGATCCATTGCCAAACAGCTCGCGCGCCTGACACCATGCACCGAAACGGGGCTCATGGATCTCATTCGAGTGCCAAAAAAAGCGCAGGACGGTCAATTCAGTCTGTCTCTTCAACAACTCAAGGCGTCATTCCGCGATAAACATCTTTTGACTGACACGAATCCCAATGCTTGGTCACAAGAATTAGCAGAAAAGGTTTGGCGAAAAAAATGGCAACCAGAGAGAGACAAAAGTGTTCTTATGAAAAAGAAAAGTTTACACCGAATACGTATATTGCAAGTGCCACTGCTCAAGGCCCGAACCTCACGTTCAAAGTAACAACGACCGAGTTTATCAAACAAGTGCTCGAACAAGTTCATCAAGAAAAGGATCGTTATGGATGGAATCACGTTGCTATTCCTGAAAAACAACCAACGGTAGTGATTGATTACAGCTCACCCAATATCGCCAAACCGTTTCACGCAGGCCACTTGCGAAGTACCATCCATGGCAACTTTGTAAAACGGATACATCAAGTTATGGGCTACAAGGTCGTTGGAATCAATTATTTGGGTGACTGGGGAAAACAGTACGGTACTAAACCTGAGGAAGTAGATGTGTGTTTAGTTTCGATATTAACCTCTGATATACTATTAGGCTTGTTAGCTATTGGTTTTGAACGCTATGGAAATCAGGAAAAACTTAAAGATGATCCTATCCGTCATTTGTACGATGTCTATGTCAAGATAAATCAAGATGCAAAGAAGGATCCGGCAATCGACAAGCTGGCCAATGCATATTTTAAGCGGATGGAACAAGGTTGGATAGTATTTGATTGCTTTCCCTTTCGCCGCTAACAGGTTATGTTTGTTGTGCTTAGGTGATGCAGATGCGTTGAGGCAGTGGAAAGCTTTTCGCAAAATGAGCATTGAATCGTACGCTGCTATCTACAAGCGATTGGGCATCGTATTTGATGTCTATTCTGGAGAATCACAGGTGGAGGAGTATATACCACAAATCCACAAGCAGCTTGAAGAAAAGGGATTGGTTATCAAGACTGAGGACGGGGCCTATGCGGTGGATCTTGAACCTTATCAACTGGGTAACGCCATGGTGCAACGGGCCGACGGAACAAGTCTATATTTGACGCGGGATTTGGCGACGTTAATGATGCGTATGCATCAATATGCATTCGATAAAGCGATCTATGTTGTCGGCGCCGAACAAGAAGGACATTTCAAGCAAGTTTTCAAGACAGCAGAGCTATTGTTTGGTTCCAAAGTGTCAGACCGACTTTTGCATGCAAGTTTCGGTCGAATCAATGGAATGTCAACTCGCCAAGGAACCGCAGTATTTCTCCAAGACATTTTAGATCAAAGCAAAGAAAAGATACTGGAATACATGCGCAACGATAAAGCACAATATTCCGATATCCAACAACAAGACGCCAAATCGATTGATCTCATCGCTGACCAACTTGGCGTTTCTGCCATTTTGATTCAAGACATGAAGTCCAAGCGTGCCAAGAATTATACCTTTTCATGGGATCGGATGACGGATGCACGGGGTGACACAGGTGTCTTCCTTCAGTATGCTCATGCACGAGCTTGCGGGTAAGAAAGTTTCCTTGTACTATTTTTTGTTGTTGTTTTCTCATTACCTTGCATAGCATCGAACGCAAAGCAAATACCCCAGTGACATCCGAGTGTGATTATTCATTATTGAAAGAACAAGAAGCGTTTGAGCTGGCCCAAACCATTTCCTTTTTCCCAGAACTTGTAGATGCATCATTTAATGCACTTGAACCATGTACCATAGTTAATTATTTATTCAAACTTGCCCACGCCACCAGTGCAGCTAGCCGAACGCTCCGAGTTAAGGATATGGATCCTGAATTAGCTGCATCACGGATGTTACTATTCTGGGCCGCTCGAACAACAATGAATAACGGCTTATCATTGCTTGGGATTAGACCATTGGAACGTATGTAAAAGAAGGAAAAAGTGAACAAATAGAAAAAAAAAGATGCTGGTTACCATTATGCCTGTCATTGGATGTCTTTCTCGGAAAAACGCCCCTTGTTCGTTCTGCTGCGTATGAGGTCAGATGGTTAAGCAACCCGTCTCTGTGGATGTGTTCATCTTACATACCAATCGAATACAAATAAATCATAAACTTCAAACACCACTATACTCATGCAACGCGTCCTGAAGTAGGGTACATCATCTGCTTTTTTTTTTTACTTAGTGCAGTTTGAAAGCAGGATTGACAGCAAAGAAAAAGTCCTGATGTCATGCTATTCATGGAAAATATGCTGCCTAAATAAAAAAAAAATGCCATCATGTCGTACATTATTTGCTACACACGACTCTTGCGAGAAAAAGTATGTATGGTCTACCCTTAATCGACATCAAATTATCAACAAAATAAAGTGACGCTTCAACCGGTTCATGATACATCAATTCTCGCATTTAGTATTGGCCACTGCCATGATGCATATTATGCAAGCTGTTGCATCGGATGATGAGTGCATAGAAGGGGTTCTTCATCTATGCTAAAAGAATCTTTATTGGTATTTTTAGCTACTGTTTTCGGGTGCGCAATGTATTGCCATGTGGTACTACATTCTGAATCCATGCTTTTTTTGAAATTAGAATATGCTACAAGGACGAACCTTGGCGTTTTTATGGCAGGGACTTCATCGATGCCTTGTCCAGTTCTGAATAGCCATGATCAGCCGCATTAGTCTCCTTTTCCAAATGTTAACCATCGGCTCAACCGAGATTTCGGTTTCGATTGCTACGACGATCATCAGCGCGTATGGTGGTTTTGCCTGGGTATGATATATTGAAATCCCAACCTAACAGACGATCCATGTTACATAGAATTCGGCATAGGAGTCTGTATGTCATTTCTGTTTCCTTAACGAGATAACAGGGGAAAATTCTCGCCTTCCCTTTCAGCAGTAGATCACACACTGCTCACTCAGAAAAATATATTGCACGTCGCACGGATTCCTTTTGTCAGCGATCCATTAATCTTGCACAAAAGTATATTACTGCTAGGCGGATACAGCTCTAAATCACGTAATCCTTGTGAATATCTAGAAGGAACCTAGCCAAGTATCAATTTAGTTGCATGATAGTCGACGTCGCACAAGCGTTTCAGGAATTGATGATCTTTTTTAGGCTGAATGAAACCGTCACAGCCCGCCTTAGCTTCTTCTTTATCTGAAAACATAATATGGAGGCTGCCAACGACGTTAGATTGCCGCGCGTGTCAATTGAGGTAAATTGCAAAGTTTAGAGCTACCTTGTTTCGGTCTGCGATAAGCTTTTTTAGCGCGTGTGTGTTGGTCATTCGCGATGGGCTTTGGGGGATGGGAATCTGGAGTTTCGGGGGATATGAGTTCAGCAACGAACTTATACTATTTTCGTAACGATAGTATTGCACCAAGTGCCGGTGGATGCTACGTGCAGGTAAATGAAAAATTGATCTAACCTAAAAACAGATGCATGTATTGACCGTCGTGTGATCAATCCGAATGACCTGATATCCAGCGTGGATGGGGCAAGAATTGCTCACGACATTCGATACGCTTATTGGTGAGCTAGCCATCATTCCTGGATCAGCCGCAGTGTTTCGAGTCAAGGTCAATGACGGTAAATAGCGTCGCAAAAAAAAGTCGGCAACGGTGACTAAGTGAATGTGAAAATGCGTTTTAGCTACTATTTGGGATCGTAAAGAGAAAGGAAGGTTTCCCGAGGTCAAAGAACTGGTAAGTCAACCATTACCATATAGGGCGAGGCCCTGACAAAGTGCAATAGAAACAATTGATTCGGGATATCATTGCACCGGACATGTCATTGGGTCATTCTGACCGTAAGAAGCCTGAGAAGCCAGTGGAAGAAGAGAATAAGGATCAAGTATGCAAAACTTGTGTAGAATGAGTCAGGTGTCACATAGGATCGACTGTAACCAAGTGACGCTTGGGCAACACGATGTTTCAACTCCGCCTTTGCCCACAAACACGCATATATATAAAGTCATTTTTTTTTATTGATTGATTGCAATTCTCCCTTTGCTTCTATAAAACCATGTCTGCTCCAGAGACCAAAGATACCCCGCCCGCAGCCGAGGCAACACCCCAGCCAGCTGAGGCTAAGCCTGTCCCTCCGCTTCCTGCCGGAGAGACATCGGAAGAGGCACCTGCCAAGTCATCCCCGAACAGCCCTGGTCGTCGACTTTCCGTTCTCATCAGCAAGGCGAGAAAGTCTGTCACCACCGCAGCTGAGAGACTAGCATCGCCTGATAAGGAGCATCCTCCAAAGAAAGCATCGGGTGACAGTGCATCTAAAGTGGATGAGGTGCCCAAAGCAGAAGAAGAGGCGCCCAAAGCTGAGGCAAGCGCGACCGCCACAGCCGACAAACCAGCGGAAGAGCCAGCTGCAGCTGCAGAAAAGACCGAAAAGAGAAAGTCGCGACTCTTGTTTGACAATTTCTTCCACCGCAAGGTAACAAACTCGTTCTTATTTGGGGGGGGGGAATGAATCAATATAAACGGCTGTGCGACATTCGGTGATGATGGGTTTGACAAAGGGGAGCCGGGCTCATGTCCGCGGCTTAATCAGATGAGCAAATTTCTAAAAGCATTTCAACATGGCTTGTTTACATATATATACTGATTTCTGATCTGTCGGTTCTGCAGAGCCCAGCCAAGGAGGATGAGAAGCCTGCTGATGAAGCACATGCTGAGGCCGCACAAGCAAAAGAAGGTAATTGTCATGATCAGTGTTTTTGTTTCCTTTTGTATAAACTAATTGTCCTTTATTAGCACCCGCGCCTGCAACCGCCACTGCTGAACCTTCCGCCGAAAGCGCCGCGCCAGTGCCTCCCCCGAAGGACACTCCCAAGGAGCAACATCCTAACGTGATCGACCAGATCAAGCGTAACGCGATTGTTAACAAGTTTTTCGGCCATAAGAAGACCGAAAAGAATGGCGAAGCCGAAGCCACTGCGGCCACCACTGGTAAGTCAATTAGGAGATTACATCTCAAAGTGGGGGGTTTTAGTGTGAAGGTGGGCCGATAAGGAGTTAAAACTAGATAGCAAAAAAAAAAGATGATGTACACTTTCTTGCAACTGTGTAACCAATATGCGTGTTGTGGGAGGTCGAAAAAAAAAGAGAGTTTGGAGGGAGCATATACATGACAATCTAATATGCATGCATTTTATCTTTTAGAAGCCAAACCTGACGACGCACCACAACCGCAAGAAAGCACATCTGCCGAGAAGAAACCTGCAACAACACAGCTTGGTCGCCGTTTGACAAAATTGCTTCACTCAGTGTCAACCAAGAGGGGCAAAAAGTCGGGTTCTTCCACATCATCCTCGTCTTCTGCTTCATCCAAGCATAAAGATGAGACTCCCGAGGCCCCAAAGGCTGAAGCCGCTGCACCCGCTGTCCAGGACCAACAGATTCATCCTGCAGCTGCCAGCACAACGACGCCGACTGTCCAAGCAACAGCTTAATGGAAATCGCACCCTACTTTTTACAGCTTGTTTGATGCATGAAGCCCAGTTCCTGAGCAAAGATAATCCGGTTCTTTTTTTCTATTTGTCTCATTTTGATACCTTATCCCACACCCAATAATCTTTTGCTGCTTCTCAGCTGTACTTTTTTATTACGTATCCGTTAGCAACTTATATATCCAAATATAATCAACATTCCTTCTACTCTATTATTTTATTAAGCCAAGCAAAATGAAGCTAACGCTGTACTGTGATGAGTTAACCCGTGAGAGTCAGGTTCCCGTGGTGGCGTTAACAGTACAACGATGTAATAGTGCAGTCCAAAAGTCGTGTTAAAATATCGCCATTACTTAGAATGCGCTTAACCTGACGAACGGCGACGTCGCTTAGCTCCAATACGTAATCAAATGCAAGAAGCTGTGCAATTCAATGTATTAAGGCAAGCATTTGAGGATCCAGTCATGGAAATGCCCCCCAAAAAAGAACATTGCAAGCGTGTTTTTTGACATGTGTTCCGCGCTAAACTACTTACTTTTATGCCGGATTTCTTTTTTCTCTTAGATCAATCCGTAAAGGCGATCATTTTTTCCTCCGATTCATTACAACCTCGAGATCACTTGCGTGTCGCGTGCAAACTTTATGGAAAGCATAATTGCATTTAACCATCCCCCTGACAACGCCACCCGTTGCCATACGATATAACTGATCTGCAATCACTTTTCTTGCAATTTACAAACGATGATGCGCCATTCCTTGTCTTCTTTATCGTCTCAAATTAATGCAGACCGGTTGGTAGATCAACATCAGCTGTTCATATTAGCATAACATTGACTAAACTACCAAGAAACAGCTATTCAGGGGGATCGATTTCATCATCACCTCGAAGAAAGTTGTTACAATGCAGAACGTCGTTTTTTTATTATTAGTGAAAAATCCCAAATACGCCGATCCAGAACACTCTTAAGCACGGGCAAGACGAGCGTTGCGAGCCAGCTGACGCTTGTTCAAACGAGCGACCTTGTTCTCAGCAGCCTTAGCGACGGTCTCCTCCTTCTCAGTAAGGATGACTTCGATGTGGGAAGGCGAGGTCATGTAGGGGTTACTAACGAGTTCGACCTGTCAATAGACTTGCCCTTGTGTATCAAACCATTTATATCAGCTTACATTCTACCGTGAGCACGGTAAGTGCGACGACGGTGCTTGGGAGCCTGGTTAACAATGATGCTGGAAATGTAAAGTTCCTCAACGTTCAAGCCCTTGGCCTCGGCGTTCGATTCGGCGTTCTTCAAAAGGTCAGTGATGAACTTGACCGACTTGACAGGCCAGCGACCCTGAGTAGCCTTGAATTCCTTGGCCTGAGCAGTGCGACCAACACCACCGTTGAAGTGACGGAAGGGAATGCACTGCTTGTGCTCAGTGACGTTTTGCAAGTAGCTGTAAGCCTTGCTCAACTTCAAACCCTTGATGGCAGCAGCGACCTCATGGGTGTTCTTGAACTATATTCAAAAAAATCTGGGTTAGATTTCCCATGCCCATTAAGAAAAATCGTGAAATCGTTTGACGTACGTGAACGCGAAGGTAGGAGCCACGGGACTTGGCAGCTAATTGATAGTACCATAATTAATATACCATTTTTTGATACATTGAATTATGAATACTTACCCTTAGAAGCGTTGGCCGGAGTTGCAGCGTAACGGACCATAGCTCACGACTACATTGACATTCAATACGCATTAGCTCATCTGATCTCGGTGGAACGTCTATTTTCCAATCCATCCATCCGTCTAACCATCGATCCATCCCCTTAATCCACACTCTTATATTCCTATCACCCATCTTCCGTATAGCTCACCTTGAAAAAGGGAGGGTTGATGTGAGTACTCGCCTGAACTTTTGAGCTGAGCAAAAAATGGACCGGATTACCAATTCTGGCCACTCAGCTAATCGTGATGGCTTTGCTTTTCGACCCTTTCATTGTTGCCTAGCAACCGCTGATAAATGCATGAATATGTTTCTACATTCGCAAACAGTGATTTTGAGGATATTTTATACATAAAATAAGTCATGGCGATTATGTGAAAGTCTATTTCCGGATAAATAGGCAAGTCGAGACATCTATGATTCAAAAGGCTCTTTAAATAAATGTCAGAGCCAAAATCTAGTACACTCAACTGTCTACGGTATTATGCACCAATATATTGTAAAACAGCTTAATTGCTTTTATGAAGACCATTAAGTGCAATATTGAAAAAAAAGAGGACTATTTCTCTAAGTAAAAGCACATGGAAAAACATGGAGCTAGATTACATACTAGAAGTACGTAGACATTTTACGATTTTTAAACCTTTTTCTGTCTTCAAGTTATTTTAATGATAAATTTGTCGATTCTTCGTTTATTCCTTTTTGAATCGCAAGTTGGAAGAACAGGGCATTCGGGATAGCGCAGCCTAGGATAATATAGACAAAAGATTATACCAAGCTCTACTCAAGGAAGTTGGCTTATTGTTATATTAAATGTCTGCAAGCATTTAAGTATCAAACTACGAGAAAATTATCATCCACAAACGATGGTATCGATATGAGAAATACAGTACATACAGCCAATATGGATTTTTTTCTGAAGCTACGTATAATTACACTCAAAGGGTCAGATATTATGGTGGATCGTCGTCAAGAGCACTATTATTTACTTTGTTGCTTTATATAACGAAAAAAAGTTGTGAGTGATTATCTTTGATGGATACAGGAACACCTGATCAAAATGATTATTCTTCCTCCGTGCACTTTGTTATGAGACGTGGCTTGTTTTCTTTCACTTTATTCATTAACGCTTTCTAGAATACTGCTGTTAGGCCTAGAATATTATTATCACATCTGACATTATAGAAGTGATATGCAAACAGAGTTAACGTGCACAGGTGTCGGTCTTACCCGCGGCAAATTAGAGAAAGTTTGGCCAGCACCGCTACGAATTCTGCACGAATCGACAATATGATCCACCCGAACGGCAAAGGCAATCAAGAACTATCCGGTTCCCCTGAAGGAATTCACACATGGCATGAATGGTCGTGCAGGTCTCCTAGTTTATATGACAGGCTCATTCCCGGTATCTACTATTTATTACCACACAAACCTGCTTTTTTTCGCCATTATGTTTTTTTTCATGCATGGCTCCTCCAAACTTCTATAATATTTAAACAACACATACGTACCGCAAGGGAGAGACCTTTACCTATATGGGCAGGTCTAATAACGCTCAGAAATAAATAATAACTTTTGAACTAAACAGAGTTAAGGGAACCAAACGCTTACGCACTATGTATTTTTTTTATCTTTTTTGGATGTCAATTCTGTGCGTACGCATTCTCTAGAAATATGCCTCAATATCTTTTTCATATGTTCTTTTTACGTAAGAAAATAGGCAAGCCTTTTTTCACTCAGGAAATAAGGTCGTTCAGCAGAATTGGCTGCTAAAGGCCTATAAACCTCCTTACTTATTACTATAATCACAATAGGGCCCTTTCCGAAGCGAAAATCATGCTCTATGATATGTAGAAAACCGCAGAGAGCTTGTGATCGGTCATCTAGACAAAGGAGGGAATAGAAAAAGACCTTCAAGAAAAATGAGATTATCCAACTCTATAGATACCAGTAGAGAAGGAGAACGCCTCAGCAGCTTACGCGGATCGACGGAGTTCATGGTTCCCGCCAACACGGTGTGAAAATGACAAGGGAGCTTTCACATATACTCTAAAGGTTTGCCATTTAACAATCTACGTCTCACCCAAGCTTTATTAGCGACAACGGAATGACCAAAAGCTTTGGCGATACACCATGATGAGTCGCTTATTTATCCAAACGCTTTTACGTACTGATACATTTGGTTTTTTTTTTTTTGCTCGGTGTGCTTTGACCTTATCTTTTCTACAATTGATTTCAAATACGCGGGATCCGTGCCTTCCCATTATTAGCTGAAAATATGTAATTATTTTATAGATTTTCAGACCTGCCACTATAACAAAGCCAAATAACAGTACCACTTAAAGAGGAAGCAGCAAATCATGATCAACGGCTGTATTATCTACTAGCCATAAATCAGCTTCTTAAGTTCATTTTCTTAATACTTCTTACATAGTGTATGTACACCATGCTCAGCAATCATTATCTACTTGAAAAGTACCGGCCAATTCCTTGCGTAACAGTGTACGTATATACACTCGCAGCGCTACTCAAAATTTTGACTATCTTGATAACAGCAGCTACAGAACTTCCCCCTAGGAGGTACACATACAGCCTGAATAAGTTATCTTACACCATGTGCATTAGCTAATCATCACGCCTGAGTGAGGGGGTGGTCAAAGGTATTCTATCTAAGGTGACAAGCTTCATCTGCTATCGACCCGACATAAGATTCGCTCACTATCACCGGAAACCAACATTTCCGACGTTATCTACTGATGATCATTGCACCGGTTACCTATCATTAGCTTGAAGATGACCGAAAAGCTAATATAATGTTGCTGAGAATAATCAGATAATGCTGGAGAACGCGGTTATGCAACCTAGTCTGTGAAGTGCACAAGACAATACAGTGAACCCCCGCTTTTTGCTCGGTTTTCGCGTTCCAACTTCTTAGGAAAAAAATCGGGGGACCACTGTACCCCTCGTATAGTTTGAATGAAAAAAAAAATTTGAAATGTCATCACAGCTCCAACTAGTTACCGCATACAGTATGTGTGGCTACACACTCCACATTTTCTCGCCGTAAATGGATTTCGCCATACACGGAAAACAAACATATAAAAGGAATGAGATTTTACGTTCGATACCAATGGGGTTGCGCATAAATGGTTGATATTTCCTTCACCGATCATCCAAAGTCGTTATCGCCCAGTTGAAGTGCATTGATGCTATCAAGATGCGTTCATTATGATCGATGACCATGAGAAAAGAGCATGTGTTTTCAATGATCATGATAAGGGTAAAACTTCCATTGCAGTCAATACGGCTCTGATAAGCCAATCGAGGCCAAGGCAGATTGCGTCACGACTACGCGCAAAGTGGTGGTAGAAAATTACGACTGTGCTGACGAGCGGGGAAACGTCGGGGATTGACTTCTCAAGGTATTCGAAAGCGTGGCTTGCTGTCAGATTAAATCAATGGGGGAGATCTTGTACAGTTATTCTCATCCCAGGTGCAACGGTACACAAGTATGAAAATAGCTAGAGAAAAGCACGAGCCGCAATAACAAAAAGTAACATAATCTGATATTTTCAGATAGTTTGATTTATATTAGTGGAAGAAATGCCCTGATAAAAAAAAATGGTTGGCAGTGTCAAACATCTTGGCAAGGAGGCTGACAGATGAGTGAAGTGTATCTGATTTGTATGGCTTGTGTGTGAAAGTTTTGAAGTGTGTATCTGATATTAGCGTTACCAAGTCCGAAGGACCCCGGGGTGAGAGGGAGTCCGTGCTGATTTATCAGATTTTGATGATCGGATATGTTGGGCTTGTAGGCACGTTAATCTGATTGAGCGGAAGTCAATCAGATAAAAGCCCGTACGAATCAGATCAGACCATGGAAAAACATATATAAGGAAGCTGCAGGATCTTGATATCCCAAAACAACACACAATAACGACAACAAAAATGAGCATCCCTAACCGTCTTCGAATCGCCTGCCACAAAGTCATCAGCCATCCTTCTTCCGGCACAAAACTATCAACATCCCCATTCCACCTTTATCGACGAACCGCCTCCATGGCCACCGCAAGAGCAACCGCCGCAAAACCCGACCCTTTCTACTCCATGCTACCATCCGAATACATATGGCAACCGCCAAGACCAGTTAATTTCACTTCCATCGAAGGCAAACGGTTATTCCGAGGCGCCATGGATCAGGGCCACGCAGAGAGCTTCTTCAATCTAATGGGAAACTTTTCTACTCAATCCTCAGCCATGTTCGGTGGTGTCAGTTCTTGTAAGTTTTTATTATTGCTATGGCAACGGGGAAATGATTCTAATCGATGATGTATAGTGGCTATGGCATTGAACGCATTAGAAATCGACCCTCAGCGTATTTGGAAAGGGAACTGGCGTTGGTACTCCAACGAACACCTGCAAACTTGTTCCAGCAAAGAAGAAGTGCTTTCCAGAGGCATGTCCTTTGACGAATTCACCTGCCTTGCTCAATCCCACTGTCATCTCGAAGCGCAACGTGCCTCATCCGTTTCCTACCATCAATTCCTCAACGACCTCGAATCCACCACCACCGACTCGAATTCTTCAAGCCAAATCATGATTGTTAGTTATTCACGATCACGACTGGGTCAACTCGATCAACGTGGTGGTCATTTTAGCCCTATTGGTGGTTTCAACAAGGCCGAAAATATGGTGCTTATAATGGACGTCGCCCGTGGCGAATATCCAAGCGTCTGGGTCAATGCTCGAACATTGTACGATGCCATGCTGGAGAAGGAAAAGGACGTGTTGGGAAAGAGCCGTGGTTATTTTGTCTTGCGTGCCCCAGGCACTCCGCAAAAGAAACCACACTCACAACGCCCTTGGCTGATCAAGTGCAATGACTGCTCCCGCAAGTGTTCAAAGCGCCTCCAAGTCTAAACCCTCCAACTCATACACATATACTACTATATTCCCATCCTTGCAACTATGTACATATTAGCAACTCCATACCCATACAACCTTTAAATACAATTATGTATATTATCAATCAAAAATCCGCACTTGCGCACAGTAGAGTATTGTGTACAGTGACTCAGTAGATAGTAATTCGCTCTTAGAGAGCTAGTCGGCGTTACGAGCATTATTATCGGTACTAGAGTAGGTTTTAGGCTTGTTAAGGCCCAAATATGTTATATCATATCCTTGTTCTTGTAAATAAGCTTTGAAACTGACATCCTGCTCAGCCAGGAAGTCAGGTCCAACATCGGGTAAAAGAAAGAACGCAACAACACTGGCAAGAAGGGAGATTGCGCTACCAACTAAAAATGGCCCTCGAATCCCCATCGCTTCTTGCATAGGCTTGAACGCCAATGTTCCCACCGTTGCGCCCACTTTGCCCATCGCTGTTGTACAAAGTGTTAGTCTATTTGTATAATCCTCTCCATCTATTTCTTTTACCAGCAGCGATGCCGTAGCCAGTGCCTCGCACAGCTGTTGGGAATAATTCCATCGCATTCAGTCCCATACAATCGCCAGGTCCGAATTCACCAAGTGCTAGGAATATGCCATACATGATCTACACGCCTGAAACGTTAGCAATGCATACCAATGCTTGAACAATGACTTACGTACCACAAACATGGGGAAGCAGTTTGTCGACAGCGGTGCGTAAGTGCCACCCAAAATCATACCCACGATGCCTTGAAGGAACAATCCCAACGCCAGAGTCTTTCGCCGACCTATTCTATCGACGACCAATGCACCACCGATTGCGCCGGGGAGATAAAATGCATAGAGCAACACGTTCCAAGCGGCAGTTTGGATCAAGGTCCCACCCGGTGCAGCAGTATCGATGATGATCGTCGAGAACACACCGTTTGGAAATGATACTGCGTCATACGCAAACCATAAACCGGCTGTCAACAGGATACGGCTCCAATACTTTTTAAAAATGAGCCAATAGGGTACCTTTTTCTGCAGTGCACCTTGTTGGTACCGCTTTGAATCAGCCATCTTGAGTCGAACTATATACCCAAACACTTTAGAAACCCAATGTATACTCCTTAGTTGATCGAGACTTACAGTAGAGCACAGATAAGGGAGGTATAACGCCTAGACCGAGAGCCAATCGCCATACTGGCTCAAGACGATCCTTGAAGATGGCAAGTAAAATGACGACGACAATGGCTGAAACAACGTATCCCAAATCGATCACAAAATTCGTGACCTGCAGGTCTCGTGTGTGTAACCTTATTATCCTGCTTTGCGCATGTATATAAAAAAAAACGACACTTACAAGTACGAATAAGGCACCTCGTTTGCCAGGGGCAACATCATCGGCTGACTCTCCGGCTGATACGGAGCTACATGGATATTCGCCACCAACCCCTACACCCAATACACCGCGAGCAACGACCATCATCCATAACAGGCCGGTTGGGGTGGTACCACTAGAAGCTGCGGACATGGCTGCACCCAGAATCACCAAAGCAGTTGTCAAGATCAGTCCGATTTTTCGGCCCACTCGGTCGATGATCAAGCCAAAACCCAATTGTCCTACAATCGCACCCACAAACAAAGCATACGAAAGTCTCGACGACATATCTGCGTTAAAGATCGTGGTGCCGTATATTTCCGTCATCAGAAGGTTGATAAAGCTAATCACACCAGATTGGTATCCATCTGAAAGTAGTGCGAATCCGCTGAAAATGACATTGAAATACGATGCGGTACGTTTCTTCGTTTTGGGCGGATCCTCTTCAACCTCCTGGTGTATGTCTTTGGCAATAATTTGATCGACAACTTCGCCCGAAGAACGGAGCTTGGGTGTCGTATCCAAAGTAGTGGACATGCTTTTTTTCTATGTACTTTACAAGAAGAGTTTTTTTTTTTTAAAAAAAAAAAAAGAAAAAAAAAGTAGAAAACACCCTTTCGATATAAGGGAAGCAACAAAAATACCCGCCCCTTTACAAAAGCCAGTCCAATCATGTGGTTTCTACCTGCATTCTTGTGTGCGTGATGTGTTCGGAACATCATTCATCCCCCTAAAATCCAAACTATCCTTGATCAGGATATTTTAGACATTTTGGGTGATTTACCCATAGATATCTGTTAGTTCGCTCCGATGTGAACTATCCTGAGATTGCTTCTTATGTTGGAAACCCTGTATATCAATAGTGCGCTTTGTAATCATGCACGGATATGATATGATCAACTAACACCCAACATTCAACAATGTAAATTCATCACCTAACGTACTAGTTTATCACCAAGTTGTGAAAAAAAGGAATAGTATGGGATCAAAATTGCTTTTTTTTCCGCTCACAATTATCAAATGCGCAGATGACAATCGATGAGAAAACTTAATCCTATCATCCTGGGCTGTGCTCAATGTCGTACAACACAGCTTCGTTAAGAAGTATTGTCGGCGATGACATGGCAACCTTCGATACGCGTCAAAACGGCCCAATAAAAAGTACTAATGATTCCACGCCTGGATGGTAAGCAATACAGAATCATAATATGACTCATGTGCTCGATATTTAGTCAGAGCTAAAATAGGACGGCAATTTTAGGCTTTAAAAGGGGGATCACTAATTGCTGCTAGAACCAGTACCCAACGAGGGTCAACAACACCGCAATATAATGTGAACCATTCCAGCTCTACGCTAGCTTCACATTAAAAAAAAAGACTTTAGAAGAGGCTCGAATATTCAAAAGTAGTAATCAAGGATGCTAGAGTCTTTTAATTGTATTGAAACGGTTTCTAGTTAGAAAAAGTTAGAAAAATGTGTACGTAGTAGCATATCGAAAAATGAGTTTATAGGCTTAAAAGGATATCATGGATGAGACCGTGTACAATAAATGATGCTGATCTATAATTTATCGCAGGCGTCCTTGGGATTCGGCTACTTTGGCAACTTGTAGGCACGCACTTTTAAAATTTTCCTTTCTCTTGGCCCTTGATTATATCCAGTGTTATTACGACATCAAAAGCCATATAGTTATCGATTGCCCTATTTGTTCTTATGTGCAACACTGAAACGGCTTTGTCGATCAAGTAAGGCAGCTCCATTAGCTTGGTCTCAGATCTTCGTCCTCTTCGACAATATGGTAAGATCATATGAAACTCGGTGATAGCATGGATCTTTGGGACCTTTACATAAATCATTCATCTTATTCGTCCCGATTCATCATCAGTATAAACAGAGAGTAATTTTCACAATAAAACAAGAGGCATCTTTTGTTCTCGTCATTCGAAAGCCTTTTATCGTTAAGTGATAGCACACAATGGCTTATAAAGTAAAAAACACATTAGCTTTCGAACGTTGGGCTGCTGAAATATAAAGTGCTTACTACCAAAATTGGTGTAATCCTGCCATTGACGTGGCAGGTTCTCATCAACTCGAGTAGCACTTCTTTTGTTGCTTTTCTGATTGCTAGGTGAACTCTGGATGTTACGTACGTATAGCATAGTGTTATTATATGCATGCAGTCCGTGGGAAACCATCGTACTTACGCATCATTACGCGGGTCGCATCGCGAGCCAACACGAAGCGGCAAAGAGAGTCAGAGACTGTAGCCTCGTACATAACACTACGCATGCGAACGCTCTGCCCGTTGTTGAGCGGCGTGGGCTCGTCATTCAAGTTGGTCGCGCTCTTACTCAATCTCACTTGACAGCGCATGGGTGTCGAAGGGAAAAGGACAGCGGCGAAAGAGGTAGCAAAACGAATGGAGGCGAGACATACACGATACGAGCCACAGTAGTTTCAAAGGACGGAAAAGAAGACAGCAGGAAGAACGAAAGTAGTGAGTAGCATCAAAGCAGCAAGTAAAAAAAAAAAAAGGCGGTAAACCCGAAAACGGAAAGGAACAATGACGATGAGTTCTACCTTTACTTTATTCAGCAGCCTTGATCTAGTCTCACAATATCAATCGTCTCAGCCCATGGAGATCTTTGTGTTGGGTCTACACTGTTTTTCACTAATGACCTGGCAATAAATCCTTAAATTTTATTATAATTCCATAGCAAATAAGTCCATGGCATATATTTAGGGCTTCCAAGAATACATGTCGCTTGAAAGTATAGATGTTAAATTTCCACTTTCGACTCGAAATGTATTACATACACGGGCAAAGATGTGTAGTCGAATATGGCAACGAGCGACAGAAGAGTAGTATCTTTGTTCATGATATACTCCTCCCGTTGATCACTTTGCCATATACTTGCAGTGTGTTGTTGGGGCACCCTACTAGCAAATGCCCTTGTACGAAGCATGATGTTTCCGACAAATAAGCTTAGCATTGTCCAGACGGATTCTCCGCCACAATCAATGAGAAGAATGCACGAAACAAAAGATATCATTAAAGGCAGCTCTATTACGTATTGTAAGGAACGAGAGTCGTCGTGAAAAGAAGTCAGTTCAGCGCATGTTCCCAAAAACTTATCGATCCAGCCACGATTCCCTTTACTTTATGACCGTAAAGCGATCATTAGTTTTGCATAGATCACTTCTTGTCGTAGCCATCGAATTCGGCCACAGACTGGAAGCACACATATGCCAACTCAATGCACGGTTCAATAAAAGCAATAACAGACTTATTGTTGTATACGCAGGTTCTAATAGTCATTCCAATTCAGCGAACGTACTGGTACACGGTTTACCGTGGCTGTGTGTGACGCATATCGACTTGCAGTTCTCGTCAGAAAAATGATCACGTGCCAAATACTCTGGGCGAAATCTCATGTTCACTACGTATATTTGGATTGAGCTTCTCTTGCTGGAAGACGAACCATAAGCAATGGATACCCTTTTTAATGATCGATGAGCTCAACCCAATAAAAGCCTTGTTCACGACTCATGCGGTATTGCAAGACAGACTTCAAACACTACCGAAAAAAAAGCATGTTTCGTTGCCGTTCGTAATGAAAAACCGTGTTCCGCGGTAATGAGGCAGATGAGACAAAAAGTACAGCCATGAAGGGAAACATGAGAAACGTCAGTGACCTAACCATCGTATTGAGTACTGTGTGTTCCTAGCGAAGTGGCAGTGATCACAGTGAAACCCTGTTTGGTAAATGACAGACGTAATGTCTGTGCGCCCCTGGCACAAAATTTGAAACGTGGCGTACAGACCACGTAGAGAGACGCGTCGAGTGTCTACATAAACATAAGAGCATGTATTTTTCGAATAAAACACGAAGCGTTGAATCCGGGCCAGTCTGTTATATGATAATTGTGTTCCGAATGTATTACCAC
Source organism: Fennellomyces sp. T-0311 (assembly GCA_025266875.1). Taxonomy (NCBI): domain Eukaryota; kingdom Fungi; phylum Mucoromycota; class Mucoromycetes; order Mucorales; family Lichtheimiaceae; genus Fennellomyces; species Fennellomyces sp. T-0311. The sequence goes on along the minus strand of JALLLT010000003.1, from coordinate 471,241 downwards.
ATATAGAAATTTTCATAAAAGAAACCGGAATCTGTCCAGAACGAAGTTTTGGACACGGCGATAAGTTTTGGGCGCCATGGGGACAACTACCATGACCACAAATGACAGTTTACCAAGTTATTTTGCGGAATAGTGGTATTTCATGCAAAGTAATGGTGGATGTACATTGGCAAAAGGTGGTAAAGGGATGATCTTATGGCTCCATGTGTAACACGAAAGGGCCAACCTTCAAGTGCGTTCTGGTCATAACAAAATAAATGAAAGAAGACTTTTTTTCCTTTTTTTCTATTTCTTTCCGTAGTTGTAACTATGTTCTTCACTGTGCTTTTCACTGTCGCTCTCCTTGTCGTTGCTGTTTGCATCGTTCAAGCCGTTCTCTCGCGTGCCCATCGCATGCCGCCTGATCTACTTTCGCCGTTTGGATCGCCTGTGTTGTTTTCCGCCGCCGTGTCTCCACTGTTGGCGTCCGTTCCCGCAGCCGTATCGCCCATGCTGCTTTTCCAGCCGATGTCTCCGCTGTTGGCTGCGCTGGTTCCCGAAGCCATATCTCCTCCGTCACCGCTTTTCAAAGCCGTGCCTCCTCCTCCGCCGCCTCCAGCCGTGGACGATGAGTTCGTCGGACTTTTCGTCCAGATGAACATCACTCCACCTGGCCAACAAGTGCACAGGCAAACCACGGAAATGTGGCACGTTCCCGCGCGCCCTCCTCCGCAGGAAGACATGTTTCCCGAGCTCACGGAGGAGGGGGAAGGGAGTTTGGCTTTCGCGCCTTCCTGCATTCGGTATTCCTCCGTGGCTGCAACCGGCGCTACGACCGTCGCGGTGACCTGCGTCACTATGCCGTCGCCAACAACTTCCTCCGGGAACACTACGGCTAAAAGTAAGTTGATGAATCTTCTATAGAACTGTCGTAACTAAAAAAACAAAAAGGCCTTAAAAAAGAAAAACCACAAAAGCACTCAAGAAAAGCAAAAAACAAAAAAATCATCCCCTCGAAAAAACACAAAAGCAAAAAAAAAGATCCCTTAGTTTAGATAATCAGTGCCTCTCTCTATTTATATTTTACTGAACAATACCCTCTTATATACCCTCTTCATATGCCCTACAATTTTGTACTTATACCCCCCACCTTTCGCTTATACCCAGGGCCTCGCCCTCTGCCCAAGCAGCATCTCGAATCGCCGAGCAGTACGCCATACCAATGGCACATGAATATCCAATTTTGATGGTAAATACATTGTACTTGGATAATTAGCACTTGAAAGCTAATGTTCTTTTATTTTATCAGTCATTTTTGTGCCCTCTTGCCGGTGCCATATGTAGTAAAACAACCACAGACGATAATAATAGAAGATATTTCCTATCGGGTAATACATATCGGTTCAACATCGTCACGAAGTATACTTACATAATGACTTGTCTACACGGATTAAAGATTACGACGTATGAAAGAATAGGATAAACTCAACAGGACATGGAATTGACTCCAATATAGCAATGCAATCGTTACAGTGCAAGGCGAATGTCAAAGACATCTTCAGATCCGCATGATCAGAACAAAAGAAAGGATCCTATACATCCTTTATCCATTCAGGCAATTCTGAAGACGAAACATTATCTAAGCTGCCATCGCTGATTCAATACACAAAAGGATATAAAAGCATAGAGCGTTGCATTCAATAAAGCATACCCAAAACTTCAAAGATACTTTTATAAATCTTTTATTCTTCGTACCGTTGATTCACTTCACCATAGACTCGCAGGTGGCGAGCAGGCTGGGCTTAGCCCAGCGAGATCAGCGTCGGGTCATATGTGCACTGCCGCCCCATTAAGGACCTCATGTCGCCGTCATTCCAGTCTTTCTGCCGTGGGAAAGTCGTCGTACCCTGTTCGTTCTGTTGTTCAACGAGTTGCATCTCGGCCTCCTCGGGCCGTGAGTCTCTTGTCACTCTGGTGTATCTCTCAGGTAAGTTGTATGAGATAAGACAGTAACATGTTTCGGCAAGCCTTGCAGGCTACGACTGTAATTCTGTAGAGAAACTAACCGTTAGTTTCTACATGTAGCTGACGCGAACAAATGCGTCTTGTGGGATTTCTACAGGCCTATGAACATTGAGTTTTCCCGAGTATTATTATCGTGATCGAAGGTACGTTTACAGCCAGCATGTATACAACGATGAACTAATTGGAATGTATAGCTTTGTAGAATCACCGGTTCTGGTCGTAGAGATTGGGAAAACTCAATGTCCATAGACCAGCAGAAATCCCACAAGATGCATTTGTTCGCGCCAGCTACCTGGAGGAACTAACGGTTAGTTTCTCTACAGAGTTGCAGTCGTAGCCTGGAAGGCTTACCGAAACCTGTTACTGTCTTACCTCATACAACTTACCTGAGAGATACACCAGAGTGGAAAGAGCTACAAGACCCCTACGAAAGGAGGTTGAGATGCATCTCGTTGAACAACAGAACGACCGGGATACGACGACTTGGTTTCTGCGGGTCTTTCTGCGACGGAAGGATTGCTTTTTTTTTTGAGGGGAGAGCATGGGCCCTTTGCGGGGTGGCAGTGTACATATGATTCGACGCTGAAGTCGCTGCATGGCGTGCAGATGGGCTTTTAACCGCCCGAGTTCGGGTAAGTGATGAATCAGTAGTCATTGAAAACAAAGTGAAACTCATGTTCGTATTATAGCGTAGAGAGCGCTGTATGAAGCAACCTTGTCCCTGGGAGGCAAGCCAAGACGTCGGACACTCTTATGGCCTCTTCCAGTCGTCTGCTACTCATATCCATCTCGGGAGCGGTAAACTCAAGGAACAAGACCGGAAGCACACATTGCGGAACATCACCCGTCTCTTCACCCATGGGACTTTGAAAGCACGTATTTTTCAAACACAGTTACGGTGCTGATGACGCCAAGAATTACATACATAACATCCAACCGGGGAAAACGAGCTCGTCGAACACTCTTATGGATCTGAAGCTATTCGAGACCAACAATCCCATTCAAGAGACAATCCAGTGGATCACTTTTATCAAAACAGCACGATGGATTACGTAGCTGCACAAAGGACTGACACGTGAGACACAAACATTGGCACATATAAAGCATTCTTTGGCAGCACACAAGGCACGCACTGTTGCACACCATTGACACACACACACACACACACACACTAGCACACAAGGTATACATGAAAATACACAAGGGCGCTGGCATACATGACGTACGTTGAAACACATTGGCGCATCATTGGCGCGTCATTGGCGCACATCATTGGCAAACACCATTGGCACAAACACACGAGGGTAGACACACATTAGGGCGACGGAATATACATCATTGGTGTAATAAAGGACACCGGTATACAAGGATATTGGTGTACAAAGAGCATATTGACATACATTGGTGCACAAGACATACGCAACGGCATTGTCACACCACTGGCACACAAATCGGCACTGGCACATACAAGACATCCATGGCATAAAAGATACAAGCATTTGCATCACACACGCGCTCGCGCACGCAATATGCAGACACGAAAAAAATCACAAGAAAAGAAACTTTCAAGGAAAAACACAAGAAAAGAAGCTTTCAAAAAAAAAACCAGAAGAAAAGGGCCTTTCAAGAAAAAAGACACAAGAAAAAAAAAAACACGACATCCCATGCAAGAAGCATTCACTCACGAATTGTCCGCTCAAGAATTACCCGCTCCAGAATTATCCACTCAAGGCATCCACACTAGGCATCCACAGATGTGCAAGCCCGAAAGTGCGCTGCTCGAACAAAACAAATGCACAGTAAGTATAGTACTTTGGCCCGTAAAATATGTCTAGATGATTGACGAATATTCAATTTAGAAAGGAAAACTCATATGGAGCCTTTGGGAACTTGATGCTAAAACACGAAAGTGCGCTATCTGAACAAAAATCAAATGTACTATACAACACCATAAAGAATCTGTGAATCCGAAAGTGCAGAATCCTGACATGGAATGCAAGACACCCTCGATATACTGTTATTAGATGTTATTTGTATATAGTATTGTATTCGTAATTATTAAATCGCAAATCCATAAATTACTTTTCACTGTGCGCAAATGCTCGGAAAAGAACGTTTTTCCATCATTGCTTGTCATTTCTTTGATGTAGAAAATAAACGTACTAATACCTCTGAAGCTCAGGTCTTCTGCTGATGCTAGTCTCGTCCTTTAACACTTTCTGCACGAAAAGTTACAAATTTTCTGCTTTCAATGCGCACAGACATCAATTTCTGACTGTCAAATGTGCAGCGGGCACGTGCCACATTGACAGGTTTCTGACTAGACACAGAGTTAAAATCCCTTTCACAATATTGCAAATTCAGACACAAGAACCATTGCACCGAGGGGTCCTCTTCTCAATCGCAATGGTAAATGTAAACTGATCCACTTGGATATCGTTAGATATACTATATGGTAGGCTGATTTAACTGGTTTTTGCTACCTTTTGTCTCCGCGCATATATACGGATGTATTTAACTAAAGACCTCTATAAATATTATAAGAGATACATAGGTGCAAAGGATTGAGAGCATCCCGATATATTATTTCATGCCTTGACAAGACCGTCGACCTAGCAGTATGTAGCGGCCGTGTACTGGAGATAATATTTTTCCCTTCTATTAATATTGTGTTTGATGAAAACAAAAGGCACATTTCGAAAAATGTTTACACGACGGTATTTGCTATGCCGTTCAACACAAGTTAAACTATTCGAGTAGGCGGCTTGTACGTACATTTATAAACACACATTACTTCGGCGATTCGAACTTAACAGCGCAAGCACAGTAAATATGTGGAGGTACTCAGATTCCTATGACAATAGTTGGAACGAAAACTAATGGAGGAATACATTGCGTGCATGTCATCTCAGTTAAATAGTCAAATACGTGGAGGCTATGTGACAGGGTATTTGATTTCTTCGAAAAGCAAGATACATCAGAAACATCGGCATACAAACACGGAACTGAAGTGACCTGGGCATTTGTCTCTTCTTTACCATGGATAGATTGACCAAGTCGATCAGTTCTCCCGCGTTTACTACTTTGTAGGTAGGTGACCAAGTGTTTATAATTAGTCGTACATCACTCTTGATCGATCCGTCTCGCTCGTCAACCCTCTCAACTTATGCTTCCCATCGCCAAATTCTTCCCACTTGGAATCATAGGAGTAAAATATGATTGATAGTGTTCGGTTGTGACGCTAATGACATGGAAACCATACGTGTATGATTACCCCAGAGTTGTAAGTTGCTCATAACCACAGTCCGTGACAATGCAATTGCCGGGCATACAAACAGCACGAATGCCAGTGGTATCGCTTTTGAATGATCCAACTGGGACGGAATTCTGCACATACTGCAAGGTTGCACGAGGTTTACTGGAATTTTGCCATCGGATACAATCGATATGGATGGTGCTTCTACAAATGTACACCAATAACTTTACGCTGTCGCTCCGAATTGTATGTGTGTTCAACCTAATAGAGTTTATTACAGTCGGTTTTTATGAACAGTACGTAGTAACACGTATATATTTCGTCATCAACTTCACCAATGATCTTGCAGTTCTGATATCCTTGGTACGCTGAACAAAAAACGGGTCCAAAGCAGGAAGAGAGAGAGCAGATAATTGCTCTGAGAGACAGTTTTTTACGTAGGCTACACGTGAGGTATTAAAAGAAGAGTGGAGTATAGTACAAAGGATTGTTCCGATTATCCAAGGAGACAGCGGTTGAGCATCTATACCACACAGTCCAAGCTTTTACTCGTATGGATTGCTCCGTATACAGTTAACACGTGCACCTTCCATCTGTTACGAGCAGAATCTCACTTGGAAGTGAAAAGATCAGTTTATGTGAGCCATAAAATGCATGGCGTGCGTGAAAGGAACTTTAATTATTCTGCCCGCTTCTCACTTTCCATGAAACGATTCCGCGTAAGCTCATGCCACAACAATGGGGGATACCACAATTCATTAAGCCGTGTTTTAGAACCATGACAACAATGACGATCCTTCCAAGCGTCAAGCAAAGGATCGATCTTTCGAAGTAATAAAAGCAAAGCATGGTGACATTTGAATGACGTTCAATGAACGCGTTTTTTTCCCCATATAGACCGTATCAACCATTGATACCATCAGCGATATTGACGATCACCCGTTTGGTCATGTAGTTGGCGATCAACAAGATCTCATTGTGAATGACGAGTCAATTATCATGAGCTTTGACGAACTCCAGCCAAACATTGTATCTCATAACGGTGATCCGGCGAGCGATCCAATATGCACATTTACAGACGACGACGATGACGACGGCCAAAGCACGCACAACTATCCACAAAACATCTTGGCAGGGCTGGATGATTGGCAGCCGACGCCTGGATTTCGACACTCAACACAAACATTGGAAGATGATGAAATCCTCAGCAGTTTTCCCACCGAAGACGAAGCATCACAGCCATTCTTTGATGCAGCCAATGCACGGATTGAATCGGCACCGGTACCGGATTTCAGACTCAAATCAGCATCGTTACCCAAAATATATCCAAGCAAACAAGAGGGGAATCCAAAACCACTTGATTTCAAAGCGTAAGTCTGACGGGCAGGGTGCATTTCGTAACCTTATATCGTTGCAAAAGGGGCGGACTAGCTGCGAACACAATTGAACGGATATCAGTAATGGCAGAAGACCATGCTGCATGGGAAGCGAACGTCAGGGCTGAAAGTAAAGTAAAACATTTTTTAGGGCGGCTATTCGGGTATACAATCTAACGGATTTCCTTTAGTGGCCAGACTCGGATCAATTCCACGCGTGTGCTCGTTGTTTGACAACGCATCGCTCTTCCGCATCATTGAGTGCTGGGACGAGCGAGGCCTGGTGTTTGGGCGATGCGTGCGTTTGCGGCCCGACGAATTGGAGGGTGTGCTGGGGCAGAACGTAGCGATGGACGACGACGATCTCGTCTCGCAGCCCACGGTCCTACCGCCCTACGTTCCGATTGAAGGAGAGGAGGAATTCACGTTTTTGTTCTCCTTTGCGTACCTTCAGAGCAAAGCCAAAGGGCGGTTTCTGGACGAGGAATGTGTGGGCATATGGACGCCATGGACCGCGATATCCGATGGGCAGCGGGATATCTACGTAGCAACACGTTTCATGTCTGAGCTGCTATATTGAGATAGAATCGATGTGAAACAATACAAAGCTTAAGTCACTTACCAATTAGGAATTGAAGGCTTTCTTTCCCCTCTCTTTTTTTTCTACAAAGCAGCGATGCCGGCATTTGGAACCGATGAAAACCCCATTGACACCTCGTACTACGAGTTGCTCGGCGTGCCTGTCAATGCCACCAATCTTCAGATCAAGAAGGCTTTTCGGTACGCAGCGGTGGAATGATTTGCCCGCCTGTTTTCGATCTCGATTAACCGTTCTTCTTTTTTTTTTCTCCATAGAAAACTTGCAATCGTAAGGAACAATAGGAACAGGTTGCTGCGGCGCACACGGCATACTTACCCTGCATAACACTAGGTATACCATCCAGATAAAAATAAGTCCGAGGATGCAGAGGAAAAGGTACGTAGACCCATTGCCTTTTTATTTTTAAACACCATGAAGGACTGACGTAACCGTTGCAGTTCAAAGAAATTTCAGAAGCGTATCAAGTGTTGATGGACCCGCAGCTGCGTGCTCATTACAACAAGTATGGTAAAGACAAGGACTTGGCACCGGAAGGCGGTTTTGCCGATCCCCGAGAGCATTTCCAGCAAATGTTTGGCGGCGATGCCTTCAGAAGTGAGTGTTGTGGCCTGGCGTATGCTGCCATGGAAACTAATGCCGGGCATAGGTCTCATTGGTGATTTGGGGATTGGCGAAATATTCAGCGAGGCAATGGAGCAGGGAGCAGCTGCGTCACCCGACGAAAGCAGTGAAGCGAGCAACGACAACGACAAAGCCAAACAGCCGCAGATGACAAAGGAGCAAATGGAAAAGATGCAGAAAATTCAGCAGGAACGAGTCAAAAAGTTGGCGGAAACGCTACTTCACAAGGTCGATCTGTACGTAAAGAGCGAGCGAGACCCTGAATCGGTCGCAGCGTTCGAGGAACAGATCAAGGTGGAGGCAGAAAAGCTAAAAAAGGAGAGTTACGGTTTGGAACTGCTTCATTCGATCGGAGGGGTCTATTCGAGCAAAGCAAAGCACTTTCTGGGACTCAAGGGCGGGGAGATGCCCAGCCTGTTCCATAATGTCAAGCAGAAGCGGCACATCATGAAGGAATTGTGGTCAACGGTCAAAAGTGCCATGGATATGCAGGCGGTGGCGGAAATGGTTGCCAAGGCCGAGGCGGCGGGGATGGATAGTGCTGACCGGGCCAAGATTGAGGAGGAGGCCACCAACCGAGCATACAAGGCGTTGTGGCAAACGTCAAAATTCGAGGTGGAGGCAACGCTGCGACAAGTTTGTGATACCATATTGCAGGATAAGGTTTGTTCGGTTTTATCAGCAGCGGCTGGAGCAGCGTGTTGACGCCAAGAGCTTTCTGTATGTAGAGCGTAGACAAGCGAACGCGGTACAAGCGAGCCGAGGCGCTCCGGATCATCGGGTTCGTGTACAAGCACGTCGAGATGGACAAGAACACCAACGAGCTGGTGGTCAAGATCAAAGGAAAATAGACAATCATAGTGCGTGTTATTTACCCCTCCCATACTACTCCAGCTCTATTCCATTACTTGCATTCTATACGTTATCTCTATATTATATAGTCCTTTTTGAGTCAGTAAAACCAATGCACACTTATGCATGTCTTGCGTTCCTCTCCGCCAATCCAGCTTTAGACCATGGAAACCGGCGCCACCAAACGTCCCAATGACCACCCATCCCCCAATCCCAATCCCAAGCGGCAAGCCCTCGACCCCGGATTGAAGGCCGAGCCCGATGCCGCAATATGGAAGTCATTGACTCTGGATTCGTTTGATGTCAAGGCACTCTATCAATACATTCGTTCCAAGGGCGATTTAAGCATTGCCAACAGCGAAGCTTACGGCATACTTTACCTGGCAGCCCGCAACGAAAGTGTCGAGGCTCTTCGAATCCTGCTACTGCAACCCACCATTGATGTAAATCAAGTGCACGGGCCTCATGGCGAGTTGGCATTGCATGCTGCTGCTTCGACGGGACAAGTGGACGCGACCGAGCTATTGATCGAGCACGACTCGGATATCAATGCACGCGACGCACTTGGCCATACACCTTTAGTCAACAGTTTATTTTCTCAATCGCTGGGATGTTTGCAACTGCTGCTCAAAGCCGGGGCCCAACTGGATATACAAGATCCTCAGGGCAACAGCTTGCTCCACGTGGCGGCTATCAACAATTTCGCCGACGGAATCGACGCGCTGCTGGAGCATGGATTACAAGTCGACCATGTGAATCATCGTCAGCTGTCCCCTTTGGCTGTTGCCATAGGAATGGGGCATACCCAAGTGATGAAACGCTTGATCAAGGGCAAGGCGGATGTGAATAGCAAGACTCGATTTGGCACCGTGCTGCATCATGCTGTGACCTGGAACAGGATCGAGGCCGTGCATATGCTGGTGACCCAAGGCTGCGATGTCAATGTATTGAATACCATGGATGAAACGCCATTGTTGATTGCGGTTCAGCAGCGCAAGATCGATATGGTCCGGTATTTGATGCAGCATGGCGCGGACCCTTGTCAGGGCGATGATGGAACCAACATGCCCTTGCTGTATGCGGCTAACCATGGATATACAGAAATGTGTGGCCTGCTGATCACTGATAATACATCCGATTTTTTCATCCAGTCTGCGGCCGACATGAGCGAGCGGGCCTCGCATGTGCAGACTGCAAGGTTTCTGCGAGACAAGCTCCAAGAGCGAGAGAAGAAGAAGCCAGAAGAGTCCATTGCTCCATCGTCGTCGGAAATCCTCGGAGAACCCGACTTTAATGCGTTAATCAATACTTTTAGTGACGACGAAGACAATGCATAATATATTTTATTATATTTCTCAAACGATGGGTCGCATATGCTGTCCCACTTTAGTCAATGCCACCTGAAAAGGAAGACCCTGCCATTCCTCGATAGGCGTCATGGGGGATGCCGAGTCAGGTTCATCTTCTTCCAATGCCACTGATTGTCTTGGCGTAAAGTTCCATGCGGTCTCTGTTCAATATATTTCAATAATTAGAAGGGGACGAGGGATCTGCATTTGGCTTTACCTTGTTCGGGTATCGGACTCCGTCGACCCCATCCATAGTCCCGTCTTTTACTGGTGGATATTGTCATATCAGGTCGTTTACATTTTTGCAAATGTCGCATTAGAAGTTGAGGTGACTGAGCTTTCCGCAGAAACGGATGGTGCAAAGCTTCCGACGCTGATAAACGGGCTGCCGGATTCTTATGCAGACATTGATCCAGAAAGCTTTGCAAGTGATGGGTATATTCGTACCGGCATCCGCATGTTTCAAGGTTTGGCACAGGGTCATGCACAATCAGTGAAAAGATCTGTTAAAAGCTCTCCGTTAGCGTCTCTCTCTCTCCTGGATTCGGACTATTTAAGGGTATAACTTGCAGTAAGTGGATCATATTCGGTGTAGGGCGGTCGTCCGCAAGCCAATTCAATGGCCGTAACCCCCAAAGACCAAATATCGACCTGGGTATTGTAGTCTTGGTTTTGTAAAATTTCAGGGGCCATCCAACAGGGTGTACCCACAAACGATCTCCTGGCAGCATTCTTGTTGGGTCGACTAAACGATGAATCACAAGAGGGTGCGGGTGTTAATTCGTCATTGGGAACGCATAGCTTGTTCTTGTTGGTATCCTTTGTGCTAGGCGTAGTATCGATGGACAAATAAAACGTGGATGGCGGAGACACCTGCACTGCAGGTATATCAGAAGAAATGGCGGAAGCCAATGGCGGTAATAACATTTGCATCGACGTAAAAGATGAAAGCGATTCATTTGCAGGTTTGAGTTTCGGCTGCAACTGAATGATATCTTCGATCGTTGATGGATGCGACTCTTCAGAAGGAAGCGAGACTCGAAGTTGGTTACTCACACCAAAGTCGGCAAGTTTGACGATGCCTGTGTCACGATCTAATAACAGGTTGGCAGCCTTGACATCACGGTGGACTAGCCCGTTGCCGTGTAAGTATTGCAACCCAAGTACAACTTGTTTGATGATACTGTAACAGAAAAAATGCCTTGGTTATTTTTAAAGCAATAAAAAGAAAGATATTCATTACCATGCAACAAGAGGTTCTTCCAGCCCCTCGTAATGTTGTTGAAGAAGTAAATCATGGCAAGAACCTATAATGTCAATCATTTAATGTATAGGGAGGCTGAAAGGTTGGACACAAATAATTACCGGCTGACATGATCGGCATGATAATGTGCAAGTGCGACTGCGACACGAAACTTTGATAGACAGGTAATAAGTGCGGATGGCGACATAGCGTCATGATTTGGATTTCTTTGCGCAATGCTTCGAGACGTTGAGTCCCGTCATCGTGGCCTCTATCCAGTAACTCGAGGTTGACTTTTTTGATGGCAACAAGGGATTGCGTAGGTGTATGATTGGCGGAATATACTGTTGCTGTAGCTCCGGACCCTTTTATTTTGCTATCTTGATTAGGTTCTTACTGCTGATAACCAAGGAACCAAGGAAAAGGTAGCACATTTACCTATCAGTCGGCAGATTTCATAATCTTCAGTATTGGATGTATATTGGGTCTTTTCGGTGTGTCGTCGCGAAGGTGTGGATCGAAACGAGAACGCCAGCCGGCTGACAAGATCCGTGAGAGAACGCTGTCTCGAAAGCTGTTTCTTAGTAGCGTGGTCATCCCCGCTTTCAGTATTGGAACGGCCTCGACCACGTCTACGCAGAGTTGCAGATGCCAGCATCCGATTCAAGGACTTTTGACGACCGAGTTTTGCTGGCTTTTGCTGTTCATCGGATATTAACGGCGCGCTTGGATCCGAGTCTGCCATCTCCCGTTGCAGTGAGCGAGAGAGAGAGAGAGAGAGGAGAGAACGGAAAGGGATTGGTGTGATACGTACTTGTTTATATAGATTGGCATAAAGGTACGAGTGGCGTTAATTATAGGCAGGCCAATGGCACAACGGGGCCGATTGGAATTTCATGTGGTGTGAAAGGGGGGGTGCTATTGTTTCTGTTTACTATTCAGATTGTCTATTGGAACCATTTTAACGCGAGGGGGAGTGCAATATAGGATGCCCGTTGATTGACTCTCTGGTTTTCCATCACATGTGTTTAATTAAGACAAGTACTTTTCACACAGACCAAAAGAAAAAAAACCATCTATGCCTTTTTGACCAGATAAGCCAGCAAGTCGACCTTGGTGACGACATGCTTGACCTTGAGAACATCGCCTGATCGTTCAGTGACGAGAGCGCTCGAGTTGGTTTCGAAGAAGCGAGTCAGCTGATCCAGGGGCGTATCGGTGGTAATTTCCTCAAACTTCTTTGTATGGTGATCGAAGTGGAACATGACGTCGGACACTGGGCTTGACAACGCAGCACGCTTGGAAGCAACGCGAGACAGAATGTTACCCAGGGTGACCAAGCCCTTCAAGCGATGGGCCGGGCCTGCGGTGACGGGCAACTGATCGAAGCCGTTCTGTTCCATCAACTCGATGGCCTCCTTGCAAGTGGTCTGGCTATCGGTGGTAACGGCCTCCTTGAGGTTCAAATCGATGACCTTGGCACCGCCGTAATCCTTTTCAGCCTTCTTTTCAAAGCTTTGCTCCTCGAATTTGGCGTCGGTGAAGCCCTTTTCGCGCATCCAGTCGTCGTTCAAGAACTTGGTCATGTAGTTGCGCACGGAATCAGGGAGAATGACGACGCAGCGCTGACCCTCCTTTAGGCTCTTGGCCACCTCGACGGCGGCGGACATGGCTGTGCCCGATGAGCCACCGCACAGGATGCCTTCGTCGCGGATCAGTCTGCGGGACATCAAGAACGAGGCCTTGTCCTCGGACTTGTACCACTCATCGATCAAATCCCGTTCCAAAACGTCGGGGATGAAATCGTAGCCGATGCCTTCGACCTGGTACGAGCCGGTCTGCGTGTTGAGTGACTCGGGTAAAGCAAGAATCGAACCATGGGGATCCACGCCGACAATCTTGATGTTGGGACACTTTTCCTTGAGCTTCTTGGCGATGCCGGTGATGGTGCCTCCTGTGCCGGCACCAGCGACCAGCATGTCCAATTTGCCATCGCAGGCTTCCAGAATCTCTTCGGCGGTGGTGTCATAGTGCGCGATCGGGTTATACACGTTGCCGTACTGGTCGAGAATGACTGCATTCGGGATCTCGTCACGCAATTTCCGCGCAACGCCAATATGAGACTCGGGAGCATCCCACGCAGCTGGTTTGAGAGTCAGTAAAAAAGAAAAAAGTTTTTTCGCTTGCCCACATCACCTTCAGTCGGTGTGCGAATGATCTCAGCACCCAGCGCTTTCAACACATCCACCTTTTCTTGCGACATTTTTTCCGGCAGCGTAATGATCACACGATATCCCTTGACAGCAGCAGCCAATGCGAGACCAATACCTGTGCGCCAGTCAGCAATGATGACGCCTACACATTTGTTTTCCCTTTATTTGCTTACCAGTGTTGCCCGAAGTGGGCTCGATGATGGTGCTCACGCCGGGTTGGATCAGACCTGAAGCCTCGGCCTCTTCAATCATCCGTTTGGCAATGCGGTCCTTGACGGATCCGCCAGCGTTGAAGAACTCGCACTTGGCCACTGTGCATTTGTCATCATCAGCACAAATGCACACACACGCCCTGTCCGTATCGCAAGCACTCACGCAATTCACACTTTAATCCTTCTTCCTTGCCAATCTTGTTTATCCGCACAAGAGGCGTCTGGCCGATATTGTCAAGAACAGTCGACAGGATCTTGGGGCGAGGCACGCTGCAGCAGAATAGTATGAATGACTCCCCCCTCTCCTTTATCGCCAAGGGACGCGCCCCATTTGACCAACTTTTACCTCTTGACGTGGTTATACTCATTCGATGAAATGTCTACAGGCATTGTTTTTTTTTCTGAAATGTCACAAAAGTGAAAGAGAAGCAAAGATTGGCAGGACACGGCGTGGGAAAATACTATCGGACTGTGGTGGCGTTGCAGCCATGGCCAATAACATTGTCGCGATGCTACCTCGCTGGCATGTGACACCATCGAGTTCATGCATTTGCTAATATGTGTACAGGGGACAGTCATCGTTTACATAAATACAAAATAACCTTAGGGTCTTGGCGGTCTCTTTTCAAGCGACAAGCCGTCTCTGGAGAAGCATAAGCCATGGTACCGCAAGATCGGCATGCATGCGCTCTCAAACACATCCTCCTGCTGGAAAAAGTGCATTCTATTGCTGGAAACGCCGAGTCCGCGCTCCACGCCAATCTTGACAAAGTCCAGTCCTTTGGTCCAGTACTCGCCGCGCCACCGACCGTACAGCTTGATGATATCAATCAGGATGGTGTTTTCGATCCTTTCGTCTCGCAGCGGCGGCCAAAAGTCATTCAGCAGCATGCCAGCATAATACATCAGTTTGTTGCCGTTGGGCGCAAACCGCACGAGTTTCGCAATCGACTTTTGGAAACTGGCAATGTCCATGTTCTGATACGCTCGTTTGCTTTTGAGCATGCGCACCAAGTCTTGGAATAGTTCTTCGCCCGCCGTGTAGTTTCGGTTTTGAACGATTTCATTGCTAATGCCATGCATGATCTGCGACGGCATCAGCTGTTGGCCCGCGGCACTTCGACATTTGAGCTCATGTTGTGTGTATCGTACTTGCCCGTATGCTGTGCTCATTGTCACATTTAAAGATGGAGAGGATCGTAAAAGGAGGGCTGCTGGTCTCCACGATCCATCTCCGCCGCCTATTGTTCTGGTGCTCTATGCTTCACACCGGTGCATGTTTCACCCAAGACCGCGGCACTGCAGATTGAAAAAAAGAGTTTGGTTTCACATGGACAAGGATTTATTCCTTCTTTTACTTTTGTCTCTCAAAGATTACTACATCATACAACGTTCTCGATGATGAGATGATTGGATTCTATACCCGGGCCGTCGACTGCGACGATGCCGAAGCGCTTCAGCAACACTATGGCCAGGTGCCGCACCCCTATGCCACTTGCGTGCGACATAGGGAAATGATCAGAGCCAGTCGGATCTACTTTATCATCACTTGCATCAACTTTATCTTTGTCGTTGTGACAACCGCCATCTTTGTGTGCATTGCCCACAACGCCCCGCACAACTACTACACCTCGCCACCCGACCCGCAACGGCCCGGCCGACGACGCCTGTTTCGACGGTGGCAGCGTACATCATTGCAGCGCCGCAGCATCTTCGGCACCGCTTTGGGAGCCTGCGGTCATCTCGTCTTCAGTTCGGCTGCCCTCCTGTCACAGACGTTTTATGGCGAGGCAACATGCGAACTTTACATGTGGGGCGTCATCATGGGCTTCTATACTTGGATCTATGCGCTCTGTTGGCGCGCCTACCGTCTTTACTTTCTGATTCGGTTAAACTCGCTCAAGACTCGCTACGCTTCTCGTCACGGCGGAGAGCAGCCACGGCCATGCAGCGAAACCGACCGCCAGCACAAATGGCTGATGCGCAACGTCGACTGCCGTGCCATACGCGTCGCCCGTCCACTCGCCATGTATATGATGTTTTTCGTCATCATTGTCATCGTGTGCGTGCTTTTCGAAACCAAACGTTTGACCTGCGAGGATCGGTGGGGCGTTTGCATTCTGCTATCCTTTGTCGGCTTCTTTATCTTTATCGTGGCGCCCTCACTGATGTGGCGACTCAAGGGGTACAACGATGCCCACGGTATCCGGAACGAAATCCTGATCGATGTTGTTGCAGGCGTGATCTTTTCCATCCTGACCTTGGTGTGGTACTTGAAACTGAACCGGCCTCGACCGCGATTTGGGCCCCATTATCGATACTTTGCACCAAGGACCTGGCTGGTGTTTTTCACCACGACTGCCCATCTGACTTCGGTGGTGTGGCCCATCTGGCAACTCATTCCCGAATGGCGCAAGTCTCGCCACGACAGCGAAGTCCCTGCGTCGGCAGTGGCATCGGCGGATGAATCGGATGCAGACACCGGCTTGCAGCAAACACCTGAAACACTTGAACGGCTCTTGCGTGATCCGGTGGCGGCGGGTAGTCTGGTCCGTCTGGCGGTGCAGGACTTTAGCTCGGAAAATGTGCTGGCGTACAAGGAGTATTTGAGACTGGTGGACTGTCTGCAGACCCAAAAGTATGGCAGGGTGATCAAGCGGTTCTCGCAACGATTCCATTCTTCGGCGACGACCTTGGTGGGTGAAGCCAATTCGGAAGAAAAGAATGACGATCTGTTGCGTCTCCCGATCGAATCGCCGCGGCTTTTGGACGACTTTACGAACTTTTATGATACGTATATCCGACAAGGGGCGCCGCTCCAAGTCAATATATCATACAAGGCCAGAAGCGAGCTGGACTCGTTTTTCAAGCGCAGGCTGTCTCATTCTTACGATGAAGGCGAAACCGTAACCGATTTAATTACCCCATGGAGTCACAAACCCGCTCCGCTTTTGCCTGTGCATACCAGCCGGACGACGCGGTTGAGCTGGGGGTCCGAGACACTGTTTCCTCGCTATCCATCAAGCACCCCTGAGCCGCAGCTGACGCTGGCCAAGTTCGAGCCGGCAAGGAACGAGCTGTTTTGGAATATCTTTGCCAGTGTTTTTGCCAAATACATCCGTAGCCACCAATAAATAAGGAGGGCCATTCTATAAAAGGTGTGCTGGCCAATTTGAAGAGATTGACTCCCGCTTTTCGAGCAGACGCTCTTGTGCTCCCCCACACACACACTTTCCACTTATTAAAAATTGTCCGCCATGCTGAATCCATTCATATGGTTGCTGCTGCTATGTATAACGATGCTGGTCGGAAGCTTTCTAGCCGGCTGTATACCATTGTCCACCAAGCTCTCCGAATCCAAGCTGAGGCATTTGACAGCTCTTGGAGTCGGATTGCTCATTGGAACAGCATTGGTGGTCATTATACCCGAAGGCATTCAAACGCTGTACAGCTCCAATCCATCCATCGCCGAGGAATCCACTCCAGCACTTGCCAACCATCTCGCCACCAGCCTGTCCAACCATACTGACGTATTGCAAAAGCGACAACCCAACGAGGAACAGCTGCACCCACACAGTACCGAACACACCGCTATCGGATTGGCACTTATTGTTGGATTTGCCACCATGTTTATTGTTGATCAGCTCAGTTCGCTTCACCTCCACTCCTCCTACAGCGAAGGTGCTTCACCGCCTTCCGACCCATCGTCATCGGACCACAACCATCGCTCTCGATCGCCGACCGCACGTTCCATGACACCCACGATTGGTCTTATTGTTCATACAGCAGCCGATGGGATTGCGCTGGGAGCATCCGCATCGCATCCCCAGCTTTCTATGGTGGTGTTCTTAGCCATCATGCTACACAAGGCTCCATCCGCATTTGCTCTGACCACCGTATTGCTGGCCGAAGGTTTATCAAGAGTCTCCGTTCGTCGTCATCTGCTCATGTTTTCGGTATCAGCTCCCACGGGTGCAATATTGACCTATATGCTGCTGCATGTCTTTTCCTCGGCTTCATCCTCAGCGGCAACAGTACATTTGGCATATTGGACGGGTGTTTTGCTGGTTTTCTCGGGCGGAACGTTTCTGTACGTCGCCATGCACGCCCTCCAGGAATTACATCCACCAGCGCATTCAGACAAACTTGCAGGTTCTCAAGTCGCGTGCATTCTGGGAGGCATGTTTTTACCTATCCTTCTAAATGTTAGCCACTCTCACTAGTATATATATATACCTTTCCCCTCCTTTTTCTTGTACAGAATTTTATTTCGTTTATTGGATCTTTTCTTTTGTGTTAGAGCATCTTAATAGACTAATTCGCTTTCACTTTCCACCTCTACACTCTAATTCATCTGTGTTCGCATGGAGATGCATATTGACAACAAAAGGCTGCCATAACAATTGGATGGGTTACCATAGTTACTCACAAAATGAAAGAGAGAGGCATCTATGATTGGCTTAAGGTACAGACAGCATCAATACCCGCCCAATTTGCTAATGAATAAGCCACACAACACTGTGTAAAATTTTACTCTGGATTTTGGTTGAGCAAACCTTCTCTTTTTTCTGCTCCACTACCGACATGTCGACTTTTGAAAAGGTGAGCTTTCGTTCTTCACCGCTTTTTTATTACCAAACGAAAACACGACGAAACAAAGCGGCAAACGTTGTTCACGTTGTTCTGTTTTGAAAAAGCCAAATGTCAAAAACTTTTTGAATTGAATGATTTAAATTAATTATTTTTTTTTTTACTATAAAAAGGTTGTTGTCATTGATGGCAAGGGTCATCTTCTCGGCCGTCTCTCCTCTATTGTGGCCAAGCAGGCTCTCAGCGGCCAAAAGGTTGTCGTTGTCCGTTGTGAGGAGTTGAACGTTTCGGGCGAGTTCTTCCGTAACAAGCGTAAGTGATTGTGCGTGGTGTAATAGAGAGAGATAATTTATGGTAACTGATCATACATTACAGTCAAGTACCACGCCTACCTTCATAAGCAGAACCGTGTCAACCCTCGCAAGGGTGGTCCTTTCCATTTCCGCGCCCCCTCGCGTATCTTGTACAAGGCTATCCGTGGTATGATTCCTCACAAGACCGCTCGTGGTGCTGCTGCTTTGGAACGCATCAAGTTGTTCGAGGGTGTTCCTCCCCCTTATGACAAGGTCAAGCGCATGGTTGTTCCTGATGCCCTTCGTGTCCAGCGTTTGAAGCCTGGTCGCAAGTACACTACTCTTGGTCGTATCTCCAAGGAAGTCGGCTGGAAGTACCAGGACGTCGTTGCCAAGTTGGAGGAGAAGCGCAAGGCCAAGTCTGCTGCTTACTACCAGCGCAAGACTGCCCTTGCTGCCGTCGAGAAGAAGGCTGTTGAATCCAAGGCTGCTGCTATCAAGGATATCAACGCTTCCCTTGCTGCCCTTGGTCACTAAATTTCTTGTTTCCCCTTCCTTCCCCCGTTATGATCCAACTACAATAAACGTTTTTGTTTGCAATGTCGGGAAAAAATAACTTTCCTTTATATATATAATAATAATATATAGCGATAATTATACTAGATAATAAGGGATGACAGTCGATCAGGAAACAACGAGTGAATGATAATGAATGGATGCTTTTTTTTGGTGTTGTGTGCGTGTGTGTGAATGTGTTTATGTTGCGAGCGAAGCGGTCTGCATAATTAAGAACGTCTGATCTTCTGTTTGACTTTGCTAAGTTGCGAATCAACTTCATCAAGCATGTCTTCCAGCTCTTCTTTTCTTCTACGTGACATAGGTCCACCACCGCTAAGGGGGATCTTGCTGTAATCAGATTGAAGCTACAATATCCGTCTATATGAGTTTACGTGTCTTTGCAATAACTATACTTTTACCTTTTCTTTTTCCTTGGTCAACTTGCGCAATTGACGGTCTAATTCATCGCTTGCGTGTTGCGATTCGCTGTTGAGCGAGGACTGGGGTGTGCTATACGTGCTACTCTTCATATTGTAATCGTTGTTGTACAAGCTGTTTTTGATGGGGATAGATGATGTAGACGTATGATACTGTGTCGTTGGACTAGGTGGCATAGATGTATTATAGTGCGAACTTGGAATAGGCGACTGCGGGTCATTGGAGTATTGTTTAGGTATGTTTGCATGCTGGATGTTGGGTGACCCTGTAGGCGTCTCAATGGGATGAGGGGTGCGCTCTTCATTTGTAGCGATCTGTGTCTTGATGAGTTGATCCATGGTTGTTTTGAGGTGGTCAATCTGGTCATGTGCTTCGGATAGTTCGGACTATAACATAAGGGATAAATAATCACATGAATTAAGACCGTCATATATAACAATACCCGGAGCCGTCGGATCTCTTGATTCTTGCTCTTTAATTGACTTCGTAAACCATCTTGCTCAGCACGAGCTTCCTCTCGGATTTTCTAAAAAGTTCTTATTAAGTTACACGAAAATGGAAGAATTTCCGCATGAACCGTACCTCCAAGTCCAACTTCCATTGATCTGCTTCTTGAGAGCGGTCTCTGCAATAGCAAAAGTATTAAGACGGTGAGAAGAGGTTACCGGAGCACGTTACCTAGCATTGTCGTTGCTTGATCGTAGTTTTTGAAGAAGCATATCGAGATCCTCCTCTCGACGTTTGCTTGTATTCTAAAAGTTACACAGTTAATATCTGGCATCATATTGGAAGGGCGATTAAAAAAGCTTTTACCTTCTCCTCTTCATATTTCTTCTGCAGCTGTTCTTTTTCTTCCATGAGTTCATCCATCATCTGGCTAAAGTAATCAAGATCCTTGGCAACAGCTAAATATATAGTTTAGCAGGGGTCTTTATTTAATTTACTAGAGAACACTTTACCTTCTTTTTGTCCTTGTAAAACGTGCACGACATTTCGTTCCTTTTCCAACTCCATCTGTAGTTGCTGAATGATCTTTTCGTGTTTTTTGGCCTCGCCAGCGGCCTGGGCCTCTACCGGTTTGGCCTCTACCGGTTTCGTTTCCGCGGGTTTGGCCTCGACAGGCTTCGTTTCGACGGGTTTGACATCTTTACCACTAGCTATACTAGCAGCACTCTTTTTTTTGTCGACGACTGGCTGGGTCTTTTTATTTTCCTGTCGAATTTGTGGCAGTGCGCCTTTTCCGGGAATTTGAGAGGGTTTACGGAGTCTGGAACCTTGCTGCTTATTGCTCGATTTCGACGATGATCCTGAACTAGATGTAGAGTTCGTAGATTGAGTACTCTTATTCGATGTTGGCCGAGGTAAACGATCTGATGATGGTGATTTCGCCAATCCTGTAGTACTCGAAGGTGTCGCCAACCGAGTTGCCGGTACAGCTTTGGTTGGATTTGAGTTGTATCGCGGTCGGGTCGGTAATGGATCAGGCGACTTTTTGATTACTTGTTCATGCTGCGGAACCGATTGTTTCTTTTCATCTAACGTAGAATTAACCTGCAGTCCTCTCGAACGAATTAACAGTTTTTTTTACCTCCATTGATTGTCGCGATGGTAGGAACCGTTGCTATGGAAGTCATTAGCAAAAAGGAAAAAAGAACACGAAAAGGCAAAATTTACTCTCGGGTTCCTTGACGGAAAGCGTGGTGTCTGTCAAGGACGGAACTGTTACTGGATGTACATCCGGGACAGCCGGAGGATATTCGCTCTGACTATGGCTGATACTTTGACGTTTTCGCAACGATCCGATGCTCTGGCGTTTGTGTGGGAGGAATCCACTGGTATTTTTGTTTCGTTAGCCGTTTATTTTTTTAAATTATAACAAATAAAGCAGTACCTTAGCCGCTTGCTCTTGACTGACCTGTCATCGTCGACATCATTCACAACAGGGTGTTCTGGTAGTGTTACTGGTAAAATGCGTATTTACTAAGTATGCCCATTCATGAAAAAAAAAGAATTCAATTCAAAATCGGTTTACCGGATGACTTTTTGTTTAAGCTGAATTTCTTCCAGAACTTTGTCGACGACTTCTCCTTCACAGCTTTTGACGACATTCAAATTTACGAGTAAAGAGGTGTATTTTTCTTGAAGGGTTACGGGGTAAAGTGAGAGAAGAGAAGGAGGAGGGAAAAAAGAAAAAGGAATGATAGTAATTTCAAATGAGGAAAGATGGAGGTGATGGACACTTTCAGTTTTCATCGAGGACCCGAGAGTTTGTTGCGGAGCTAATCGCGTATATAAAAGCGCGGATGTTTCTTTTTTAGCAATAGAGTATCTGTGCAATGCCATAATGATTATGCTCTAAATAGAGATTTTTCACGGGGTTGAAGGGGGGATAGGAGAAGGGGGGACTGAAGCTTTCCCCAACCACAATATGTTTCCTACGTGATTAAGCGCAAATGTTAACGAAGTATCGATACATACATGGTTTTCTAGTATATAATAAAAGCCCGCAATTATCTTTCACTCTTCTTTCTCTCCGTTTTGATGAATTAATAGAAGTACATTATTTAACATTCGTATCGTATTCCCCGTGTGTGTGTGTGTGTGGGTGGGTGGCTTACTTTCCATAAGCCTAAACGCCTCATTTCCTTTGATGAATAGATGCTACTCAAAGAGCTGCCCCCTCGTCTTCCTTAGCTTCTGATATCTTTTTACGCTTAGATTTAGTATCCCGTCGCGTTGGAATCTTGACGCCTTGTTTGGCAAAGCATTGCGATAATGTCGTTGGTGCTATCACAAAAAAATCACATTTTTAATATAAACACTTAGTAGTATTCCGCGTTGTCCACACTTACGAACTACGCCAGGGAAATTCTTTGCTGTATACGCAGTAAATACGCTCGAAGTGGCTGTAGTCAATACATGGCTAATTGATTTTGTATTTACAGTTTGACTGTTGGGTCTAATTGGATCATAAAGCATTAACACGATGATATAAGATACAAAAGAACGCTATATGCTTACGAGCCAATATCAATGAGAGAGAAAGTCAATCGGAACCGACCCTCGGATCGCAGGCTAAGGTCATGAAACACAAAGAAAATTCCAAGTTCACGTTGTTCGTTATAAAGCTTGGAGGGAGATGCGATACATGAGCCGACCAAATTCTTCATACGAACAGCTTGTTTAGCAGTGCCGGAGGATGATGATAATGACGGAGATTCCGTAGATGATGATGCTACCGAGTGTTGTTGTTGTTGTTGTTGTTGTTGTGATGTAGATAAGGGGACAGAATGTAGGAGCATGTTGGCTGGTTTCGTTCCTGTTTCATCAAAGCAATCGCACAGAACGACAAAGAATGAGGTATCGATATCTCTAATTAAGGTTCTCTTTTGCGTTAATTTCTTCAAACTTTATTTTTCATAAAGTTAGAGGAGATTGGCTTACTGTGGTGGTATCGGTGTACCATCTCGAGCTCTTACGAGTAACTGTAGGATCGGAGGTGGTGATATCGGCCGGCGATCTTTGTCCCCAAAACCACACATACGTGCTCGTGATGGTTGCTGTATGATCTCCAGGCGATACTCACTATAACATCAAAAAGTTAAGTGTCGAACATTGTTGGATAAGTGATATTGTAAGAAATAACCAGTAATAAAAAGAAAAGAAACGCCGTTATCTTTCTATAACAATCGACGCTTTTCTGTTTTTTTTCCATAGAAAAGAAACGTACCGTTCATCTTTACGATGCCAAGCAGGTGTTTGTTGCCGTGGTTGAGGTACAGTAAACGCCGTGGCTTCTAATTCATGTTGTGTACTTGTACTTGCGCTCGACTCCCCGAAAGTGGGTGGCAAAAGCATGCTGCTCGGCTTTTCAGCAATTTGGGGTAGCCATGGTGGATCGTTTTGAGGCTGTTGCCAAATATTGGAACGGTTCGACCTTGCCATGGAGACCAATTGTCCAAACAGCTCCTGCTCACGATGTTGATGCTCATAGTCATGTAAGATAGGGTCCGGTATAGGCTGAGTTGGTTGTGGAGGCATTACTTGATGACTTGATAACATTCCAGTATCGTCCCACGGTGTTGAATGCGGTATTAAATTGTCATTGATGGCAGATGAATACAATATTATAGCAGGCTCTTGTTCTTCTCGATGATGTCTCAAGACAGCTGGACTTGGTAGTGGCGTGAGTGTAGGATCATAATCGTCTCTCGCTTCGCTTCCTATGGAATGGTCATGTGAGGAGTAACTGGTTTTGACAGAGCCAAGAGTGGATGGTATATAAAAAAAAACTTTTTTTTTGTTGCAAAACGGGGGTTGTGATAATACGTACCTCTACCTTGGGTTTGATCTGGTAAGTACTCCAATGCAGGATGCAGCTGTTCGTTCACTGTCATTGGTATACGAAGATTGTAACCATACTGTTGCTGATAATGTTGTAGCCGTTGGTCCGGTGGATGATGGACAAGAGTCGACATGGGTTGATAATAAGGTAGCGAACTCGAGTTGTTGTTGGGAGGAAGAAGCTGTTGCTGCTGCGTCAGATAAGGCTGCTGCTGCTGCTGCTGCTGCTGCTGCTGCTGCTGCTGCCGTAGCGCTTGTTGTTGCTGCGGCGGTAGCTCCAGTTGCTGTTGTTGTTGCTGTTGTTGTCGTTGTTGCCGCTTACGTTCTGGTTCATCGTTATTATCATAGACATGTCCAGGAGGACCAGGCGGAAACATGGCTGGTCAAGCAACAATAGTGAAAAAGGTACAGCAAAGATGTGCTGTCGGTTCAAGTAACGTCTTGTCAACCTGCTGGGGAAGGAAGGCAAAGTAAAAGTTAAAAGAATAAAAAGGAAAGAAAGTAAAAAACATAATCAGGCCGGGACTGTTGAAAAATAAAAAGTGACAAAAACTCATGTCTATACAAAGTGCAAGTGAGAGAAAAAAAAAAGACATGAGAAGCTGGTTCCACACTGCACATTTTCCTTTCCTTTTTTCCTCTTGGAATTATATCGCCACACGTGTGGACATCTCTTCTTAGTTATCTCGACAATATTCGTAAAGAAGTACTGGATTTTTTAGACGTTACCAGTTTGCTATATTTTTTTTGTAGATCACGCAAAAAAAAAGATGTGGTGCCACCAGAACAAGCAACTTGTCTATTGTTTGCACGGTTCGCGATGTTTTGCGTTATATGGAACATGGCCTATTAAAGCCTGTCAATCTAAGAAGAAGTTACGGTCCGCTCACACTTTTTTTGTTTCTGATAACGAAAATGACAATATCCCCGGCTGAACACGCTGAGCATATATTAGTATGACCTTTTGGTCTCCCTGGTCCCATGAGCAACTGTGATTAATTGGCTAGTGCACCGCCTCGTCGTTGCTAAAATGGTAATCGAGTTCTAGACCAGACATTGGCTAATTTTTCGTTATGTTTATCATCATTACCAAACTTTCCCTTTACCTCTTTACAGCAATCCTGTTTCTTCAGGTCTCCCATTTCAGTGCATTGGCAAGGTGGTCTGATTTACTTGTCATACAATGGAGTGTTGCAAATCATTACGTTTGGGTGTAGTGTGATCGAGTGGTGCACCCAGGCCTGACTCAATGTGTGACAAGATCTCTTTGCGGGGTTGCTTCGCTTATACAACAATGTGGACAGACGTGACAAAATGGATACACAAAGTGTTAATGTACGGTGCTACGTCAAAAGTAACGCGGCTTGTTGTCCACGGAGAGTCGTACACGCCACGCGATTTGACATTGGCAGATACGCAAAAAAAAATACTGTATTTTCATAAAAAAAAATGCTAAAAAAACTAATTTAAAAATAACAACAAAAAAAACTTCTACATCACAAAAACACCAAATGGTGCTCCTCCACTACCCATGCGAGGTACTCGGACACCGTGTCTGTCTCCGATAGCACCGATTTGGTTATAGTGGACTTGCGGCTGTTGTCCATAACGTTGTTGCTGATAAAGGTCTTCGCGTTTGTTAAAAGTATGTTCAGACCAATGGGATTCATAAAGTGGGGTAGAGGGTTCGGACTGGATCAAGGTTTCATGTGGATAGCGTTGGGGAATGGGAATATTTAATGGATCAGGTCGAGGCTCGTGCCAGGATCGTCGTCTTGAAGATTCCCATGGTGACCGGCCGGCCCATAACGACCCGTCCTTCCGAACACCTTCGTTGCCGTCGTTACGGCCCCAGCCTTGCCATCCGCCAGTCCAGCTGCGCATGAATTCCAAAAAACGCGCCTTTTCTTCCTCTGTAATGACTTGTTCTTTTTCCTCGGAAGGTTGAGATTCGTCCGTGACAGACCGGGAGCTCGGATCGGACTTGGTGTCGTCATCCGAGGCGACACTTGACGTGTTCGAGGACGATACCGATGATCCCGAGAGCATCGGTTGCGATGTAGTTGGCGACACTACACGGCTTTTTTGACCGGATCTCAAGTCATTCCATAGACCACCATTTGATTTGCGAATCGACGAACGTTTCTTTTCGACCTTGGGTACAAGCGCCTTTAAACGTTCAATCTCTTGCTGGTAATCAACCAGTGTATTCATGCCGGCAAATGGATCGTCTTCTTTTGTTGGTGAAATGACCTTTTTCTTGACCGTAGTGGGATCGTTCCATACGGATCGTTTCTTCTTGCCATCGTCTCCAGACATGGACAAGCTCGGGAAATTTTCGTCGTGGACGGACGACGTTGGACTGGTGGGTTCGTGGCTGGCTTTGGCCATCCAACGTGGGGCGAATGTGTAGGATGAAGGTGAAGGTGTTGGTAGTTTCTTGGTGGCGATGCGAGCTACTCCCGTGTTGATTTGTTTGGTTTGTTTACCCGGCATTTTGTTATTGCTGTTTTGGTCCGTGAAGTCTGAGGTTTGAGCCATGCGGTAATAAGGGTTTATGTTAAGAAAGTAGTAGATGTTGAGAGTGAGAGGAGAAAAAGAGAAAAGGTTTTTTTTTGGAAAAAGGATGTATGCTGGTAAGAAAAGTGTACAGAGATATGCTCGAGTGGCGACTTGTTGATGGTGAGGATTGGATGTCTAAATGGCAAATGTGCAAGGGTCGCTTGAGGAATGTGGTTGGTGTATGGTGTTAATTTGGAGAGGGTAAAAAAAGAGTATGCGCAAATGAAATTATATACAACAAGTGTGTGAGGGGGAGCAGAGGAATAAAGTATTAGAGAACAAATAAAAGGCAATCAGAAGCTAAATGGCAGATATAGGTGGACAATGGGTTATATGTGTTGTATGTGGTAAGGTGATTACGAAGGTTACGAAAACATTGTCAAGGTGGAAAACGAGAGCCGAAAGCACCGCAGCAAATGTAGCTGGCCATTCTGCAGTACAAGCCACATCTAGCCTTTTGCAGTCGGAACTTTCGGCTTTCCCTTAGCGGCGCCATATCCGGGTGACTCACCTTCGGCCGCCCGGGGAGACGGACAAGGTTGCTTTTTTTTTCCAGAGCGTTCCAGACGAACGCTTTGTAAATTATGAGCAGATGCCTTATTTTTACTATTCACTATTGTTGCCATGGTGATCGCCTTGGCAACAAGTTTTTAAAATTCCAAAAAAATTTTGCCCATCCCTTTTCGGGATCGAAGCCGACGATAATGTTTGTATTTGCGCGTTTGAAACGTTGATCTGTGCGAACCTGACAGAGCTATGCGATTAACAAACTCTTCGTTTGCATGTCGCTCAAAAACCAATCTACTTTAGTTTGTATACTATGTGATGTCATAAATACCACATTTATCTATAGAAGAAAATAATAATGTTCCTATGGAAAGCACTTCATAGCGTAAATGCTGAATATCTTGCATTTCGAGGCATCTCCAAACGTAAATTCCGCGAAGAAACGGTGGGCAAAGATATTTTTTTTCTATGTAGAAAGTGTCCTACCGAGTGGTTCCGAGGGACGCGATGAAACTCAGTCCCACATGGCCCGATTGATCACATGCCATGATTGTACAGAATTCTTTACACGGTCATTCCGCTTTGACGTTGGACAAAGCTTTTGCGATGCATTTCTTTAAAAGAAACGAAATTCTAATTAGAGCTCGAAAGTAATGGGAACCCGAGTGCACCCAGATTACCAACTTACCTCGGAAAAATATACAGCCTGAACACAGTACTCTTACATTGGCTATGTCAAAACCTAAAAAAAAAATAAATAGTAGCAAATTGCACACCATTCTCATTGTTAAGAAGCTGTCAATGTGCAATTGGTTTATTTACGGATGCTTAACCTTATTCCTACACTTTATTTTATTTTACTCCGTCAGCGCGTCCTGAAGACAAGAAATTTCACTTGGCGACAAGCCTGGCATCGTATGAAGATGTAGCTAGATCAGGAAAACTAATTTTATACAATATACAAATACCAGCTAATGTAGTACTATACATGTGCCTTTTATATGTACAAATATTCCGCAACAGGATTTCTGGGTTCTTCGAGAAGCGAACGACAGCTAATGTTGTTCTGGCGGCTAGGAGTAGAGTTCATGATCGGTACAATTCACCTAAAACATTTGTAACTCCTATATACATATCCGGCAATTTTGGATTTATTTACAACATTTACAATTGAATACATAGCAGCGAGCATAGCCACTTCCATTCTCCATATGAACATGATGGAAGAAGTCAGCTGGAAAATTCGTTCTGCGAAACAAGTAAGAATCATCATGTATACGTGCACATATCACGCCGATCTCTCGAGAAGAGTTATACTCTTTTTCATCTTCTTTCGTAAGTCGGATACACCCTTGATATAGCAGATTTCTTGATATACTTAATTAATCTGTCATGGCCAACAATTAGGCTTCTCTAATATACCCGAATACTTGTACCCGACTCGATACCCGGCATGACGAGTCGGGTACGAGTCGACAGATACTCGACTCGTTGTGTTTTCGAGTTTTTTTGAAATACCCGACTCGACTCGGCCAGTTATATGTACAAGATAATATATACAGGTGGATGCATCCGGGATATATAGCAAATGGAAAGTAATGTATAGCTGCACTTGATAATTAAGCTTTATTTACAGAGTGGTTACTAAAGGCGTGTGTCAGTGTCATTCATGAATAAGCTTAATCATGTGCAAATGCAAGTTGGTCATAAAATAAGCTAGAAAGTGATTTTTTTTTGCCAAACCATACTTCTATTACCTGCTACCTCCATTCATTTCCCGTTGGCAATTGTCATCGTCACGATATGTGCCACTTACAACAACAAGAATAATAAAACAATATTGAAGAACGTGTCTTTTTCACATGCCTCAAATTCAGTGTTTGCCTCTTATTAATATCTGTTTCAAGCCAATATAGATCCATTTTACACCAGTATAATCATTTTTATGCTTGACATTGTCACAATGAGCTCGATTTCCGGGATCTTTGCTACTTTTACGCTGATTGCACCTAAGCCATTGTATCATTTTCGAGTCGGGTTTCGAGTACGAGTTTTCGAGTTTTTTCGGGTATTTGACGAGTACGAGTCAACTTTTTTCGGGTCGGGTACGAGTCAGTAGATACCCGACTCGAAAACCCGAATGGAGAACCCTACCAACAATCTAGCAGCCTTGTTAATATAGCAGACCGCGCCGATAGATCTGTGAAAAGATCATTTGCTTCGTTCTGACTTGGAGCATAGGAGCAAATAAATGTATTGAAACATATAAGCAAACAAAACTATGTGCGCGAAACAAAGACACCGGCGTATGTCCTATATAGCATATCTTCAAAGAAAGCCTGAAAACTTCTCGTACAGCGACAACCAACCTATTCTTGACCAGTGGCGGCGGGTGATACTTTGTGCAGCTATTATCACAAAGAACAAAGGAAGTCCTTTTGTAGAAACGTTTTCATGTTTCCGCCCAAATTACTGGATAGAGCGCGCAAAAAATAATTCCGTCATGCCGCATATGCATTCAGTATCTGGGCATTACCGCTCCTGAATATGAGAGTCGATCATACTTTTTATTGATGCGATGATTCTAAAATTGATTAGAAAATGACATGATCGACTTTACAGATTTTCGTTGATATACGTGCCATGCAAAACAATTGCCAGGGGACTCTAATTTCCAAGCCATATACTAGTTGATAATGAAAAGAGACAGGAAGCAGCCCCCTTCCTATTAGTGTACGCTATGTTCATTAGTACGACGATTAGTTGCCATCGAATCCCTGTTTGAGTAGAATTTTTTTTAATTACTTTTAAGGTGGATAAAGAATCACAACAATGCGATTCTGATAGAATACATAAGTGGTAGGGGCAAGATAATCTCAGCAGAAACAGGTAGAAACGGATAGAGTATATAAAGGTCGTGCTCTAACCTTCAGACACGTATTTTTTTCTTTCATTATATTTTCTCGGCAATATTGATGCCAAGATTCCTTCTTACTTTCGAATAAATTGACAAGAAACTTACTAGTATAAAATATGGTTTTATTACATGTGATCAACAGAATCTTCGCCTACTTTTTAGAATGATAGTACTGTGCAACGGACGGATAAAAGGATTTTTTAGACAAACGCGAGATACGATCCAACTAGCATAGTGATGAGTTGCTTTAGAAAAAATAGGGGCAGTTACTGCGCTGTGCATGATATCGAATGATGGGCAGGCAGAAAAAGTCTCCGCAAGATCGTGTGCTGTGGAACAAGGAGGCTCATATTATTTATTGGCAAAGGGGTAGTAGTAAGTCCAGACAACTTACGGTGTGGCAAGAAGAGAGAGGGAATCCCCTATCTTCTAGATTCCGCAATTTGAGTGCAGGCGGGAAGGAAATCTTTTAAGCGGAACTCTATTTCTGTTAGCACGAGATCTAAAGGGACTAAAGAAGTTCAAATCTCGTGATAAGAAAGCACGTCTGGTACAAAAAATGTAAAAAGGATTTCAGGAATTTTGAAGATTGGGCCAAAGTTGCGTTGATATTAGAACCGAGAATGGTCATGGTCAATACACACAGCAACGACTATAATTCGGATGCAAGACCCGGTTCCCGAAAGTTTTCTGCGATGTGTTGTAGCTAAACAAAAAACATTGAATGCTGCAGATCAATTACGCTACGACAGCAAGCATTTCAATGCTGCCAAATTTGGTAATTTATCTGATCGACGACTGGGTCATGCCGGTAAAACTTAAAAACAAAATATTGGCTCGAGAGGCGAAGCGCGACATATTTCTTTAATGACATTTTGTTGTGTGCATAGCCTGCTATTGTGATAATAAAATTTAAGCAAATCATCAAATGTAGAAACAATGAATGCCCAGGAAAGCGATGCTTTCTTTCTTAGTCTTCTAGCACGAATTCTACAATAAAACTTGGTGGACGATGGGATCTATATATGATGATAACCCCTTTCGCCAAGGACTTCCGCTTGCTCGAAAAGGTATCGACCTTTTAATTGCTATTTTCTGCAACATGATCGTCAGGAGAGTGTACAGGGCATTGCCGGTGTGGGCAAGATTTTTTTTTCATCTTTTCAACGTATATATAAATCACAACTGGCATGTTCAAATGATGGAGGTAGAAAAAAAGTATATCCACACAACACCCCTTCCCAATCCTTTCGTTTTCTCTCTGTGGCGTTGCATTCCTTTACCTGTACAATACAAAGCGCATCATACATTGTATATAAACGACACTGGTTGTCATGACACAACATCACCGTTCATCCAGCGCACCTTGTGCATCCCAATTTCATCGTCAAAATTCAGTTCGGACCCTCGTTGCCAGCGAAGACAGCAGAATCAGTACCGATGCTAGTACTATTGTCAATGAAAGCGGTTATCTTTCTCGATCCGGCTCAAAACGCAGCCAGAAACGATTAACAGATTGGCAAGGTGTCACCGCGATCAACCTCTTTGAGGAGGAGAAAAAGCAGTCTACTTCCTTGGATGAAGAGAAATCTGCAACGACTACACAACAACCCACACAGCCCTACACCATATTTTCTTTATGGAAGAAGCGATGGATCGTCCTACTGGCTTCGGTGGCTGCATTTTTCGCGCCCTTTTCTGTCAACAGCTACTTTCCAGCCATGAATACCATTGAAGGCGTATGTGTCAAATTTTTTGCTTGTCTTCGGTCTCAATGCTAATGCACATTTTAGGATCTGAATATTACGTCACAACAAGTGAACTTGTCTGTCACCGTGTTCATGATATGGCAGGCGCTTTCACCGTCTTTCTGGAGTTCATTGGCTGATACACGCGGTCGTCGGCCTGTGTATATCGCAACGTTGTTCATATATATCTTGGCATGCGTCGGTCTAGCCCTTGTCACGAATTACACTCTACTTCTCGTCTTTCGGATGCTCCAAGCTTTTGGTGCAAGTTCAGTTATTGCTATTGGTGCAGGAACCATTGGTAAGATGGCCAAACTTCAAAATTTTGCAAGATTGCAGAGATTTCTCAAAACACATATTTTGTTTACTCTAGCTGATGTGACACATCCTGCGGAACGAGGTGGTTATATTGGATGGTACTCGCTTGGTTGGAATCTCGGTCCAGTGATTGGTCCTGCTGTTGGTGGTGTCGTATCTCAATACATGGGCTGGCGATGGATCTTTTGGTTCTTGGCCATTTTCGGTGGCGCCCACTGGGTCCTCCTGGGCTGCTGTCTTCCGGAGACTTTGCGATCTCTCGTTGGCAACGGCTCTGGTTATGCCAATCCTACACCAATGCAGTGGTGGCGTCATCGAAAGGAGAAGGCAACTGCCTCCGACGACGAAAAACAACCTGTGGAAGACACTCCAGCTCCCTCCAAATCATGGACGCAATGGTTTCTTGGTCCTCTCCAGCCATTACTGTACGCCAAAGAAAAAGATGTTTTGATATTGCTCGTCTACTATAGCGTCCAGTACGCCGCATGCTATGCTGTTACGACGAGTGTCCCTTTCTTGTTCAGCAAGCTATACAATTTGAACGAAATTATGATTGGCTTGTCGTACTTTCCGAACGGTGTCGGTTGCATTATGGGCTCAATTGTCCAAGGCAAAATTTTGAACCGAGATTATCAACGCATGAAGCGACGGGGTTTAACAGATTTGGAGTTACCACTCGAACATGCGCGCATGCGTACTGTATGGATCCATTCTGCTACCTTCAACGTACTTTTGGTTGTCTATGGCTGGTGTCTCTATGTCAAGGCACATATTGCTATCATTTTATGCATGCATTTTTTCTGTAAGCGCATATGCAACATAACAACAACAATCAAAAAAAAACTCACACCTCAGTTTTTCTAGTGGGATTCACTTCACAAGCCATATTTAATGCCATCCAAACATTGTTGGTTGATTTGTACCCTACACGATCTGCATCTATTACTGCATCCAACAATATCTTCCGCTGTCTTGCAGGCGCTGGCGCCACTACTGTTATCTTACCATCTATCCAAGCTGTGGGCGTTGGATGGACATTCACCATCGCTTCGGCCATCCTTTTGATATCTCGAATTCCCATGTTTTTCGAAATGAAACACGGTCCACGGTGGCGTCGAGAGCGCGCTGAACGCCTGGCTGCGCAGGAGTAAAAAAACTTGTACTGTAAAGCAAAAAGAAAAGCATAAAAGCCTGTAAATGTTCATGTACTTCATACAGCAAAAAAAAAAGCTAAAACAAAACGAAAATGATTGTATTACAAATGCGGATTTTAAGATGCAAGGAATTCCTTATGGTATTTTTTTATCGAATATCATTCGTAGTAGGAGTGTTTGTCAAAGCAACGAGGCGTTCTCTTGACAATACATAAGGGGTCCAGGTCAATTTCGATGGATCAACTTGCGGAAGACCACGTGCGTTCATTTTATCAATATGCTTATCGATCATGTCCTGGTCGATCACCATAATATAGTCCTCGGATTCAGGTTCCTCCTTCAGTATACCAGTAAGTTGCAGCGTGGATATTACATCATCTGCTGTCATTCCGGTACGAAAACTCAACTCTGTCCAATAATGAGTAAGCCACCCTTATTGATTAATGCATATAAATTACCTTCAATGCTTAGCGGGTTATCCTGGTGTTGCAGTACTTTGAACAATGAATCCTTCCAATATTTGCGGTAACTTAACAGTCCAAGATTTGACAGCGGTTTTTCGGGTGATCCAGTGCCTTCTTCCTTTTTGGTCAGTAGGTAGCCTGTATCAACGGTTAAATGCGAAGCCCGATATTATGGTAACGACACTTACTGAAATCAATCAGATACTGTCCATAACCTTTGCGTTGATGTATGGGTAATGTCAGTATACACGATACGTTGTAGTTCATCATCGAGCGCTTTTCCTACAGTTGGAAGCACTTTAGTGACTGATAGCTCACCGCGGCCCAGTGATGAACTTACTTTGGAGAAGTAGCCAACGATATGACAGCCCTGATCGTCCACCTCGGTCATGATGTAAAATAGAAACGGTTCCACATCGTAGTAGAGGGTCTTGTGATCGATAAACATTTTGCCCAGCAGACACAAATTTTGACAGTATATCTACGGAACTGGCACCGTCAGCCACGGCAGATATCAAACAGCACAGCACCAGAGTACCGACCTTATTCTTCCGCCCATCCACTTCGAATACCGAGATATGGCCATCGCGATAGATTTCATCTCCCGGAGGATGCTTGGCAGCACATTTCATCTAAAAGGGTAACGCTAGTCCATATATAGTCATAAAAATATATAAAAAGAGAAGAGACGAACCCTTACCTTGTGTCGGCCAGCGACGAAGCTGCTATTCATGTACTTCAAGCAATACTCGCAGAAGTAGAGCGTGGGGTACTGGCTGTACTCTGCGGGATAGGGCGCCACATACCACGTATCAATGAGATAATTACCGAACTGGATCTTGTCGATTTTGGGCGGGGCCGGAGCTGTATCGCTAGCTGCGCTTGGATCGGTGGATGAAGGTCGCCGTTCGTCCTTGGACTATTGTGATTGTTTATCATCAGCAAGCGCTTATCTCCATGGCTTCCCCTTACTTCCGCGATGGACTTGGCCATGATGAAGAGGGCCTTGTCCTTATCAGTGGGGTAGCCACGGACAGTATTGGCTTCGGCATCGGTTAATTTATGGCCAAACGTCCTATAAAAACTGGCCTCGTCCACGGGCTCGCTGTGTGGCTGCTTTTTTGTGCGACCTCGTTTGACTCGTTTGGTGGGCCTTTCTTGCTTGCTCACCGTCAAGACCACCCGCTGCGTGGTGGGGCTTGCAGGTGGAGATGACACTTGTTTCCGTTTCCTTTTTCTTGTCATTGCGTCTATCTTATCAGATCGCTTTGGACGCGCGCTAGATTCCGGACTGTCCGTATCACGCACTGAACGCGCCGCTCTACGTGAAGACCGTAAAACTGGTGTTTCCGACGCGACAATAGCTTTTCGTTTGCCTCGTGTTTCGACACTTTCGTCATGAGGGCTCGATCGGCGTTTGCGCCCACGCGTAATCATTGCTGGTAGTGGAAATGACTATTTTTTCCTTTTCCTCACACAAAAACGATAAAAAAGAGTTTGTGAATCGTGGAAAAAGAGGGAGTTTTCGTTTTTTCTTTTGCTCTCAATTCACAAGGCAAAACCGGGCGAATTCGCTCGAAAAAAGTCCGATGTTCCATGGGCAATCAATTGTGTGCTATGGTAACAGCTTTGTTCATACTTGCCGAGGCAAGTGTATGAAAGAGCAAAGGTGGTTGCCATGGCTGTCTCTTCGGATCACGGCAACCAAGGAACCTCTGAGAAAGCTTGTGAAGTGAATTTCATGATCCAGCTCCACTTTCTTGTCCCACTCGAGAATAAAACGGAATGTGAAAGGATGTTTCCCGCTACCCATTATTAGACCATTGCTATCCATAGCCTTTCTTTTTTAAGGCACGTTATAGGGGAGCTTACTGGTCACATATCGACACCCTTTCACCTTGAATTGCGATGGGCCATAACTCCATATGGAAACTTTATAGTTCCTTGAAGGAGACGGAGAGTTCTTCATTTATAAAAGAAGCCACACTATCCCCCATTAACCTCGTGGCACATTTCGTCATTGCACACAGTAACCATCACGTGTATTCCGCTCTACTCGTCCATCAGATAAAAATAACATTTTGGTAACTGTTACCAAAGTAGACTTATATCCGTTAATGAACAGTGAAATTAACTTTAGGGATAAATATCATGAACACAACCACCTGTGTACATGGGTTAACACTGAGAAAAAAAGAAGAATGTAGTAACAGGAGTATTCTGTAGACTAATATATCTATCCATCGTACATATTTTAGCAGTATCGCCATGTTCATGACTTTAACTTTCCGGCTCTACCTTGTTGCATTATGCGAGGAGACACTGGTAATAGGGAAAGTAAGGGCAATTACATGCATTACTTCAGGTTACGGAGTCCATGCGTCTATCGAAAATAAGTGGATGGATACGATCGATCGATTTAGATTGATCGTCGGGTAGGACTACCTCAGTGTCCCTGCTATACCAAGGTTTTGACAGACATGACTGAGAAGTCATTGATTTACGTATGCTTTGTTTTTTGTCCAAGCAAGTACATATGTAATAGAACATATAATCTTTTCCGCGCCCTCTAGGAAAGCAATTTTACAAGCCAAGTTTTCGAATATTACTGCAGCAAAAAAAAGAAACCTATAACAGAGAAGCGATAAGAACGTTTTCAAGAGGGGCGTGAAACAATTTTGTTGCTCCCTGAAAGAAAAGGCGGCTTGAACAATTGTTCTGCTATGCATCACGGAGTAGGCCCTCTGAATCAGCTATTATGTGAATCTTGCATCCACCTTTTCCAGTTAACACATGATACTACATCCAGGACAGACGCCGTGACTAAAAGTTCGCATCATATTAACTCACACTGCATAAATTATGGCTTAGCTAAGGGAACATGCATATGGATTTTCGTTATAATCAAACAGACGATACTTTTGATATATAATGAAATAGATCAGAATACTGGCGTCAAGTTATTATAGTATATATTGCTGACTATTGGTTATATGATTAGTACGACGGCTGTAAGCGGATTTATTTTGTTAGGGCCAGGAGAATAACATAGAAAAACACACATATACACACAGAAAGAGAAAGAGATCAAGTAAGAAGGAGGGTAGAAACTTTGTTACCAGACTTGCAGCTTAGTGCTGTCATTTCTGAAGGGAGGGGAGGGAGGTGGTTGTTCAAAAAGCACCAGAACTCCTTTTATTTATCTATAGGTGCCTAGTTAACCGACAAACTATGGATAGCTTTTTGCACCATTTTTTTTATCCGAACACCATAGCCTAAAAAGGGGTATAATTTTTTTTATCGATGTTTGCCGTCGATAGTTCTCGGTGGACGGACCATCATCCAACTTTAACTAAGAGGTTGTGATCACTTACATTGCATAACATCTACCATTGCTTTTTTCTGTAAAAAAGAAGTTTTAACGCACTCGCTCTAGATGAGGCCTTTTTCTATGCAAACAAAAGGCCTGGCTGTTGACTACGTCAATCGCATTTCTTTTAGCTGAATCCAAGTTTTCAGGTTTCTCCAATGATTGGTTCTCTATCGATCTCCATTAGAACAGCTCCTTTTTGTGGAGAAAGTGTATGTTTCTTTTTTTGTCTGTGTTCCCACTGAAAAGGGGATACCCAGTGATGTGGTCGGACAAGGCCTATTAACCCCTTGACTCACCTGGTTTTCCTCGCGCGACCTTATGCTTCTGTATATTTACTCCATTAAGTATACAGTACAAGAAGCTTCTCTCCTTTTTTGGGTATATTCCATCATAAAGCTACCGTATAATGGGAAATACCAAAGTACATACCGATGTAATGGCAGGGGAAAGCCGATACAGAGAAAAAGAAAACAAGATTACGTGGACACTCTATCCCCCATGCTCTCTTTTTTCGCTTTCAACATTTAGGGAGTCCAAATATAACCTTAATAATAGCCATACACCTGTCATTGAGTTTGTCTTACTACTGAAAGCCTTTCTCTCCTGGCTTGTGCACCAAGGTAGTAATAAGATATCGTTGGCCCTTGTCATTATGTATATGTGGGTATTTCCATATATGGCTGTGGGGAGGGTTATCCGAACGATATAGGGACGATACGGATGAAAATCACCCTTATTTCGACGGCTTGGGTAGCCAGAGGGAGGCACTAATTACGTAAAGTATTGCCACCAAAACTACTTTCTTGCACGTTAGCATGATGAAAAATAAGGATTTCCGAAAAAGTTACTGTTTAAGTGCATAGTAATACCTATATAATGTTTTATTTAGTAGTAAGAAAGGCATGAAGATGGGAAAATAAGAAAGCATTACAAAAGAGGGGGGTTTAAAAGGAATACTATGAGCAATTGGACCGGTTAACAGGCCTTGATTGTTGTTGGGATGCAGGACATCCGAGACCATAACTCACGCCCTTATAAACAGCTACTGTTCCCATGAGCGTAATCACCTCAGCCGATAGCGAGAATAGATTAGCGCAAAGACTTGGAATTGATTCGACTTGTTCTTGTGGGGTAGATGGCGAATAAAATGACCAAAACCATCCTCCTTGTTGCGGTTCTGGTAAATTGACGATGGGGGAGGATCCTGTATCGTCAGGATGGATCTTGATGTAACCTTCATCGGAGGGAGATAGGGGAGGACTAGGTGGCATAATCGGCGACTCAGGTGGTGGAGACGGTGATGAAGAGCGGGCTGCCAAGAGAAGCGCTTTGGCCCTTTGTGCGGCTGATGAGGCACCTCGTGAATTGTTCGAAGGCTTACGTGGATCCGGTTTACCTCGTGGAGGAGACTGCCGCTGATTATTATGAAGGGGTACATCAGCATGGTAAATGTATTCCAAAACATCGGGCTTGAACCGAAGCTCCTTTTTGTTGTTAGAGTCGTGGATGGCATCCAGGTCAACGGGTTGAGATACCGGATAGCTCCGTCGTTTATACTTTTTGCTGTTGAACACAGAGCTGCCCAGCATCTTCTGTACGTATTCCTCCTTTGTTTGCTTTCTCTTTCTAAGTGCAGGTTTGAGCGATGATGATTGTTGAGTGTGATTATCGCTCAGGCCGCCAAGTCGTTTTTCAAAGTCTTTATCATTTTCGTCACGACAGAATAAGGGACCATATAACCAAATGACGTCCGAGTTCTTTTGCCAATTAATCGCGATAGGATCGATCTTTGGCGCATCCGGGGTGCTGGCCTTGTACTGCCTCCAGGAGATGTTATCGAGCCGTGCAAGTCGATACTCATCGCTCAGCAGCCGGTGCTTCTCCTTGGACAATGAAGATAGTGCACGGCTGGCAGACCTAGGCGAGCCCAGGCCCCATTGACGCAGCGAATCGTGTTGTGTCTCGAGCTCATTATCAACGCTGATGAGTTTACGCTGCACTTGGGCGATCTGACGTTTCAGCTCCTGCGAAGCGCACCCAAGGTCGGAGGGGTCCCAGTTGTGAGAGAAGTAATCGACGGTCACGAAAGGTTTGCTCATAACATAACAAAGAGAAGAGAAAAAGATGCTTCCGAGCGCAAATTTATTGCGAATTGGCCGGAAACCGAGGGTGTGGAAAAACGAGGGGGATCACAAAAGAAACCCGGAGCACTACCCATTTTAACTACATACATACATAATCTCTCTCAAGGAACACAAAGAACCTACGCACACTCGAAGGAAAAGGAGACAACGCGGTAAGGGAGTAAAAAAGCCAAAGAAGTTTTTTAACGTCAAGGGAGGGGCGCTTGCTTAAAAACGGATTGACATACGTCCAGAACAATCACTGCAGTTTTCCCTATTCTTGCTTGTCCTTATCCTTGTCCTTGTCCTCTAGTACGGCTGCGATAATGTAGCATATCGCAACTAAGTTTGCCATCCCCGCAGCTGCTCCTGCTGCAAAAGTGCCGTTGCCTAGCATCGTTTGTTCAGCTTTTTCGTACATAGAAACTTTTTGCCATAGACAACCACTCCTTACCATCAAATACCCCGTCCACCGTGTAGTAGTAAGTCGCGATCGGCACAATGAACATTGCCAACGTGAAGAAGATTAGCTTGAATACGACCGATCGACTGACAGCTGCAGAGGCTGGATTGGACCCTGACGGTAATCTCCCCTGCTTGGATGTCGGCATTAGATGTTTGTGCTCAAAGGGAACAATGCCTCAAAACAGTACGCTGTTATGTGTCTGACATTCAAACCAACCCAAGTTCCATATACGGCATTTGGGCACTTTTTTGGGTCTCG
Source organism: Fennellomyces sp. T-0311 (assembly GCA_025266875.1). NCBI lineage: Eukaryota > Fungi > Mucoromycota > Mucoromycetes > Mucorales > Lichtheimiaceae > Fennellomyces > Fennellomyces sp. T-0311. The sequence continues at coordinate 431,401 of JALLLT010000003.1, read as the reverse complement.
AGACCAGAGATGATCTATCTCGACCTTGCGTCCTTGCAGCCATACCGCGGATATAGGATGGGTGATCCCTTACTTTCTAGGGCTATTTACACCAATCCCTCGGATTCTGTACCTTTATATTGCTGGCACGGATCAATTTGACGCCAAGTTGGCAAGTTTCGAGGGTTCGCAGTCACCGTTCCACTTGACAACTCTCGATCGTTCTCCTTATTCCGACAACGTTAGTCCACTCATGAAAGTCAACCCACGCGTGTTCTTTGACATTGATATTGACGGGAAAAGGAGTACGTTGCCATTTCATACGGTGATTAAGCTTTCTGATGGTTAACCCGTCTTTACATTAGTCGGTAGGATAGTCTTTGAGCTTTTTGCAGATGAAGTACCACGCACAGCCGAAAACTTTCGCTGCTTAGCGACAGGTATGAAGATCGTTCCATATTTTATAGTACTATGTATCTCTAGTGTTAATGCGTAAAAATAGGAGAAATGGGCCTTGGAAAAGTGAGCAACATGCCATTACACTACAAAGGGTGCATCTTCCATAGAGTAGTGAAGAACTTCTGCTTGCAAGGCGGCGATTTCACGCGACGAAACGGCTCAGGAGGCGAAAGTATCTATGGTGCGACATTCTCGGATGAATCATTTGCGCGTAAACATTCTACACATGGTCTACTAAGTATGGCGAATCGAGGTCCTAATACCCAATCATCTCAATTCTTCATCACAACACGCCCTACCCCGCATCTGGATGGAAAGCACGTTGTATTTGGACGGGTGGTAGCTGGTTATGATGTTGTGCAGATCATTGAAAATGAGAAGGTCGATGATAGCGATAGGCCACTGCAGACAGTGATGATCGCTAATTCAGGAGAGTTAGTACTCAAGCTTCCTCCGGGAACAAAGCGTAAGTTTTTGGTAAAGGGGTTAGAAGCGTCCTAGAACGGAGAAAGCTTATTTTATCGTTAGTTAAAGAAGATGAGGAGTCCAAATCGAAGAGCAAAAAGCGATCGAGGTCATCTAGTGTTTCCAGTAAATCTGGTGAAAGCGACAGCGAAGAAGAACGGAAACGTAAAAAGCGAAAGAGTAAAAAGAAGAGCAAGAAAGAGAGCAAGAAGGATAAGAAAAAGAAGAAGCGGTCTAGTCATCGTAGCCTCAGCCGCAGTCCAAGTCCAGATTCGGATAACTCGTTGCGAGGTGGTGGTCGCTACGCTGAACGAAAAATGAAGAAGGAAGCCTCGCTAGTACTTAGCTCAAGCTTGTCACCGGAAGAAGATGTCAAGCAACGAACACCATCACACCACTTGAAATCTAAAAGCCCTGCATCTCCACGACAACGCGAAAACGACCGGTCTGTCAGCCGAACTCGTGCAAGGTCCCGAAGCAGTAGCCCACATTCTCGCTCCCCACATCATCCTTCACGTCGTGGAGATAGCTATGTTCCTGAATGGGAAAGGAAACGAAATTTTAACGATGAACCTGGTGTCACGTTTAAAGGGAGAGGACGAAAGGTATAGTGAAATGTTGCCATCTCTTCTACTATGGAAACTAATCACCATGTCAATAGAAATACCAACGAGGCTTACGCGGATGGTGATAAATGCTGACAACTTTATATAAAATAAAAAAAAACTATACACCTCCTTTCTTGACGCTGAAAAAGTTTCTTACAACGAAGACTTGCAATCCAGCCATGACAATGATGGCAACGCTTTCCAACAGGGCAAACCAAAAGATTCTGTTTTCGGTAGAAATGACAGTGCTTGAGTTGCGATTTTCGCGTGTTCGGAAATACTTTTGAGTGCGGGCGACACTGGTGAGCGATCCGGATAGACGGAAGAGGGATTCCTCCATGGCGTTAAAACCTTCGGGCTGCTGGCTACTCGATGGCTTCTGGTAGTTGGGTCTGACTTCGTGTTCGAGAGTAATTTCAAAGTCGACAAGCTTTTCGGCAAACGTCGACATGTCGTTCGAGAAACAGAAGGAGTACTCGCCAACGTGATTCGCAGTAAACACGTAGTCGCCTTGTCGTGCCTTTTGTCCATCTACCACTACTTTTTCTCGTGGGTCTTGAACCGAAAAGTCAATGTCGAATGATCCTCCCGATTGAACCTAATAACGAAACACATAATCAGGGTTCTGTTCATTCGTAACCACCGTTTTACGCGAAACATTACTGCAAAGTAGAATCCGACTTTCTTGCCAGGTGTATCAGCAAACAAGTAGAAGCAGGCCTTCTCATTGGCAGCCACATTGTAGGTTAACGCGGCAGCATTGGTACTTGATGGTGCCATAAATAGCACCATTAACAAGCTGATGAATATAGACAGTGAAGCAAACCGTGGATGTGCCATTGCCTCTAAAGAGATGGATTCGCGAACAGGTTGCTTGCCAACTTGCTGAAGCCTATTGGATGTATGATGCTGACTTTTAATTTGGTGTATCCAGCTATTCATTCATGTAGTGCGCGATCCTCTTCCGATTACTATGTTGGTAGCAGGGATTCCTCCTTCTTGTATATATTAACAATAACCAGACGAACCACTAAGGGCGGTTTTCGATTGATATTAAGTTTCGGTGTGTACCTCCGGTATCGAGATTCATAATCGTATATGAAGCCTTTCATATTATTTACTATTTAAAAGACGGGGAATACATTACCTGCAGATACAGACAGTTGATGAGCTTAATTCACGTAAACTTACATGCGCAGGTCAAATCTCAATCATAGCAATAGGAGCACTACAAACAAACGCTGTCAAATAACAATTGATAAACAGCCCCTAAAGGTTATCGCTTCGGTCATCCTGTTGAATTTTGGTGAAAGTGTTATGGCATCCCATATTGAACGCTAAGCCCTACAGATCGATTCTGTCTTATAAGATAAAGTTTTATGGGCCTCGATTTGTCTATTATCTCCTTATTACGCCACATGTAATAAGATCGTTCTTCTAGGCGTTCATTTTGATAGCTTATTTTTATTTTTAAGCTGGCTAGCATCCCCTGTGCTATTATCAGTGTGCACAGTCGTCTCACAAGGTAAAGATAGCCTAGTTTAGGGGTGTTGTATGTATGCCTCATATGTGCACGTTAAAGTTCATAGCTTTACATAAAGACATTTTGATTTGAACATTGCCGTTGCAAATTTCTGCCGGCTCACATTCTGGATGCAGTAGAAAGGAAAGACGGCTCGATAATTCCTTGTATGTACTGCACATAATTCTTAATTTAGCAGACTTTCTTTCATTTGATTAGGTTATAGTATCGGGGACATTTTTCCCTCCGTCATATGCACCTGCATTCCTGACTGCGTGTATTGTACATAGAAATGTACTCCAGAAATAAGCATTACTTCGAATACATAGATCAGTTTAATACATAAATGATTGTAGCCGTCGGGCATACCTGCCGTATTAATACATTGACCCGTATTTAATATTAAATACGGGTGCCAGCCTGATATGCAAATGAACATTGTTAAGGTTCTCGTTTTTTCCAGGAACACACCTTAGGTTGGGATTAAACATGTGATACTTCCACGTTGATGCAGACTCTCCGAAGAAGCTGCTGCGCGACTATGATCGATAGAGGGCATAATCATTGGCACTACTATATTTTCTCTTTGGGAAGGCCTCCTAAATCAGTATAACGAAATGATAATACCATAATATTGTATAGTTTTTCAGAGATACTATAAAAGCTGCCCTAGCTTAGAAAAGGAGTAAAGCTATTGCATAAAGAGATACGTAAATCTATCTACTTAAAGTTTTATGGAGCTGCAAAACAGCTGGAAGCACCAGGAATGAGCAACTTTTGCGTAAAGATTATCAATTAACAACAAGGATACTGCATACAGGAACATGGGCAGCTTACGTATCTGCATTATAAAGGAGACTTCTGAAGGTACAGATAATACCTCTCTCCTGAAGGGTTCACGGAAATAGGTGCGCTATCGACTATGCTTGACTGATATCCTGCGGTGGTTGTTTGCAGTGTTTTAAGCATGTGTGCTTACACGTGTAATGTCATAGCACGCAGATACAGGTTATTAAGCAGTAGACGTAATGCGTATAACATCACGCAGTACCTAAGGATCAACTTTATATAACTCTTGTTGAGATAAACTGCAAAGTGAATAATTATATTAATGACTTCCGTCTAAGTTACCTCATACAAGTCTGGTACTGCCCATGTTACCATGAAAATATCCTTTATCATTGCAATGCTTGCGGTCACAAAGGATATATTATACCTAGAACTTTCAAAAAGAAGCAAAATCGAAGAATATACGTGCAGAAAAATATATCAAAAAACTAATTGCTGCTGCTGAAATAGATAAACCGACTATCTATTCTCGTAAGTCGCATACATTCCGTTCACGATTTATTTAATTCAAGGAACTATTTCTTGAGTGCTCCTGTAGCGACTTATGAAAACACGATAGGGAGACTGATTACCACGAGTAATGAGTGCGACTCGAGATAGGTATGGCTCTTTGTCGTATCCTCGATATACTATCAACCATCGTTACGTGACTTTCCTTAGCTTTCAACTCCATTGTTATGTATTGCAACATTAGCAACTGTATAATTATCAATTTCCCTCCTTGCTCTTACGTGCAACCGTGGTTCTGCTTTGTTAATTAAGTAAGGCAACTCCGTTAACTTAATCCTAGATCTTCGGTCTCTTCGACAGGATGACAGGATTATATGGAAATCGGTGATTATATGAATCTTTGGGCTATTAAGCAAAGAATGTGTCTTCTCCTGTCCCGACTTATCATAGTATGAATAGAGAGTAATTTTCATAATAAAATAATAAGCATATTTTAACCTCGTTATCCTAATGCCCTATCTAGTTAAGCGATACCGCACTTTTATATATCAAGCTTGCACACAATCAACTCTAGTTTCTGTTCCATTTTTTTCAACAATTTATTGTAACTCTTGTAAAAGTTTTGACTATCTGTGAAATTTTCATTTCCAATAGTTTTACAGCTTTTGCATCTTAACCGAGGTAAAGTTTTACTCGTATTTCGCAACGTGATAGTATTACGTATATACATGTTACATATAATGGAAGAACGTTTAAGTATGTAAGATTGCTACCCCTTCGCGCGTTTAAATTTACACCAGTGTTTATTAGTACTAATCTCAATATGGAAGACTTGTTGACCTGCTCCTGTAGGTATGTGATCGCTTCCTTTGGGTACGAATGTTCAGAGATATATAAGATAGAGCGGATGCCATGTCTGAAAAAACCTTAATGGGAAAAAGACAGGCAGAAGTGGAAGGGATGATGATATAAGAAATAAAGCAAGAAAGAAAAGAAGCTGTGGAGGCTTAATGCCAGAGAGATGATCTTACTTAATAATATGGAGATAACCACACTACGTGTGGTTTCTTGTAGGTTCGGATGTGCTACCTTGGAGTGCCTCTTCTGGCGCCAGCTCGTCATCATCGTAATCCTCGTTCGGGTGACTCAGCCTGTCGGTCTTTCTAAGGTCATGCAGGAGTGCTGGCCAAGCCGTCTTCCATTTGCCTTGGGTCAGGCCAGTACTGGAACGCGGTAAGCTGTTCAAAATATGACCTAGAGCTTGCTCCTCGTTCCGTAATTCCGGGATCCTACCGAATGCATCGAGTAGCTCTTGCCACATTGGTTGTAATAATGGGCATATGGTGTAATGTTTTCTGGACGCAGCTGTGGCACCGTACTTGCAGTCCTTTAGTGGCTATGAGAATAGCCAGTGCATACGCCATTTGACCAGTCGGTGTCGATCCAAGTAAGATGATGTCAGGTACAAAATCGGGTCGATGATGCGATATGGCCTGAGTGTGGTATCGCTTAACGAGAAAAGACTTTCGAATGACGAGACCAGAAATAAGCTTCTGTTTTATTGAAGAAAGTTGCTTTCTATTTATACTGATGATGAGTCGGGACGGAGAAGGTCAATGCTTTGTGTAATAGTCCCAAAGATCCATGTTATCACCGAGTCTCATATGATCTTGCCATATTGTCGAAGACACCGAGGATCTGAGACCAAGTTAATGGAGTTCCCTTACATGATCGATAAAGCCGGATCAAGGTTGCACATAAGAGTAAATAGGGCAATCGATAGCTGTACGTTTGTTGATGTCGTAATGACATTGGATATAATCGAGGACTAAGGAAAAGCATGTAATCATGGATGATGGTGTATGTCGGGAATACGACACTGAGGCATCGAATTGATTTGTATTCGGTGCAGCGAGAGGCAAATTCAGTCACATTTCTTGTCGATTGCGTTCTACACTGGGTTGCTCGGCGGGTCCTGCCCGTTTCTTAGCTTGCTATACCCCTGGTGGAGGGGATTGAGTACTGCTAATTTCCTCCATAGAGAATCACTCGGTTTTTTGCTATTCCATATGAATGAGAGCTCGACCGCTCGGGCCATAGTAGATACCGGTAGTGATTGTAGCCGGGTGACGAGCTTGAGCTGCAAGGCACGAGCGCGTAGTTGCATTGACGGTATATCGACCAATACCATTGGGTCAATAGTAGGAAACGTAGTCGAGAAGTTGCGATTGAGCGTCATTTTGATACATCCTAGCTGAGCTTTCTGTAACATTTGTAACTGGGGGCGTATGAGGGCGGTATCGCCAGTTCGTACTTCAGAATCGTCTAACGAACGAGCGGCACGTTTGAAGTGCTTGTCAGAGTCCAATACCATACTGGTGAACTCCAAGCTGGAGTAGTAGAGCCTTGCTCCCAGTTGCCTTGGTGAAGCGCTGGTTGATTAGCATACCAGCATCAATTCTCTCGTAGGTAAAGGGAATATGTACCGAGATACTGGAAGCTATTGATCTTGGGAATTGTTGTGTTGTAAAGCTTATATTCCCATAGCTGCTTCTGGTTTCCAATCTCGATGTAGATACGTACATAATACAAATTTATGAGAAAACCAATAGAGGCTATAGGGAGTAAGAATTTCTATAGAGCGACTACGCTCAAGATTGTCAAAGAATAACAGATGATCCAGCTCCCTTCAAAACCTCATTTTTCGCGTACATACGCATTATTTAACTGAATGCGATGGATGGGCTGATTAGCATTCTTAGTTTACATGAGCAATCCATCAATAAGAAATAACTAAAAATGTTCAGAGCGAGTAGCTATAAATCAGCGTGTATAGTATATATAAAAGACAGCAAATCAAGAGGAGGTTGGCCAGTTTAAACGTCCGCGAAAGTCGTATACATGAAACCATCAGTGAAGCCCTTTGCAAGCAATAGCAAACAATGGTGGACATTAATCACTAATCAGCGATGTATGCTGCGGATTGGGCTTAGCAGCATTATGTACTAGTCCTGTTTTAGAAAACCATGCTTGATCAAGTCTCCAAGTTGGCTTTTATCTTACATTATTTTCCAAACCATTCTTCACGCATTTACTTGTTCATACCAATGGAAAGTATGTTTTGCCGTATACAATGAGTTGGCTTTATTTAGCGATTGTAACTAAGAAGCAATGTAGATGATATGCAAAGAAATCCAATGCATGATAGAAGAATATGCCCTTACATCACGGATAGTGGGCCAGCGCTGTTTTCAATGAAAAAATGTAAGCTTACTTTTCAATACCCTATCCACTTTGTGTATGTATTACATAAGAAAAAGAGCTGCTCTAGGAACAAAGAAAATCAAATCGTTTTATTTATGTACCACAAAATCATAAACTGCATATAGCCACCCGAATGATAGCTAAGCCTACAGCAGATGCATCACTCCCTTTATCCCTGAAAAAAGAGTTCTGTGTATTTTCCCATCTTACACGCAAATATCACACTGAATAGTCAGCCATTTGAAATAACCGCTCTATTCTCATGGAAGGGAGGTACTTATAATCTGAAAGAGCAGGAAAGTGGGTATGGAAGTTCAAATATTTTGGTTGACGTGCGGCACTTTGCAATATAAGGTTTTCGGGTGCACCAAGGGGTTGAAAGGGTTCGCGCGTTTTAGATATTTAAACGTACGCCAGGAAATGATAATCACCTTTTCCACATTTTTTGGTTTTAGGAAACGTGTATGTTCTCGCTCACTGAAGTTCTGTTACTACTATTATTTGCGATATATGTCTGCGCAGATTTACCACGCGATCGTGGTAATCATGGTAACAGCACCACGTAGGAATTGAAGGAGAAATTTTGACATGGAGTCCTCGTTAGATTGTGTGCTACTAAAAACTAGCATTTATTGCTATGGTGGTGCAGTATACGCTCAAGATCCACCTGGTCTCAACACTGGCATATTTTACTATCTCGACTTGACACAGAATAAAACAGTGTCTGACCTCCAAACGTCATGGACTCCAATAGGTGGGAATGTTGGTCCAAATTACTTTTTTGCGATGGCTGGCGTTCCTGCCTTAAATAGCTTTTTGATCGATGGTGGTCGAGGTGCTGGTGGTCAAGGAAGCCTATTTACACAAGATCCAACGCAGGTGTATAATGCAACTGCGAAAGAATGGGCCGCAAATATTGATAACAGAAATCGTATTTTAGTGTACGTAAAGGTGTAAAATTGCTGGCGCTGAACTTATCTTCCCTTTTTGATAGTGACTCGCATTCGGCAGTAACAGGCCCTAATAATGTGATTTACATTTCCGGAGGAAGAAGGTAAAGAATAGCAACTCGATACTTTTTTTCGCTCACACAACGCTGTATTCTGTTATACAGTAGCAAGATGTTTAATAACCAGCAGGGTGAGATGCAATTCCCTGGCTATATGATGACATTCAACATTGCCGTATGTGTTCAAATAAGGAGGCTAATATCATATTTTACTAACGTCATGGTTAGACGTTAAGGCGAAGTTCTGAGGCAGATTTATTACCCTCTCCATCCCCACTTACTCGGCTGAATCATCGAGGAGTTCTAAGCAAAGATGGGCGGACTATATTCTATATCGGAGGTCTTTATCCGCTGGCACCGACAAACGAAAACAGGACCGACTATTCATATGCTCACGTCAATATGAGCAGCATTTTAACATTTGATACAGTCAATGCTAAATGGGGTGAGCGTAATGCTACCGGTTTGGAACCATCGGCAAGAGTAGATCACACATTATCCATAAGTATGTAGTTTAGTTGATGTAGACGAAAAGTTGCGATAACTCAATACTTTTATAGAACCCAGTACTGGAGAGCTTATACTTTACGGCGGCCGTGATCCTGGTACATCAAATGTCTATAAAATTCGCGTGGAATTAACGGATATTATGTTTAGATGACTGGCTTGCTCGAGATGATTACTTCTACATATTGAATACAGATACTATGGAGTGGAGTAATCGAACAATTGGCGTATCCGGTAATGCAAAGTCAGCTGGGAGGCGCTTTGCTCATTCAGGTACCAGATGCAAACCTTCAAAACGCTGGCACATTGCTAATTTTCCTTTTTAAAAAATGCAGCCGTCCTCGTTGGCGACAAAAGTCTTTTTATTATTTGGGGTCTTCATCTTACAGGAGATTACCAATTAACCCAGCCAACGACGAACGACTTATGTATGCTCGACGTCGAGACTTGGACATGGACTAATGATCCACCGGTTCTAAGTCTTGCAGCTGATGATGGAACCGTCCAGTACGACGACGGAAATGGTAAATTGAGTCCTGGGGCCATTGCTGGTATTGTCATTGGTGCTGTTGCTGCGGTAAATTGAGCTGTTGTGTTATATTAATGCTTACGATTAACGAAATGTGATAATTTAAGGTTATTTTCATCGCAGGGCTATTGTTCTTCTTAATCAAAAGAAGAAAAGCAAATAACGCGCGAAGTAGTAAAAGCAGCTCTGGTCAGGTAATACTCGACAGCCCTCTGCAAACTGACACAAAAGGCACCAATTTGTCTGGTGAGAGTAAGTTATTTAGTTGTAAGTATCTGTCAGTTGTCTCATGCAAGCTTTTATTGTAGACGAGATTCCTATCAACCTTGATAAAAAGCTCTCAGCGGATTCAGCAAACCAGTTACCCGTATATACACATGTCAAACCCGATGGAGACGATGATACTGATTCTGCTCGCCAGCGGCATCTATACAAAGCCGTGAAACCTGATGGTGCATAGCCTTCTTCTTTTTATTACATTTCATAATCACCATTATATGCAGACTATTCTTATTAATTTATTGATACATACGAAATACAGCTATTCGTTATTAATCTCTCCTACATACTTTTATTATGCGTATATACGTAAGGTGTTTAGATAAATCTGAAGGCATCTGGAGCACACTTTCCTGTGGATCACATTCCAAAATTCTCAAACCATGCGTGCATATCTATAATAAGTGCTAATTCGCCAGCCTGAGGTTGGGTATTTTGGGGGTGCTAGTAGTATTGCATCCAGTGGCTATTGATGGCGTGCCCGTACAAAGATAAGTTTGCTCTTAGTGAAAGCGTCTATCGAACACTATTTACAATTGTCAAGTCATTTTTACGCTTGATGGTCTCTGTAGACCCAGCTCTGATTTGCGTATCTGTGCACTTTTGTGCTTTTGATTTTCAATCACTATCTATTTTGCATTTCCAGCAGATGGTCACACGGCCTTTGCACGACCTTTTAGTTACCGTACCTTCTGGTATGTTCCAAGTATCGGTGGCATTATCCAAATCGTAAGCTTCTTTTGGTGAAGAAGGATGTATTGTTATCCCGATTACCTTCATTGAGGCTGCATTTATATACATCCTCAAGTGTCACAAGGTAACCATCGCCATCATAGAAACAATTACGTGATGTTTTCAGCGGATAAAAGGAACATATCAGTATAAACTGGGATCGTCCAACGTGTCACCGAATAGACGAACAGTTGTTGCACTGAATTAAAGATTAAATCCGAAAAATTCTGGGTTGAGAAGTTTCCAGTGGAAAGCTGTCATGTTGCCGAGACAGAAGCTTTTGTTACTCCTCATTGATGGTCTTGGCGATGTGGCAATCCCTCAATTAGACTATCAAACACCTCTCCAAGCTGCAAAAACTCCATGGTTGGATAGACTAGCAGGTTTGGCACATTTTGATCGGCCATTTTCGTTTGCCTAGTTTTTTTTTTCTCACACGTCTGGCTTTAGCTGGTGGTCTCAATGGTCTCATGGATTCCGTTGAACCCGGATTAGCATGTGGATCAGACACAGCGCACATGTCGATCCTTGGGTACAACCCTCGCGAGTAAGTGATAAAAGAATTAAGGTTTGTTCGCTGCTAAGTCTGTAAAACAAGGTACTATCGCGGTCGGGGTGCATTTGAAACGATGGGCGCCGGATTGGAAATGATCCCTGGTGATATTGCGTTCAAGGTAACGATTTATACACGGCACTGATGCGAGGAGAGAAACTGAGACATGCTTCTTAGTCAAACTTCGCATATCTTAATAAACAAAGCGGAATTGTCATCTCTAGACGCGCGGATCGACATTTTGAAGGACTGGGACCCACCTTGTGTGATGCCTTGGATGGAGTGTAAGTGAACCTATAGTGGGCCTTTGTGTGTTTCGATGACCAACCTATTGTCAAAAGTAAGCTTCCGTCTTACCCTGACCACACAGTTGCCGTGAAGTATGCGACGGAACATCGATGTGGTGTACGCGTCCGCGGCCCCCGACTTACAGATGCAATTACCGGCACCGATCCGCTCAAAGACAAGTAGGGACATCGGTGCTGATTAGCGGCTTTACCTAAATATCGACCCATAGCTTACCCTTAGTCAAGTGTGCTCCTACCGAAGATACCGAAGAGGCAAAAATGACAAGCAGAGTATGTCGCGGATCAGAGTATGATGGATGGGTCTGACTTTTTGGGATAGCTGATCAATGAGCTTTCGGAGGTGTTTTACAAGGTTTTGAGTAAACATCCTATCAACGACGATAGAAAGAAGGCTGGGAAAAATCCAGCGAACTGTGTTTTGCTACGTGGTTGTGGTAGCTGTATTGATGTAAGGATCCAAGATAAGAGATGGACACAAGGTCATGACTCGCATGTGGTGTAGATTCCCAGTATCGAGAAACTGCATGGCTTTAAGAGCTTTTTGATTGCTCCCACATGTATTATCGCGGGTTTGGGTATGACAGCTGGAATGGATATTCTTCAAGTTGAAGGCGCTACAGGCGATTATCACACAAGCTTCCGGGCTAAAGGTGAAGCAGTCGTTGCACATCTCAAAGGCGACAAGTATGACTTTGGGTTTCTACATATAAAGGCCGTGGATGATGCTGGTCATGACCGTAACATAGATTTCAAAGTAATGAGTTCGGATTGATAGGAAAGAGAAACGCTTACCAGGCTTCCATAGATCAAGTTCTTGGAGAAGATTGACGTTATGCTAGGCGACATCATTTGCCAATTATCCCAAGATAAAGAAAACGACGTAAGTATCTTTCGAGGAAGAGAGTTGTGTGGATTGGACTGATATTTTTTCTTCAAGTACTCTATCATCGTTACAAGCGATCATTCTACACCAGTTTTGTATGGCGATCACAGCTGTGAACCTGTACCTTTTTGTATCAGTCGTCCGAAATATGCCATGGATACCTCCTTGTGCCATGGCGACGCTGTTACCAAATTTGAAGAAGTAGAGGCAGCGCGCGGTGTCTTGGGCCGATTTTGTGGATCACAGATGATGTCCATAGCAAAATCATACATGGCCAATGATTCTTACTTGAGCTAGCCTCTTTCCCCATATAGACTTTGTAGATATTTCTTCTGTAATACTAACTGACAACGTTTCTCGAAAATTTAAAATTTTTTGCACGCATAACGACAGACTTCTTTATCCCGGTCAACAAAGACCAGTTTTTCTTGTAAAATGGCAGACAGTGGAGGTACTGAAAACGAATCAACATTCGGCGAACGTTAATGATTAAGAATCGACCTTTAAAGAAACCGTAGAGAAACGTATATATATTGGTGGGCTCCATTCAAGCGTAAATGATCAACAACTTCACGATCGATTCAGTCGATACGGTACGATAGACAATGTTACCATTGCCAAAGACGTCGAAGGTAGAAGTACAGATCAGACCCAATTAAATTGCAACTCACACGGTTATGAAAAGGAAACTGTCGTGGATTCGGTCACTTTAACATCTCTACCACACCAAAGCAATGGGCTAGCTGTAACGCATTGTCATATACGATCATGACGGACGTCTATACTAAAGCAAGCAGCTTAGGTTTATCACTATATAACGGTGCGAAATGGAAAGGTCAAGTGATGCGGTTAGAAGAAGCAAAAATGGATTATGCCGAACGTAAACGTAAAGAGAACGAGCTACAACAGATAAAAGAGGAAAAGCAACGGAAAAAGCGACAACGAATGGAGCAGACATCTCGAAAAGTCATTGAATCCAGGGATATGTCTTTGGTCACAGATAAAACGGCAAAGCAAAAACGTGGATGGCGGCAAGGTCGCTACGGTCGTGGTATTGCTATTATGCGTCTTACCAAACCAGATGGCACACAGGTGAGCTATTAGAAAGCAAAGGTATTAAGTGGAAAAGTGAGCCTAACTACTTTGTAGCTCGTTTACGATCCAAAACTCTATTCCAACAACTTGACAAAGCTCTATGATATTGGTGTATCAGCGAAGCCTGTTAGTCGTTTACCGATGTACTATGAAGACATCAAGGATGAACCACCAGCACGAGCTCTTAATCAACCGAGAGATGAAGCCACAGCGGTATATTATTGTATATTATTTGGGTTACGCAGTTACTAAAAGTGTTCATGTTTAGAATAAGGATAATGACAAACGATTAGCTGCAATGGAGCGTCGTGCAGAAGCAGAAAAACAGCGTCAAGAACTTGTTCAACAAGCGCTCGCAAAATCAGGAAGTGATGTAAGTATAATCCAGTACAGACGAGGGAAGGTTATTAAATTTTGTTGCATAGAATCGCTCAAATCATGTGACGTTTGAAACAAGTGATAATGAAGATGTTGAGGAACCAAGCACAACTGCAAATGAACGACCAGCTCCACGAGACTCCAAATGGATGTTTGATTCAGATTCAGAAGAAGATAACTTTGGTAAAGCGCACAAGCCAACAAGCATTTGTAAAAGCAGGATGCTGATACGCAGAACAATAGAAATCAAAATCAATCCTGTGCTGGAAGGTGAGAAGGGTCGAGAACTGCTGGCATTACAAAGCAAGTTTAAGGGCGACGATCGTTTCAAGCTGGGAGAGGAGTTTATGGAAGATGATTATGATACCCAAGTCAAACAAGACAGTGAATCTGAAGGTGAACCTGCGGATGAGATTTCCAAAAATCTCACTGAGGAGAAAAATCAATCCATGGATCTCCTTCGTGCGATGTTTGGCGAAGAAAAAGTTGAAAAGACGTATGTTGGAATGAATTCTTCCTTTACCGTTACTCATACGGGTTTTGTAGCAAACCCAAGGAAACACAATGGAGTATTGGTGCACGATATGATCCTGATGCTGAGGATGCGGAAAATTATCTGCGAAAGTCAAAGGAGGAAAGGGAAGAGAGTGAAAATGATCAAAGCGACGACGATGGTAAGGGTAACTATCAGATGCGTATGCTTACATATACTTAATATTATATTATTATGTAGTTATCCCAGCAGGCAACACAGCACCTGTCACAGCCATGCCTGTTGTATCTACTGAGAAGCATTTCGAGGTTAATATGAACATGAAGCCATTGTTTGGCGGTCAAGATGGTAAATTGTTTACAAATATTTAGTAAGCGATGTCCGCTAACCGATATCATGACAGAACCATTCAAACTATTTGGCGGAGACGATGCGGATACCACAGCTGACGACAACAATGAGCCACTCTTCGGAGGAATGATGGGTCTTTCCGATGATATGGAAGATGAAAGTGGGGCGCCAAGTTTTGCCCCTAAGCAAAGTAAACAGGTAAAAGCTTAATCGGATACAACCATAGAAAAACATATACTAATGCTCTTCATCAAAGTCACATGTTGGTCTCGGGGTATTATTCTTCTTCCATACAGAAGATCCTTCTCTTATGAAAAAGTAAGTATAGAATGTTGAGAGTATACAATCATTGACTCATTTTTTGCAGGAGCTGCTTCGGATATGATCCCAAAGGATCATTTCAACGTACGGATCCTGAAGGCTTCGAAGATCAATGGAAGGAGAAGCGAGCGGAAATCGGAGAGATCCTAAAGAAGCGTCAAAAGCAGGCTGTACGGAGACACAAGAAGCTCCAATCACAAGGGGTTAAATAAAAAAAAATGTTGTGAATATTTGCCAAATATTATTGCTACGTATTTATAAATGGTTCCAAACAACACATTCGGCCAACCAGAAGAACGGAACGCAGTACTGCAAAGGATGCGGATAGCATATTCTTTTTTTTTTGAAAAAAAGGGCATATTTACATTGCAATGGATAAATGATTATTTACAGCTAAACGAGATGGGGTGGTGAGCGAGGGGCGAACTTGTTGATAACTGCAGTCAGCTCAGGAAGTCGAAGCGGCTTGCTAACATATTCGTCCTAAAACAGGAGCTGTTAGTATAAAGAATTACCATAGAAACAATGGTCTCACGTACCATATCGTTGGCAAGGCACTTTTCACGATCACCAATCATTGCATGCGCAGTAAGGGCAATGATAGGCACACGTGAACTGACTTCAAGTTGTTGTTCCTTCTTTCGAATCAGGGAGGTTGCTTCAAATCCACCCATGACTGGCATCTGGATATCCATCAAGATAATATCAAAAGGAAGCTCTTCAAAGATCTGAACAGCCTCTTTGCCGTTTTGGGCAACAGTGACCTTGTGTCCAATCTTTTCAAGCATCTTGACGGCCAAGCGCTGGTTCACGAGATTGTCTTCAACAAGCAATACGCGGAACGCCTGCTTGGTTTCGACATTTGTTGGTGATGCCATCATGTTGTTTTCCAATGCAACGTGGAGCGCAGTGGCAAAGCTTGCAAACTCGGTAATATTGTTGATGTAACTAGCAATACCCAAAGCAATGCTTTCCTTGACATCTATTGAGTGCAAATCAGGCTGGATAACCATGGCAGGCGTATGTCGGATATGTGGAATAGCACGTAGTTGACGAACAAGACCAATACTGTTGACGATCATAGCATCGAATCCAAGTGATTGCAGTTCCATGCTGATGCTTTCGTTTAAGAGTTCATAGTCATCCGCCGCGTCACTGATTGTTGTATGGATCACATCCATATTGAGTCGCTTGCATTGCGCAGTAACGAGTTCGCAGTAGTCGTGTTCCATGCCCGGGTTTTCTTCGTCTTCGCTGATGATGCACAGGAAGCGTTGGGTGAGCGTAACTGAAGGTTTGGGTACCATCCAGTTGTGGTTTGGGTCGCCAAAGTTGACGGACAGTACAAAGTGGAAATGTGATCCCTTTTCAGGCTCTGATTCTACCCAGAGTCGCCCACCCATCAGTTCGACCAGGCGTTTGCTAATTGAAAGACCAAGGCCAGTGCCTCCATATTTTCGGCTACAAGTTCAAGTTAGAACCACCATAGCGATACAGTGACAGGCTTACGTTGTACTTCCATCCACCTGACAGAAAGTCTCGAAAATAGCTGTCAGCTTGTCTTGAGAAATGCCGATACCGGTATCGCTCACACAAAATTCTAGTTCTTGGTGTTCATGTTCCGGTGATGGAGGAAGTAACTTGACAGACAGCTTGACCATGCCTTCTGTCGTAAACTTGATAGCATTACCGATCAGATTGGTCACAACTTGCTTGAGTCGCAATGGATCACCCATAAGCCAATCGGGTATATCGCTTTGCACATCATACATGAGATCGAGCTTGTTTCCACCTTTGTAGGCCATCGTCTTGAAAACGCCCAATGCAGTACCCCGAAGGGAAAAAGGTATACGTTCGATATTGAGGCGACCAGCCTCAATCTTAGAAATATCGAGAATATCATCAATGATAGTCAACAAATTCAGTGCAAGCGACTTGACGATCAGCAAATTCTCACGCTGAGGTCGTGTCAGATCGGTTTCCAGCGTAAGTGTCGTCATGCCAACAATGCCGTTCATAGGGGTACGAATTTCATGGCTCATGTTGGCCAAGAACTCGCTCTTGCTCTTGTTTGCCAGTTCAGCTGCCTCGCGTGCCTGTGTGTTCTTTTGCATAGCGTCACGCAGCGACAGCACCATTTGGTTGATCTTTGTCTTGAGTGAATCCAATTCACCTGAAGCTTCCACGGTGATCACTTGACTGAAGTCGTTACGTGTGGCAGCCGTACTGATTTGGGCGAATGCTCGAACTTGGGTCGTGAGATTCGATGCCATTACGTTCACATCCGATATGATATGCTTCCATACACCAGAAACATCTTCAACTTCAGCTTTGGCACCTAGTTTACCCTCAGTGCCAACTTCTTTGGCAACACGTGTGACCTCGCCTGCAAAGGTTCGTAGTTGCTCAACCATCGTGTTGATAGTGTTCTTCAAATCGAGTATTTCACCATGCACAGAAACAGTGACTTTCTTGGACAGTTCGCCACAAACAACGGCTTTGCATACATCAGCAATATCTCGAACTTGATCCGTCAGGTTGCTTGCCATCAAGTTGACATTGTCGGTCAAATCTTTCCAGGTGCCATCGACATCTTTGACGACTGCTTGGCCACCAAGTTTGCCTTCAGTTCCAACTTCTCGGGCAACACGAGTGACTTCTGCAGCAAATGTACGTAGCTGGTCAACCATTGAATTAACCGTGTTCTAATATACGCAACGTGAGAGAAAGCATTAAACATAGTATAAAACGAATGTTTACCTTGAGCTGAAGAACTTCGCCATTCACATCGACATCAATCTTGCGAGATAAATCACCTCGAGCCACTGCAGTAGTGACCGCTGCAATGGAACGGACTTGGGTAGTCAAATTGCCGGCCATCATGTTGACATTATCGGTTAAATCTTTCCAGGTACCGTCGACGCCCTGTACCATAGCCTGGCCGCCAAGCTTGCCCTTTGTACCGACTTCGAGAGCGACACGCGATACTTCGGTAGCAAAAATCGATAGCTGCTGGACCATGGTATTGATTGTGATTTTCAGGTCCAAAATTTCGCCCTTAACTTCGACCGTGATTGTCTTGCTCAAATTGCCCTTAGCAACGGCCTTTGAAACCATGGCAATGTCTCGAACTTGTGCCGTGATATTGGCCGCCATAGCATTGACGCTGTCCGTCAAATCTTTCCATGTACCAGCAATGCCTTCAACAACGGCTTGACCACCGAGATTGCCTTCTGTACCGACTTCTTTGGCGACGCGAGTAACCTCTGTAGCAAACATACGCAGCTTTTCCACCATCTTATTGACGGTTATCTTGAGGTCAAGAATTTCACCGTGTACGGGGACATCAATTTGTTTGCTCAAATCACCATTGGCAACGGCTGTTGTTACTTCAGCAATAGATCGAACTTGGGTCGTGAGGTTGGCGGCCATGACATTGACGCGTTCAACAAGGTCTTTCCATGTACCGCGGGTATTCACAACGGTTGCCTGGCCACCCAACTTTCCATCTGTGCCGACTTCGCGGGCGACACGTGTGACTTCAGAAACAAACGAACGCAACTGATCGACCATGTCGTTGATCGCCACTTTGAGGTCTAGTATTTCACCGCTCACGTCGACCGTGATCTTTTTGGAGAAATCACCATCGGCAATCGCTACCGTGACTGCAGCAATCGATCGCACTTGGGAAGTAAGGTTGGCAGCCATGACATTTACCTTGTCGGTCAGGTCTTTCCATATACCATCGGCATTTTTGACGACGGCTTGTCCGCCGAGCTTTCCTTGCGTACCGACTTCGAGAGCAACGCGGGTGACTTCGGTTGCGAAAATACGCAGTTGATCGATCATGAAATTGATGGTTTCCTAATGTAAACATGAGCCGTCTGGTTGGCCATCAATCTATAAGAAAATTAAGTTTTATTACCTTTAGATCGTGAATTTCACCATAGGATTCCACAGTGACCTTTTCAGTTAGGTCGCCGCGAGCCACAGCCTTGGATACCTTGGAAATATCACGCACCTGCGCAGTCAAGTTCATGGTCATGGTATTTACATTAACAGTCAAGTCACGCCAGATACCCCCCATGTCATATGGTAGTACTGCTTGTGCACCAAGCTTGCCCTCAGAGCCAACTTCGACGGTAACGCGACTGAGTTCCGCAGCAAAGGTGCGCAATTGTTCCACCATGGTATTGATTGTATCTTTGAGATCGAGAAGCTCGCCATGAACGTCAACGGTGATCTAGTACGTGTCAACGTAAATGCGGCGTCATATGGTTGATGTACAGCGTGACTTACTTTGCGAGAAAGATCGCCTCGAGCAACAGCCTTACACACTGTGGCAATATCACGCACTTGCAATGTAAGGTTGCTTGCCATCAGATTAACATTTTCGGTTAGCTCTTGCCATGTGCCCTGTGCGTTCGTGACAACAGCCTGGCCGCCAAGCTTTCCTTCGACACCGACTTGAAGTGTAACCCGCTTGACTTCGGTGGCAAAGGCGTTGAGCTGTATTTTAAACCCGTCAGTATAGACTTGGAATCAAAATGCGAAGAAAAGCATACCTGGTCGACCATGGAGTTGATTGTGTGCTTGACTTCAAGAAGCTCACCATTGACCTAAGACATTGTAAACAAAAAGGAAAGCAGGCTTTACCAAAAATGGGGAATGTACCTGGACAGTAATTTTCTTGGTAAGATCGCCACGTGAAACAGCCTTGCAGACTTGAACAATGTCACGGACATCGGCGGTAAGACTGCCGGTCATGGCGTTGACGTTTGTCAAAAGTTCTTCCCAGACACCGATGGCATTTGATTCCTGGGTGGTATTGCATGCCTTGACGCCAAGTCGGCCTTGCGTGCCAAACTGATAGATGACATGCGATGCCTCTGACACATAAGTGTCTAGGCGGGATACTATATGGAGTTTAGTATGCTTGTCAATTAGTAACGCACAAGCCAAGTACCCATTTCATCGGAAGCTTGTCTGAGTTGGATAAGCGAAGCAGGCACGCATTGATTGTCATCAACATCCATGTGTTGCGACATGTCGCCTTTGGTCACTGCACGCATCACTCGGATGGCTTCACCAAGCTGCTGAGAAAAGGCATGTGAAACATGGTTGAGTTGTTCAACGGTATCATTCCAAGTCGGAGCAGTAGCAGGCTGCTGATCGCGTGTCAATCGATACAGCGATGTGGAAAGTGCCACGTTGACGCTCTGGAGGTACTCGACCATGGCATTGAACTTCTTGACCGGGGCGTCTTTGGTACATGTCGAACAATGCGCTCGTTGGCTGAGGTCGCCGCGGACAATGGCGTCGCTGATTCGACCTATTTCTTCAATGCAGTGCTGACATCCAATTTCCGTACGAGGCGTGATGATGGCGTCATCGGTACTTGTTGACTGCGTGGAAAAGGAAAAGAAGAAAAAAAGAAAGCAAATGTCAAAAAGTTATCCCATCATCTTCCAGATCATTTGCGCGTTACTTTGGTTGCGAACAACGGCGGCGAGGTCATCCCTTCAGAGATAGGCGGTGAGATGGCGGCAGCGGCAATAGCAGAGTCATGGAGCATACGCAGGTAGCTTTCATCAGGCTTATTATTTGGGGCTGCGTTGGGTTCAGCAAGACCAATGTGGTAATTGGCACTTTGCACCACGTGTGTCTGCTGAAGCATGATCTGAGCGCGGGTAAGGTCTGAGCGACACTTCTGCTTGTCGGCGGCAATCTTCTGCAGCGCCTGGACGATGTTCATCCAGGCCGGATCGTCGTCCTCAGTGAAGTCGGGTGAATTTTGACAGTTCTGCTGCTCGATCTGCTTGATGAAGGACAGAAGACAGCCTAGCTTTTCTTTTGTGGATGGCATTGCAACTGATGGAAAGAAAGCAGCGTGGGGTAATTTCTGATATGATCAAAAAATGGAAGCAAAAGAGAGAGAGAGAGAGAGAAGGAGAGGCCAGGCCCACCCCATTGCCTGGTGGACTCAAGCAATGGACAGAAAAGGAAGTGGCTACCAATTGTCGGGATCTTTCGGTGCACAATTGCCATAAACAGCCCTTTCCGGGACAGCTCATTATTTTATTTCAACGACACTATTGTTCCGGATCTGGAGGGCTGGCGGCCGGAGATCGTCCAAACACGCGTCCAGACCCTATCACCAGCTTTTGCTGCGATGCGCCCCTCCTGCTATTGCTGTTGCTGCTCCCAGCGCCCACCGAGTCCAGAGTCAGCGCATCTGCCTCGTAGTCATCGCTCCCCGTGGACGCCTGACCAAAGCTCATGCTGCGAATGCCGGCCAGCATGCCGCGGTTGGCGCGGTCCATCTTGCGGCGCTTCTCTTTCCAGTACTCTGCCAGCGTCTGGTTGCGTGCTTGGATATGGTGTTTGGTAAATAAAGGTTTCAGCCACTTCTCGTCGAATGAGATGAACCAGTGGGGTTCGGCTGCGTCTGGGATTGGATCGCCCAGCGGACCCGACAATAACCCCCCGATGGACACATCTTCATTGTGGTTCGTGCGGTTTCGCCGTCGTCTGGCATAGTCGTCGCTGTCAATGTCCACCAGCAAGTCATCGTTGTTGTACGACGACGAAGACGATAAACGTCGCAGCCTACGGTATCCTGCCGGCTCAATGTCTTGATCTTCGTCCTCGCTGCCTGAATCGTCTGGCTCAATGACGCCTGTCCGGATCTCCAGCAGCTGCAGCATCCGATTGGTCGTGCCACCGAATAAAAGTACGGTAAGCACGACGACAGCAAGGATGGTGGTACGCATGGCAGGCGCGCTGTCGCCCACGAGACCCGACGATAATGCAAATGCAACAGCGCCGCGGAGCCCGGCCCAGAAGAGCATGAGTTGATGCGAGCGCGGCAGCACTTTTTCGGATTTGCCAAGAGCACGACAGACTGCATTGATCAACATTGAAAGTGGTGCGACAGAGATGTAGCGTGCGATACAAATGATGATCTGCAATATACGAAGGCGCGTGTGAATTTCCCATCCACCTGTTTACCCCTAAACCTTATCGTACCGTGGTGGCCAAGATGAACAAGGGCTTGTAGTCCAGGTCGGTCTGCGTAAACAGATTGACGCCAAGATAGATGAAGATGAAGTTCTCGGAAAGCTGCGAGAGCACCTGGAACACGTACTTGGTTGCGCGCTTCGTGCGCAGAGACATGTTGTCGTATGCATAGTGCTTGAGGGTGATGCCGGTAAACAAAAGGGTCACGATGCCTGCTCCCATTCTTCATCAGACCATCACTCTCACTGTGGGCAAACAATCCCCGTTTTACCTGACATCTGCGAGCTGTTTGAAAACAAATAGCTGCTGTACGCCATCAGCGCAATCAGGCAGGTCTCGATGCTTGGATAGCGGAACAACTCCGAGTACTTGAGCATCAGCGCGACAATGATGCCAAACAGTATCCCAATCAACGTCGACGCCGTAAACACGCCCAGAAACGTGCCGATGCCTTTGAAGATGTTGACGACGTGCAGCTCCTGCCCCCGGAATTTATGCAGCGTTCTAATTACAGGTTAGATACCGGTTCACGCCCCACTCGCCCCAAGCAGGCTTACTCGGACAGCACAATGGCAACGGCGTCGTTCATCAGCGACTCGCCGGAGATGATCGAGAAGAGCTGCGGGTCCACGTGGAGCTGCGAGAAGATGGCGAGGATGGTGACAGGGTCGGTCGCCGATAGAATTGCTCCGAAAATCATGCTGTCGATGAAGCTGATGCTGATGCCCTCAGGATGGAAATATGCATACAGAAACGTCAGTGCCCTGGAAAACAATAAAAGGGTTGAGGGGCAGGTGTCAGTGTCGCCATGCATTTCGCTCTTTCCCAATTTCGTTACCCGGTGGCAAGTGCAGCAATAAATGTGCCCGCAAGAGCAAACGTCAAGATGGTGCCGAAATTGATAAAGAAATTGCGCTGCAACCACATCCGTTAAACCTTGTCTCTCGCCAGGAACATTGCCCCACATACCCGTTTCAACTCATATCCAGAGTTGAGGATGATCGGCGGCAAAAGAAGGTTGAAAAAATACCCCTGCTTGAACTGCACCATATGTTGGACAATCGTGCCTGGCGTCAGTTTGATCACTAGGCCAACAATCATTCCTTTTTCCCTTCAGTCGTTAGCAATGCCCCTCGTACCAACGTCGATGCCATTCTTTTTCTTTACCTGCCATGATGGAGATGACGGTTTCGTGCACGGCTCGTATCTTGCGCAGCTGGAGATAATAACTTGTCCATAACGCACCAATGAGTAACGATGTGAGAATCAAAAGTGCCCATGAGGAATAAATTTCCTCTTCCATGGGCTGGTCCTTCAATGGATCGTCTTCTGGTAGAGTTCCATTGCTAATGTTATCCATGCTAAAGATTTCATGGAGTGTAAAAAAGAAAACCTTGGAACTTTGCGTCCGCTTTTTTTTTGGCAGCCAAGAATTTGCCTTCCCGCAAAACGGATTCATGCATCCACGTTCATGACGCCTCTCCGTACACTAGGGGACAAACGTAGTTTTCTTGATAGATGAATATCCATCACCGTGTTGCACATTTTCATGACAAGCAAAACCTTCTCGATGGTGATGGCACTTGGTGGCAGTATCTTTACTGCTTCCCCAAGCATTGAAGTGTGGAGAAATAATTTACGGTGTATTGCTGATAGTCTTGGCCATTGAACTTTTTATAAAAAAAGGCTACGTAAATATTTTCACTGATGGCAACCATACATCCCAACAAAGCAGATTTATATGAACAGGACCTTTACATGCCATTTACCCGCAATCTGACTGGTTATCTTATTATATAATCTATTGTCACACGAGCTCAAGAACCACAGTGAGAGTTAGACCTTCTGGTCGAGATCTTGTGTATAAACTAACATGGTTTACCCTTGCCATCGGAACTCCTCGTGTCTGTAGTAATGCCACCAACTTTTTTCTGTGGAAGAACTAACCCTTCCCGGCCATCTATCTTGAACTTCTTGGGGGACTTGTGACGCAGAGTATGAAACCTTGATTGCATGCAGAAAGCAGCCTGTCTCTTATTACTATATGTTATTCCTCCGAGCTCAATGTTTCACGCCTATAAATCTTTTTTTAACCACTCGTGAGCATTCTTTGTCGTATATTTTATTCTCTTTTTGCAAATTTGCAAAGATAGAATGCTGTGAAGATAAGCGTACGTAACCTGCTAAAAGGCATAGTGGCTGTGCATAGGCTTACTCGGCCTCATGCATATTAAGCGTACCTGACGCTTGTGAAAGAGGTGGCGATAGCATTAGATGAGAGTTTATATTTCTGATTGCTAATTTGTATAACTGTATGATCCTTGAAGCATATAATAAATAACGACACAAAGCAAGTATAGGTATAGAAAGATAGTCTCCTCACGTACACAATTCGATGACCTTGGATAGATTACCTTTCCGATATGACTGGGTACAAAAAGTGTCCCGACGCGCCTGTAGTCTGTTTAAAACAATCTCTCCCTGCACTATCGAAGTTTCCGAATCAATGATGTTGAATTATTAGCGAAGTTTATGCTTCTTGTGTTTATGCAACACCATAACTACTTTGCAATTACCTAACATTCGACAAAAATGCCTTATTTGCGCATATGGGAATGAGTGATAGATATGTACTCATTAATACATTCCTTTTTTTTGCAATTTCATGTACATACGTTCTGAAAAGTTGAAAAGAACGAGAAATTTACTAGTCTTTACAGTGCGATTTGTAGCTCAATCATCAAAGAAGAGTATATAGCCTCGTGCTTAACGGCCAGTCTCTTAGTTTCAGTGGAGTTACCTTGTCCGCTGTAGTTATCGAGTCATTATATAAATATGAGAGGATAAGAAATATATTGTCTATAATCTCAAATCTGGCTTCACCTTGTTCCTACTTTCCTATCAATCGATAGAATACGGACTTTTGCTCGTCAATATCCTCTATTATTAACTTGGCACATTTATACAAAAGTATTTCCTATGCACCTTCGACCTTAGGTTTTATTAAGGCTGGTTCAATATTATGAGCACGTAGATCTATAAAGGAATAGGGGACATGGAAAATCTTGGTACGTGTTCCAAACATTGTAATATGTGCTCTGGTCCCATGTACGCACTCGGAAGTGTCCCAAAATGGTTGCGGAAGGAGTTTATTCCAAACTTGCCAAAAGTCAACAAAGATGATTTACCAGCATCAGCGTGTCGGCTATTACACCGATAATCGCCGGTTTTACAAAATAAAGCGCGTTTAATCAGTGAACCTTAAATGTTCGTGGGGCCCACCATTCTATACTAGTCATCACCAGAACTTGTTCCACTCTAATGTCTCGCAGCACATGAAAATAGTAAGCGTAAAGGCTACATGTATATGCAAAACAGATAAAAATACATGTTATGTGCGATGATACGTATGAAGTCAAAGAAACCTGCATATCTATACCATCATCATGCAAGTGAGCGAAAGTCGGTCGTCAACTGAGCAAACCCATACCATTCCACGCTATATCTTCAAGTAATATTACACAGGCATTGGTTTGAAACATAGATGATGGCGTGAGTGAGAAGATCGGAACAAAAAAAAAGCTCCCACAGATATATTTTCACCTAATCGCGTTGTTTCTTAATAATAGAAGCACACGTGTGCCGATGGAGTTTTCATAAAGCACCCTTAAAGTACACCCTTACGGAACCTCTTACAATTTTACGTTACAATGAACAAGAGTGTATGAGTCAATACATATCGTGGACATTAAGTAACCAGCGTTGATAGTGTAACAAACTATTATATAGTAGACCATACGCATCTTGCGCCTCACTGTTCTCAAACGTCCATCGCCTATACGCGATTGTTTCAGTATAAGACTCGGTACTGATATACACAGTTGGATGGCTGTGGCTGACTTTCAGTACCATAGAGGGACGGGTTGCCTTAGCTTCGTAGGGAAGTTTACATGCATGTTTTGTGAACTTGAGAAATATCATGAAAAGCCATAAGCACGCGCAGAAAATATGCTAGCCTTACAATATTTCGAACAGAAAGGTGATAACTGCGATAAAAGTATCAACAATGCTCTCAGTTGGTACAAAGATGTCGCGCGGATTGATATAATAAAATGCGCCAACTCAAATTCTTCGAATACACCCCGCTATTCTTCGTTGTAGAAAATCCTATCTGCCAATCAAACAGAAAAATCATGTAAAAGTATTGTACTACTCGAAAAATTTGTGCAAACGTGCTACTGAGTACGTAAAATACAAAAGAGAAGTAGCTTTTTGTCAACACATGAGCCATTTGGTGGTGCTAGCTGAAAGAAATAAACTGCGAACCAACAAAAACTTTCGCATAAACAGCTCTAGCTTATATATCACGGGATAGAGACACTATCAGGATGATATGCCGACAGTGATAATTAGAGCTTTATGGACATATATAGTATGGATAGTAAGAGATCAGGAGTAGCCCAGCCGATGAAGGGAAGAAGAGCGTTTAGTCAGAAAAAAAATTTCTTCGTTCTTGGCGGGTTCCTTATCCCGGAGAATTTGTGTCTTCTTTTGTCCTGTAAGGCGCCAGGATCTTCGGGCAATTTTCCATTGGCTCGGTGTACCTTTTCCTTACACCTTTTATTTTTCAGAGTCCCTTACCCTCTTTTTCTTTCTCACTTAACTTTCTTGATACACAAAACCGCCATGGTATATCCAGGGGGACAACCCCAATCCTTTTCATCATACCCGCAACAGCAACAATCATTACAATATATGGATAACGTCATGTCGCGATTTGGTCACCATATGTCGGCCGACGAACGAACGTCTTTTTCACAATCGATGGTGCCAACGCTGCAGAGCAGTGCTCCAGCAGGTGCCCGTGATCACAAACGTTTGGGAACAACAACAGCCGGACTGTCTATGCCTTCGAACACTACCTCGACGCCCGCATCATCATCATCCTCATTCAACAAAGCTGCCACGGATATGGACCTCGACTCTAAAACCCAATAATAATAAAAAAACTCCCCCTATATACTACATTGCTTTATAAAATAATGTGGAGTGATACAACCAGTCTCTCAATTCGGGTAGAGTCCGACGCAAGGGTAAACCACCTACCTACTTATCAGCCACAAAAAGAAATACTACCGAGCTGCAACGAGTTCTTATTGATCGCACAACCGATGTATAAGATTTATTTCTTTTTGCGTAAAGCTGTTCCAAATCTTTGTAATATTTTTTTTGTTTGTTTGCTAGCATTTGTTAACAACGAAAAACCGTTAAAGTTTCTAGAACTGATTGTACTCACTAATTAAACACAATGTTATGGTAGAACGTTTCACCTAACGTTGGAAACAGTATCGTTTGAGATATAATGATATGTCGATTTCGCAACTGGATAACATAAATGCCATATGTTTACGTAATGTGGACATATTCCTACCAAACCATTATGTGCAACCCAATTTTGAAATAAATAAGGTCAACGTTTTTTCTTTGAACGTAATAGTAGCATCAGAAGATTATGCAGAAATAGTTTTACAGGTACTAAACAATAGTCATAATAGGAGGCACCGTAATGGAACGCCATTTGTACCAACACCAGACTTGCAACCACAGCTTGTCGCGCAAAAGTTAGAATGCTTGTTCGGCCAGTGGTAATGGCAACAACAGCCGACGGATAGTAATACAGGATGCACATATATGCGCCACAAGTGTCAACCACAGTCAGATCGACAAACGTATCGTAGCAACAGGAAGGCGGGTGGCAATTGTCAATACAGCAACGAATTTCCGGTAGTGAAACAGGGGAACAGGTTTTGGAAGCTTCATTAAGTGCGCCACACAGTGATTGCACTTGATCAGGATGTATAAATCTCATGATGGGGTGGCCTTGCCAGCGATCAAATGGGGATTCGCGGCAGGATTGAACCTGGTCGGTCATTCCGTATGCTGTTAGTCGCAATACTACTCGCGTTGTGAGCTGTGGGGTAACATGGAGTTCTGGTTGTTGTTGTAGTGAAGTATAGCTTTGCTGGGACGATGGGAACAATAAGGCTTTGATCATGTAGGTAAAAAAGACAAAGCGATAAAAGGAAAAAGCGAAGAACTCCTTCCTCCAGTAGCAGACCTCCCTGGCAAGTGTTTGAATCGATCGTTACTCCTTGCGATGAATCTTATGTGGCGTATATATAAAGTAAGGGAGTGCGTATTTCGTGTAACCAGAATTTTCGTGATGCTCAAACTCTAATCTGTCTCACGGAAATAATATATGAAGAACAAGAACTTGTATTATAAAATGTGGGTTGTATAGATTATGTACAGCGCAATAGATGGTCAGAAAACAATGGCTATATACAATATATAAAAGGAAAAAGAGTATGTACAGAACAATGCGAGAGAGGCGGGGAGCGAGAAGAAAACGGAATTTACAGCAAGAAAAAAAAAGCAAAACGCGTGAATATGTATGTACATGCCTCATTGTTGGTCCAGAACATGTTCGACGAGATCCATTTCGAGCATGCTACCATGCAAAGCCAGATAATCTTTGATGGCCTCAACGTTGACGAATAAGTCGTATTTGATCAATCCGAGAAAGCTGCGCTCCATCAGATTCACATCTTTAGGGGTGTACACATGATCAGTCATCTCGGCTATAGCCTGACTAGTCAGTGCAGAGCCGGCTTCAGACATGAATTTCGAAGCCGTAAGAATTGCCGCCAGAAATAGTCGATAGGGTGTGTCTAGATCACCGCGGGCATGGCGTGGGAGACTGCTCTTCAGCCGTTGAAGGTAAATCAAAGAGACGAGGCATACGCTGGGGGGTAATTGTGATCGTCTAAATAAATTGGCGATAAAGTCGTCAAGTGGTGGTAGCATGGTTACGGCGGGACGCTGTTTGGCCTTTTTGGAACAGGGTAATACGGACGTGGCTGTATTCGTTGTAAATGCTATATTGCGAGGGTTATTACGCTTGCACACAAGCACGGGTGCCAAGATCGGTATTTACACAAGAGAGCCTCTGGACTTCGCGAACACACTGTAGAGGTGGTGGGGCTTTCCATGGTGACCAAAGGAAGAGAGGGGAGGTATTGGTGACAATGCAGGGGATAAGTGAAAAGCGGGGAAAAATAAGAACGAAAAGACTTTTTATATGTGGACGGGGGCATGGCTGTCAATGATACCTCATATCCACCAATCACATTCACCCCGCTTATCGCTGGGGCCTCCGAAGCCCTCTTCTGGACACGATCATCCGTCGCTAGCGATACCATAAGAGTGCATTTAGGGCATGGCAACAGCCCCGCGGGTTTAGCGTCTTCGGAACGCTCGTCGATTGATAAACGCTTGCTTCGATAGCACCTATTCTGTGCCCACAAATTCCGATGTTAACCTTTTTGTGTGGTTGCTCTGAAAAATTGCCTTTTGCGGCAAATATCGAAAAAAAAAACACTCAACCCTTTTCCCCCCTTGCATGTCATGCGCCGCTCTTGTGTATATTATTGTGTGTGAAATGCCTGCGCTTCTCGGAAGCGGGATCCCTTGGGCGGCCCAAGCTGATTTGTTTGTTCGATCCAGACTGCTCTTTTTTTTTCCCTCTCTCTTTCTTCTGACTGGAACCCGCTCTCCGCGCCCTATTTTTGGCACTGCACCAACCAACACTCGTAGTTTGCACCTCGGCGGAACACTTCTCCATTCTCCATTACTTAAATGGAGTCTCTCAATTAAATCACCTATTGTAACAAAGAATAGTATTCCATGCATGGTTGCTAGGGGTCCGCTGTCAATAAGACGCTATTATAAAAAAAATATTTTTCTTTCGATCGTGCATACAGTGAAAGAAGCAAATGTCCGAAACGCAAAAACTGGAGCACGAATCAGCTTCGTTTTGGATAAACGTATCGTCGATCCAGCTGCCCTGTCCTACCCTATTGTGGGATGTGTCTGCATCTTCACAACCAAGGGAATTTGCACATAACAATGAATTGGTCTTTAATACATAGCAAGCTTTGGGAAAACCTTGTGATCGCAGCATGTTGAGTGCCCACTTTCCATCGCCTCTTTTTTTGTTATCTTACCGAGTACGTAATGAAATCATAAGGTGCCGTGGATGCGCCGCTTTTCCTTAGTCATCGCTCGACCGCTAGTTGGTCACTCGGGTTGCCCGCTTTTTTTCATTTTAGTAAAAAGATCCTATATTTTGCATACTTATCAACCGTGGAAGTAGGCGCCGGCTTAAAAAAAGTCAGCAGCTTTTTGGATAGACCATAAACGGTGGCGCATATCTATGTAGATCACACGAAGGCCCTTCACGTGTTGTGTCCTTTATTACTAATGTTCAAGTTTTCATGGAAATCGATTCTTCTTGGAAGCTATTGCCTTGCACGTGTCACGATAATTTTGCAAGTTTCTTGGCTATGGGTTTATGAAACCTTCCATGGTAGTACAGAAGTCGAAGCGGTCTTTATGCTAGTGAAAACCGTGGCTAGAGCGCCGCAATAAGTAACATAGTGCGCCTCTGTTTTCAATGAATTCTTGTACGTACTTAGATATTTAATGAAGTCGTATGGACTGAGGATAGAAAATTGGTCAGAAGCAAGTTTAGCACCGGCTCGACAGCGAGAAATGACGGGGTGTATTAAATGGCATATTTCTATTGCTTTACGTAGTTGTTACCAAATCCAATGTTTATAGTCACGATATCTACTCTTGCCTTTAAAATTGAACGAGTGATCGGCGTATTATATGTACGATATGCGTTAGTAATCACTACTTTTGCTCATGTATAGTAGGAATATGACTTCATGTCGGTTATATCGAATGTAGTCTCTGGTCGGCTACACCTTTTGCCTCTCTAGATCTGATAGGTAGAGGACACTTCTATTTATACAGTCGGACATAGCCAATCATGATTATTTTGTTATGCAACGTAGCCAGACGAAGACGAGCGGTATAAATTCTAAATCCGCATGGATATACGTATATGCGCTCCAAAGATGATGTACCGATTGGATGATCGCCAGTTAACAGCGATGACATTGTAATGGAACACTGGATGCTTACTCACATTCGTTGTTGATATAGACAATCCAAATCCGTATATCATTCCCCGTAGTATGAAGTCATTTGCTAGTGCTATCTGAAAGCAACCGTTGGTCACTCTTTGTATTGCGTACAACTTGCTCGACGTCAGTACCTTTACTTCATGTACCTGTACATTAGGACTAAGCCTGACTTTACATTCATGGAAGAATATATATTGTAGAGCGCTGCGACCCGCTAAGTGAAAGTAATATTCCAGAAAAGCTAAAACATCTTTGGATACCAGAGACAACACATTTCTAACACTCACAGTGACTTGAATGAAAGAAGATTATTATAATATCATGGTCATTGTACTCTCATTCCTCATAGTTGTTAAAGAACTGGTATCTTATATTACAGGTGTGCAATAACAAGGACTGGAAATCTCTGTACTAAGCAGGACCGATATCCGGCTTTAAAGGGACCATGTTAACCCGATTGTAAACACCGTCACCTGCATCATATGCATCTGGCTTTCCTGTCATATTAGATGCTACTCGATGTTGCTGGGATGATGACGATGCTGAACCAGCTGGTGATGAATAATCACGATAAGCTGTTACTAAAAGTACAAACAGACGTAAGGGTAAGAAGGCTAACAAAAAGACGGCGTACTTACTCCTGTCGTGAACATGTGGCTTTTCGCCAGTTGTAATTGTCTCCTCGCTAGTATTGGCAGTTGTGTATCTTGCTGCGCTTGTATTATGTCTTCGTCGAATACAGAGAAATGCAATAAGGGCAATAATAATTCCAGCCTATACGGTGTTTTAACAAGTAGAATGGAGTGAGATATTAGTTGGAATTGATTAGCATGTTTGTATATTTACCCCAGCTACGGAGCCAATAACGACTCCAGCAAGTGCTCCTGCACTCAATTCGCCCGGGTAACCATCACCTTTCTGGTCTTCTTGTTCATTGTTGCCTCCCGTTGGTTGTGACATATCAATGGCTGGTACAGAGTTAACCCACGAGTAATTTTCAATATCCAACACAAACAGATTGCTATCCGAGTTTCCAGTAGAGCCAAAGATGATAAACAAATTTTCGCCAACAAGAATAGCTACAGAACAAGTCACCCTACTTTTAGTCCATGTTCAAAACGGAAAAAAAAAGAAATAAAACTATAGGGTGGATATTGACTAGAATACGACTGTGATGAGAGAGCATTGCTGCCATTTACCTTCATGACCAAATCGTGGGCCACCAGGGGAAGCACCAGGTGAAGTTCCAAGTGTTCTATTACTCCAAGACATAGTATCCGTATTTAAAATATAAAAGTAATCACCAAGAGGCATCGCAGATCCTACATTATAATTAAAGTTAATATTTTTCCATAATAATTGTTTACACTGATTAACCCGAAACGCACCTGCTTCCGTTCCACCGTAGACAATAAGCTCTCCAGTGCTGGGTTCTGGTATTTGCTGTTAGCGCCATATAACATTAAGAAGTTAAAAACCCTCCAAGAAAGACATACTCAATGTCAATGAGTGATCCATTCGTGGAGCAGGTATTAATCCAGATGTCGTTACAGTGGTCCATGTACCATTGATAGTGTCGTACGTAAGAATGTCGGTCATGCTAATGTTACCATAGATATATGTAATTCCTCCGTTGATTGTTCGACTAGGATAAATTCCTCCAACATAATAAATTGTACGTGCGTCTTTTCCTAGCGCTGCCTTGTGATGTAGACGACTTTCTGGTGTCAGTAAGTGAACAGTTCCTACGCCTGAACTCCACGTTTGAGCCTATTTGTGTACATATAATCATTAGACTTTAACGGATATCACTACTCGTCATTCACTCACAGCAACGTCAAAAATGGCCATTCGATCTGGAAACTGCATGGCGCCTTGTACTTTGCTAAACATTTGATTCCTACAGAAAGAGGAAACTGTGTTGGCTAATCACGGTGTCACAACGATTTTTCTGCGGCTACTTTGGGAAGATACTTACGTTGTTCCACCTGAGATGTATACGAGATTATTTGGTCCAGTTACAGCCGTGCTCGAATCACTATTACCAACCGCGTTACTTCCGAGTACTTTGGATACAAGTTATCAAATTCTTACATAGGATTTCGTGAACCAATAGGCACACCTCGATTCCATGACCCATCGCCCGACGCGTTATACACGGATGTGATCAATTGAACAGCTGATCCATTGCGGCCTCCACCACGACCACCATCGATCACAAAACTGTTTAGCTCTGGTACTGCTGTCATTGCGAAATAGAAATTCGGTCCTATATTTCCGTTGATGGGAATCCATGATCGGCGTAAATCGGTAACGGTGCTCGCTGCTGACAGATCGAGAGAATAAAATAGATTGTCGGTAAGAGCTGCTGTATCTTGGTTTTCATGCCGTATTGCGCCTCCATAACAATAAACTCTCGGTGGCAGCAGTGCGCAGCCTAAAAAAAGGTACTTTTTAAGTTCTGGCAGTGAAAGCAACACACGGTGTTATTTTTTACCGTGATTTGCGCGTCCCGGTGGGGTATCTGCATGAGTAAAAGTTGCGCACGCAACAAAAAGCGCAAAAACAATCCAATGGGACATATATATACAAGAAAAAAAAAATGGAAATATCGGCGAAAAAAAGGACACCGTCCCCTTGGGCTTTTAAACTTTGAAAGTTCGGCGGAAGCCACCAGCTCTTTTCGGTCAAGACATCTTACCAATCCGAGTTTGCGGCTGGTGGAATCATCTGTATTAAAGCAGACTATGCTTGCGCCACATCAAACTCTAAAATTGCTTCCAAATTGGATTGTGCTCCAAAGTTTTACCAATTGTATGTCAATCCCCTGCTACGCCCGTGCCAAAGTACGTGTAAAAAGTGCGCCGCAGAGTATACGTATATGGAACTGGGCTTAGCAATTAATTAAGTGAGTACTTCTCAAATAAGCAGGCGTTTATATTCTGATTTTCATACCAATTGCAACGAGCATAAGAAAGTTACATTGTATAGCACTATTGAGTAAAGAAGGTGAGATATTTGCTTGTGTTAAACAAGTTACACTCAAACTAAAGTTCTTAATACCACTCACACCGATAAGTTGGTATTCTGCACTACTAAATTATTGTTTAGGCTTTGAATTTGTAACACACTTTTTGTACCACTAAACCAAAAATAAAAGTGAGAGACGAGCTATGCAACGCATTTATATTAGCGTCGCTTTTGGTTAAATATAGCCACAGGATGACGTTTTTTTTTTTGAAAGCGGATGGTTATTATGAGATTTTTCGCAAATTGATTAAAGTGCTTACGTAGTAGATAAGCTCATTTGCGTAAAATAATGGCGGCTACACATGATTGGAATAGTTGCATTACATAGTACAATGGATCATGGGTAAAGTTTATTCTTGGTCCCCGTTTTGGGGAACTACCCACAAATTCTACGTCCGAAGTATAGGATTGGATTTTGTTGAATTGCGTTCCTACTAATTAGCTGGTGCTACTATAACCTTGACTTTGTGTGTGATTGCTTGCGACTAATGTGAATTACCACTGTAAAAAGTTACTATCATACTTTTGATCCAAATAGACCGAAAAGTGGCCGTTAATAGATAGTCGAGAAACTTTCGGAAGTAAGGATTTTGAATAACTCAGTGCTATCAGAATGGTGCTGTTGAATTCATGTTTTTCTTTATGATTAATAAGCCGAATATATCAATTAAAGACCAATTACAAAGTGCACTGATTATCATAGAGGAAGTACGTACCAATGTTAGTAATGATATAGCCAAGGCAACTACAGTGAGTTTTTTAAGTTCAGAACAAACTTTTGCAAAGACTGCCAGAACGTATTTATTATGCGTAAGGAATGATACTAGACAGTATATACGTATATTATTGTATACATATTTGTAGTAATATATGACAACTTGCATTCAGTTGGTGTCGCAAGGATGTGCTTCTCAATACTGAACAGTCTGTAGGGCAAAGGACTAGTGTTTGTATGTCTTTTAGCATAAGTGTAAGGAAAAGTATACAGATCTGAAATCAAGCATCTTATCCAATTCCTTCACTTTCATCCAACATCAGAAACCTCGGGCAACGCTCCTTTCGAATGTGACGATGTATTCTCATCCGTGAACGTCCATACGTAGCAGCCGTTTTGGTAGGAACAATAGTCTCGCGGCACTTTGTCGAACTAGAGCACAGTTGATGCGGATATCTGACATGCATAAGCATCATAAGATTATGTGATATTACGTACTCAAACTACCACTAAAATTAATGCTATCACCGGGTGGCATTACAAAACTGTGGTAAGTACCAGTAAGATGAAGGAAATATCGGCCATACTTCCTTTAAATAGGATACTGATAGATGTGTGCGGGATTCTTAATTACTGGATATGTGCAACTATTGTACAGGCAGTAAGACTTGGCTCGTGGGATTACTGAAAATTTTTCTGGTTAGCATGGCTTTCTATTTAATTTGTGACATGCATATGCTGTCTTCTGTACTCAAAGCAGAATTATCAGTTTGTTCAAGGCGCAGGCGCTGTGGTGACTAGTTTAATAACTTACTCTATGGTGATGCTTAGCAAAAGATTTAGTCTCCATTTAAAAGTATAAACAGCACGTAGCCGGAGACAGGCCTGACAAGACAGTATCCTGTCTGCTTTTCTCGGCCAGAAATTGTTGTAAGGAATCTGTCTTCAGTGTTATGATCTCGCATGTGTATAGCATTCGATCCATTGACCCGTACTTTATCGCCAGTAGAAGCGATATAGATTGGGCTAGAAGAAGTAAACACAACCGTATGAACCGAAGCGTGTAAGTTTGCTTTCTTGGATGAATACGGTGATGTGGCTTTCCAGACAAATGAAAACATGACAATGAACAAGATAAGAGAAAGAGAGTGGAAGTAATTTTTTTTAACGAATCATTTCTATGGTGTCGCTGGGCGGAAAGCTGTTAGTTATACACATCGTGCTTCTTTTATAACACGACATTTAAGTCTATGTACATATTAATAATTAATCGATGAGAATAGATGCTCACGCCCAGATCATACGGATTTGATATATGTATATATATTCGTAGCTGAATATCATTTTCTGTCCAAATCTCCGAGAAAAAGGTATCTAAAGACAAGAAAACATTATTAAGCTTGTTTATCTTCAAACTAAAGCAAAAAAATAAGGACCGGACTAGCTGCAAACAAGTCAATATCATTGTTTTTTAGAAGAGATAACTGTATTGTTTACCGACAAGAGCACAATACGATCTGGAAAAAGTATTATAGTACATTGATGTCATCTCAAGATGTAAGAAAATTGCTACGAGCATGAATCTCTTCCCCAGGTGCCACGGTATTACGTACATTTTCTACCCGGAAACGTGTGGCAAGTTTGTTACTTGTTGATAATATATAAAATAAAGGTACTTACCATTCGTCAAGTCAAGTGATATATTTGTACCTGCACGGTAAAGCTGATACGTATATGCTCCATTGTAGTGGTAGAACGTAGTTAGACCTGGGAAATGTCTGCATCGGATATTTCTGCCTATATTGCGGTAGGTAGAGACATGCCTACAACCTTGGTATGGACAATACCCTCGCAAATCTTGATGCGGATGATTAGCCTATAACTTAAAATCATTCGAACAGTTAGTTTACTGACTTCCATTAAGAATACGCTCGACTTGAATCCTCTCATTGATATCCAGTGAATTACGATCACTCTATGATAAGAGTTTTTATGAGGATTCTATAAAGATTACCATGTAATCCGTAGAGCTTACCGTGAAATTCGATCGTTTTACTCGCAGGTGAGGTGAACTGAAAGAGGGCTGGACCTGACAAGGATCTCAGACTGCTGTCATGGTCCTTTCGAATATGCTGATAGATTTGGGGACGTCGTTTGCTTGAAAAATAACAGCCTGTGTATGGGCAGTAAAATCGTCGGTTGAAAACTAAAAGAGAGAGAGGAAATCGGTTAAAATATGTGCTTGAGCCGTAATCATACATATTACTTTCTCTAGTGGCCCTTCTAGGTCCACTACTATTACTGTCTGACGACGGCTCGGACGCTTTGGATGATTAAGATCTGCAGTGTATATATATGATAGGCAGTATAGTATGGTTACCAATCAAAGTGTTCTGTGATTGTTATTCGGGGAGAATGAACAATTCAGCAGCACTAGGCACATTCTGTCTACGATCTTTTTCGATTTTTATCTCCAGAGTGTTAAGTGTCAGGCCCTGTATGTTGTTATCCAACACAGGTGGTATGAACGAGGATCCGTCTGTCTGGGTAAAGACATTTGCAGTACTTTTTTCGGTTTGGACACAGACGTTCGCATCTTTTTTCTCATAATAGCGGGATAGCAATGATTTGAAAATAGTAAAAATCATAAGAAAGAACGTGGGTTCACAAACAGGAAAAGCATCCATTTTATGACGAGAATAATTTTCTTGAAATGGACCCATTTACTTATTAACGGATGCTCCTACCTCAGCACAATCAAGAGTTTTTAATGCTGCACGATCCTTGAAACCTATAATATCTGTTGACTGTCCTGTTTTCCGCTGAGTCCACTAGATCCCCTATCTAGTTTCTCTCTACTCTCCGTTACTCCTCACCAGGCCACAAGGGCGTTCACTCGAAAAATCCTACCAGCAAATTCTAGCTTAGTCTTCATTTCCCTTATAATTCATTGTATTCTGTATGCTTTCCTCTTGAGATCTCAAACTACGTACAGCAACTAGTCAGCAACCATGCCCTACAGGGATATATGCTAATTACGACTAGAAATAAAAAATGTTTGAACTATTAACGGATGCTGGCCGAAGCAATTGTCTATTACCAGTATCTTGAACTATCAATCTGGAGATAATGTTGGTCCAGAAAGTCGACATTGTATGTACTATACATCATGCATGCTATATATCAAGTTTTATTCCAAACCAAAACCAATTATCGATGCTCATGCAACAAATCCTCATCATCTTCATCGTGCGCATTCACCGTTGACGATGCCGTTGTTGAACCATCATCCTTCTTCGTATCCTCATGCTTGCTCTCAAAGTCACGTCGGCCATAAAACGTACCTTGGCGTTTAAGCTTAACTTTCGGAGGAATTGCTTCGTTGATCGTATGTGCCCATGTATGTTGTCGTTGCAAACGCTGGTGCTTCAATCTCCGTGGCAATTTGGAGCCAGCGATATCTGTGGAAGATCGTTGCGGCAGTTGATGACTTGATTCGACCTCTTCCTCATCACTGGATGGTAATCGTATTTCTTGATCATGGGGTTTGGCATGCTCTTCATCTTGGGTTACAGTTGCAAATGGAAGAGGAATTTCATTGATTGCTCGATAATCTGCACAGTTGTTGAAATGTTCGTTCTCCAGTCGGAAAAGATTCCATTGCAATCGGCGGTAAGCTTCTAGTAAGGCCGTAATGTAACCCAATACATCACTGTGGAGTGTAAGACCGGCCGTGTTCAGTGCCCACGCAAATCGCAGTACCACATTTACTGGTGCTGCTACGTAATAAACCTTTCAAAAAAAAAGAGTTACCAAATGTGAAATGCATTTGCAATATATACACTTTACCCATCTGTAAAAGACAAGATCATCCCGTAGCAAAAAGTTTCGGCTCGGCGTTTGCAATAAGCCCCAGTCCATCTTGATATCCCATATCGAAGTATAGCATGAATTGATCATCGACACCAGGAACCAAATCATATCAGTACTAGTGGAAGCTATTTTTGTTTCAGATGGATCTGTACTTGCGTGCTCGAACAGCCACTTACGATAAATGCGACGGAATCCAGTGGCAAAGGTTGCCACAATTGTACTGGAGTATTTTGCAGCGTTGACCAAATGAACCTTTTCCGAGGAATCTTGGTAACGACGTATGCATTGAACAAATCTCCACCATGGTGCTAACGCAGCAAGGAATGGTGTGATCCACATATGTGTAACATGGCAACGATAATCTTTATCTAATATTAAGGTGGTTGGTTTCTTTTTTCAATTTTGCATTTTCTTTTTTACTTTACCCAAGTCCCGCCAGTCGTACGCGTATGCACAGAACAAGTAGTTAAGTGTCCAGAACGAGTAGGATAAACTGTTCAGCTCATCGGCAATAAAGAAATCCCGGAATTCGACCGGGAAAAAGTAACTAAAGACTATCCGAAGCTGACAGTACAAGACATTAACTCATGTTAAAACGAATTCGTTCAAGTATACTGACCAGGGTTCGGCATAACCATTTGCGTGCAGATAGGTACAGGATATTGAAGGGGCAACATAGGATCGATAATATGACGATAAACAAGACCATCGGACACATTTCGGAAGGAAGCCATGGGTCCAGACATTGTGTAAAGTCCACAAACATGGTAGCTCCCAATAACAAAAGTATAAAGCAGGGAAGCTATTCATTATACGTGTTTTAGTATTTGTACGTAAAAGAAAAACTCATGGCGTGTAAAACGCATCTTACTTCTGCAAATTGATGGTAATCCAAATTGTCCCTGGGATCCAGCTCAAAGATAAATTTGTAATTGACCCTGCATCGAATCCATACCATCATATTAAGTGAAAAGCCGAGAACAAATAGTATTGGAACTGAAAAGCAGGCATAGATTTGTAAATGAGTATGGATATACGGAACACGGCGAGCGGTATCAGGGTCTAAAGCTGTAAATAAAAAAAATAGGTTGGAATGGATCATGTCGTTCATGTGCATGGGCCATACCCAAGTTGATATCGTAAAGCAAAAGGAAGATTGCTGCGCCAAAATAGAAGCCAACGCGCCAGGAAGTAGCTGTGAGACTCTACACGTTGCCATGTTCAAGATAATGAAGTGCATTGTGCGAGATATTCTTACCGCCTGCTCCTTCTCCGTCCGCTTCAGACAACGCTCACCGCGCGTCCGATTACCCTCCGCAAACTCATTGGAAAACAGCCTGATTGTCTCTTCGGTTACTTTGTCAAGGTCCTTGGAGGAGACCCAATGGCATTGCTTGACTTTTTCCATATACAATCGACTTGCTTGCCATCGTGCAACCTATTCAGTGTGGTGCGTAAGCAGGCACGATTCCTACACCATTGTCTTACGAACCTTGTCATACTTTTTGAGAATCGACTGGAATCCTAAAAGATTCACTTCCTACGTATATGATCATCGATCAGTTAAACACACGCATGCACTCGAAAGAGCATTACCTTGTAAGACTTTAAATACTCGAGATTCCGATAAAACTCGGTGAGAGCTTTCTTTAGTCGACCACGCGCGACTTGGTAGCTGAGGTTATCGTTTTTCGCATAACGGAGGGGTATTGGCAAATGGGAAAGATTGGCCTCGGGTGCTTTTGACATGATGGCAGAACGATGATGTTGCGGTAACCAGTAGAGTGGATTCATCTTGGAGTAGCCAAAGTCGGTATCCTGTTGTCTCAACGTTTCTTGTTCTTCTGATAACAGTTGGCCATAATCAGCAACCAAGTCCATTTGGATTTTGAGTGCTGTCAATTTGGACTTTAACTCATGTTCGCGTTCTAATCTGCTGTTGTTAGAGATGCAGTTTTCTTTTTTTCCATGTACACTCTTTCTCACCATTGTAAAATCGAGATATACGGTCTAATTGTTCATCCAGCTTGTAAAAGAATATCCGTTCCTGCTTTGTTGCATGACTCACGATATTGTAAAGTGTGACCAGATCGTTGTTTTCTGGTGATGCAAGGGGTTAGAGCCTGCTTGCGGTCAATGGGCCTGGCTTTTTACCTTGTTCACCCGATTCGCCACGCTCCTGGTTAAACGTTTCTTCGAGTTCTCGAGAAACGGCTTCGGATAGAGCAGAGTGGTGCGAATGGTGCGAACTGGACGCTAAATGGGGACTTTGGACAATGGACGACGCGGGTCGATGCAGCACATCTTCGTTCGCAGGCTTCAAGTGCTGCTTTCACCCGATTAAAATGTACAATAGAGTGGGCCAATTCCACCATTTTGTTTACCTTTTGAACAGCAGCAATGGCAACACAAAGACCCTTATAGTCAATATAAGCTTTGCGCCATTCCGGGATGCTTTGGTTTTCCAGATAGTCGGAAAACGCCATGAATGGAAAAAGGAAGCAACAAGAAAACAACATGCACTTTCAAAAATAGTTGGTAAAGCAACGGATTGGAAAAAACATGGTAAATTTACCGAATTTGAGGGACAATTTGCATTATGTACACAAACGCGAGAGAGGGAAAGAGAGAGACTAGGAAGTATATATACATAACAAAAGGGTGGGGGAATGTCTTTTACATGGCGGAATAGGTGATGGTGGTGGTGCTGGTATCGTCAGTGAGCTGCGAAGTCAAGATGACTGAAGCGTCAAAGTTGAGTTTCCGCAAGAAAGTTGCAATTTCATCCGAATCAATGTGCAGATCCCATTGCAAGAAACGAAGCAATGCGAGCTCCATTCGGGTCATCTCCTTGATGGAC
Source organism: Fennellomyces sp. T-0311 (assembly GCA_025266875.1). Classification (NCBI taxonomy): domain Eukaryota; kingdom Fungi; phylum Mucoromycota; class Mucoromycetes; order Mucorales; family Lichtheimiaceae; genus Fennellomyces; species Fennellomyces sp. T-0311. Next base: position 389,816 of record JALLLT010000003.1, on the reverse strand, counting down.
CACACATCACCGGTGGCATGAACGAGTTGTTTTGTCGACAAGTAATAGTCCTCACTATACTTGCTAGCTACCAAGAGGCTTGCGGCGAAGATACGATGGGCAGCTTCAGATTCCGCTTTGTAACCTAAGTGTGTGTGTGTGTGTGAATTGGTACGAGTTTCATAATGTGTCATCTCCTTCTTTTTCTTTTCTTAGTGTACCTGCAGGGAGTGTAGCCTTAAACCGCTGCACATAGATCAATGCCATGACCAATTGAAGTGGCTGCACCTTGCATTTGTCCGTAATCAGCTGGATGAACGGTAACAGGTCAGGCAGATGCGAGTCTCGACGTCGAATGGGCGTATGAATATCGTCGTTGTCCATCGCAGGAACTTCCCGCTGGTAAAAGATGGCGTCAAAGGAAGACGAGGTGAAATCTAATACAATGGTACACAATGAGCACACGGACGCTAGGCGGGGGCTGTTATGCGGTTACCAATGAATCCGGGGGGGATGGTTGGCTGTCGAGTGATGAGCATTGCTTATGGAGAGGGGCAGAGCGCCCGAAGAAGAAAAAGAAGAAAAAAGAAAACCAAAAGTCATCTGAAACTAATGAATATATAGTGCACTTTGGCCGGCACCATAGCTCCATCGGAATTTGATTTGCGCCCTTCCCTTTTTCAAAAACGGTTGGCTTTTTTTTTTTTAATAGGCCTTTTCTGAGATAAGGAGCGACAACCAGAGCTTATCAACCTTGTACACCTGTTGCACCGTGCTATAGCGGCTATGCAGACGAAATACACCGTATTTTTTTAGGGTAACCCGGTCAACTAAACCCGGTCCTCAGAGATCAGCATCAGACGTCATTCGTCCGTTTGCTGTGCAACCTTAAAAAAGTCAATAACCTTGACCCCAGACTTTTCCAGTGAGCCGAAAAGGGGAAGATTTTCTCTCGACCATTGCCATCACAACTCGATTTAAACACCATGAGTCATTTGAAATGAACCCAGCCATTTTTGCCTTGTTTCTATTGGTTTCTTTGGCAACGAATCATGATGACCAAGATTAGCAGCGACCAACCTGGTTGTGTTGCTGATACCACTATTTCAGCTTGGCAAGCATTATCAGCTGTTGCAGGTGCGTGGCACAACAATAAGGACCCTGACAGTTATTTTTTCCCATAATACCATTTCATTAAAAGATCTTTTGCTCTTGTTCCCAACAAGAAACCGGCAGCCTTTTTGTTTTTTTTTCAACGTCTTGCATAAGGCATTTGGAAACACCGTTCATAAGTTGCTCATTCCCCAACAAACAATCTGCTAGTTCTCGCCGGCTCAGCGCACGCCACTTTTTTTTTATCATTATCATCATGATGAGATGGGCAAGTTATCGTTCGATGAGATTACGTATATGGATCACATTACAATAATGTCACAGGTGAAACAAGCAGTGTTCTTCAAGAAAGGAGGTGTATGATCTCATGTCTTTTTTTTTGGCAGGTGACACTTATGCAGCGCGTGGTCATATTGCAATGATCAGCAGGCCCAACAACCCGGTAAGTACCGCTTTTTATTGCCAAAAGTGCTTTGCAAGGGAAGTTTGTCGTCAGGTTTTTGTCATTTAAACCGGTGTGGTTCTTTTTAATGGTTATGAGCCGAGAGTTGTCAGCAAACAGAGCAGTTTTTTTTTCTAGGTCTATACAGTGTGCCGCCGGTATTCGATATGCGTGGTAGAGATGGTGCGATTTTCTACCTCATCCATTATCTCGATTGCCGGTATTACAACCAGCTCCCATGCGTTTGCAACAGAGTTCAGCTTTTCAAGAAAGATCTTGATTTTGTTAGCGTCGAAAAAGATGGCTGTGTCGGTGCAGCTGTGGACGGAAAACTTTAGACTGTTCAGTGTTTTGCCAGCACTGCGAACAGTATTGAGGAATTGCTCGATACTGTCGACCGTCAAGCTTCCAAATGGCTCGTCAGCGTTTACTTGCAGTTCTTGAATCCCCAAAGTAACAATCAGATACAACAGCTCAGGAGTAAGTGCTGCCGTGCTGTACATAAAGTTGACTCGTTGCAAGCTGCTGGTCTCGTGGAAAAACCGAACCAACGCATCCTCCGAAATGGTGTGCGAGCCGAAATGGATTTCTTGTAAGCATCTTGAATGGCGGCCGAGACAAGCAAGTAAACGATCATACGGATCCACTTCTCCGATGATCTCAAGATACTTTAAGTTGGGAACCGAATTGGCCAGAAAGGAGGACAGGTTTGTGTTGGAGTCGTCGTTGCGTAGGCCAATGGTTAGATGGGTCAAGGAAGAAAACACGGTTGTTGAAAGGTACGACATGGTAGTTTCGCCAACAAGATAGGTTCCTGAAAGGTCCAAGGAGCGTATGTTATTTGTAAAGTTGCGCATCATGCTTGCGACAACCGGATATTCATCGTTTGGATCGAATATGGTGAGATCTATCCCCTTGAGTTGTGTTTGCCGCTTGGTATGATATTCCATATCTTCGCCCATACCGCTGGTCAAGAAAAGCGAGATCAGATCGGGGCAGTTTTGATGGAGTTTTAGCGGAAGAAGCGGGTCTTTGGAGACATTGGCAAGTGTCAATGCCAAATGCTGCAGTTTAGGTGTTGCTTTGAGCAATGCTTCCGTATCCAAGTCGCCATCGCAGTTGCGCATGTCCATTGCCAGATCTGTCAGGTGCTCGTGTCGTACCAGATGTCGAGTCCATTCGCTAGGCAAGGAGCCAATGTAAGCGAGCGTGGATAGGTTTGGACAGTGGCGGAACAGTATGTCTGGTCCTTCGTTCGTCACTGGCAACTCTTCCGAAAAGCCACTCAAAGAGACCGAAACATGAGAAAGAGTGGGGCCAAACGCAGTGACAAGCTTCAACATGTTGGTCCCTCTCAAGTGCGAACCAACCAGTTTAACTGGAAAGTTTTGAAGTTGATTTAGATCAATAAAAATAAAAGAAAGCGACGCGTACCGTCTTTGAGCGCTGTGCACTTTAAACTGATTAAAAAGTCAACTTTGGCGGATAACTCTTTGCTATCGCTTTGGACCAGATATGCATGATTCACGGAGGATTCAGAGATATAGGGTCGGTAGGCTTCGGGATCAAGTAGGATATTGTCCCACTCAGTCAATGATGTCCACATTCCTGGCCAGTTCAAGATGACGGATCGCCACGATGGAGACACTGCGCAACATCGCCAACAATCGTCAATTTCCAAGTAGCTCAATATCACGTCTTGAATTTCTGAAGGCAAGGTGTTCATGGTCTATTTTTTTTTCTGCGAGACGAGCCCCAAAGTCAAAAGATCGCTCAGGATCATTCAGGGTGACTCATGTTACACAAAGCTTATTCATAACCATGGCTGTATGGTTACGTAGGAAACGTCAGTGCTTGCCTACCTCGGATAGCCACTTTCCGTTAGCTCCGTGCGACGTAATTTCATTGGATGTCCAGATACATAAAGTTGGCATAATTATTTGGGGTGTGTCCCCGACTACCGTTTTCTTTTTTCATGCTGACACTGGTCCGACAGTAAGTTTTACCAATAAGCGATTGCAGAATCTCGACATTGACACTTTACAAGTGGCGAGAGTACCGGAAACGTGTTACAGCGATGGCAAGGAATCACCGACGGACCGTAAGCATATACTGTGCGTTGTCCTTGCGTACACTCACAAGAGACGAAAAAAAAAATAGACTCACAGAAAGCGGTGTCACACAAGCGGAACTGGTTGCTCAAGAACTGAGCAAACAGAAGGTAAAAGGGAGCAAAGGATAAACAACGGGACGCTCACGCACAGGGCAAGTTTTCGACCATCTTTTCAAGTCCACTCAGTAGAGCGATCGACACTGCCAAAACGATCCAAAAGGCTCTAGGGGATCCCAAACCTCCGCTTGTGGTGGACCAGCGATTGATCGAGTTGAATATGGGATCGTTGGAGGATGCGCCATGGAGTACCCCTTTTCAGATATCGAGTCGAGACACGCGGTTTCCTGATGGCGGAGAATCACTCAACGATGTGTTGATACGCGCCACATCGTGTCTCGATTTGTTGAACGATCAAGAGCACGTCCTGATCGTGTCGCACGGAATGTTTCTTACGGAACTGGTGCACGCGCTGGGCATGCGTCACAATGGGGAGTGGGTGGACGTGGCATGGTCCAATACGGGGATCACGACTCTCGATTGCAACCATCAGTTTGTCCGGATCAACGACACGCGGCATCTTTATTTCTAAGCCATCTGCTTTTGTATCTTTTCCAATAAATTGTCCATCTGGCGAGCCATTTTGGGCTGGCCCTTGGCGTTCTTTGCAAGCATCTGACTTCGCTCTCGTCGTCGCTTGTTGTAGTACTTTTGTCGGTCCTTGGCTTGTTCCGCAAACTCGCGGTCCCGTTTTTCTCGCTCTTCTTTGGTTAATCGTCGTTTCCGATCCCGTTCGTCGAGCTGTGCTTTGAATGGATTGGGCTTGTGTCTGCTTTGGGTTTTTAGTGGCTTTCATAGCAAAGTGTGTCAAGAACTCACTGCTTATCATGGGTCTTTCGCTTCTTTTTGCCGTTGTCGTCTTCTTCTTCTTCTTCGTCAGATGATTCGTCGCCGAGGTAATGCACACGTTCTTCCTCTTCTTTGGGTGTGTCGTTCTTTCCCGAGTTGTATGCTACAATATTGCCATCGTCATCGATTGTCCGTTCACCAAAGATCTTTGCGGAATTAATCTCTCGCGCGAAACGCACTTTGCCATTCTGCATTACCTCTTTAACGTAATCGGGGGTATCGTCCTGTGGATTGTCTTTTTCGATTGTCTTGTAGTACTGCTTTTTGACGGTTGCCTTGTGAATGAGCTCATGCTTTCGCTTCTTAACTACCAGGGAGATGAGCAATCATCGCAAGGCATTGTTCTTTGGGTATGGTACCTTTGCGTTCCAATGGATTAAGTGGACGACCACCTTTCTTTTGGAATTTGGGTGGCATTTTTTAAAGTGGTAAAAAAAAAAAAGAGGTTCGAGGGTGAAAAGTGGAGCTCGCAAAGCCACACACGCTCGAATAATTCATGCAGTCGGGTTCCCGCGCTCCTGTTACATGTGTACTGCAGGGCCCACTCTTACTCTGAATGCCTTTATTAAGCAACTTTTGGTCCGGTCGAAAACATACAAACAAATGATGAGATGGATGATCAACAGACTCTCCTTTTGCAGCAGCCCTTCCTCCGACTTTGTACGGGCTTCGTTTGCATTGTTGGCTAGGCACTCAGGGCCCCCTTTAAGCCACGTGTTGTCTGTTACACCATGTAATAATCCATTGCTGATCAAATGTGTGCGACCCGTTCTTCTCGCTACCCCAGAACTGTCACATAGCCCTTTTTTTTTTCTCTTTTTGTTTTTTTAAATGACGATTCCAACGATAGCAATATTGCTCTTGCTGCTGGTGACGATGTCTTTGGCCAATGAGGATGATGACAAGGCGGAACAAGAATCACTTGCCATGATTATTCTACTGAGTGCGGGATCACTTGCCTGGTCATTCTTTCGACTTGTGTGGAGTGGCATTTACAGTGTCATTTGCATACTCTTACTCCCCGTATACTATATCCTCAGCTTCTTTTGGCAAAACCTGGTAGCGCGGCCGTTTGCCTTATTTCTACACATCACACATGCGCTTTATCCGGTCGCCATGTATTGTTTGGCGGCCGTATGTTGCGGCACGGTGATTGGCGGATGCGCCGGATTCGCGGCCGAAGCCGTGTCAACGTTCACCATCCGGACGACGTGGGGACGGCCGGACAAGAGACGCGCGGCACCGGCGATCCAGCGGCCTCCGCGCTACGACGACGACGACGACACGGCCAGCTACATCAGCGAGGTCTCGTCACAGTGGGATCCAACGTACTTTGGCGAGCATCAGAACAAGGGCAAGGAACGTGCGGTGGTGGACAGCTGGCGACAGTCGCTGGAGCCAATGTACATGTCATCCACACGAGACGACGAGGAGCCGCTGGATGATTGGGCATGGGATGACGAAGACGATGATATGGACGACTTTCCCAGGTTACGGCGACGGTCTGTTGTACGGTGAAATAAAGTGCTCGTTTGTTTCCCAGGCGCATTTATTTTCAAAGCAATTTACAGCAAAGTTAGAGTGTTATATATACATAGGAGGTGGTGATGGGTAAAAGCGAGATCGGGGGTAAATCGGTTTTAATGTCTGGCCCGCGGCGCTTTGCCTCCTCGACGGGCCACCGGGCGCGATGGATGACGGGAGCTCGACGCTTCCAGACACTCGTCTCGAAGAGGTCGTTTGGTGGACTTTTTGTAAAACGCCAACGCGTCCTCCACGGCATTTTCATCCTCTTCGGGCGCTTCATCGGTGTCTGTGGAAGAAGCAAAGCCTGGATTTCGGATCAAGGCAGGCGTTTGGCCGGTGATTTCCATCCGCTCGTCGATCCATTCCAGAGCAACCCGGTAGCACGGATTGCCCATACGAATTCCGGTTGGACTGGCATGCATGTGCTTTCGCAGACCCACGCAGTCCTCCTCATACTCCTTGATGGATCGACGGCGGCGACATTTCGACAGGTAATAGCCAAACATCAAGAACTCCATGGGCCGGAAGGGGTTCTTCTCGCCATCGAGATGGGTAAAGATGGCGGGCGACTCGTTGATCAGTTGCGCAATGGTGTTCAGCGCATGGGCCACGTATCGCTTGAGTTCGGGCGTCGGGTTGATGTCGTTGTCGGACAGGAACTTTTCTAACTTCAACACCGAACCTTGGTACTTGTCGGAGTCGTTGCAGATAAGCAGCACCAGTTGTGACACGTATTGGAAGATGTGCGAGCGAACATCCGCAAAGAGCTTACTCAAATCCGATCGATACTCATCGTACACGTCTGAGCAGTACCGTGCAATGGGCGACGAGTGTGCTTTGAGCTTTTCGGCGGATGTCAATGGAGTTCCGAGCTGGACGCGTGAGAAGATTTCAATCTGTGTCGTGCGTTGTGTAAACAGTCGTGTTAACCAAACGAATAGGGCGCACAACGTACCTCTGAGTCGGTATCTAGATTGCAGAACTCGGCTATTACAACGACAAAGATCAGTCCCGGAACGCTTCCTTTCAGATGCCCCTTTTCCTAAACGTACCGACAACCACTTCGCTGTGATCAAATTCGTCGCGCGCGCGTTCGTCGAGGTATTCGCGGCCATCGTCTATCCGCTGGGGTTAGGAGTCAACGGCGCCTTTGGATTGCTGGCTATCTTACCGATGTCGCTGTGATAGTATTTGTCGACGCTTTGGCCGTTGATGAACTCCGTATACGGTATTTCGTTATGCATGAATCTGTCAATCATCACTCGGTGAGTCCCAAAAAAGAAGAAAAGACATCTTTTGGCTACACTGGACTTACCGCAGAATGGATGTAAGCCGCTGCTTTCCATCGATACAGACACGCACCACCCGTCCGTCCGCCGCCTTTCGTACCGCAAAGAGAACAGGCGGAATGTAGTAATTGTTCATAATTGAGTCGATCAGAGCGCACATTTTGGCCTTTGTCCAAACTACTTCACGTTGGTACGGCGCATCCTACAACATTATCCTTCATAAACCCTCTTTTCAAGTTCCCATTCCGGTTTGACGGTACCAGGTTGATCCGGCCTCTTTCAAGTAGATCTACGGCATATAACGTCAATCTCACACCCAGATTGCCTAGTCATAAAAGGGGCTTTACCCTTGAGTTTCCAAAGCGTCAGGACTCGAGTGGTAGGTCTTTCACGAATGCCTGCCATTGTGAAGGTACAAAGGGATGAGAGAGAGAGAGTGAGGGAGAGAGGAAAAGAGTTGGGAATTTTGCCCGCTTTCGAGTCACACCATTATATCCAACGCGGCACGCGCTCTATTTCATTGTTTTACTTGCGCACCTTTTTTTTTCGCGTCGTCCCGCTGCAGAATGGAAGATTATGTTGCTCAGTTCGTGGTATTATTTACTGCCCAAAAACTCAAAAAGCATAAAACATGGCAAGATGGCAAGTGCATAGCTGCGCAAAGAAGGGAAGGCTGAAATAGTAATACGACTCTTTTATTATCAGGCACAATGAAGTTTTATAGCTTCAACAAAAAGGTTTTACCATCGCTGCTCATTCGACGGGTCATTCTCGTCCCTAACGTTGTTCGCTTCTTTAGCTCGTGTTGACGGACGAAAAAGGATACAACATTGACAAGTAAACAAAGATACAGCAGCGATAGTCTGTTGCTAACCTTGGTGTGGTTTAAGGAAATTCTCAAAGGCAGGTGCGCCGAGCATAGGCGACGAACTCGAATTCGATGGCCATCTCGTCACCGTCGAATCGCTGACCGGTCAAGACCCCCACGCTGCTCAGAACGCTGTTACTCCTCGATTAGCACAAACACCACCCCCACCGCCGCAGCAACAGGTAATGGATACAAGCCTTTTTCGATCGGTCCTCGTATTGATGGATCAACGCGCTAGACTGAACCACATGACTATCGACAAGCCCCCAAACGGCTACGTGCCATCGCGAGCAATCAGCTGCCAAGGTTTCGTTCACCTATAACCACGGACACCGTGAATGGATTGGAGAGCAAGGATGCGGTTCCGCAGACCAGGAACATATTTATGGATCAGCAACCGATGGATGATGTTGTGGAACCGATGCAGATTGACAGTGGCGTAACCCATAATGGTGTTACAGACAGTGGTGTAGCGAGTCGACAAGATCCACCAGCCGTTGTTGAAGAGAGGCCGATGCGTGCACCTTCAATAAAGGGATTGGGCAAACGGACAACGAGATTACCCGCGGCCGAGGATCCTGCACCATCTGAAGCACCCACACCAACAATAATCACAAGACCTCCTCAACGCCGGATACGAGTGGGATTATCCAAACGTACTAACAACAATTTGCATAATGATGCCCCACCCATTGAACCACCGCGCAGCAGCATCGCACCATCACGCACCCCTGGTCCCAGGTAAAAAGCGTAACAAAAGGATGTATACTCTGCCAGTGGCTAATAAGCTGTCTAGTTCCTCTCTCTTTGTCGCTGCATCTCATATCCAGGACCCCGGGGAAGGTTCCAGTAGTTCTGCAAACCGTGACACATCGAATAACTCTTCGTATGTTACAAAGTATTTTTGCATGTTTTGAATTCTTATGCAAAAGTGTATAGACATCCAGCAAAGCCGTTCAAGGTGCCAACCATTGAAGGTGTTTCCGTCCCGCTCGTTCTCCTTTTCCCCACAGCCGACAAAGCTCAGGCTATTGTCAAGGCTCGGACCGCTCTGAAGCGAACAAAGACCGTTCCCTCCAGTTTCGTACGTAGTAGGACAAGACGATGGTCATTGGGTCTAATGCTTGCCTTTATTTAGCGTAACGCGGTGCACTACAAAGATATATTCCACAGAATCATACTTGAACATCTGCAGGTATACGCAATAACTATGAAAAATAAGCATCAGCTTAATTTTGAATGGATAGATCCTGTTGACCAACTATGGGATTTTCTACCATACCATGAAGAAAATGGTCGTACAGCGAGGAGATGTAGAGCGCGGATTTCGTTCTAAAGGGTTAGGATTCTATGCTTCATGTGGTCTTGAAAGGTATACATACTCGGTATTCAATCCAAAGAAAACAAGTTTATACCGTCCATAGGAGTGAAGGCAGGATCACTGTATTGGACCGTTACCGTCTGCAATTAAGAAATCGAGAGCATCATTCAAAGTACAGCAAAGGTATGTGTCACCAGATTGTTAGATAGTGAGCTTTCTTTGTTAGCATCCTTCCAATAAACATTACTTTTCAATACCACTTTTAGATGATATCTGGGTCATTGCAAAGAGTCCTGCGTTAGATTCGCATTCGACGTTTCTTGGACGGACTACTTTTTATGGACCTTTCTCTGATGGCCGTATAGAGGTATACGCATGCATTGTTTGATTCTTTGTATATCCCCTGACTTTAACTAGATTGAATGCCTTACACCCCGCGATGCTCGAGTAGCAAACACACTTTTCACTGAACGACAACAAGTGTGTGCCATACGAACTATTTCTGCGAGTCAAGAAATGTTGATGCTATGTAATTCATTCGATAATACATATCGAGGGAGAAAATTGAACTTTTTTTATATATTGGTAGATGCACTCAATGATAACCTGGAAAGGCTGCCGTTGCTACCGTTTATCATGTCAAACACCAACAAGAAAAAAAGGAAAAAGCCAGAGGATAGCCCGCCTACTGCTCTAGAATACATCAAGCTTACGGCGGAAGACAATGTGAACGTTGAACAAAAGATAAAGGAAACGGTGAAAACGTTTTCTTTGAATGAAGACCAGGAGAGGTATTCGGAATCGCCTTTTGTTATCTGCTCTATTACTTAGTCCTATGTAGCGTGTTACGGCAAGTCGCAAAGTCCGTTATTGCTGCACCTAATTGGAACGATGAGCCAGGATCACCCATTACACTCGTGCATGGTGAGCGGAATCATTTCTGCTTTATAATGGATGCTGACAGCGTTGTTTCTTTTAGGTGTATTTGGATCTGGAAAGAGGTATGCAAAGCGATACAGGGATACGTTGATAATAACAACAACTCATCTAGTTATTTGGCGGCCGTATTGATCATATTTCTGCGAGAGATCGTGGATGCAGTCAATATTATGCGCGAACCAGAGCAACAGATCATCTTTCGGACTCTGGTGTATTCCATGACGGTAAAACAGGTCGTGTATAACACTCTGTGTACTAAACAAGGAATATTCCCATAGAACGTGGCTGTGGATCGAATTCTTACGGTAAAGACAATGAAAATTACCAATGAAAAAGTACTTATTTCTCATACTATAGTCGTTGGATAAACTCGGATATGACACATTTGTTCGAGTCGGCAGGTAATTTACCTGTTTGATCGATGGATCAAAGGCTTACACTAGATATTATCTAGTCTAAAGAAGATTGCCAAAAATATCCTCCCGTATACCATTCGATCCAAGATGTCTAGCAACGAAGGTAAGCGTTTCGCACTTGGACTATTCCAATGATCAACTCATCTCTTACAAAAATACAGAATTGGCCGAACTGGAACAAATGCTTGAAAATCCGCAAAACTCTGAAGAGGATTATGAACTGATTGCTTCAACGATTCAAAAGTTCAGACGAACTGAAAACACCATCCAGCTCAGTTCAGTCGATGTTGTTGGCAAGTGGATATCGAAAAGAAAAACGACTCAGTACTAAATTCAAACGTAGGAACGACGTGTATGGCTTCAACATTTGATATCTTTGGCAATTCCGTATTCTCGCTTGCGTTGGTTGACGAAGCTTCGCAATTGACAGAGCCATTATCGCTTGTTCCACTTGTTCGGTTTGGTACGAGTCGATTGATCATGATTGGTGATCCGTTCCAGGTATATAGTGAAATCGTTTATAAAAAGGGTATTGCAATGTTTATCTGTAAGGTTTTACGTAGTTGCCGCCCACCGTGACAACCAATACTGACGAGGATAAAGTGGGACAAGGGTTGGACAAGACACTGTTCGATCGGTTGACTGAGGTTGGTGTCGAAGAGCATTGTGTTTTGTCATGGATATTAACCCAACATATAGTTAGGACACCAGGTAAGTTTATTGACTGATTGACTTTATCGACATGGTCACTTACGAAACCATCAGTCAATTATGCTTCGCACGCAATACAGAGTGAGTGTTTGGAAGAAAAAAAAAGATACGCTTGAACTAGGTCTCTCAACCATGAATGACAGTGCCATCCTCGCATATCGTCAATCAGCAACAAGCTGTTTTACAGTCGCCAGTTACGGGACGGTGTTCGTGTGGAAGAACGCAAACCGCTGATTGATGGACTGCCGAATCTTATGTTTGTGGACGTTGGAGGACAGGAGCAAAAGAACCCACGTTCCAATTCGTTTTGGAACGAAACTGAAGTGTCTATTGCAGCCCATCTTGTCGATGGTCTCTTGAAACTTGGAATATCACCCAACTCGATCGGCATCATTTCCCTATGTAAGTTTTGCGAGCTGATTACATCGAATGGTCATATTAAGAATACTTCTATAGACAAAGAGCAAGCTGATAAGCTGATCGAGTACGTTGGCAATATTTGTCAGGACAAGAAGCAAACTGTTCAGGTATAAAAAAAAGCTCTCCACTCATCCGATAATGTCTTTTTCACTCATCATATAAACAGATATCGACGGTGGATGCGTTTCAAGTAAGCGAAAAAAAGAAGGCGTGGAAGCTCGACGTGTATACTAAAACAAGTACTAGGGTGGCGAAAAAGATGTGATTATACTGTCCACGGTGCGAACGACAAGCAGCTCTTTCATCGACAACTGCCCTCGAGTCAACGTTGCATTAACCCGAGCGCGGCGGCACTTGTTCATTCTGGGCAAACAAAGCCTTCTTTTAGCAAACCAGTTGTGGTCGAGGATTGTGATGGAATGTCAAGACGATAGTTTGACAGGACATGATTGTGCCCGTTTGCTGGGCAAATTGCAAATGACAAATGACTCCCTGTAAATTTTATTCATCCAATTGATGTTTTTCAACTAGCCCTTGCAATTCGCAGAAGGTGTTGCTTGTTGATCGTCTGCTTTGGGCAAGCTTTCGCATAGCAACAAAGTTGTTGACGTGCGCTTCGGCTGAAAATCCTGAGCTGCTGGGACCAGCAAGCTTCCATTGTTCGTGTTTTCGACCGTTGTCGGCGGGTCGATGGTTGGGCATGTGTGCGGGATACGCAAGCGAACGCAGGCCTGGCGATAATACGTGTCGGTCAGGAACAATTGCATGCAGCTGACTCTGTTTACTACCAGGCACAGAAGGCATCCATGGATGACTGGGTTGACCAGTGGTGATCGAAGGACGTTTGCTTGGCGTGGGCGTTATTCTCGTGGGTGGAGTCACGGGCTGAAACTCAGGGATAGTCGAAATGTAGCTTGGTACCGGACTAACTTGTTCCGTGGAATCAGTTTCGGCTGGTTCGACGTGATCGGGGCGATCCATGAAAAAACCGTCGAGTGGCCGCCTGCTTCCTGAGTAATCGTTCACGCGGCGAATACTGGCCAGCGGATCAACAGCCATTGGCGCTTGATCCGTCGTTTCTTCGTCCGGTGTAGACTTTGAAAGGCTGTTGTCTGCGCTTTGGTATTCGAGCAGGTATTCGTCGATGCTGGAAAAGGAGGGCAAGTCGTCTTTTTTGTCGTCCGCGCGCAATTGTTCCTGGGTAAGGATGCTTTGAGCAAAACACTCACCGAGCTGTGTAACTGGCTAAATCAAATTGCGCGTGTCATGAACAGATCGACACTTACAGGAAGCTTGATAGCATCCACCCTGCGTTCAAACGGATCGCTGTCCAGCACTGACAACTGTTCATAGACACCGGGCTCAATAGCGATGCGTGGATCACTATTATTGTTATCGATAAGCATGCCTGATCCAGTTGCTTCAAGGGAGTCTTGCCTGAAACACGATAGATCTTTACTCATGTTTCCAACTTTGGGCATTGGCATCACAGGCAGTTTTCTGGCTCGATCTTGCAGTGACCATTTCGGAAGAATACGAAAAGTGGATGGCACCAGCGGCCGTTCGAGCATATTCAACGATGTTTTCAAGTCAATGTTTTCGTACTTTGGCCAGTCGATTCCTTCCGTGCACATTTGTTCTATTTCAGCAAGTCGATCTCGAGTTTCTGGGTCGACTTGCCATAACTCTCGTCTGCCGGTCCATTCTTCCGCGCTTTGATTCCATTCCGGCACTCGATGGTCAACAGAGACCAGTTCTTGGTCACATAACACTGTTTGACATGCATTGCGAAACAGCTGCTCGCGGTACGAGTGTGCTGTATTACTTTTAAGTTGAGTTGAGGAAGAAAACGGAGGGTTGATGTACCATTGATTGCTTTGCCGTCAGGTTGTTCGTAATCTAGTATTTGAGGGATATATTCTTGTATATCCTTTCTCCACTCTTCGACGCTCTGACTTGACGCATTCATGGCTTTGAAAAGAGAAGATCAGAAAAGGTTGTCATGCAGAGCGCAGTCCAATTTACGAACATTGCCCACTGTGGAGAGTCTCTGCATAGGGTTGAACAGGATCAAGTGATGTGTAACTCATAAACGACCCAAGCTTTCACCAAAACATGAGCAAAGCCATCGACAATGTTTCAGGCGACTAGTATCAGGGCCAATTGGGACCCATGAATGGGTTGACCAGTGACGTTTGCGTTTAAAATAGTATCCTGCTTGCTAGCTTAATTGTCTGATCTGCATGGCCGGCTGTCGCAACTGGTACAGCTTTGTTCCTCAGTATGTACACAACATATGGAAAAAAACTATGGCTTGATACAGGCGATATATCCAGGCACCATCGACGTCGACAACACTGCATATAGCAGGTACGTTAAATGCGCAATTCTGGATTCGACCGAATACACAGGAGGTAAAACAAAGCAGTACAATCTGAAGCTAGTCGGGTGGAAACTCATCGATCAAAGCACCTTTATCAGCTTTTTGAGATCCATTGGACACATATCAAAGTGAACAATGTGACATGTGAATGACTTTTGATGTATCTTTTACTTATGAACAAATCTCCGCCGAATCAACACTACTATGTATATATTCAGCGCATGTCCTAAACGTACACATTTTACCTGTCAAAGTTGCATTTTCCTCTCGAGTGATGAGACACCTTCAGAAGCACCCCCATCATTGAAAAAGCGGCGACGACGATCACGTATTTGGTGCTGGACGGCCTTAAGGAGAACAAGAAGCAAATGGAATATATTTTAAAGATAAGTCATAGCTTGCGATCGTATATCGGTACATTGGTCCTACTACCGCAACCCAGAGCCATGGTACTGGGTGTATCGTCTTTGGTGCTTCCCGGCTCACTCTTGTTCTGGTATCCGAAATTCAGCTTCGTAGTCACTGACTCGAGCTGTAACAATCATTTTTGGCTAGCTGACGGTCTGGATGCCTGTATCAGCTCAGACATTGTCCTGCGCTGGAAATACTTTGCTTGGACCATGTATCAGTTTATGACCGTACGTGTATCAACTCTTGAATGTTATGCAACGACTGCATACGTTGCATTGGAAAAAATCACGGTCATTACGACGGCCATTTATTGCTTACGCACCTCCGACAATGTCCGGCTTTGAAGAGATTGAACATGTCGTACTTGAAAGGATATGTGGCAATATCTGACAATTTTTCCTGGTCTGAAGAATCTAAAGCATCTCGAAGTCGATCGTTCCCTTTGGGATACTTTATTGCATGGCAACCAAGTGTCGGTCAGAAACACAAATGCCGCTGGTCTGTTCAAACACCTCTCGGCATTTCGAAACTTCGAGTGATGCGCTTCACAGCTTGGATACAACACCCCACGAATCATCGCCGCCATTCCAACGCTCAGAATTCTCAAGTTCTACCGCGGATCCGATTTCTGCGACGAAGGCGCTGGTGAAAAGTTCATTCATATGCTCGACACCGTTGAATCGTTGACAATTTACAATGCTCGCCAATTATCATTTGCTGTGCTTCGACGTCTTGGCTTACCTACCCCTGCTTGCCATGTCTTCTACAACGGGAATCGATTTTGACAGTCTCTTTGCAAGTATCAACCAAAGAAGGTTTGATGTAAATGCTGTGCAAGAGTCCATGTCTGGCTACCGTATCGTTCACTGATTGGATTATCATCGGCCCCAATGGAAAGGAAGCTACCGATGAGTATGCTAATGAGTTTCAATAGTACAGTCTTATCTTTCATCTACGTAGTATGCAAGGTTTTTAGGTAGAAATGGGACAAAATATAGACCCATTGCCATGGTTACCAGGTAATACCTATGCACCATGGAGTATTTCTGCTGAAATACGTAGTGAGAATGACTTTCTCAGCTTTTTTATACAGAAAATTCCATTTCCAGTGCTTTTCACTTTGGGCCTTTCCATACTGATTGCTGCAGGATTAGAGAATTGCTACCGGTTGCTTGAGCAAAACCAAAAGTTTGTGCTTGGTGTCAAATCCCTCCGCGAAAGGCAGAGGTATGTTACTATCAACCATGTTTCTCAGTGTCGATGACTCGCACACGCTTCAAGGAAAACGATACAGCTTATAAATTGATTGTAGTTTTGCTTGATTGTATGAATAGCACTTTTGAATGGTCATGGATATAAAGATGGTGTGTATCAACAATGTTTGTACATAGGCAGACGACGAGAATGGAATATATTAATATCTAAATGTAATGTTTTGAGTGTTGATAACGAATGCATAAAGCACATAAGCAGTTTCACCCGGTAATAATGAATATGCGGTGATACGAAGAATTCATGCTCAATAGTATATGTACCCTAGGCAATTGAACCAAACTGTAGTTATGGCTGTCTAGCAGTTGCATGGTACTTTCAGCTTGCCGCTTGCGGTATAGAGATAGAAGAGTTCGTTCATTGGGCATAACACAGCCATTCATTCATCTCAGCAGCAACAGTCAAAAGTCTAAATTTTCAACAGAGCAACTGCTTCTCTATACAACGATGTACTGTACCTGCCTGGCACGTCTGGCAGTTCGTGGCACAGGTATGAGCAAGGCAGTAACCTACTCCATTCAAATCTTACAAAAGAAAAAAAAAACTTCCAGAATCAAGCCATGTACGAAGCTATGCGATAATGTCTCGTGCAAAGCAACGAGCGGGCATACCGATTGACCTCATTCAACCCAAACGCAACGCCAAAATAAGACAACCACAGAATCAAGTCAATTATCAAGAAAAAGAACAAGTAAAACCAACAAAATCGGCGTCAGGGTGGACCACAGCTGGTCTTGCAAAGAAATCGATCGAACGACGACAGATCGTTGAAGAGTTGTCAAAAAGTGGACCGGACCATGTCGAAATAGGACCACCACGAGTTTTGGAACAATTGCGACCACGACAGCCAGCTGGTTTGGCTGAACGAATGATCAAGGTGTCTCGTACGATCAATCAACCAGAGAACCCTCATTTACTTCGTGTTGCTGTGGTGGGTGCTGCCAACGCCGGCAAGTCAACTCTTGTCAATGCCATTGTGGGCGAAGATATATCGGTTGTGTCGCAAAAAGCACACACAACTCGTGATCGTGTATTGGCGGTGCTGACAAACGAGAACCATCAAGTGGTGTGTTTTTAAAGAAAAAGCTAATTGCGCCTATTTTAACTCTGGCCTGTTCGCGTAGGTGTTTCTTGATACTCCCGGTGTGGTACCCGACAATCGTCATGCCAAGATGAACAGGACCCTGGTAACGACATCATGGAGAACTTTGGATGAGGCAGATCATGGTATCGTTTGTGGGAGTATGAAAGTGGTTCAAGTTGAATTAAGTAATTTGTTAGTGATTCTTTTGGTGGATGGATCGTGGGCCACGTCAAGTCACGAAAAGAAGGCCGATATGCTCCTTCTTGAACGCCTAGGTGACATGAAGCTTCCAACAACATTAATATTTAACAAGGTGAGAGCACGCTGGGTTTGGATCCCATATTGGGTTTCTAAATATACGGTTACAGATGGATCTGCTGGGATACAACGACGAAGAATTGAGCCAGGTCTCTGAGAAGTATCAGTCATTATGCCCGAGTATTACCAAGATACTGTACATTTCTGCCTTGGAGAGGGATGGCTTGGATGCTGTCAAGGTAACGGACATTATATCGCTAGGCGTTTGTTTGGATACTGATGTGGATTCGGATGGTCAGAAAGAGCTCTTCGATGCATCAAAACCGCAGCCATGGATATACCCGTCAGAGCAAAAGTCCGATATGCCTGACCTGAAAAGAGCAGAGGAATTGATACGAGTCGAGTTCTTCAAACGGCTGCACCAATACATTCCATACATGTTGAAACAGGTACGTGATTGTGTTGCACAATGCGGACGCAAGCCGACACGTTGCGTAGGAAAACGTTGGATGGACGGAAATGGAGGATGGCACGTTGCGGATTGATCAAAACGTGTATGTGGAGCGGGAGAGCCAGCAGCGCATTGTCATCGGAGCCAATGGCGCGGTGATCAATCGCGTAGTATCGGACGCACGAGCACAAATCGCTAAAGCGTTCAAGCGACCTGTCAAACTGTTCATCCAAGTGAAAACCAAGAAACGATAGAGGTCTAGAATGAATGTATATATAGATATTTCACACACTCCTAATTATTTTGTCCTAAGAATGCATCGATTTCACGCATGCCTTGGATAAAAGCGCTCTTGTCCAGCAGACCGCTACCCTGGGGATCGCATTGCTCCCATATCTTTGCCAACGTTTCATCTGATATCTTGCTTCGCTTCCAAATGATCCTTGCCGTTTGTCCATCTACATAGCCCTCGTCATGGATTGCATTGAATAGCTCTTCGTATCGCGCGACCGGTCGAGATGGCGGGGGCGGCGGGGGCGTCTTTTTGGCGGCCGGTGGAGGATTCCGGGCCGGTAGATCTGGAGGAACGGTTTTTGGTGACTGTGTCCATCCGTTCGACTTGGATCGCGAGCGCATCAGGAGTTCAGATGGTTTTACGTTAGTATCTTCACTGGGTCGCTGCTGATGCCATTGTGTCGGTCGCAAGGGCACGGCCGGGGTGGTTTTGGAAGCTGTGGCGAGGGCAGGTGGCGGTTTTCTGATCGAATCCGGCTTACTCTGAACCGGAACATCGGGTTTACTGCCGTTGTTAAGTTTCGAAATGAATGGTTTGGGTTGGATTGGTGGTGGATTGGAAACACTGCGGCCTTTTGCTCGCTGTGGACTGTGGATGGCGGAAAATTGCGAAGGCTTTGGTTTGGGATTCGGTGGAGGCTTTGAGCTTGTCAGTGGCTCTGATGAAGTGATTGATTTGGATGATCTCGAGCGTCGCCCAGCCTTGGAAACTGGTCTTGACGGCAAACGAGGCGCTGGACTACTTCCTGCAGGAATGGCATCCAGCTTGTTCTTGGGTGGCGATGACACGCTGCTCACGGACGGGCTGCTGGACTTGGCACTGCTCACAGAAGACGGTTTGGATGCCGGGAGAGGAGATGGTGGCTTAAAGTTGACCCGAGCAAGGGTAGGCATTGCTTTCGGCGTAACCATAGCCTGTCGCTGTCGAACTTGCGACGGTCGCACAAGCTGATACCCATCCACATCTTCAACATCGTCTTCGTTCTCGTTAACCGAATTATCAAAGATCACGCGCTCGGGCTGTTCCTTTCTGATGGGCTGGGCCGCAGGTTTGGCGCTGTAGGGTTTCGGCCGGATGATGGGGGTGCCTTTCTGTTCGCCCTTATACAAAGAAGGCAGTTTCACGGGCAGTTGATCATGGGTTGCCGAAGTTGAGAGCGAGCGGACGCGCGATGCGACGTTGGAGGTGAGAGGAATCAGGGGAGGTTGCGTTGGTAAGCGTTCCATGGGCAATGTGGGCTTTTTGCTGGCGACTGGCTTTTTGAGTTGGGATGGTTTCGGTGCGACGGATGGTTTTTCTGCTAAGGGCTTTGGTTTCAACGTTACAGGAGGCAATTGCATGACTCTATCGAATGCGTCACTGTCGTTGTCTTGGTCTTTGGTGCTGATAACCGACCAAGTTGACGAAAGTGTCGAGTTGGGTGGTGACACACTATGACCACCGAATGTTTTCGACGAGTCAGAAGTACTGTGAAGTGGAATGGCTTGCATTGCAGGCTCGGTAATGAACTCTGCGTAATTGTACGGAAATAACCCCCGGATGGACGTTCCTTGGACACGACCTTCGTACCAGCCCTTTTCTATGGATTCAGTCACATCGACCAGAATGTCGCCTTCTTTGAAAGACAATTCACCATCGTCATCCGCTGTACAATCGTACAGTGCTTTGGCTTTCATCTCTCTCCCAATGTGTTGAATGCCCAAAGGCAAAAAAAGGTAAAGTGAACGCTCTTTTCAGCGGAGTATTTTTATCTCTCGCATGCTGTTTTTCTGGTGTGTCAACGTTTCTTGGAAAACGTCGCTGTTGCAAAAGCTTATCTTTCAGGAACAATCCTACGGGCTTCGGTTGGTTGACACTATGTTTTCGATGGACACTTTTGCTCGTTGCTATGCAATTCTTCCCCGCCTTGGTAACTAGGGTTTCCTTTCAAAGGCTATTACGCATGGCAGTGCAGGTGACCAGCCATAACCCTTTGCCAATTACGAACATCGGTGGAGCAAGAAGCTGTATGGGTTAATTCATTTCAAAGAGTAATAGTTTCATCTCCGTATCTTTAGATGATATCTGACATGCCTCATGTGATAATATCGAGCTAGCACTAACTATTCCAAAGCATATGGAGTATCAGCTCCATTTGCGGAATTATCTATTCTGTACTCCAAATTCTGCTATTGTCATAATATATTATACGCAGGCTTTGTTGATGATTGCACGCTAATGATTCATTATTTGCCTTGGATCATCCCCATAGCAATACATATACGACTTGTTCACATCGGATATATTGACGCATAATCACTCATACTTATACCAAGCTGCCTTTTATTAATGTAAATAATTACTCAGAGTACATACAAAAGTACTTGAGCCACTGCGAGGGCTTTGAATTGCAATGGCAGTATCAAGATTACGGTTTTCAATCGATGTGCGTAATTGTGAACCGATTGTCTCCCTTCTGTGTATACAAAATGAGTAGCGTAGGATGACCTCGTCACCTCCAACTTTTTGAATAAAGCATGATGTTTGTGAATTTGTAAAGCAAATTTTGTTCATACCAGTTTCTCTTAAGGCGCTAATGTAACTTTACCGACGCACAGACCTACCTGTCATGCGAAAAAGCAATACGACTTACTCCGAAATTTTGACAGTGTGCATCGTTAGACGAATTGGCACCGCCGAAGTTTCTATATACAGCAAGCAATTGCCTTTTAAAAGTGAGCAAATTTTAATATATCTATAACCTATATCTTATGCAGCCCATATGCTGTTCCTTGTAATTGACGCTGTATAGTTAGAGCAGTAATGATGTAAAATGACACAGCACGTGAAAAGATAGAATATCCACAAAAAGTATGATTCGAACTTTTATGTATATCTCTGCTGTATATCGTAAAAGCAAGTAGTGAATAGTTATGAAATATATAGACAGCAGGAGTCTAGAGCTACCAATATAACGTCTGAAGCTCGAATTGTCCACCTGCCTGTAAATACCTGAGCGGTTGCCAAAGACTTCTTTTGTCCCTGTACCTGAAATGCTAACACCGTTACGTGTAACCATACGCTATCCCTCCTTTGGCAGCTCAAATTCAATCCAAACGGCATACTTATTTGTGCAGAAAAACCTTCTGAGTACATACTGAGAATGAACATGAGACTCGCTTACTCGACAATCTCAACGCGCCTATCCCTGCAGCGACATTTATCGAAGCCAATATATTTAAGGCGTTCATACTAGAAGAAGCAACGATTCTTCAACAAGATACATTATACAATAGCTCTCGATATATCGTTGCTCACAGATTTAGATAACTTTTAAGTAGTCTTCTATATTGAGTAGTGAGACAAAAGTGCAAGTTCTGGCGTTCCTAAACGAGACCTACCTGGTAAACCACGTGCTTCCCATGTTGGAAGACGTAATCTACACAATTAGATTCGTAGTATGGGTGGGATCTCTTGCCAATTCGATCCTACGCGCAAGTGTCGTTTAATATGTCGAAAAAAGATGATTTCAAATCTTTCTACGGAAAATGAAATTACTTTGTAAAATGAAGTTCAGAATGAAAAAAAAAAGAAAGCATGGATAGAAAATAGAACATCCGCGTTATAAAATAAAAATTCCAAGGAACAGTAATGTGTTCTTTTAAGCCATGTCCTCATTGACGTCTTCCAGCCAAACTCGTTCAAGTTTAATATCGTACCTTCCGCAATTTTGAGGTTATGTTGCCACTTGAAAAGCTGATGATGTCATGTTTATACGCTATTCCAGGAAGACTCCAGGGATGAAGTCGAAGGCGAGACAGATAAAATTGCTAGAGTCGATGTCAGCACAGCTACAGCCACAATCAATGGTCGATGACGTGTTCATATCATTATCGCGCCAAACTTCAAAACCAATTGCTAATTGGAATAACTGGAAGGCCCTGAACGTAAAAATGTACAGATGGTACTTATTGCCGCAGGTAAATGAAACCTTGACTGGTATGCTTTATTTATCTTATTATTTTGAGAAGACATGATATCTTTTCTAAGCAAAGCAACAAGCAACTAGTCCTGGTCGTGATCGACTATGTGGATTGGACGACTGACCCCACTGGCCCTTTGCGGTTTGCGAGGTGCAATTCGAAAGAAATACTATATTGGGTTACTATTACCTGTTAACTTAGGATCCTAAAAATTTCAAAGAATGAGGTTAGGCTATAGTTTGCTTATAAAGTGGAGTGCTATGCTTGTAAACAGCGCGATTGTTTGAGTCCATGTACATATATGTAAAGGAGATATGTATGTAGCATAGGATGACACTGATTTTCCTCAACTTTTGTACAAAATATTATATAAGGTATGTATGAACTTGCAAAGTATATTTTATTCATTTCTGTACTCTCTCAAATCGCGAATACAACTTTATCGACGCACAGACCTACCTGTCATGTGAAAGAGTATTACAGATTACTCGGAAATTTTTACAGTATTCGCTGTTGGACGAATTGACACCGCTGAACTTTGTATATATAGCATACATTCACCTTTTGTAAAGTGTACACGTTAGTGTATTAGTTGCATGCCCGCATTATCTTGCAAAATACATATAGTAATCCCTATAATTGGCATCGTAAGGTTAGAGCAGCGATGTCCCAAAATGACACAGCATGTGTCAAAAGAAAAGCATAAAAAGTACAACTTGAACATTTGAACATCTGCTATATAAATCAAACCCAAATAATTTGTACTTTTTTTTACATACGTAATTAACAAGGAAGCTGAGTATCGAGAGCTGCCAATATAACATTCTGGGGAGTTGACAGTTATTAAATTTAACCCCCCATCGGTCGATCGCAAGTTTTAAGAAAGTACAAATCCAAAGAAGGAATAGAAAAAGCTCGAACAATCTTATCTCAAAAATCAAATCCTAAAAAGGGAAAACACCAGGATTGTTGTCATGTTACGAAGTTTGGTATTTTGCTACGCATTATGCTTTCTATTTAAATATAGAATTTAGTCTTTTGAGTAAATTTTACATCATTAAGCATAACCTTTGCTAAGCGTCGATAGTCATGGGAATACAAGATCATACGTATCGGATTAGAAAAGTTGATATGGTAACATGAGCACGAGGAATGGTACGGCAAAAAAATATGGACCACTGATTCCAGGTGACAGTAATCCTCCTTGGGACAGATTTAATATGTGGTACCATATCCATAGAAATACGACCTTAAAAGGTGTGTTACTAATGACAAGTAAGGATAAAGCAGAATATTTGTCCAACACATACATAAGAAGCATGTGAAACTAATAACAGGACCCTTATTGTTAGGTATCTCACTGTCTTGCTATACGTATGCTGTTGCTGTGGGGAGAATAAGGAGATTTCTTGTGATTACGCAAACCTGTATATGTCTCCTAGGAACACGCATGTGTTTCGTTGTCCATTAGTGAAAAAATAAAATAAAATAAAAACGTAGGCTAATGCAAGATCAGGAGGTTATGCTTTTGGCGCCTAATCAAGGCAACAAAGCCAAATACTATTGACGTTACTCTTCTCGTTTGAAAGTTATTATGCGTCTTGTACATTTGATGGTAAATATGGAAATTCAAAGAGTACTTTATACACTTACAATCTTTATTAGATTACAATCGCATCATGCGGTACGTAGCGAGAGAGTTGGAGAAAACAGCACCCCGTTTAATACTGTTATAAAATAGACCTTTTAGCCGCATTAAAAAATGAGTACCATGACCATACTTTCTCCTTGATTTTTTGAGTACCAGTCTACTTCTGCTCTTGATGTTGACGGCCATATGGAAGTCCTCTCTCCTCTCCCCTTTAAAAACCACACCGCCATACATCCGTTGCCTTATACTCAATAAGGTATCAATTGAGTGTTCCCCATCATCAGACGGTAATCACTTGTAAAAGGTATATAATGATGTACCAAAAGGAGAGAGGAGACTATTTGAATTATACATTGTTATTGGTTGATCAAGTACCTTATTTTTTTTAACGATGATGCACATTTAAAAGCGACCGAGTTTAAGCTTATGCATAATGTACATGAGATGGATAATGTGTTATGAAAGTCATGTTTCTCTGTACACTTTCCGCAAGCAGACAATAAAAGTTTAAATTGCCACATTGTATCGTCTAAATGCTCGACCACCTTTAAAATGGGCCGAGGGTGTCATTTTTTATTGTAGCGTGCGGTCCCTTCGGTTTGTTGAAATGTGAAGACACCATTGCAGGAGGAGGGGTGGTGTCGTCCATAAGTTACACAGGGTTTATATTTATTCTTTATGCCTCTTTATCCGTAAGCATGGGAGTAAAAAGTAACATGCTGGTTTTTAGTAATCAATAATAGTATACATTTTTTAGGTTTCATCGAAAAAAAGCCGCATCACAATACTCTATGCGATCCCGGTGATCTGGCTATACACGTCAACTGCAGGCACATTTTAGCCCGTTGCTCCTTTTCGTTTCCCTGTTATCCTGTACCACTACAATATAGGCACACGCACACATTAACACGCAAAAAAAAGGTAACACGCTAAGGGGTGATTTTTTTTATGCAGGTTAGGCAGGTGTGGGAGCCTTGCATATTGTGAGTATTTCATATGCTTAGCTGGACCCTGCCTAGCACAGAATGCCCAAAGCTGCACAATGTAACTCAAAACGTCTGTTACCATGGCGATATAAAACTCCGTTCACTTTCAAAAAAAAAAGCTTCTGATGATATTGTCCGCTAATCATTACAAAGGGAGCAAGAGAGAGAGAGAAACGAGGAAATGACGAAGATATTAGCCGTGAAACTTGTGTGTAAATGACTTTGTTGTATACCAAGTTGCTATAATGGACAGTATCGGTCCCCAAAAAAAGTCTCGTAATTCAAAGTAAGGGGAAAGCACCATAAACGGAGGAAAGAACCGAGAGTGGGAGAGATTATGAATAAGCCGTCAAGGGAGGTTATATTCATACTTGGATTCGCCTAACGCGCACGTATACAAAGGTGCTGTGAGGAGCGCGCAAGCCAAACAGCGGAAGTATTACCCGTTGAGGAGTTGAAGGGAAGGGGTTACCACATACAATGGAAGGAGAGGGGGTTGGGTGTAGTGGTTGTGTAAGCCAAGTGCGTGCGTTTCCATGTATATGAAGTGATCTGTTAGTAAATGCATGTGTGCGACCCCACGGTCAGGGAACAACGATGATTCCAGTGAAAAGCGGGAATTTCTTTCATTGTTCTGGAGCGCGGACCACAGTTTATTTTAGTGATTTGCATTACACCAACTGCTAAAGTACAAAGCCCGCCCATCGGCCACACGCAAAGAGCTGATGGAAGTGCTTTGCGATACGCACCCTTGGCCTCTCTGTTTTAGTGCCTTGGAACCCTTTCGATTGCTTTTAGGCGGGATAGAGGGAGTAAGATGTGTGTGCCTGAATTGGTGCGGAAGGGTGCGACAATGGAGGTAATTAGCCTCTTGAGCACTCTCTGCCTGTGCCCTTATTTAGGAAACTGGATGAAAGGGAATCACCAATATTATATAAAAAGCCCAGCCGACCCCCATGGAAGCGATTCCCCTTTGCTTCTTCTTTTCTAGCTTTTTGCAACCATGCCTCCAGCAACCGCAGCGGCGATTTCAACCTCTTCGTCCCTTTCCAGCATTGATGAGAACAGCAGCAAATTCGATGCACTGTCTGACGTGAAGGTTATCCGCAGTGCAAAAGAAACGCTTATCGAGCTATTGACCCAGGTCGAGGCTCCTGACTTGCGACGCGCAATGAAGAATGAGATCAAGCGTCTGGTCACTGACCATGACCGATTAGTCACCGTGCTTCAACAGCGATCGCGATTACTCGAGCATGAGAATGATGAACTCAAAGTCATTTCAACGGAACATCAACGACGATACGAAAAGGCTGTGCGTGAAATGCAATTTTTCAGACGCAAGTATGACAAGGTTGCGGAACTACACAAGCAACAGCAAACCACACGGCCTAGAAGCTTATCGATCGGATCCGAGTCGTCTGGTGACAATCAACAACCACAGCAACAGCAGAAATTGCAAAGTTATCCATTAACACCCACCAGCCCTCAGCCTTCATCCTTGCCCCATGCTATGGCTGAGGCCACTAGCTACGACGTGGGTCCAACAGACATTCTTCCCCCCACTCCTCGCAATAACAAGCCAACCATGCCGTCGCGGTCTTCGTCTACCTCCACAAGCTCCTCGTCTTCCGTGGCACAGCAGTTCTGGCCCGGTACAATGGCTATTCCCGGCCCACCCGCTGAACCTGCCCCTCCTGTACCACGGCTACGTCAGAATTCTATCGCGACGAGTGTACACAGTGCCCAGTCCTCCAGCACCGACGGACAAAGCTCTTCGCAACAATCACAAAAACAGCAAGATGGTAATCCACGACGAAAGCGTTCATGGCAATCAAACCAGCAGGGTCAACCTATCCAACAAACAGGTTCTTCAAGTACCAGTACAAGCACCGCAACTGCTCCTCCTTCGTCACCGTCAAATAATACTGCATCCTCGCCGTCTGCATCCGCGCCCCCGCATTCGGTTCCCATGACACCCGTGCGGTCTAGCACAGCAACCAATGGATACACGGGTGCATCCTTGATTCAACAGCGACGGGTCGATCCTCTCATCTTTGGCGGGTCAGATGGTTTGTGGGAGACCATTGCCAAAAGCAAAGGCAGCGATGTCACTGTCGAGAAGATTATCAGGTACATTGCTGATGCGTTTTGCTTGTTTGGCTTTACTTACGGTTTGATGGTGCAGTAATTTCCTTCGCCGAGGCGGATCACCAAATACAGCCAAACAATCACCTTCAGCCAATGCGGTAAAGTACGGTTATGGCATGATTCACGCATTGATCGTCACAAAAGCCCCGGGTTCCCTTGATCTTCTGCTGCAACAGGGGGCTAACCCGAATGTCATGACACTGAGCCAAATAGAAGATGACAAGGTAAAGGTGCACCGTTTCATTGTGATATGTCAATTATACTCAAATGCATAAAAAACAACAGGTGACACCTTGCTATTTAGCTGCAAGTGTGGGATGGCTCACCGGCTTACAAAAACTGGTGCAAGCTGGAGGAGACTTGATGGCAGCTCGTGGTGCTGGAGTGAAAAACAAGACAGTTCTGCATGTTGCTGCGGAGCACTGCCACGCTGCTGTTGTGGAATATATTGTCAACGTGACGCAAGGAGGCTTGAATCTCGAAGAGGATAGCAATGGTAAGTTGGTGAAGCTAAAAATATATAACACAAAGTGTAAATAATGCAAATAGGTGCAACTGTACTGCATTACGCATGCGCATCTGGTCATACGGACCTGGTCTCCTTTTTGGCGCGCTCGTGTCAGATTCCCGTGAATCAGCCTGATCACCGTGGCGAGCTGCCTCTTCACTGGGCTGCTCGGCATGGTCGACTCGAAGTTGTCACATTGTTGGTGGAGCGCTGCGGTTGCGACTTTAATGCATATGTCCCACGCAAAGTCGGAACCCCTCTGGATCTGGCCAAGGCGGGTGGTCAGCGGCGGCTTGTCGACTATCTCAAGGGTCTGGGCGCCATGACGGGCAAGAAGATGGACAAGCGCCGGGAAGAAGAGCTGACCCGCGAGGTGCCCAAGCACCTGGAATCAACGCTGGCTCGAAACGGGCTGTTTCTTGGCGATGATCTCTGAGTCGGGCAGCAGTAATGAGATCGACGGGTTTCTCAGGATAGGGAGAGATTAAGGAGTGCTCGAACCTATTGCGTTTCCACTTACTACTCTTTTTATTATGTTGCTTAGAAAGCAATGCCTCTTCTAAAAAAGTTGCTCCCTACTTATTTATCGACATATTATTCATACATACTATACTTATTCCCTGCTCTACTTCGTTCTGTGCATACATCCTTATTACCAGCTACCTTTTTGTGCTCTCCCTTGCCGGGCCTCGTGTTTTCGGTGAAAATGAATGCGGTTCTGTAAATAACAATAAAATGCAGCATGCAGTCTCTCACGTGCCAGAAAGAGTGCTTTGCTGATATCATTTGGAACAACACGTTAGGGAGGGTGCAAGAGGTGTCATTTCCGGCTGCGAGTGGCAAAATGGCCTTTACTGGAAATGGCAGACACAACAAGAGTTCCTTTTTAAGCTTAAATGCACAACATTTGCCTCTCTTTTCTTTTTTGTTTACAATCTCACAAACTCGATCGACGCAGAAAACGGCTGGGTTTATCTTTTTTATCGCTTTGTTTTCCCTTTTGCCTTTTCGTTCTTTCTTTCTTTTAAATATCGCTCCCTTTTTTTCGCACAGCGGCTTCCCCTCGCTCCTTCTCTCCCTATACCCACCTCGATTAGCGGCTGCACGCCCTCCACTTCCCCATCACAATGCCTCTTCGCCATGTCACCGATCAGTTGCGGACGAAATGGCGGCGGTCCAGCAAGATGGACATGTCGCTGCCACCGACTCCGTCGACACCGCAGGCGGCGGGCAACAATACCGAAACACCAGATACCCCGAAGCATGACCCTTCTTCAGGGCAAAAGCACAAAAAGACAACAGTCATAGCGCCACCCAACCCGGACCTGATGCTCCAGGGCATTGGCGAGTATTTGTTTGTCGAACCGCTGGGCCATGGCAAGTTCAGCAAAGTTATGCTGGCGGAGCACTATATCACTGGGGAGAAATATGCCGTCAAGGTAACGATCGCTGCCTCCAAATGCTCCCCTTTTTTCTAGAAAGAACATCCCCTCAAACTGTATCTCTGCTAGATTATCGACAAACGCATCCACGATTATCGCATTCTGTCACGGCTCGTTCGGGAGATTGCGCTGATGGAGGCGCTTGACCACGAAAACATCGTACATCTGTACGAGACCTTCGAGACGGCCGACTCGCTGTATCTCGTCATGGAATACGTGCCGGGCGTCAACCTCGACGAATACCTGCAGCAGCAGCCCAACAAGGCACTGTCCGAGGATGAGGCGCGTTCGATCTTCCGGCAATTGGTGGCTGCTGTCGATTACTGCCATTATCGGTGGGTGGTACATCGAGATTTAAAGGTATGGCTGAACTTAAAATAGCTCTCTTTTTTTTGTGCTGATCCATTTCTAGGCGCCTAATATATTACTCAAACCGGGCGGCCAAGTAAAATTGGCTGATTTCGGCTTGGGCAACCGCTTCGGCCTGCAGCGCCTCAAAACCATCTGCGGTAAGCCGTTGTTTGGCCTCGTCCCCAAAGTAGGCCTCCACTGCTAACATGAAGAGTTACACCAGGATCCATGTTGTATTACAGCCCGGAGATCATCACCGGCCAGAAGTACGTTGGTCCTGAAATCGATTGCTGGTGCCTGGGCATTCTGCTGTACCGAATTACCGCGGGGCACGAGCCTTTTGGTCATGCGCGTAGTAAGTCCAGTTGCCCGTTGCCATGGCGATGAGATAAGCTGACCATATGATTAGCCGTGGGGGAACTGAAAAAAGACGTTGTGAGCGGCAATTATCCCATGCCGTGTCACCTTAGCGACGATTTAAAGTCCACCATCCGCAAATGTCTGTCCCTTGATCGGAGACGCCGTCTGGCCGTTCGCCAGGCACTCCAAGACGATCCCTGGCTCAACGACCACGGCAAGCTTGACGACCCGTTCAGTAAAAGCACACAGAACGTCGACGAGGCCATTCGCCTGCGCACAGACCGAGAAAGCTCTCGACGCCAGCACTTGCGGGACATGGATGAGGAGAAACGGAAAGGGTACCGCATCCGCAAGACGGTAATTTACCATCCGATCAACGCCTCGACGTATTTTACAGGGTCAATTACGCATTCAGCCAATGTGGACGAAAACATGGACATGGTCGAGTTGATGCGCGCCGACCTATTTCAGGAAATCCGGGTGATCCTGGAGCAGGTGCGCCTGCGACCCATTCACCATATGAGCATGACCGACCTCAGAACCCCGTTCTTGCACATCTTTCGCAAGTTCAAACTGCCTGAACATGCTCGCATACGGAAAACCACCTCCACGTTGAATTTTTCACAGCTCTACAAGCGCGTCACCAAGGACCAAATCAACTACTACACCATTGAATGTAACGTCCGAGCCATCTCATCCACAACAGCGGTCTCCGGCTACTCCACCACATCGCTGTCCACGAACTCGCTGAACAACAATGACTCGACGCCCGCATTGCCCCCTGTACCACCGCCATTCCCGTCAGTCCACGATACCCTTTCGCCCCAACAGCAAGACGAATACGAACTTATTCTGCTGATACAATCTGCATGCGAGCTGTTAGGCATCTCATACAAGCACGAATCCAAGTCACAGCTCCAGTGCGTGCTTACGCTTCGAAACTATGCGCCCGAACAACGGTCTAAAGGTTCTCCTCCGAAGCAACACCACGGTGCTTCAAGGGATAATTCCGAAGTCGCTTCGGGAGCATCCACACCTGGTAGACAGCGGCGTCGCAAAAGTCAACTCTCGCAGGAAGACAGCGGGAGCAGTGACTTTAGTGACCACAGCTGGGCCAGTCGATGGAACAGAGGGCTGAAACGGCTATCTCTACCGATGCTCTACAACCACTTCCATCACACCAATCTCAACCAGCATCAAAAGATTTGGTCTAATTCCATCCAAGTCAGTTCATCCGCGGCTCCGGGCAGTCTAGCCAGTACCGGAGGTGCCAGTTCCAAACACCATCATCCGAGACAACCACCGCAGCCTCAACCATCGCAGCTCGATAATGATTTGTCGACCGACGATGGGATGGCCGTGTTTATGGTTGAAGCGTTTGCCGTTCTTCCGCACCATACAAAGCCGAATAAACGGGACAGCCAGCAGCTCCAACGAATTGTTGGCTTGCGGTTCTCGAGTGTCAAGGGAAGTTCCAAAGTATTCAAACTTGCCACAGGATGGATCGGCGGCGTCCTCAATTCAAATGCCACTTCAAAGGCATTTGCAACATCCACCAACGACCTTTCCAAGTAGTATTATATCTCTCTTTACATACATCGTGCCTCCCTTTTGCCTTTTTTTGTTGTACATATTTAGTTAAGATGCATATAATGAATTTTTCTTATTACTGTGTATTCGTTTTGAATCAGTTGACATTTAGATTTCCTTATCGAGCTTTTTTTTCGCCAAACAGGAGGTTGTACAATAAATCTAGGGGTAACCGCATTATTCTTCAGCGCCTTATGTATTATGTAATATAGGAATCTTCGTAGATTCGGATTAGTCATTTATATCTTGCAACCTTGTCAAACCGGTAACTCGTGCTTTTAGATACGTAAAAAATAAGCATGTGTATCAGAACCGAATCTATGGCGGGGGGAGGTGCTTACTTTACCTGGGTTAGCGCAAAGGGATATGCTGTATACCCCACTTTGTGTCAGACGATGATCAAATACACAAGGTTAACCGTGCGTATTTCACATTGAACCAGCATATGCAAGAATCCGTGCACGAAGACCCTTGACGGTCTTTGAACCAAGGCTGTAAGCTTTGCTACTTTTATGGCCAAACAAGACACTTACTCTTTTAGTGACTCGTACAAGAAGCCAAGAAGCTAAACCGAGTAAATAATTGCATTGACAGCATTGGCAACATGGCTGAGATGAAATTGTTTAAGCACATCAAAAGGCATCTTCTTTTATCAAGACTTCAGAAAAATACTTCTTCCGTAAGAGGCCTTCAGGCTTCAGATCACAAAACTGTTGAAAAGAACGCCTTCAGTTCGGCAAAGAGAAAGGATGGACTGTTCTTGGCCATTGGGGTCAATTCAGCTTACAGAACATAACGGGCGTTCAGCAAGAGAGTAAATGAGGAAAGCACCATTCGCTGCTGAAACATTAGGCAGCTCCCAATTATCATCCTCAAACGGCAAAGCCTTTTTTGCATGCTTTTACAATAACGCATCTGATGCTTTACAGCTATGTGATATGTGGGCAAGTCAAAAGAAAATGAATATCGAAATAGTGCATTTGCTAGTGGACATATTATCACAGACGAAATGGCGAGCCAGCTAACACACAACTGACGCTTGATACTTTTAAGAATATTGGTATACATTCAAAAAATGTCCACCACCACTCAATCTCAAATGAGCACTGAAAACAAGAGAAGCTATAGGAGAGCAAACAAAAAACAAACCAATAGTTACTGGACATTGAAAACAGAAGAACATAATATACACTGGAGAGAATATAGCGGCAAACGTTGCCCACTGGAATTGTTGCGCTTGTAACCTTGATTTTGGTTGCACTCAAAAGCAACATCAAATGACTGGAGCTGCTTTGTAAGAAAACGAAACGACAATGTATCCGGCGTTCACCTTAACAAGCAAGTTTATATATTACGGACGTCTACCACATTTGATCGAGACACACAAAACCTTGTTCATGTAAAGTCCTGCTAATATTCCCAGCAAGCTGTACTACAGTCCGGTGCATTTTATACGTAGATTCTAGAAGCATACATATTTTTACAAGCGAGAAACAAACTTAAGATTCATATGAATGTTGAGTGGGCTTCAGCAATGTGATATCCAAATATATATGGTGATACATATACCGGCAATCTTATTGAGCTTACAAGCGTACAATCTAATGGGCCTACCATATGCTGGATGAGGTTTCATAATCAAAAGTAAAGCGTAACTCACGATAATTAGATACATCAATGGTACTCACAATATCGGTTGAACTTTTTTCTTTGAACACATATGTACCACGCCGAAGGCATCGTTATATATGCACTATTTATACTTCGGTTCTCTACGCAGAACGTTAGCGACTTATGATACACGTCGTCACGTTTTTCCTCACCTATAATTTAATTAGGTGATGTTGCATATACCCTAAAACAACGCAAGTCAGGCTTTGCCCTGAGACGCACCACTGGGGCATTTGTTCCTAAAAATTGGCATTCAACCTGTTCCAGTCCACGCTCGGCGCGGTGAGCCGTATTAGAAAAGCACGCAAGCATTCAGACTTATTCATTATCAAATGAACCCGAATGAGCCCGAACAAAGTGAGTTTTTATCTACATCGCTTGTTTTAACAAGACTGGAGCGTGCTTGAAACTATCTAGCAAACCCATTTCTGGATCATGCAAATGCGCCTCAAAATACAGTTGCGTCTGACTTCAACGGTCGCGATATTAATCCATACATGTCACTGAAATTACTTATGCACAGCCATGCGCCTTTTGATAAGGTATGTAGTCCTATACATTACAGGATTTATATGTGTCATGTCCTCCAGTTAAAGATAGCTATAGTGTATATGTACGACCATTATACATACTAAACGATACAAGCAGAAGAAAACATCGATGCCGAAAAGTGGATAATCGGCAACAATGATACGTATGCGGCATCATTACAGTGGACTCGCAATTATTTTGAAATTTACTTAAAATTACTCATAAGTTTTACTATAATTCTTTTAACTCTCCACCATCACAATAGAGTAATAGCTGTTGTGAGCCCCAAATCAGACAATAAAGCAATTTTTGTAACAGAAAAGTTACTCTACTCCTGATCATGGATTTCCTAGTGACACGTAGTGTTATCGATTTATCCGGCCTCGGCCATATTTCCTTTAGTTTAAGAACACAATGTCAGCCCATCATAATATTCCATTCATTATATCACACTTTAGTTTATGAACTTGAGGGCTAGTTTTACATTTTAGCTTTCCTGCCAACCTCTCCCCCATTTTTAAGCTCTATCTACGCTATGTCTAGCTCAGAATCGGTCTTCCAGACAAGTCTTTTACACCTTATGATGCAATCCTTACCTAACCGACCTTATTTCTTCTTCCGTTCATCGATCTAAGGAAATTAGCGCATATTAATAGCGCAATATATATATGAAAACAATACGGAAAATAAAAAAAACAAGAGTATTCTCTGGGCAAGAAAGAAAATTTCAAAGAACCCAATCAAGGAGAAATTGTGAGGATTCGAACATTACGCGTGACACTAGAGATGAGGGAGACATAGCGATGCGCTCCGTTGGGAATAAAAAAATAGATCTTACACCTATATCAAGTATATATAATGGCCCAGAAGTATCGTGTGCTCACGCAATATAGTAAGTATCGTTTCTTAGTATGAAGACTTCTCGGGGAGTTTATGCTGGTGGCGTCCTACTGGAGGTAGATAAAGTGCGAGACATTGGATCCTTCGCACTATTTTTTGCGAATACTTTTACTGCACATTTTATAGATTTGCAAACTCAAGGTTCAAATTCAATTGTACATATGTACACTATGTGCAATATCACGAAGGGAGTAAAGCCAGTTACGTACTTATTTTTTAAGCACCCTTTTGCTTTTGACCAACGAGCGAGTGATGAGGGATTAGGAATCGAGGAATGGTCTTTTGCCAAGCATGGGGTGATACAAAATCTAGGCGCATGATCAAGACTACTAATATTACATAAGGCGGTTCGTGAGCTTTAACTTGATGCTATTGTTTACTACCTTGCTATAAGTAGAGAGCAGCATGTTTACATTTGACACAATCTCAAGTAAAAGGCGTAGAAGAAGAAATAGAAAACTACGTATTACGTATTGCTGCTGAAATAAATGTAATGCAAATACCAAGTAAAGCGCCTGCCTTGTTTGGCCATCTTGGGCTCACACAGGATCTGTTGTGTCCATACTTTGTGTTATACGACGATCCAAAAACACAACGTTGGCCGTGCGTAATCCATGTTGAGCTAATACAACGGTACATATTACGCACGACAAAGCTCTGTGCACGAGATCATTTACGGAATTCCAAATATTTCAACTCACTTGAGCGCACAGCTTTCATTAATGAAAGAGAAAAAGAAACTATGCTTACATATCATATGACCATGAATGGTGCCTTTTCACGTCTTTGTTTTGAAAATGATGTGGCGTTATCGTTTCACGATGCATAATTATTACTCACTGATGTATATCGGGTAGAATGCGCAGCCACCTCTGTCAAGTGAAAGAGAAATTGTTTCCGGTGAACCGATCCGTATTTTCTTATCTTGGCAAATATCCGGTTGGTCACTGTTGCTCAGCCTTCTACTTGTACCACACATTGGCGCTCGAAAACAGCAAAAATCCGACACATTCACCTTATTTAGACATACCTAAAATCAATCTCCAATGGTGGGGTCAACCAAGGTGGTCATGTAATAATAAAATATTTAGCGGCAAAATACCCTTTCTACAATCATGTTGTGTTACAGTCACACAATTAGGTTCATGCATATATTATTCTGTAATCATGGCCCGCACGTTCTTTTTTCTTGTGGTCAGCATGATGGTAAAAAAAAAAAAAAAAACTTTTTTTTGAAAAGTATAAAATGATCGGGTCCGGTTCCAATAGGTTACAAGGGAATGACGGGTGCCTCAAGTGTGTGTTACATGGACACTGAGCAAATTTGATGTATGTACTCTGCATCACTACTGCAAAATACGCCCAATTTTTTTTCCATTTTATCATGTGTCAAACAAAGAAAGCGTACAGAATTGATAATGGGTACCTGGGATTATAAATCAGTTGCCGTTTTACACTCTCACACAGCTTGTCGAATGATCAAGATGGGATAAACGCTGAACTTAATACGGTGTGGGCCAGTTACCTTCATGTCAATGTGTTACTAAAGGGGGCCGCTCAACTACGCCGCACTAAGTTGTCCAGGGTGTGCTGCTAAGCTCGTGCAGTTAATCTTTCAATATTTAGGCAAATCAAACTGCACGCAATTTTCACATTCATCGAATATTTGGAAACAAATAACAAATGATGATCAATCACACAACAACGGAGGTTACACTGTTATTCTTTACGTTGCCACGAACACAAAGTACGTAAACTGTTGTCTGCATTAAGATCCATGGTTACGGTAAGTATATGGACTCCGTAATGTATACAAATCCCCGCGATGGAAGCGATATAGACGATTCGAGAGGAAGTGCAAGACAGTGCTTTGGCAGGGCAGCTGTTTGCCTATTTTCAGCTCAAGCAAATATGTTTATATTAGCGCATCACTTTCAAATGTGTGTATATATTTGCTTTCGAGGGGTCGGTCACTTAGTAAAAGGAAAAGGTACCACCAGACTAGTCATCATTTTTTATGTTTCACTTCTTTTTACAACCCTCCTAGTTTCCCTTCTTCCGGTGGATTCTCTATATGATATCCGATAATTGGCTAGCTGATACTACGCAGTGTGCGTATTTTCTGTGGCACCCGGTCTTTCTAAGTCGTTAACGAGATAGACGTCTAATTACAGATAAACAAAATACTAAGCAATTTCCCATGACCTGGTGAGATCTGGTCACTCATGTGATACACCTCCTGGTTTATATTCTGGCTACGCTCGTTACATACCGCAAGATAGATGAACTGGCCATGTCCGGAATGGCTTTCACACGGGTAGATTCACCCTTTTCGCCATCTCCAACGCCAATGTAACACAAGAACCGGATAGATTCTCATTGCCAATGATTTAGGCTCTTGCTTACAGTAAAATAAATATATGGTTTTGAAGTTAAATAAAATGTTGTATACAGTCTTTCAAATGTCATCCGTTTTCCTATCTTTATGTAATACACGGAATCAGACGAGTCTAAAACGTATAGATGAGAAAATTAAACTTTATACTAATGCATCGATTCCAAACAGTGTCTTCCTTTTTGTTTTAAGAAAAAATATAAATGAAACTGTCAAGATCGAAACTTTAGGCATATGCTTCGCAAGCATAGAAAAAATGGGGGGAGCAACGGAAAAAAAAAGTACACTCGTGGAAAATGAAACGCAAAACCGAATCCGGGGGATGGGTTACACTGCGCTAGGTGAGATACGCAGTACGGGATCTTCGGCTTCATTGCGACTATAGTTAGCCAAAAATGGGCAAGACCCCCCACTGTTCTTTGGCTCCGTAAATCAGGTGGACGGTATACACCGAAACTTGCAGTAATTTAGTGCGACGCAAAGGGAACCTCTTTGGCTTCGGCTCGGGTCTTGCCTTGGTTGGTTCCGTTGGTTGTGTGGCTTGTGAAATTGGCTATCGATCGCATGAGGGTTGCTAACCGCACCAAATATACTGAGCTATATACATTTATTGCAACGGCTCTTCTGTGCTGCTACGGTAGAGGACTGCTTTTATTTCTCAGCTTATACACAATAATAATCATGCAGGTGTTTTCATGTTTTCTTGGTCTGTGACGGAAAAGGAGTAGGAAGAGCCGACAAAGCGTCATCTATCGGAACAAAAGAAGGTTCATTCGTTAGGATTTGCTGTGATACCTACCATATAGATCATTTGTCACGAAGCAAAAATAATAATAGTATATCCACTTACGCCAAGGAGGAAAACACACGCGATGTGAGGATAGAGAAGCGATGTTGTGCTATCATCCACATTAGGACGACGGTTGTTTTGAATTCCAAGCGAAAAAAAAAGGTTTTGGCGGGCAACTCTTCATGGCCAAAAAAAACGGGGGGGGGAGGGACAAGGTGGCGGGGAGTAGCTTTGGGGGTTGAAAGGCGTTTGCGGTGTGCAATGCGAAAGAGCGCGTTACTATGCATACCATGTTCTGGACGGAACACGCATCACTCGCATTAGGGCCAAGTCAAGGGCAAATTGGCAAGCATGACATAGCCAGTACCGAGTATGAGGAACAGGGATCTAGGTATGGAGCGAAAAACAGGACGTAAAAAAAAGGGCAGCGCAGCCCGTAAGGTCATCGTCAGAAGGGTCTTCCTGTGAGCCCAAACAAAAAAATATATCCTTCCCTTTTTCTTCTGCTCTATTTCAGTTTTCTTTCTTTTGCTTTTTCTCTTTTGCTTGCTTGTTTTACAATGACTTCAACTACGTTCCGGTGGCATTCATGTTCCAAGGAGGATTTCCCATTCAAACGACACAAAGTGCCAAAGGCATGCCAATTATGCCGCCAAAAGAAGATTCGCTGTGATGGCCGTAAGCATGCACCTCAGATCGCATGCTCATTTTTACTGACTGATTGCCCGGCGGGTATGTAGAGCTGCCATGCGGTCGATGCAACCAACATGGACTCGAGTGCAGTTACGGAGAACAACGGCAGCAACGGACCGGTCAGACCAAGGAAGACGATGTTTCAAACAGCGACAACGGCAGCCATAGTAGCAAGGAAGCCTCATCCGCCGCCTACGACGATTCAGACGATAACCGGCCTGCGCGTCAAACACAACCGGCCCGCGCCGCCACCGCCAGTGTCCCCCCACCGCTCTCACCATCCCCGCAGCCATCACCACACCATCACGAATACACCCGCTCGAGCCTGAAACGCATATCTTTCGCCAATGATCTGTACGAATCCATGCGTCACCATGACAGCTCCAT
Source organism: Fennellomyces sp. T-0311 (assembly GCA_025266875.1). Taxonomy (NCBI): domain Eukaryota; kingdom Fungi; phylum Mucoromycota; class Mucoromycetes; order Mucorales; family Lichtheimiaceae; genus Fennellomyces; species Fennellomyces sp. T-0311. The sequence goes on along the minus strand of JALLLT010000003.1, from coordinate 351,253 downwards.
CACAACCAAAAGCTATCTGCTCGGAACACAGCTCCCCCCACTTCTATTTGACTTTTTCAATTTGACGTCGCAGCCCTACAAAATATGGTCCTCCTTCGTTGCGCAATTCCGTCTCTTTCTCACAAATGCCAACAAAGACCGTAGCACAGCGCCACCCGAAGGCCTTAGCAAAGAGATTATCAACTTGTTTTCCAAATTCAATCTTTTGTACAGTACCATGGTCAACTGTGCGCCGCTGCATAGCGCATCCGTACCTGCATTATCGCAGGCTTTCTGTCATCAAAACTCCCCAAGCAACATCCCGACCCCCACCTCCCCCGCAGACAACACCATTGAGATCATCACCGTCTTTGCGATCCATGCCATCGTACTTCATGCTGCATTTCAATCGCTGGCCACTACTTGCAAAGACATCGCACCTGGATTGGAAGATTATGCCGACCTCTTTTATCAGAAAGCCCAAAGCAGATTTTTAGACGCCACATTCACTGTTGAAAAAAACCGGTCATTCGATCGTACCTCCTTGCTGCAGTTGGCCCGCGTGGCTGTGCTGCTTGCTCACTATCAGTGTGCAGCTGTATGTGAGGAGCAGGCCTATATGACACTACGAATAGGTATTGGGTATGCTCTCAGGTGTAATTTGCACGGTAGCATCAACGGTTCCGGTGACCCATCCATGGTATCCAGCGAAAAGAAGCGGCTCAAAGCTCTTTACAAGATCCTTAATGCATGGCAGGTGTGGTTCTCTTTTTATCTGCATCGTGAAGAATGGACAACCGATGTCAGTGTTGCATTACCATCTGCCAATGATCGCACCATTCCATCAACTTTACCCAAGATCAGCGATGCAACAGATACAAAAGCTGCTAGGCAGCGGTGGGCAATGGATGTCACTGATGGATACACTGGCTTTTTGAAGAAATTGTCAAGATCCGATATGAAGTGTTCTGACATTAAGGTATTTATTTTGTCGTACTTCTTATTTGCCATACTTAATTTTTTTTATTGTCATAGCAACATCTGGAATCTCTTCAAGCGTGGTCAAAGGTCCACGCTTACGATACACGGAGAACAACAAATCAACAGCAGAAAGTTAAGCAGGAAGACTTTTCAAGACCATCACATGCCAGTTTACCAGCGTGCGTCCTTGCACTATATCATCATACACTCACAATCCAGGTGTTCTTTTGTCAGATTCCAGCTTCATTACGACTGTTTTCGCCAAAGAGTACGTTCAAGTCACCAAAGCTGGAAGCAGAAGAAAAGATCTGCAAAGCGTCGTCGCGTAACATGATTCTCGACTTGTGCGATTCAGCAGCAGCCGATATTGTACATATCATCGACGATCTCACAATGGATCATCATACACTGCTAAGTGACACAGATACACTACGGCATCATGACCCAATTGCCCACGCTGTTCTCTATCCGCTGTGTCTAGCTGCCTCAGTATCCGTTTCTTGTCTTCGACAACGAAATCCATACCGTGGATCGAACATCGGTCTGAAACAACAGAAGCAACAGATACAGGCCACAGAGGTTGTCGCTTCCACTGCTGCCAGTGTAGCAGCATCTACTGAGACAAAAGCCGCCACAGTGATGCCTATTTACAAACTCCAACGGTTATTGAATCCTATATGCTCTCAAATGGAGGTAGCCAACGTTATCACGAGTCCCTTGGATGAAATTCAAGCAACTGCCAAACCGCCATCATCGTCACCAACCAATTTGATTGCGCAAACATTGACTGAAGGTCGGCTTATTCCTGTACCATCTGCAGCCCCCACAACAAGCTCACAGCTACAACGACTATCAGCCAAACCACGATTTGTTGACAGTCAATGGATGGAGCCGTTTACACCCGTACTGACTGAGGAAAGCATGTTAAGTGACACTTTACCTTTGCAAGCCGGAGGTACAGCAGCTCGTGGGGCGACGTATCCTCTCACTCGGAACGATATTGACCGTGAGCAGTTGGATAAGTTGTCACGGCAAAAGGATCTGCGTGGCAACAGCAGCAGCGTTAGCAGCACACCCAATGGTATCCAAACACCAAGCACCATGGCATTCAGTGGAAATATGGACATGTTCAACAAGACACATGTTCCATACAACGAAGCAGCTGCCGCCGCTGCTGCCGCCGCTTCCACAAATGCACCGGGGTTATCTCTGCGACACACCATCGCCGGATCTTCAGATGGTTATCCAAGTCTTCCATTAAGATCATCTGCTGCCACCCGGAAAAGGCGAAATATAACTACGGTGCAACAGCAACAACAACAACAACAACAACAACAACAAACAATCTTAGCCCATAGTCAAAAACGCCAATACGCAGCGACCAATTACCCGAATCTGGACATTGAGTACCAACAACAGCAAATGCCTGTACTCACAGCAAAACGGATTCGGACCGACACAGCGTACAGTGATGATGCCATGCGACAGATGGAAATGTTACGGACGGATCATCGCCATCAACGACTTTCAACAGCCATTCCTGCGACAACTAATGGTGCCTATAGTAGCTTGAACATGCACGAAATTCCTGATCAATCCGACTTGGCAATGTATACTGACGACCTTTTCTTCATGGAATTGACGGATCCAGCAGAAGTAGCAGCAACAACAACAACATCTGACCCGAGCTTGTATGCTTCCCGTGTGGGTGATCGAACGATGAGAAGTGAGGCACCTCCGACACCAGAGCCATTCACTTCCAGCATGTTGAACAATACCTCCGCTGCAACCAATTCAGGAGGTAGCATTGTCAGCAGCCTTGCATCCAATGCATCCAAAGTACCGTTGCTTCCAGCACCAAACCAGCGTAATCAACCACCAAAGAACTGGACAACAGCAAGCCGACAGAAAAATTGGAACCTTGACTTTCAGGCTTCAATCGTGGAAACTCTCCATCAGAACACCCACATGAGTGTGGATTCAACTTCGTTTGGCCCTGGTATTGCGGATCCATCCATGAGTCTCAACATTGATCCGATGACGTCCCATACGACGCAGCAACCCAATATGAATGACAACAGCAATTTGATGTTCTTTTTCAATATGGAAAATCAGCACCAACGGTTAGCACAGCCTGGATGGATTGAGCAGCATGCCCAACTTTCAAAGCAGCGGAGAAGATCAGGCAGCAATAATCCGCATCATCAGCAGCAGCCCCAGCAACAAAAACGAAGCAAAACGTCACCACGGTCATGGAGTCAGCAACCCCTACATTTGGAACCGACCAATTCGTCTGCTACAGCCAGTGACGACCGTTCAGCATCTTCTGCTTCTCCGGGAATGTTCACACAAGATCCGTGGCTGGACGTACCACAGAGCAAGATGGCGACTGATGGCGTTCTTACATCCTGGACTTAGTTTTATATCCATCAATCTTATACCATATCTTTTGTACATTTTTGTACCTACGATGTATATTTTTCATCTTTTGATATTCCTTACAATAGCAACAGTATATACTATATCATACACACCATTCCATATCCTCATAGTGACCATATATCCTGTTTTTTTACTCTATTATTTTACATAAAGACACTCATTTACACTATACCGTATTTTGAAAATTAATTAATTATATGGTTAGACATCTGTACGTATGCATTATATTGACACAGAACACCTTGAAAAGTTCATTTTTCTTACGTATGCATTCGTACACCGCTGTCTAGGGAGAGGTATTACCTTGACATTTAAGCGACATTATTATTTGTTTGTTAAATTACTAATTATGGTGTTGATACTAAACAATACGACTATTTAGGGTCCTTCTTTCCGGGAGATGAAGATATGGACGATTCTTCATTGCTGCTGGAACTGGGTATTGCTTTTTCCATATCTTGGACTTTCTCTACTGGTGGCTGCTCAATTTCAAGCTGAACACCTGCACGTTCATCATCTGACAGATTGATTATTGGTCCTTTGAACCACTTGTGTCCGTCAATAACGAAACGGCCTATATAAATGTCGATATATGTCAGTAATTGAACGCGTTGTAGTCATTGCTTATATTTTACCTCCTGCTCCGATGATGACAAGACCAACAGCAAGACATGCGTCTAAAGAAATGATGTTCAGCACTTCATCCAGCAAAAATCAAAAGGACTTACAGTTCATGTTGACAGCAGTGATAGGGTCTACATTAGAAAAGGAAAATGTTAGATGCTGCCTGGTACCTTAAATTTCAGACCTACATTCTGGAGGCAGTACAAAGAGCACAGTAATAAAGGAGATCCAGATAAGCGCGATGCTATACAAAACATGGATGAGATAATGATATCTGATTGATTAAATGGAACTCACCCTCCAATTACTTCGGAGAATCGGCCGAGGTGAAGAGGGCCTACCAATACACATTAAGATAACGCCATTTGATGAGTGTTTACCTTTATGAAATACCTGGTCTAAATGCCTTTCGATTAATTATCTTTGCAGCAATAGGTATTGCGTACGAAAGATAAAGTCCGATGGTTGCCACAGATGTGATGGCCGAAAATGCGGTCTCGTTACCTAGGGATGGAAGTCCCAAGATCGATGCGACAAAAACGGACAACCAAACAGCATTAACGGGCGTCTAATTAATCGTTTTATGTTGACTAACAGATACGAATTGCTAAAAAAAAGTGTCTTACCTGCATCTTTTTGTTTACTTTGTGCCAGTATTTGCTGCCAGGCATAGCACCGTCACGTGAGAAAGCATAGATCATGCGGGAGTTTGCCTGTAATGCTTTGGATAAGCTGCTGCATAATGTAGGGACACAATTTATACTCACCGTCACTGAAGCAAATCCACAGAACCAGCAAGCAAGGATCATCATGACCATCAGCACTATGCCGCCCTTCTCGCCAACACTGTCGACAATAATTTGCATGACTGGGAAGTTTGTGCTAGTGGCAATTGTGGCATCAAGGTCTTGGATACAGAACAAAAATCCAACAATAAAGATGAACCCCATTACCGCGCTGACTATAGTATAATGGATATGTGTTAGGTGCATATAACGCTACACTAGCGTTCCCATTGCTTACCAACGATTGCCATAACCATCCCCACAGGGCCACTTATCTCGGCATTTTTCGTTTCCTCGGACATGTGAGCAGACGAATCGTAGCCAGTCAACGTAAACTGAGCCTGCAGCAAACCACATAGCACAACATAGCCAGTGCTTTCCCATCCACTGTTATTATTGAAATGGCTAAACACAAATGTGCCCGTTTGATGGCTAGGGGCGCATGCCAGAATAGTAATAATCGTTACCAATGGGCAGATCACCTGCCACCAGGTACTAAATGCTATAAAAGAGATGCGTTAGTTGCGCATTTTACTAGTTTTGAAAGAGAAAGTTCTCTGGTCTTACAGTTGATCCGACGCATGACTCCGGGGCCAAGAGAATTTGCTACACCGTGTGAAACGCAAATGGCGATATGAATCCCAGTCGTTGCACCAGCGGTTGGCACCCACTCTCCATGCTGACCAATTGAAATGACTGCAGCAATCATCAATGCCAAACCATAGTCGATACCTGCTGTCACAGCAAACTGTCCGATCAAATTGAACCAACCTAATAATGAAAAATATCAGCTTTGGGCGACATTACCCGATATGAATTCTATATATGATATAGGTATATATATACCGCTGAACCAGGATGCAACTGGTGCGTATCTACGAGTACTAAGCCGAGCAGCCCACCAGTACAGCCCACCACTGGTAGGGTACGCAGATGAAATCTCTATATATAAACTAATCAATTTATTCCGGCCGCTGATCATTCGAAAATTTGACTGTCAATTACCTGCAAGAGCCAAACCCACTTGAAGTGTAAAGAAGCAAACAGCGACCCACCCCCACACCATAGTAACCTGTTTTTCATATCAGTTATAAACTTGCTAGTATCCGTATGAGTTGACGCTTACAGGACCACCGGTAGTTAAACCATCTGAAATACGTTTCGATCAGCTCTGGATATGAGTCTGTAATAGAAAGCACTTACATGCAAACAATGATGTTAACCCGGATGAAATACATATTACACTCAAGGCAATACCATAGTTGCCCAATGACTAACGTTGTGATTAATTTTGCGCTTTATTAGCAAATATTTGGATGGACTCACTGTAAGTTCTCTTTTAAGCTCCTATAAACATGATCCAGCCGTGATTGGCAAAGAGTCTTGTTAGGTTTAAAAGTCGAAGTAGGATTTTGAATAAGTATTTGGTTACCTGCTTATATCCCAACTGATTAAGTCGAGCAGCATCTCTCGCCTCAATTTCTTCTGCAGTTTGCTTTGAAGGCATGTCAAAAAATGAAATAAAGTGAAAGAGGCGTTTGACTCTGCGCATCGCAGATCGTTCAAAAATCAAAACAAGTGTAACGTGAAATTGAACCTTGATAAGGTTGGGGTATCTTTGTGTATTTGTCCCACATGCCAAGGATATGAAAGTAAAATGGAAATACAGATCATAAAAGGTAAAAAGAGAGAGAGAAAGAAAAAGAAATGGTAACCATATCAACAATGTACAAACGGAAAATGCTACATGGATATCTGTGGCGAGTGACGAAAAAAGAGTACCGTTTCCATGGATATTAAAATGTGGTTATCTATCACGACTTCTCACCTCACAATATTGGGTAGTATCTATGTGATAGGTTTCTCAACGATAAAGGCATGTGGTTTTTTTTTTGCGTTATCCCAAACAAGCAGATCGACAACAGCGAAAATATCCAAACAAGGTAAAAAAAACTGTTGCATCAAAAACACAAATAATATAAGAACTCTGCCAGAAAATGCACATTTTTATTGAATATTCAGTTGTTCGTCTTTTAAGGAATCGGAATCACGAGGGGCAAGACGTATATTCTGGGTGTAGTCTCGAAGGTACTGATCCGCCCGGTATGGTGACACAAACTAGTTTGCTTTAAGGAAGTGCCGTGGTTAAATTTTACCCAAACAGGACTTATTCTACTGTGCACATAAAAGGCCTATAGGGGTTTAGCAACAGCAAAGCAATGATGGATCAGTGTATTTGTATTCATGTATTGACGATGCTCATGAAAATATAGGTGCTTGTAAGATATCTCAATTTGTGGATGGTGGCAACAGTGGGCAGTAGCACAAGGGATTTTCTTGAGAAAGTTCTTCTGTGATGCATCAGGGAACTTTACATACGGCTGTCCTCAATGGTAAAGTGGTGCAGGTCTTGACATCATGTGAATACAAGCCCACTCATTTGGTTGCGTGAGATAGCGTGTTACTATGCGTTATCATGATGGTCAAAACATTTCACATATTACCAATTAAGGTACTTCCGGCATATTCCACCCTATACTTTTGTTGTTCCGTAAATTTATTCTGTATGATTTACAAATAAAAAGCTAAATCACATAAACAATTGCTACGGTAAGGTACACACTAGTCTCTTCAAGTCACAATACGTAAAATAAAAATACAGAAGGACTATACGCAATACGTAGTAGCTTGCTTAATTGACTTCACCGCGCAAGTACCCATTAAGAAACTCAAACGCACGATCAATATCATCAGAAGATTGGATAAGGTCGCTGTAGGCAACGTATAAATCTGGACGTACGATGACCAATGCAGCGGGTGATTCAGGCTTGCTTGACATGTACTTGACGAGCCCCACACGGTTGGCAACCGAAGTATCAACATTCCAATTCGCTTCCAGCCAGTATGCCTCTCCTGCGACATTTCCATTATCGGTAGCAATGTATTCTGGTGCTTTGTTCTGGAGTGCATGCCATGATGACTCCACGATAATTGGGCGAGCTGATTTGGTTGAATAGCCTTGCTTTGAAAACTTGTCCCAAAAATCCTTTGTCCATAAACAAGGATCGATTCGTGAATATCGGCTGCACACGAAAATCACAGCATGCTGTACACCATCCGTTTGTAATATTTGATGTAATGTTTGTCGTTCAAGCGGTTTGTTGTCCGGCGTTATGATACGCTTGCGGAGAGCAGTCGTATCGCGGATGAACTGACCTGGCTTTATCAGGTTACTCCCAGTGTATGTAGCGTGAGATAGCAAAGGAGATCCTCTTGGGATTTGTGTGTTGAGCTATATCATTGTGTAATTATCATCAGTATCCGGATATGTATGTGTAATCTAATTTGTAGGAAGGGATGTTTCTTTTTTAACATACTTGCATGACGGTAGATACTAGCGGCTTCTTGATACTGTCGAATGACAAGACTGTTGGCATAATATAGGTAAAAATAAGTGCTAATACTTGTGTGTTAGTGCTGATGCTTGAACAACGGGTAGCTGTTAATAATTCAAAACTTACACAGGATCCAGTTACCCGAAAGGCCAAGACGAGTAGCACCACCGGTAGCCTTAAGTGTTGCTGAAACAATAGGTCCACGCTTTAGGAGGGAGTAGCTATAGTTAGTACTGTAGGGGATTGTTTCTAACTGAGAGCTATGCATAGATACCTCTATATTATAAGATTCTAGTAGCGTTTCAGGGTCAGACGACAGACCGTTTAAAACCAATGATAGCTTCCAGGACAAGTTGTCGGCTGTTCAAGATTTTAATGAGCAGAGAAAAGCAGTTTTGTATCTATAGCACTTCCCTTCCTTACCATCCTGAATTCCCAGATTCAAACCCTGTCCTCCAATTGGGGAATGGCAGTGTGCAGCGTCTAACCGACAGCCAGATTAATTTTACTGTTACGCATTTACAACGACCTTACCTCCAATTACAAATGCACGGTTGCGGCGAAATCCATCAGCTTTGCGTTCATTAATACGAAATACTGCTAGATCATGCACTTCCTTGATAGTAACTTCCAAAGGGCTGATACGTGTATTTACAATTCGTTGAAACTCTTCAACACTTATGCGTTCATTTCGATCGAGGCCATGTGTAGTTTCCTTGCCCGTTTCCAGTTCATACATGCCCAAGTTTACAAAAACTCGATGATAAAATCGACCATTCTTCTCCCCAGCGGGGATTACACCGCATACGCCTAGGGCAATGAAATGTCATTATTTAATTTTTCAAGTAATCGAAACAGAACGTAAGACTTACCTTCCGAATGCAGAAATACGTTTCCACGATACCGTGCGATATTATGAGCATCTTTACCAGTTATCCATATGTCGCCTACTGCAAACTTGGTAGCCATTGAGAAGCCCTCATACGCCCAGTTTTCTGGTAGCTTCCGTACTGCCGAGTGTGATCCGTCTGCTCCAACAATATACTTTGCGTGTATCTTTTTCTCTGACCCATCCTTCATATTTCGCACGATAGCATCGATTCCATTCTCATTCTGCTCATAATGAACCAGCTCAGTCTCCCGATGGATGTTGTCCTCTCCCAGCAGCGCAGCAAGTATTGTTTCGGTTCCACTTTGAGGAATGACGGTCATCTGAGCAAAATTTGTGTCACCTGCGATGTCAAAAGCTCCAAGCTGGTAGTCAACAGTTATAGAGTCATCCATTATATCTAAATCAATATAAGAAGTACCTTGTTTCCTTTCATAAAAATTTGAACGCCGCGGAGCGATATTGCCTCTTTCAAAATATGCTTTGCAATGTTGTGATTTTCAAAGGTCTCGAGTGTTCTGGCCGTCATTGCAAGGGCGCGGGTTTCTGTGGTTGGTCCGTCTTTTTTGTCGCACAAGTAAACTGTGTGATTCAAACGAGCCATCTATCATGATCCTAGTAAATAGATGTATGTACATGAATTCAAGAAGCTGCGGTTAACGCACTCGGTAGGCGAAGTACAAGCCGACTGGTCCTCCGCCCGAGATCAAGACATCCACGTTTTCTGTGATCATTTGGTAAAAGTCTGTCTGGATGCACTTTGAGGAGTTCAGAACCTTTATATAAAAACTTAGCTCATGTGTAGTCCCGATGAGTCAAAATAAAAAGGGCTATTTCCGCATCATCATGCAGTGGCCGGGCATGCTTAATATGGATACTTTCGTAAGCACTCGTCATATTACCAAGTTAATATGTACAGTTTCCATACGTTGTGTACACATGAATCTTTATTTACGCTGATTTTATTTGATATTATTTACTTTTGAAGCAATAGGTAAGGCAAAGCAAACAGTCCATCACCGGGTGACACAAGACTGTCGGTATCGGAGTATCTATACTCCCGGTGTTCCGGACAGCCTTTCCGAAGACTATTGCTAATGACACCCTGGCCATCCACATTGATTCGTCTGAAATAATTACTGTATATCGCAGGCGTGTATTGCATGGTATATTAAGAATCGCCTCCTTTTAGAGTACACTCATCCGATAAAATGCTTGCCGAGAACGTATACCATGCTCATGTTACTTTATGACCATATGTACCATTGCCCCAAATAAACAGGTGTGATTGCTCTAACGCATTACGTTCGCGCTTTTACAATCTCCTACAGGATCCTAATAGTGTAAAGTCGAAATATCATAAAAGCAAAATTGATCCCTCGGTCATTATCCTTTTTACTGGTATGAATGTATTACCTGAAATACTTAATTTTTTAATCGAGCTTGATACGCAAACCAATTACAGTAGTTATGCGTATGTAACTGGAAATGGTATAAAAGGGCATACGCCACAAATTTCAAGCAGATGACTTCTTGATCTTCCGCAAATAGCTCTTCTGTTAATTCTTTTAATGTTTATTCTTGTTGGTATTTTAGTAGAAAGGGTATATTTTAGTTTTACACTTACTGCCCGTTCGTATAAACGTATTAAATGCTCTGCATCCATACAACGGCCCAACTTTGCATTCCTTATTTTGGTTATATATAACTTTTAAGTAACAGACCGCTTCACTGGGGACGAGCGACACTTGAATCTTGACACGCCGTCTTGCCGTAAAGCGTGTGCCGATCAATCGCTTTGATTGACGTGCCATGGTTGATAGCAGTTTTCTTGACATTTCTGGCCCATCTAAAGCGAATGCTAGTGAGCTGCCACTATGATTTCCTTAGTTATCATTTTAGTTTAAAAAAGACGTAATATCAGCAGGATTAGTCGATATCCCAGGGAAGTAGATTGCATAATCGGGCGCTTTTGGTGCAATTGGATAGATAGAAAAAAGATCTACAATAATTAAATGAGAAAGTGGAGGAGGGACTGAAATGAAATGTATGCAGATGCCTACCTTCCGTTGTACCATTGCACATCAATAACCTATCCATGATTTCTTTTTTTACACGAAAGTTTCGCAGCAATAATACCTGTGAGCTTAGGCAAACAGCTGATGCAAAGATTTTGTACAGAAGCATCGGTTTATAAATCTTGTTGCCATGGTATCCAGCAGTCTGCACCTACTTTCCACCGACTCCTCTGTGTTTGGTTTCCGAACATGTTCAATATTCACTTACTGATCTGGTTCTTGCTTCCAATGCGACGGAAAACACCGTTTTCTTCCATTATGTGATCTTGAAAAAAAAACACGTGAATATGTTTGAAGTGAAAATGCATTTCACTTATTTCTCAAGGTAGCCGCTTTCAATACCCAAAACCATCACCTTCTTTGTGGTTTTCAGTTAACGCGACTAATTGTCTGGTTTCCGAAGGAGTTTCCTTCTGCCATGATCCATTGCCTAATTTGTTGGTGTGGCGAACCACTACATGTATGCACACAATGGATATTGGTAAAACATCCATTCTAGCACATTCCATCAGATGAGCACTTTGGAAGAGTATTGATGACTAAGATCTAAACGGTATTACCTTACACCGGTTTAAAGGAAGCTGAATGATGTTCTACAGGACATGCACCTATCGCAGAGTACACGGAGCCGATATCTACCGTCGTCGGTAAAACGTAAGATGAATATGCAACCCGATACGTCCTCGACCAAGTATCATTTATCCAGGACGGATATTAGAATCTCCAGTGAAAGATATAAAAGAGAGAGAGTTCATACATAATAAAGACATACAATTATTCATATTCTCAACGAATTCTATTCTTGTTACCTATTCTACTCCTTATAACTCTCTCACCACAAACTATGCGGTTGTTGATGTCGAAATAAAGGAACGGATGTAACAAAGGCTGAGATGGAAAGGCATGTAGACAATGGATGACTGGTATGTCAGGATACGACAATGGGCGACAGCAATGTGGCGAATGCGGGGGTCGATGCCATGATTTACAAAACCCAATCGATACGGGTAGCATTCAGCACATATACTGTTCTACATGATCAGTCAATTTTTTCAGTCAAGGTACATGCGAATTGAAGTCTATAAAGCAATACATTTAAAGAGGTACATCTCCGACCTTCTAATTAACACACAAGAGGGACTTCGATTACAGCAACACTTTTTCATCGTCGGAAGAAACCTACCCGACCTCATCTCCATAATATCCATACTTCTGCTCTCTTCTTTGACATATTTCCTTATTAATCCGTACCTCTCCTTTTTACGACGAAAAAGCAATGCTTCCACTACGGCTTGAAAATGAATAAAGAGATAGATAGTATACCGACAACACCAATCTCCGTTCCAACAACTGTTGAATTGCTCGACACGCATATCAGCAAATCTAAAGCCAACGAAAACACTCTGTGGATATTCGATAGCACGGATCCAACCGACTATGGGTGAGTTAGTTGACTATACGACGAGTAATCAGTGATGCTTTAATGGCGCGGAGAATGTGTTCGTTTTATATTCGCATATCGTGCTTTTTGATCGGCACCTTAGCTTCGTGAAGTGATGCAAGTCTATGGTGAGGTGGTGGAAGCTTTTGGTGAGGTGATGCAAGTCTGTGGTAAAGCGATGCAAAGTGCTGGGTGAAGCGAGGAAAAGTTTAATTCATTTTCGTGAACTCGTACCAGGTACCAGGCTCCGGTCTTGCTTTGCGGGACTGTCAAGTCTACGACTATGGGAGCAGATGCTGCATCAAATGTGATTCATCTTGGAAACGAAGAAGGCGACCCAGAGTTCTGGGGACCTTTGGTTTTACGAGATGTCCCCGTCAGCCTACCAAGACTTAAATCTCATATACTATCTACAGATTTACTGGTCTCTGGTGGAAAAATGAACACAGGTATCAATCACGTCTACTTTGCAAACTGTCGCCCCAAAACTTTTGATGGCAGTACTTATGACTCAGAACAATCGCTCCGTCAAGCCGTCGTATTTTGTTACGGTAATGTTACCTGTCGATCTCAATACGAGCGATGACAACATGAAGAAGAAAGTCAGTGTGTGTCCATGTTAAAATATTGCACCATTGCATACTTTCTCATCATGGTCTTCATTCTTAAGTAAGGGCTTGGTATTTGTACGAATGAATGAAGAGGACAATCGTACACGGAATGCATCATGCTGTAATTTGGAATTTAGAAAGATGGCTTCTGGGATATTGTGCATAGGTTAAGGTTCAGGTTGGTACTTTATCTCTACAAGTCAATAAGGTCTTTGTTAAAATATTGCACTGAACATATGCTTGTACCTTCAGGGAACGAAACTTTTGGCATAGCCGCCATATCACCACTAATAGCAACCAATCTCCACATACATCCTTTGCTGCCACATAGCCACAATGATATCATGATCGCAAATAAAATGCTCCTTGATACCAGTACCATATTATCTATATGCGAGAGGTTGTACTTACTTCTTCCGTCTCATTAATTTGTAAAACTGAACCCCTCGCTACGTTATGCTATACAAGGTCCTTCGCCAGGTGAACTCTACTAAAAAAAACAGGGGTACATACTATTCTTTATGTATGATTTTTTGTCTCCATCGAAGCACAATATTTATCTGTCTTAACAGAAAGGTATAGAGTGGATGGGAAGTTATTTTTCTTTTATATCCTTTTTACACGCTTGCAAGGAAGGAAGAATGTATTCAAACATCCCCAGGCATGTTATATGGGCCCAAATATTTGTTATGCTGTATCAAATCTCGTGGATGGTAGCATAAAGACAGGATTTTCTAGCCAGGTTGTGAGAATGTTGGATCACAAAGTATTATGCATGTCTAAAGCGAAGGCTTTTTCCCCAGCACAGATCAAAAGTAATCCCAAAATGTGAAATTCAACCTGACCTTAGGCGAAATACGTAGAAAGCATTTTAACATACTTTGCACTCTAGCTAAATCAGCTCTATGTGTCTGTATGTTGAGTGAGAAAAAAAAGAACTTTTGCATCAGCGCTCGAAGATTCCTGCGTATTCACTGGAAGATCGTCAAAGACAACAGATGCCAAGCAATTGTATCCCTGTGGCGCCATCGTGCTTGGGTATTCGTGTTTGGGGCACAACAAAAATAACTTTCGCCCCTTATTTTCAATGAGGCTGATGAATGCAGCACATGCAATAGCGGCTGGTATTGTATACTTTTGTACCACAGCAGCTTTGTCTTGGAGCAGTCTGTTTAACAAAAAAAAAAGCTCAGTGCAAGAAGCTATACGTACCAGCAGAACCAGAAGCACGTCTAGCATAGTGATACGAATCATCATTACTTCGATACAAGGGAGCCAACGATATGCATCCGAATTCGATGAAAAGCTTATCGCTAGTAGAAAACCCTGTCCCTGCCTGTCATCTATGGATTGGTTGTAACTGAAAAAGAAGAGTAACAGGGCCATCAAGGGAAAACAAAGTGGACTTGCTCGATTAAATATTAAGGCGTAATGTAGTGTAATAATAATAGTAAAAATAAAAAAAAGATCTATATATATAGTTACTCGATGGACCATCGTTGCGGTCCAGGCTTTTCTTCTCCATCAGCACCCAAGGGGCTCATAGAATGTGACGAGGTTGCCGTTCCAGTGGCATGTGAGACTAGGAAGGGATTTCAGGGACCTAGGAGTAAAAACAAACCAGTGACTTACTGTGATTAATTAAACCATGGTTAAAGTTTCGGACGCAAATGATTGAAATAGGAACAGTGACCTATAGAACGTATATCAGTCGAACCCCTACTTTGCTTCCATTTCCTCTGCGCACGTACCAGTATGAGCGCCATATCGACACATACTATCGTAGTGACATTAGCATAAACCTTTTTATGTGTGTGTCCTGCTAAAAAGCTTACAGAAAAAAGTCAGGAAGGCTTTGGAGCCAACGAATTTCTGCGGCTCCTGGGATATTTGGACAAGGATGTAGATGAAGTACGCCATACTTGCGGTGGAAAGGACAGCAAAAGTGTACAATTGCCATTTAC
Source organism: Fennellomyces sp. T-0311 (assembly GCA_025266875.1). NCBI lineage: Eukaryota > Fungi > Mucoromycota > Mucoromycetes > Mucorales > Lichtheimiaceae > Fennellomyces > Fennellomyces sp. T-0311. The sequence goes on along the minus strand of JALLLT010000003.1, from coordinate 336,064 downwards.
ATTCGCGGCGGAGCTGTTCAACGATGTTAGGGGAGGATGATCTTCAACTACTTAATAATACTCACGCCCCAGTAGGCAAGAAGCAGCATGACAATCGTGACGAGACAGCTGAGTACGATATGTTCGATCAGCTTCTTGATTAATCCGGATGTTTCTTCCGGCGTGTCTGCTTCGGGCCACCATGCTACGACGAACAAGGCGAGATACTGAATCGAGAATCCGAGGAAGAAGAAGAAGTCGAACTTTAAGAGCATCATGAAGATCTGATACATTTTGTACCGATCTAAAAGCAAAAACTGCAGGGTGAACAACGACAGCCCGTCTTCTTCTGTCATGCTTTACCTCGCATGGCAAGATCGGCGCCGATCTTCTTGTAGATATGCCAACCAAACTCCAGGTACAGTTTGTATGCCAGGAAAATAAAGACCATGCTGTTCAGTATCATGATGCAGATCTGCGTGACTTCGGCCCAAGTGGACGCATGCAGCGAGTCGCCCAAAAACGCAACCGCTAAACTGACGTTGGGGTCGGTCGTGTCGCTGAAAAGACTGGACGACTGATGATACTGGATGATAGAGTAGGCACTCATGCCAATCTCAAAGGCCACCAATGCAATGAGCTCGATGGTGTTTTTCTGGTATATCTGGATATGTCGTGCCAAAAAAAAAGAGAAGAATAAGCTTTGAGGCGCAACTTGCTTTTCGATGCACAAACCGCGTCGATGACTAGAATGACGGTGAAGATCTGGGCAATGATGAATAGCGTAAAGTAGACAAGCAGGGACCGTGCATTGGCGTATGTGGTCACCAGGTTCTGACCGTAATGTGGTTGGTTCAGCCGCTGGTCGTTGATGATATCGACGGTGTTGGCGTGGTAGTTGAAAATGACGGCCTCGAAGATGATGGCCAGCGTTGCCTGTACAATGATGTTGATGAAGAGATATCGTGTCCACCGCGACTCGCCAAACTATCAGTTGCCAGCGTTCAGCGCAATGGTCGAGGTGGGGGGGGGTGCGGTTGCTTTCAACTTACGATTCGTGTAACGATCCACATGATTATCTGTTGTGTGTGTGTGTGTGTTGTATTGTAATGTCAATGTCAATGTTACAAATGAGAGCAAAAGTTAAAAAAAAAGAAAGCGTTCCGATTTACAGTAAGGTCATAAGCAAGGGAAAAAAGGAGAAAGAGAGAGAGAGAAAGAGAAAGAAAAGCAAATCGTGGGCTATGTGAGGAGTATTCAGAATCGACGGCGCCTCTCGCAAGCTAATCCTCAAACTGTATGCGGGCCTCATAGTAATTGATGAGCTACATACACGGCGGCGGTGAGTAGCGGTGCGCTGGTTGTCGACTAGACACACGTACCTCGTCCGGGCAATGCTCATGGAGTTCCTCCACGGCGTGCACTGTCTTCTTCCTGTTCACCCTGGAGCATATAAGTTTTTAGAAAAAAGAGAGTTTTTGTGCTAAAGGGGAAAGCCAAAGGGGAGCACTTTTCCCCCCTCTCCTTACCAGCTCACATAAGCCAGGATCTGATCCGTGCCCTTGACGCGCTGGATTAAGTGAATCTGCCGCATTTCCATGGCCCAGTTGGTTCCTTTGTTGGGATAGCCACCACCGTACGCTATCACAAAGCCCTCGTCTTGCATCTTTTGGTATAGGTCGGCGTTGGTGATGTTGTACTTGTCCAGCCGCACCGCGTAGGGACATTTGCGCGCCGGCTGCGGTGTGGATGGCGGCTTTCGCTGGCCTGCCGGTGACGATGATGTAGGGGCATTGATCGGCCGTGGCTCATGCTTGGACCAATAATCGATACACATCTTGGGGCAGTCCCTGGGGCAACAGCTCAGGTTAGCGTGATGTTTCCGCACGCAAAGCTAACTTACTCGTGTATGCTGCTGGCAGGCTCCCACGTTGCATCCTTTGCAGAATACCCCATCCACTTGACTCGGTATTGCACAACCATGCTCTATCGCATGAATCCCCTTTTCTTTTTAGCATCGAATACAATGGAAGCGCGACATGGCCCTACCCGATACACTTTGTGACTAATGATCGCCTCTACCTCGTATTTGCCTGGTGGTGTTTCGTCTTCAGATGCCTCCTGTCGCTGCTTGTCCTTCTTGCGCCTCTTTGATGAGCTGCTACTGGCATCCGACGACGAATCAAGCACCAACGGCGCCCCGGGCGAACTGCCTTCTGCGGCTGCAGACGATGATCGACTGCCCTTCATCATATCCCCGTAGATCGCATCAATGTCTTCGGGCTCCAAGCACGCGCGTTTGTTGCTTCGTGATTGAGTGTATTGAGTGTATCGTGTATCGTCTTCTTCGTCAAGTTCATTGAAATCGTCCAGGGGTATTGCACGGCTTTTAGTACACCCATTTTCAATTCCATTCTATCAATCGCGGTCGGTTAGGAACACGCTTTTTTCCGATTGCTTAAGGTCAAGTACTTGTTTACTCGTGTCATCCTCAATGACAATAATGCTAGGATCCCTGGCAAACGTTGGCGGTTCTATATCAATGTACTTTGAAACCGGCGAATGCTTAAAGTATGATCTTTCTGCTGCCATGGTTCTGAATACGGGTGGTGTGGGACACGCAAAAAAAAATATAAATAGCAAGAAAAAGGTTCCAAAAATTAAGGTTTTAAGGCAAACGCGACTTTTTTTTTATGAAGGACTTATTGGTATGGACATGTGGTCTGGAGGGTCGATACATTCACTGGCACTGCTGACCAGATTGATAAGGTCAACCCTTTGCCCCAAACGTTTGGCGCGTCGCTCCGGGCCACCTTCAAACAGCTTCATCTCGGCCTCGGTCTGAGGAACCGCTCTGGGTATTTTGACGGGTATATGGTCCTTGTCGATTGCAACTATATAAACCGTTATGATCCAATTCGCGTCAAGCGCCTCGTTGCGCCGTACCTATTGTGAAAAACGCGTCATTCGTAAAGTTTGTTTCGCTGGTCTGCAGATTCTCTATAGCCCCGCCATTAGTAGAGTGTCACGGTCAAACCACGCGAAGCAGACGCGTACCGGCTTCCACACTGACATAAACTTCCATCGATGATGTATAGGCGCGTGACACGATGGACCGAATGGTCACCACATCACCCACATGGGTTGGCGTGATAAATGAAAGCGAGTCGATGCTAATTTATCGAGTTGGATCAACGCCAGTTAAGCTAGCAGCAATACCTTACCTAGCCGTCAACAAGTATGCCCGCGACAGTCTATTGGCACTCGCAAGGGCACAGGCTTCCATCCACGCCATAATCTGCCCACCAAAAGTAATGCTCAATGTGTTTGCATGCTGAGGCATGACCAGCTCGACCACCTCTGCGAACGTGGTTTCCATCTGTGTTTCCTTGAACGGAAGCTGCATGACCGGATCCATCGAATACCTCTTTCTTTTCTTATCGTCCACACCCAAATCACTATGTGCATCATCATCATCCTTGACTGTATCACTCTGTGCACCACTGTCCTCCGTCCTCTCATCCTCATCCTCGTCCTGCGTTGCATAGAGTGCTGGGTGCGATCGGATGGCTGCCGTGTTTTGGAATGCGTACGTGCGCAGGCCCTGCGACCACTCACGCATCAGATCACGTATGCTCTGCAGACTTGGTTTCTTCTTTTCGTGGAACCGTGCTTGTCGCCGCTTCTCTGCCATCTCATGCCGTTTCTTTTCCATAATTGAATGAGGGACCACTTCAGGTACTCGAGTAGGACGATGCTCCATCCACTTGATTCCCAAATAAGACTTTGGCTGTGGCCGCGGTGATAAGGCAACAAAGGTCAAGTAGGCGTGTGCGACAAAGAACCGTTCGCCTGTCAATGGTGTTTGTGCCTCCACCTTGACGCCCACTTCCATCGACGTCCGCCACGCCTTGTTTACTGATGCTTGGATCGTCAACTGTTATAATTAGTTTCAACACTCGCAACCTGTCCAGCGCATGGATGACTTACGATATCACCGTTTTTGACAGGATGTAGGAAGGCAACGTCGTCCACGGATCGTGTTACCTGGATGGATGTTTCAGCTTTTTTTTTCCATGTGAATCTATTCAAGTCATTTTTACCGAAGGCGCAGACGCATGCCGTTTAGCTGCGATACCAGCTGCAATGTCCACCCACCCCATAATGATTCCGGCGGTGGCAAGCCCCTTGTTTTGTGTATCAGCAATGGTGTCATGACAACTCTGTAGCAAAAAAATAAAATAAAGCTTACTCGGACATTGCAATGGTGGGGCGCGATTATTTCCGTCATGGTGACTCGACTTTCGTGTGTAGGTTTCGAATCGACTCGTACATTGCCGGCTCGTGTGTATGGATCAGGTAAAATCAGAGGAAAGATGGGCTCAGCGATAAATAAGACCACTTTTACCCAGAGGTTCCGTATGAATTCAAAGACTGACGAAAATGGCTGCATAATACAAGAGCGAAAAAAGTAAAATCCATGTCATTATATATGCAAGGGACTAAAGTCAGTTGGCATTTGTTTTTCTCACAGTAAGTAAACATTCATTTCTATTTGCTCGAGTCCAATTCCTCAAATGCGTCAGAGTGGCATGACGTTGTTGAATAATCAAAAATTACAAATCCATGCGCCACCTCGCTTTTACCGCATTACGCCGTTCTTGATCAACGCAAATAGTCGTCGAACTTTTGAAAGTTTCCTTTGAATTGATCATAGTGATTCATGCGCAACCGCTGTTAGGTAACGATATCATTCGCAGCAACGCACGGCAGGCATCGCTCAGAAAGGGAAAGGTCCGATGGTCTTTATTGGTAAGAAAGAAGCTTCCTAGTCTACTATGTAATATATATGGGAAGCGAGCACATCACCATCAATCTGTTGAAGCGCTGGGAATTTATACGAGTATGATTCGATCCTCTAGTCCCATGGATACATTGTTGTGGCATGCCACGTTAAAAACGTCCTGCACATGATCCGTTAACAACTGAAAGTCATAGCAGTATATGTAACCTCATGATCCATCTTACCAAGAAGAGTTCACATAGGGATGTACTGCGATTATGTAAAGAAAATGAGCACAATATATAGATTTCGGTTGTTTGATTGCCTCTTCTACTCTTCAACCGCTCGTTACTACTTATAGCTTTACTTGGCGTAGCCTATCAGCGTCCGCTTTCATAATTTGGGAATTAAAATACTATCATTTCAATCCAATTTACTGTATTACAACAGTGGCGTGTCAATAAGTGACATATGATTAATGCATTAAAAGTGTGTGATGCTAATTTCATATGAACTTTTTCTCTATATTTCCATAATTGGCTAATTCCTTTTGCCGCTTGCCAATTGACAATGGTATGCCTAGTAATATTTAATCAGTAGATCAGATGTAAGTTATGCTTTCTTTCGTATGTAATAAAGTATATAACATGTGCAACTGAAAGCTATACCAGCTAATTATGATACGACAGCGCCTCTGGTGTATAAAGTCTAAATATTCTAGAGGACTCTTTTTACCACCGGTGCATACGATCATATCGAATATCGAGCATACAAATTACCGGTTTGGTCTTTTGCTTTCTTTATCGTTGTTACATGACCCCTGTATCCCTCGATAAAAGATAATCCTTGTGTTGGACATGAATCCAAAGTAATTGAGCTCTTTACCACCTGTTAAACAGTTTGAGCAAACGACTTTCATGAAATCGATGTTCATCATCGCAGACAATCAAATGTGTCAAGCGCTGTAGTTCTGCATGATTATCAAGTACAGTACCATCGATATAAAACATATGAATTGTAAGGCTTTTGTGCTTGTGAGTTCCTTAAACTCTTCAACATATTAGACAGCATGCTGTTTCACAACAATCCGAGATATTTCAGGTTCAAGTCACAGACGGTCGATTCACAGATTGGCTGCGTGCTTTGGAGGGCAAAGTATGGGCTGGTGTGTGCGATAACCAAAAAGGAGAACGTGTGAAGGTGCTTTGAGTTTTTGAAAAATGGAATCACGTCATTTTGTAAAAGCATTGTATCGTCTTGATTTTCATCGCCTTTCTAATCACCAGAAGAAGAGAGGGCTTACCATGCAGAAAGTCCGTACATGGCTCTATACCAGCTCATCCAGCATATTATTGTGTGAAACGTATAACCTGTTAACATCGAGCGTGATAAGTGACGGACATGAGAATATCAAGTTACTGCGGTTTGCTGATGCGCAGTGTGGTGAAACAACTACAGATGATAATAATAGATATTTCTTATCGGATAACACATATCGGTTGAACATCATCACGAAGTACACTTGCATAGTAGCTTGTCTACACGGATTACGGATTACGCCGTATGAATGAATGGGATAAACTCAACAGGGCATGGAATTGACTCCAATATAGCAATGCGGTCATTGCACTGCAGGGCGGATATCAAAGTCATCCTCAGATCCGCATTATCAGAACAAAAGAAAGGATCCTATACGTCCTCTATCCATTCAGGCAATTCTGAAGACCAAACACTATCTAAACGGCTATCACTGATTCAATACGCAAAGGGATATAAAAGCATAGAGCGTCGCATTCAATAAAGTATATCCGAAACTTTGAAGGTACTTTTATAAACCTCTTTTAATTCTTTGTACCATTGATTCACTTCACTTCCCACGTTCGAATGCGTTATCCGTGGCATCGAATATCAGTAATGTCACTACCAAGAATGGAGAGGTATCGCTTAGCTTCATCAAAGATGACACATCAATGAGTTACAAATCTGCCACATTTAAATTGGGAAACGGAGTGAAAACCGCTGCAGTTAATATGCCTAGCAAAACTACAGGGTTAACTTTCCATGCATCTCTCAGAAAGAAGAAGTCGAATCGCTCTCTGTGATCTTTCGCTCCTTTCATCCTACATGTCGTATTGAGTATGGGTAGCAACAACAGTCTAGTGACACGCATTTTGGCATAATAGATTGTATCCTACGTCCTAAACATGCTATCTGGCATGCATATACAGTGCTGGCACTGTGGAAGCGTATGCCTGCTATGTAGCTACTATCAGCTGCCCTTCAGCAATAGTCAGCAGTTGTCACTGGACAAATATGTTACATACTTTTGTAAGGAGTTGTTATCATTACTCACGTGTAATAGCTGCTTATTATATTATACATACAATGCAAAACGCTTTTAGTTGATTATTCTTCTATAATATATGTATATGTACATGTCACGCATATTCTAAGAAAGGTCCCTGAACACTAGCGAGCCTCCACGTTGCTCCAATATATTTTTCACATTTCGCAAGTCATATTCGGTCGCACCCATCGTATAGTAAGGATTATCGTCGTGGATGCACAAGTGTCGCAGCAAAGGTAATTTTTCGACCAAGGCTTGTGCTTTAGCAGGGTCCATATCAATCTCCAAGTGAATAAGTCGAGATCCACCGATTGCAGCAAAGTTTAATATTGCATCATGACTATGGTGATTGCAACTTGAAAGTAACAGATGACAAATCCGTGGGCAATATTCGGCAATGTTTTGGAGTAACTGATCGTCCACCGAAATGAATTCACTTTCCTCTCCATATTCTGTATTACCGGAGATTACAATAACTTCCAAGGCCGAACAGCTGCGGAAAAAGGAAGAGAATAACGTATTGAGTTTAGCACGACTGTATTTGGACGATACCATACATTCATCTGGAAACAATTGCACTTCTCTCAGGCGCGATCCACCAAAATCAGGCAGACAGTTCAGAGTGTATGTACAATTGATGCATAAAACCAAGAGCTCCAAAGATTGTCGTGCCTTTTTGATGACCGAAGGTACATAATTTGTGTTGTAATAAACGGAGTACTCGGTAAAGACGAATCGACGAAGCTTCAGCTGGCGTGGTAGTAGCAATGAAGCAGGTGGTTTACGCTTCGTCTTGACAATGGTAGGTGAATCCTCACTAGTGGTTGATAGCGTTTGGACCATCATCGCGGATTTGCTGAACACGAGGGTTTCGAGAAAAGGACAGTGTTTGGTGGCTTGTCGAGTGATATAGCTTTGGAGAATTGTCGCTCGAGTATCCAGGTATAGATGTACCAAGTTGGGGGATTGTCGAAGAATTTGGGCTATTCCGATTGTAGCGCTCTTGTCCAAGTAGATCGCGCTCAATTTGAGTGACGTCAAGAATGGGAATGTGATGTTTGGTTTGATGATGTCTTGTTCTTTGGGGACACGCACTGGAGGATTCGTTCTTATAGTCGGTGATATCGCAGTCTGTGAAAAAGATACGTGTGTAAAGTTTGAAAGTTTCAATAGTAAGCTAATATAAAATGTCGTTTGCAATGAAGTGTAACAATCGATCAATTCCAATTCTCTGATTGGGAACTTTAACGATTGTAGGATATCTGGTGTTCTGTCAAAGATAAAGAATCCCACGCTAGCTTCACAAAGCGCTTTTAAATAAAAAGCGAGAGTGCGTTAGTAAAAGAAAAATATATACCACGTTTCAGAATAAAATGCGTACTAACTCAACTTCTTCACCAGTTGGTTGTCAGAATCGTCCACCAGTCTGAGAAGATTAAATATACTCTCTGACTCCATTCCTGGTGAAATGTTGAGTTTGTTGGTTTTGCGGCGTAATATCATTTCCGCAAATTGTCCTTCCACGCGATCCGTTACTGCCCAAAGAAGGTCCCAAAATTTAGGCCATTCGAGCATAAATTCGTTCCATTCTTGACATACACCTGAACATCGTACCAGATCTCGAATATCAAGTTGGCGAAATATCAGGTAAAGGATTTCGCGTGGGAACCGACACATAAAATTTCCATTCGGTCGTTGCGTTGCAAGCATAAATAATATACTGTTCTTTTCCTTTTGGAGTTTAGGATATTCCACATGACAAGTAGAAACATTACGCAGGCCTTGTTGATAAATGCTTAAAGCGTCGTAAAGTTCTCCTTGCTGTTTGTACAGTTGTCCGTAGATAAGGTACCCTTGGGCCAAACGAGGCGATTGTTGAATCATTCTTTGCGCCGCTTCCATCTTTATGGCAGGAGTATCAGATGGTGTCGTGGTAGTATCACGAAGGTCCGATATTATTGAACTATATATTTTCTTGAAAAAATACATGTTGAGTGGAAAGGAAAAAGAAGCAAAATCTGGGCCTCCTGGGGCTTAGAATTATTAAATATACCTCAGATGTTAATTTTGTATTTGTTGCACAAAAATAATATTTCAGCTTGATGTGGTATCGCTTTACAAGAAGGTTTTCGAATGACGAGGCCAAAACATACATGTTGCTTTATTGTGAAAGTTACTCTCTATGTATACTGATCATGAGTCAGCACAAAGAAGACGAATGCTCTGTGTAATAGCCCCAAAGGTCCAAGTTATCATTGAGTTTCATATGTTCTCGCCATATTGTCAAAGAGAGCAAAGATCTGATTACAAGTTAACGTAGTCGCCTGATTTGATCAATATACCCGGGTCAAGGTTGCACATGTTAGGAGCAAATAGGGCAATCGATAACTGTACAGTTGTTGATGTCATAATAACAGTGGATAAAATTCATAATTAACAAATTAACGGAATGCATGTAACCAACGGTGATGGTATGTCGAGGATACAACACTTGATCCCATTATTTAGACTAAAAATACCAGGCTCTCTTTTTCCGATCGCAGTGGAGGTAACTCCTCGCTGTAAGCTGGGCTTGTGTCAATATCTGAGTATATACGTTGTGAGATACCCTCATGCTAACGCGTACGTACCCCCAATTTGGTAGTTAAAAATGGCTTATCCGCTGTCAAAGCATTTGACTGTGTATTTGTTAAGTAACATGCCGTCTTCAACCACATCCACAAAGCCCTTGACATACACACTTTCTTAATACGATGACTATTAGAAGCCACCTCATATGATAATGACGGCACAATGGGCTGCTGATTCTTTATGCCGATAAAAGCCTTTATTTGATTGAGTGTTCCGCAATTATAACATGTTGCAGAGGACATCGTTGTGAGAGGTATAAAAGGTTTCGTAGCGAACGCTGTCGTGAATAAACAAAACATCTGTGTCGTCTAGATATTGGCCAAGACATGCTACATTGTTGACAACTTTGACAGAAGAACTATGTTGGAGGCCTGGCAAGCCAAAATTGTACTTCACTCCTTACGCCACTGAACGAAGCACGTATATATTACGGGTGAATAAAGTTCAATATTGCATGTCTACCTAATTTTTTACACCTTCACCACAGTCAAACTCATTCCAATATGTTCGTACGTAACGGAGGTGGGTAGTTGAATAACAATATTTTTTTTTGCTTTGCAAATTTAAAGTGTACATGTATATTAACAAAGAGAATAGAAATCAAAGATTATACGTTTTACTAGGAAAAAAAGAGGGTATACAACTATTCTAAATTAAATATTTCTGCTGTGTACATATGTAAATATCACCAAGCGTCTTCGTTGCTATCGTCTCGATCAAGCTGGTTTTGTGTAGTGATTCGATAGCGAGAGATGGCACTCTTATTCAAGTCATCCGATTGGCGGGTCGTCGCGATACTAGCTTTGTATCCACTGATAACTAGTTTTCTCTTCTCGCGTATAACACGGACTATCAGCATCTGGGGTTGTTCCCACAAATCCAAAAGCATGCATATTTGATGCGGCCCGAAGCAACGGTCGTCGTTGTATACGACCAAATGCTTCAGGTTTGGAATTTCAGTAAATGAGACGAGTTCCTGTTGAGCCAACTTGCATTTCTGAATATAGATCTTGAGCGTCTCGATTCTTGTAAAAGTCAATAAATCCATGGTCCCGACTATCGTCTGCCACTTTGTCATTTTTGTCGTATGAAGATCAAGGGAGCGAACCGACGAATAGCGAAGAGCGTTGCATAGAAGGAATATAGCTTTGCTTCGTAGCTCTATTTTGGTTGTGGCAGAAACAGATAACTCGGTTAAATGGCGTGCTTCAGAGAAAAATTCTTCCATGACGTCCGGTAAATCCCCCTTTCTTCTTGGCTTTGTTGTCATGTCATAGGAGAGAGAGAGTCGTCGGACGGTTTTGGTTGGTAGGGCATGGAAAATTGCCTCATGCCATTGTGGTGGAACATTGACGGTCTCGAGTGATGGACATTTCATAAGAAATGCCCAGATTCCAATCGGATTGAATTCGCACGTTTCGGATGCACGTAAAGTAAGCGTACGTAGTTTGAGAAAATCGTAGCCGTCGGCAAGTTCCAGGCCATTGTAGTCACCGTTCTCGAATAGATCTAAACTTAGATCCAAAGACTCCAAAGTCTCGAGCGAGCATTCCAATATACAAAGGAGGAATGGGTTGATATTTATATCGTCGCCGAATGTTTCGCCAAAGTTTAAGTCAGGTCGGAACACCAGTGTTCTCAAACCAACATGTTCTGGGACGTCCAAAAATGGCGGTGATCGGGTATAGGTGGTGCGAATTGTCATTGGAACGGTATCATCGATCTCCATATACTTGAATTCTTTGAGATTTTTGCACACTTGGATCACTGTATTCAGCACGTACGGGTCTTTGTAGAACTTGGAATTAAGCGTGAGTGATGCTAGTGCAGGGATATCCTGGCAGATCCCCATAAGTGCACTTGGATACAGATTGGCCGATATCCAAAGAGACGTAAGGTGGAAACCCTCCACTACCGTGTAAGATTCGAGATATTCAAAAAATTGGCTTGAGCTCCTATCGATGGCGGTCTCCTCCATGGTCATCTCGCACTTTATCACTTGGAGGTTTCCAAAGGTCCATGCGGCGTCGAGTAGCTTTGGCTTACGGAGGAAGTGTATTGGAGAAATATAAAGCATCAGTCTTTTCAAGTTTTTGAGACGTAAGCTGGTTATTAACTCCGTTAGCTGTTCAGGAAAGTACTTCAGTGCTGGAGAGATGCGTGCTGTTAGATCCAATAACACGCTTTAATTCCAGCAACTTACATATAGATTCGATCCACTTATACTGAGAGCGGCGAGTGTGGATTATGTCTTTCATTAAGTCGTGATCCCAGGTCCTTGATAGGTTTTTATTAGTGGACGAACGCTCAGCGGTACTGGCACTACCAGTTCGAATTTGCTTCCGAATAAGAGGTTCTACGAATTCCAGAGAGATATCCCTAACTTGTTCGGGCCGTATCTTTGCAATAGTAACAGGTACTTTGTTGCTGAGAGATCGAAACGTGGATGGGTTTTCGGAGAACACAATATCGTACCAGTACTTGCAAGTCATGGCGAGTTCTATCAAATCCTTGATTGATAAGTGAATTAAAGTTTGTGCAATTGAGCTTGATGGCAATATGTTGAGATATCCTTTGGTCTTCCTGATCCGATGTATTACAGTAGTGAGCGGCTCGTGCAGTAGTTCAGGCTGTGGAACACGCTCGATACCGGTTTCATAAACTTTTCTAGCACTGTACAGATCTCCTTTAAGAGCTAACGCGCTGCCATGGGCGAGGTATGAATCCGGACACGGCGAAGTAAAGTTTAGATAGGTCGCTTTAGCGTCTTGAGCAGCGCCGTCGTAATCGCCTTGCATCTCTTTCGATGCGGCACGGTGCAGTTTTATTATTGAATACGCATCCCCCAGCATCGTCGTATAATCTGACTTCAATAGTGCTTTCAAGGATTGGATATATCGAGCGGCAGCCGGTCCAGCGGGTAGCTCCGGGAACGATTCGTCGAGCTTTTCAAATACTTCTTGTATAGCCGTAAAATCGAGTGTTGACTTTGTTCGCGCAGAATACGCGTCACCTGGCTCCATGATTAATGAATCTTTTCGGATTGGCAAACTTGATGGTGATTCCTTCTCGGATTTTAAGGAATGGAAGAGAAGAAGAAATAATTTTTTAATTTCAGTCGCGAACTGACAGCACGATAGGGTCTTCTAACCCGATGCATGTTCTGTGGTAAGCGATCGAGGACTATTTATTTTGTTCGATTCACTAACCTTTTTTGAGGAGTTTGACTAGTAAGTGCAGTTGTTACTTTTTTTTATGAGCAAACCTTAATTCATTTTGACTCTGTCTCAAAAGATTGTTTAATAAACTCTATGTATATATGATATTAGGATACATTTCATAACAAAACATGTTTCTGAGGATGCACGATATGCACAGTGATGCTTGTTGCCACAGAAACTAGTATTGTTGTCATAGACCATACGTACATATAGCAGTGTGCAATTTGCGAATGTAATTTCTAGGCTCTGTAAGGTAAGTTTACAACTAATAGTAACAGAGACTATTCAATTGCGATACTGCCAATACTGCAGACTCTATCATGTTGGACTTTATAGTTGCGAAATTCGCCCTTCAAACCCTCAAACCAAGACACCATATGCTTCGACGACAACGTCGCTTGTAATGGCATCGGTGGTGAGCGCAGGAACTGGAATTTGTATATGGGTACCATAAGCTTGCTGATTCTTGATTTCAAGAAGGAGAAGGCCATTTTAAACTGCTCGTTTCATAGGGCAAGGGGGTAAGAATGTGCTTAAAATCATTAACGCATTCTTTGCGTGTCGGGTAAAAGTGAAGTGGTACGTATAAGGGTTTGTTGTGTAATGAGCTGAACTAGAAGTTCCAGTTTGGGGTGACGAGTATGCTTGCCCAAATCGACAAAGGCACGGCCGGTTGGTTGTCTGCGATGCGTGATTATGACAATTCGGATATGCACAGTTTGCGAAGTCATTTGTTCGTGGCCTTAGTAGCCGGGATATTCTGAAAATGATATCATCGTCAGAGAGCCAGTGCACCATGCTGGACGCGACGAGACGAGATGGAGTTTGGATGTACAGTGGCCGCTTTATATAATGATGTTTTATATAACGATAATTCGATATAACGATACAATTCTCGATGCACCAAAACGATAATCACTGCCAAATCCCATTTTATATAACGATATTTTGATATAACGATAAAGTTTGGGCTGCACCATCGTATCGTTATATAAAGCGGCCACTGTAATGCATGTGTGTACCATAAATCTGTTTTGCCGGGTTCGCAAGCCTTCCGTCCTCGACAGCCACGTTAGACCCGTCTTTCATTTCATGTGCTACTGCGCTATTCACGTATATTACTGAGCAAATATATTCCTGCAACGCTTCCAGCGCCTGGGTACAGCCTGCGCATAGTTTTGGATCGCGTAGGCTTGCCTGTCTCCACTGAAGGCTTTTTGCATGGCTTCAAAATCGAGAATTTATTTGTCATCATCTGAAATACGTCACCTTGCTCCATTTATGCCATTGAATTATGGAATGGTGATCGTGTCATGAACCGTCGTCAAATGGATATATCCGCTGGAAAGAGCGCCTTTCAAAAAAATCCATCGCTCGCTTTTGGTGTAACCAACAAAAGCTGCATACTCCTGGTTTGGATTGGCGTTCTTCTGCAGAAAAGCGTACCTCTGATGGGTGCTGCGTATAGCATGTTCACTGAACTTAATGAGATCTACTCACACCTTATCGATTTTCATATTGGCCATGGCACATGGTAACATAATTAAGAGCGGCTGGCACAGCTGCATAAACGATCATCACTTGCTTGGATTCCGAGGCGCATGCAACTTGAATACCATGTGAAAGTGAATATACGTAGACAAAATATCTGTAAGAGAAAACAGGAATGACGCAGGAAGTACCCAGGATAGGTAAAGTCGACGGGTAAACTCATTTCCACCTTTTGCATGACAACTGTTTGCGACTGGGTTGAAACGACGGTTCTTTTCTGCAACAAATGGCAGGTGCCAGCAAGGAGCGCGAACACACCCAGAATCTCGACTATGTAATTCGATCTGGTATTGCCGGCGGCATTGCCGGGTCTGTTGTAAATATATGCACCATCGTGTATGGTCATAAATGGACTCAAATTCGGTTGTTTTGCAGGCAAAGACGGCGATCGCGCCGTTGGATCGAGTCAAGATTCTTTTCCAAGCACAGAATCCAGTGTTTGAGAAATATGCTGGTATTTGAGATAGACGGTCATATATCGCGTTATTGAATGCGCTTGGGTAGGCACGTTCACTGGAGCTTTCAAGGCTGGACGAGAAATCATCAGACACACGGGCATATTGGGGCTTTACCAAGGCCATTCCGTGACGCTGCTAAGAATCTTCCCATACGCCGCGATCAAATTTGTTGCTTTGGAACAGTTCCGAGCTGTAAGTGTGCTTACATGGCAACCGATCATTATGACTCAAAGCTACTAGATACTCATGCCGACCAAAGCGCAAGAAACAACCACAAGATGGTTCTTTGCAGGATCGTTTGCGGGCATCACATGTATTTTTTTTACATACCCATTGGATCTGGTGCGAGTTCGAATGGCTTATGTGGTGAAAACAGAAAACCGGCAGCGACCTGAATTGATCCAAACGTGCAAGCAAATCTACAAAGAACCAGCAGGATCCAAATTTCATATCCAAAACTTTTATCGCGGGTTCAATCCAACCGTGGCAGGCATTATACCTTACGCAGGTGTGTCGTTTGGCACTTACTATGCCATCACCAACCTCTTTCGCTTCAATCCTGTGATTTCGCCGTACACCCGCAAGCCTGTCAAGATCGATCCAGAGAATCAGCGGCTGGTGGAAAAGCCGCCTTTGAAAGCGTGGGCTGAATTGACGTGTGGCGCTGTCTCGGGCTTGGTGGCACAGACAAGCAGCTATCCGCTCGAAGTAAGCAATAACATGGTGCGTGCGGGTGCGGGTTTTCTGATGATGAGTCATGACAGGTTATACGACGTCGGATGCAAGTGGGTGGATTGCTTCATCCCGACAAATTTGTGGGGTTCTGGGAAACGGCTAGAAGCATTTACGTTACCAAGGGAATCAAGGGCTACTACGTGGGATTGAGCATCGGATACATGAAGGTGGCACCCATGACGGCCGTCAGTTACTACGTGTATGCGCGGCTGAAGGGCCTTTTGAATATATAGACTTTGATATATATATATAGTACATATATAAGCAACCTAGACGACCCTTATCTGATCGGATGATCGTCACCGAGTCAAATTTCAACAGAGCAAGCGCAAACTGCTCATCATCGAATGCCGATATTCCGCGATTTCTGGCTTTGACAGCGGTCCTTGCAAATTCATTTAAAAAGGGTCTTCTTTTTTTCTGCTTCGTGTGCGCGGAAGGGAATGCTACCGAGGTTATCACTGACCTGCTTCCGGGCGATCCGGCCAGCAGCCCAAAGCATAACATTACGACGATTCCAAACCACACGTGTCCAACCGCACCGGCCTTTATTTCCTGTAACCAGACCTTCGACGTTAATACACCGATCGTTCTCCAGCAATCGGCAATTATGGCAAGAAACAAAGCAAGTTCCAAAGAAAGTGGAACAAAAAGCCGAAGCGAACAACAAGCAACGCAATGCCACGGACTGGGCGATTATTCGACAACTCATGAAGTACGTTTGGCCCAAAAACGACATTAACGTCAAAATGCGGGTTGGGATTGCACTTTCTCTATTGGTGGGAGGCAAACTTCTCAACGTAGAAGTACCGTTCTTTTTCAAAGAAGTGATCGATTCACTCGGCACGACGTTTCCAGCCGAAGCGACTGTGTGGGGTGTGTGCGGTGCAGTGATTATCGGATACGGATTGGCTCGGTTGGGCGCTTCAGCGTTCCAGGAACTTCGCAATGCAGTGTTTGCCACGGTAGCTCAAAAGGCGATTCGACGCGTTGCTCTGAACGTTTTCGCGCACTTGCATCGATTGGACCTCAGCTTCCATTTGACAAGACAAACTGGTGGATTAAACAGAGCTATTGATCGTGGTACCAAGGGTATCAGCTTCTTGCTCAGCTCCATCGTGTTCCATATCCTGCCCACTGCTTTGGAAATCTCCATGGTGTGCGGTATCCTGGCTTACAAGTTTGGTACTCCTTACGCCGCCGTTACCTTCTCCACCATCGTTGCTTACACCGCCTTCACCGTCATCACCACGGCTTGGCGTACCGAGTTCCGCAAACAAGCCAACCAGGCCGACAACGAGGCTGCCACCAAGGCCGTGGATTCGCTTATCAATTTCGAGGCCGTCAAGTACTTTAACAACGAAAAGTTCGAGGCGGACCAGTACGACAAACCGCTCCAGAAATACGAAAAGGCTTCGTTGAAGGTGGCGTCGAGTTTGGCTGCATTGAATGCCGGCCAGAACGCCATCTTTAGCACGGCTTTGACAGCCATGATGTTCTTGTCTTGCAAAGGTGTGATTGATGGTACAATGACGGTCGGTGATGTTGTCATGGTGAATCAGCTCGTGTTCCAGCTATCGATGCCTCTCAACTTTTTGGGATCGGTGTATCGCGAGCTGCGCCAGTCGCTGATCGATATGGATACAATGTTCCATTTGGAGAACCAGCAGGCCATCGTTCAGGATACGCCGGATGCCAAGGATTTGATATTCAAGGGTGGCGAGATTCGCTTTGAAAACGTCGTGTTTGGCTATCATCCCGAACGGCCCATCCTGAACAATGTCAGCTTTACCGTGCACGCCGGGGAGAAGGCCGCCTTTGTGGGGCCCAGTGGTTGTGGGTAAGCCTATACTGTGGTGTGTTTTGCAGATGAATAACAAGCCGGTGTAGCAAATCGACTATCTTGCGTCTGCTGTTCCGTTTCTATGAACCACAATCCGGCAACATCTATATCGACGGCCAGAACATCAAGGACATTCGCTTGGACAGCTTGCGCAAGGCCATTGGCGTTGTGCCACAAGACACCAGCTTATTCAACAACACCATCCTTTACAACGTCCAGTATGGCCGCATCGACGCATCCCAAGAAGAGGTGTACAACGCAGCCAAGCGTGCGCACATCCATGATGTGATTATGAGTCTGCCGGACAAGTACGAGACCAAGGTGGGTGAGCGTGGCCTCATGTTATCAGGTACAAAGCTACACGCACACACACGGACGTCATAACTAAAGCATGGCATAGGCGGCGAGAAACAACGCGTGTCGCTGGCACGGACGTTGCTAAAGAAGCCCAAGATCCTGTTTTTGGATGAAGCGACATCGGCTTTGGACACCCACACGGAGCAGTCTCTGCTTGCGAATTTCCGAAGCATATTGCGCGAGACGGGTATGACAAGTTTCCATATAGCCCATCGTCTTCGCACTATCCGAGACGCCGGTAAGTCTGCCTTTGCGCTGGAGTATGACGATGACACTCACGCATCCAACAGATACCATCTTTGTCCTACGCGAAGGCAAGATCGTCGAGGCTGGCTCGCACGAAGGGCTGATCGGACAGGAATCTGGTGTATATAAGGAGATGTGGGACAAGCAAGAGAATGCAGATGCATACGTGTAGGCTGCTGTATTTATAAACAAAGATATAGTTTTCAAGTTCTGCATATGGACAGATGAGCAGGCTGCAAACAAACAGAGAGGGCGGGGGTTGGCGGCATAACAGAATGCAATGATTGGGCGCTGACCGTAACGCACGCAGCTCGCCCTGGCTTACGCTTTCTTTCCCTCTCTCTCCTCGCTCTTTATCTCTTCACACACACACACACACACACGCATACTTTCTGCTCTCTTTTGTCTGCCTAGCGCGTTACACACATATAAACCAGCGTGTCCACATTCTCTCTCCCTCTCTTTTCTCCCCTGGCCCCCCTTTTTTCTTTCAAAAAGAAAAAAAATGAGCGCACAATTGAAATCGGGCTACAAGGTAATTAATTTTGCTGATTCGTACACGATTCCGTTTCGCTTTCTGCATCAAAATGTATTTGTTTTTTTAAAACTGAATCCCGCAGTTTTTAGCGCAGGCGTCAAAGTGGCGTGATCACCAATTGCCACGTTTGGTCAGTTCACGATTCTTTGCACATGCGATGCCCCCTGCGGCCAGACCACGGCTACTTCAAGTAACTTGTCTTGCAAGAAAGAAAAAGAAAAAATGAGGCAGCTTACGTAGAACATAGACATCGACATCGGACTTGTTTCCGCTCCGGCTCAGCATAGGGCAAGGGCGACGTTGGATACAAACGCAACGGGTGCGAGACCCGCGAAGATTGCAGCGAATGGAACAAGAAGCCAATGCAGCACCAAATGATACACGCATCCAAGCAGCTTTGTATCAGGTACAAACAAACGAGTGCGAAAGAGAGCGAGAGAGGTGGTCTGAGCGTTTTAAAAATAGGAACTTCGGATGGCCCGGAAGCCCGAAGAAGTTGTCACCCGCTTTGAACGAGGCCGTTTCGCGCACGATGAGGAGTGCTATCGCCAGTACATTGCGGCCTTGGTTGAAAGTGGCCAGCAGAGCAAAGTGATACCGGATCTGATGAATCGATTGCAGCGGGAAGGAGGTAAACAGCCAACGCGGACCATGAAAATCCTGCTGAACACACCCACAGGCAAAGGTGAACTGGCTGATGCGTTGGCGGGCGTACGGAGGAACGGCGAGTTCATAGGCAACACGCAAAAGGATCCGATTTACGTGGTGGTCGAAGAAGGTAACGTGCTCTCCTTGCCATTCTATCTGTAAGCTGTGACTAACAAAGCATTAGCCCGTGGATATCTTGTGTGGCGTATCTTGCGCTGGGTGGGCGTCACCGTCACTTATGCATTTTGCTTCTTGACCGTCCTGTCGCTCGCTCTGGAGAACTCCGGGCTATTGAAGACTACCACCACCCCACAAACCGAGTACGAGCCATCTTCGCAGCAAGTCGTCAAGTTCACCGATGTGCAGGGTTGCGACGAAGCCAAGCAAGAGCTGGAAGAATTGGTGCAGTTTCTTAAAAACCCACATCGATTTACGGAACTAGGCGGCAAACTGCCCAAGGGCGTGTTGCTAACAGGACCACCCGGCACAGGCAAGACGCTGCTGGCCAGGGCGGTGGCGGGTGAGGCCGGTGTGCCTTTTTTCTTCATGAGCGGAAGTGAATTCGATGAAATGTACGTGGGTGTGGGCGCACGCCGTGTTCGAGACCTATTTGGTACGTGGGTGTTTCCACACAAACAACGATAAACAATCTCACCACACAATAGCTGCGGCGCGACGAAAGGCCCCAAGCATCGTGTTCATTGACGAACTCGATGCCATCGGATCCAAGCGCAACCCCAAGGACTCGACCTACATGAAGCAAACGCTCAACCAACTGTTGGTCGACCTGGATGGGTTTTCGCAAACGGAAGGAGTGATTTTCATTGCCGCCACCAACTTTCCCGAGTTGTTGGATAAGGCGCTCGTGCGTCCTGGCAGATTCGATCGAATGGTGAACGTGCCACTTCCCGACGTACGTGGCCGGATGCAGATCCTCAAGCATCACATGAAAGCTGTCATGATGGCACCCGATGTCGACGTTTCAGTGATTGCTCGCGGTACGCCCGGCTTCAGCGGTGCGGAATTGGCGAATCTAGTCAATTTAGCAGCCATTCAAGCCAGCCGAGAAAATGTGCGGGAAGTGGATATGCGTCATTTGGAATACGCAAAGGACAAGATTATCATGGGTGCCGAACGACGGAGTGCAGTCATCACCGATGAAAGCAAAAAGCTGACGGCTTACCACGAAGGCGGCCATGCCTTGGTGGCCTATTATACCCCGGGTGCCATGCCATTGCACAAGGCCACCATCATGCCCCGCGGACGTGCCTTGGGTATGACTGTGCAATTGCCCGAAATGGATAAGGATTCCTTCACGCGTCGCGAGTTCTTGGCCCAGTTGGATATCTGCCTCGGTGGACGCATTGCCGAAGAACTCATCTTTGGCCCCGATAATGTCACCAGTGGTGCTCATAGTGATATCGTCAAAGCCACCGAGGTGGCCAAGCGGATGGTGCGACATTACGGCATGAGCGACAAGATTGGCCCCGTCGAGTATGATGATGAGGATATGCAGCTACTGAGCACGGACACGAAGCAATTGATTGAAGGGGAAATCAAGGAGTTTGTCTTGGTAAACTTGGCTTGCTTTACGTACCGTGCTGCGTCGCATACTTACTTGACTTTGTAGGGAGCGGAGCTGAGAGCAAGAGAGGTGTTGACAAACCATATGGACGAGCTTCACAGACTAGCCAAGGCATTGATAGAGTATGAAACATTATCACAGCAGGAAATCATTGATGTTATCCAGGGAAAGCCCATTCGCCGGTAGTTTAGTTGCATATTTTCTTTTTTCTTTTCTCTTTTTTTTAGATAACCTTCTCTTTATTTCATGTCCATACAACTTCACAACGCTCTGATTGTTATTATTTACTTATTCTATGCTTTTGATATTGGAAAAGTGGGAAATGCTACTATTACTCGAGTGCGTTCATTGGTGCTTTCCAACATCTTTATGGTCTGAGCGCAAGGTGCTGTTTTTTTCGCGTTTGACTCAGGATAGCAACATCGGGAAAAAAAGGCTTTGCTGTGACTGCAAGTCAAAGGGTATAAAAGCAAGCATTTTCTTTGAGCTACGTTTGTTTTCTTTAGACGAATCTTCCTGAATTTGGAAAAAATGATGATCTTTCCTGGCCTGTTGAACGATCAAGCTTCCACTTTGTGTACATGGTTCTGCTGTGTGCTTTTTGGGAGGACTGACGATACACGCTGAGGCTTTTCAACCACTCTTAACAGCGTGGTTTCATGATCTGATTATAAAACCAAACTGGAATATCTTTATAAAGGCAAATAAGAAAATGATAAAACGAATGGGTGTATCCTGTGGGACGAGCGATGTTGCTCTGGTTGCGAAAGCAGTATGGTTGCTATGGTTACTGACTGGGTTGCTATGGCAATTGAGCGAGAAGGTTTTTTTTGTTCCATGCCAAGCCACCAACTATTTAGCGCACACCTGTCAAAAGCGACTCTCGTTTATGGTTTTGTCTGTTAAAACATAACCGCAGTTTCGAATACCAAAAGGAAGCTAAACTGGCCAGATCGCAATTCGTGAAAATCGTGAAAGGCATATGAATGCTTGTGCTGCGTGTCATGGTTCAATGGCGCTTTTGGATGGCGAGCTTTTCCTTTTGTTTCTTCCATAACATACGTAGTGCTCGGGTCTGCCGAAATAAGTGCGACAGAACGTACTTGCTCCAAGCTATTGATTGTACTTGATCGAATTACAAGCTTCTTGCTATCGCGCCCCAGGATTGTATCAACAAACAGCGATTCATGAAAGGTTTCATACGAAGACTGCTTTGTATCGGATAGCGTAATTGTCCAAGAAAATCCTTTACAGCACGAGTAACGCAAAACATCCCTCAATCAGGTTCGGGAAGGTGTTGCGTGCACGTATGCTTTCCCCATAATTATCATGATCAGTTTTCCTCTATTATACACGCTAGTGGCTCCATGGAAAGCTTCGCAACGTAACACACTCTGGATGTGTTTGAAATATTGGCTCGAAAGAATAAACAGTTTGCCGTTCTGATCAGGTTGTCAACTTCAAAACGGGTTTCAGAGACTGGTAATTCGTCTTCTTCACTAACAAGTGGGTGCATCGTGCACTTTAGTTGGACCGTGTATAGCTGATTTTGAGAAAAGGCGTCAGATGTTCACATCATCGTCGTTTGTCATGGTTCTATCTATGTGCAAGTAGACCGAGCTCATATCAAACAATGTTACCACACTCGGAACCTTTAAGCCGTCAGCAAAATAGTCTACAGGTGATCGTAATACTCAACACCATCTTCCTGGATGCGCACACATTATCCTTTGCAAAATTTCACACACCTTTGTCACTGGATACATCGTGAAGTGATTTTTTTTCTTGTTTTGAGAAAAATGGCGAGCACAGATCATATTTGGGGTTGGCTTTTAGCATTTTCGGTAGCGGTGACTTTTATCCAATTGCATGTTTACACGGGACAGGCCACAGCACACACGAAGGGCCATGGTGATTGTGTTGGCTTCAGTGGTACGTTTTCTGCCTCAATCTCTTGGGATTGTTCCAGTTCTACTGGAACTTTATGCAGTGCCAAATGTTGCCTTTTAAGTATTGATGTAATGTAATCAATACAACAAAAGTGAAACCGGTACATTGCTTGGTATACTACGTACTACATACGTTTGCCATAAATAAATACCATTATGTGCGCATTATACGTATACAATTTACTTCTTCATACAGAACAAACTGATCCTCAACCTGGACCGGACCTAGTACGTTTTATATAGATCTAATGCATGTTCCAACAAGGATTTGTAGTATTCAAGTGCTTCTACTTGATACTGTTCATTCAGCTTCTTCTGCTCTGGGCTTGGTTTCTTGTCAGCTATATCAAAGTGTTGTTAATATAAATGCCCTTTTCTGCTTATATTAAAACTTACGGATTGGGTGTGCCTCATGAACTTGAATTACATCGGATGGCAAAGCCAGTAAAATTTGGGCTGTTGCGATGCAGTATCAATGCTCTATATCCTTCCCTTAACCATCTATTCCGTGCACATACCATCACGATCTGGATTTTCCATTAAAGTCAATACGGCATCCACAACGGTTTCTATCTTGACAGTTGGCAATTGAGCGACACGCGCTGAAAAAGGACTTCCTTCCTTTTCCGTTGGCGTCATCAGGATCTTTTTTATCTCTGTTTCTTTTCTATACAGTCAAATTGCTTTATTCGTACTCCCAAAACCATTTTGATTACCCATTAGACCAGGACAAACTAACAGGTAATATTTATTAGTAAGGTAGTAACGGCACTACTTTTCTCGTACCTGCATTGATTCGAACATTGCATATATCCTTCAGCATACCCAAACTCCGTGTTCATCCAACAACGGCATGCTTTGTAGCAGCGTACTGTGCTAGAGAGCTATAATTCTAAAGTATGAGGTTTTTGCATACCCTACTAAATGAGCCAACTTACAAGTGTGGTTTTAGTCCGCCGGTACTCGCAGTGTTAACAATAACCCCGCCTCCCCGCTTTGCAAAATGTAAGAGAGCGACGCGCGTGCATTTCATAACTCCGATAAAGTTAACATCCGGTACACTTTCATCCAAGTCATCTGCCGACTGAAATTAATGATTATGCTTCGTTTTAGCCTTGCTCCCGTCTACCTTCCAACAGAGCAAACAAGAAATCTTCTTTGCAAAGTATACCGGCATTTAAAAAGGCGATCTGTACAGTTATTAAGTCAATATCAAATGGGAGCAACAAAAGAACAGGCTTACATCCACTCCACCAAATTTAGATTCGGCAAGCTTGAAAAGAGCAATTACATCCTTGTAAATGGCGACATTTGTATGGAGATACACTGCCGAGCTCGCAGAAAGCTTGTTTAAACTGTTCACTGTCGTTTGACCTTCGCTGTCCAAAATATCGCCAATCACAAGGTTTTACTAATGCCTCAGCTACAGCTCTACCAAGACCTCTACTGCCACCTGTGATGACAGCAACTTTTCCTATAAAGTAATTTTCCGTAGTCATCTTAAGTGAAGAAGTTGAAACAAAAAACCTGCCCTCAGATACGAATTTTAATATGTTAGCAGCTGTCATGCAGTACGACCACAACAAACATGCATAGAACCCTCGGAGCCAAGCAATGGAATTATTGCACGGTAAGTCTCTTACATCAAATAAGAATGATCTTTTGTTTTTTAAAAAAAGGAAAATTTTAGCTTATTACATGCGATGAAAATTGCTATCTTTGCGTAAGGATGAGTTACTTTTGCTTGTTACATAATGAAACACGTCAAGGCGCAAAAACAATGCTGCAGAAGCAATTAGCCACTCAATAAAAGGTTAATATATGGCCCAGGGCAAACTTTATGATGCGCCACACATCATTTCAAATACTTCTCCACAGAATCATCACTAGTCACTACCGTCATTCAATACATCTCAACATGAGGCGCAAAATGGATTAAAAAACCATAACCGGTACACGATCTTGGATAATTAGGCAGTGCGTGCGTAATAAGCACTTATGAACTATCCATTTAATCTATACGGATGCACGTCCAACTCGTGTACGAGAGCGAAAAAGGCAGAGAAAACCATTTAACCGGTGCTGTTGTAATATCCATTCCCACCTGTTGCAACGATAAGCGAAACTGCACTATATTTCTATTGGTGCGTATCAAACCGAATTTTGTACCAATCTGACAAGGGCAATAGAAATGAAACACTACTGTCAGCAAGCGACGGACTAAAAATTTAGCCGGGAATAGTTCCAGAAAAAACCTGCGTGGTTAGGCTCCGCCGTGACAGTGAATGCCTGGTTTCACGTTCATGTGCCAAAAACACTTTGCTTTGATAACCCGGGACGACGAATACGCCATAAACTACTACTACTAGATTTTTTTGTCCATCCTGCATGATAACTGGTGTCAGAAATAGCTACCGGAGGGGTTCCGATGTTGAAATACATCGACCTGTCATTTTTACAAACATCTTTCCATAATGCAGTGAAAGCTTTACGTACCTGAGCGTCCCAATAGCGATCCAATGATGTGTTTTATTCAATCAATTGAACAGCGATGTTGTACTAAAAAAAAATCTGTTGGCTTCAACTTTTTCTCCCAACGGATCCTCCGAAAAGGGTTATGGTTCCGAGCAATTGCATTAAACCCATTTTTTTCGCCCGTTCTCGGGTATTCCAACATCTCTTTTTTGCTAGTACCAATCAGTTTCAAGAAAAAGATTGCTTTTTTTCGTAATTCTCGGCGCATAATTGCGAGCACATGAATTACACGGGAACTTGTGAAATTCCACTTGATAATTTCGAAATTTGGCACCCCCAAACCTCGTGAACTTGCGAAACGTTCTGGTACCTCACAAGTTTTAGTTTCTTGCGAGTGGTTTTTCTTTTTGTTTACCCCACTTGAAAAGTTTACAAACTCAATCTCAAAAACCTTTTTTACTAAAAGGTCGAAAATTTACTTTCAGAGAATGGACTTCGTTTTGAATAGAGTTCAGTATACGATCTATATTATCTAGCGAATGACGTTTTGAAGAGGCGCTTGAGGAAAAACACAAGCACAACTTTTTCCGCGCGTTGCACCCCCAAGCGGAACTATCTGTAACACAAGGGAGTATCGCTCTGAGTTATATATCCTTAAGCCATTTTCGTTAGGCAAAACACATTTTTACATCTGTGCTAGTCTGGAAAAAGCACATGGTAAGGAGTCAAAAAGTCAACTGCTTTGACTAACATGACCAAAATTTTCAAATCAAGATGGGGGTTGTTTTATTTTGTACGATCATAAACTGAATCCCAACGTAAGCCTTTTCCTTTCATCGTCTCTCTTAAAAAAAAAGAGAGCAAGGTTTATGATGCCATTGGAAAGGTTGATTTCTGATGTGAAAACGGGGCCTGTAGTTGGCAACGAATGAATGCAAGATATACCCTGTTCTAGAGCTTGCTTCTTGTTTTAATATTGTCGCCTGTTGTTCGACGCAAGTTGTCTGACGCGTCTTGTCCTACTTGTTTACAAAGTCCAACTCCATCTATTCTTCTACGTATTCTGTATTTTATATTTCTTGGCGAAACGATTTCCCATTGTTGAGATAAAGTAGGAAAGAGAAAGCAAAGCATAGTACTAAATCAAAGTATATAATGGTTCCACTAAGTGCACATTCTACTTTGTTCTACTGACCTATGTTTATATGTGCGTCATGCTTTCAAGTGAAAAAGCAAAACCGTTCGTTGATTACCTGTTCCATATTAGTCTTCGTTATCAATATCAATCTGTCCAGTACGAGATTTTTTTTACTCATGACCTCGTTTCATCCTAATTGGGAATCAAAACCTTGTCTTGAACGAATGCTTGGTTCATGGGTATTTTACAATATTCTGTCCTGCACAAGTTTTCTGTTCTTTTCAATGCAATATCAGCTCGTAAAGGCAATGGAACTATAGAGAAAAGCGCTTTGTATAGCAACCTAGCTGGTCCGATATATTCGCAAGCCAAACCAGCTTCTGTATACTTTTTAAGCCGCTCAACACATAGGAATCATAAGGTTCGCGGCGAGTACACTTGGTAACCACTGCAAGAAATCTTGTGTTTGTTCTCTTATGTATACAAAAGCTGGGGAAAACTTGTGTGCTTTTCTAGAAATAGCAAGAACCGTGGCTGTTCGCAAAATAAAAAAGACCGTATACCATATTTATGGTACCGTGGTATGTCCGGGTAGTCGGGTAGCCTCTGAGCGTGTGCACTTTGCGAGTAACCTATTAAAGCTGAATAAAGCTGCACATCTTACAATGAAATGAAAAAGAAGCTCGTTTTATATTGCCCGATGGCGACAAACTAAATAAGCATTAATGGTATTCAAGCAAGCACATGGGCTAAACGAAACTAAAAGGAATAACGCATTGCCCAAAGTACTTTGAAACAAATATTACAGAAAAGGATGGGTTTATTGCATCATATTACGGTACCCGTACCATTTACGGCGAAGCTGTAGATGCGATGGAAGTGTACTAGCGTCGTTTGATAACCTTATGTACGAATTCCCTATTTCGTTGGCTGATTGATCAAAAAATATTTTCCAGTAGGGCAGCGGCATCTATAGATGATAAGGAGGAGTGAAGATGATGACTAAATAGATGATCATCAGTTTGGTAATATTCTCGATCGTTGACACGTCCACCTTCTCCTTTTGCAACCATCCATGGGAATTGACAGCTTATATTTAGTAAATAAATAATTTACGTTTCCACTGAGGTTTATCGATGGATGAGAAAAAGGTAGCTTTTATATAAAGAAAAAAAAACATAATTCATAATATGAAAGAGAGATAATACAGGGACTGTGAGACCGATATGTAATAAGTCGTGTAAAAAGAAAGCGAACAAATGATATATAGATACAGGTATTACTACAGTTGTGTGCGAAGAGGTGTTTGCATGAATGGTGCTTTGTGCGTAAGATGCTTGCTAGGATAAGTACAATATAGAATGATGCATGGGGAGAGAAGCGTATAGTAGGAAGAAACGAGGTTTTATGGGGTTACCACCACATCATCTTGTAATGATGAACTGAGAGTGCTCGTGGGTGATGACGACGGAGACATGAGAGGTTCATTTGGTTTTTCCTTTTCCTTGTTGGCTTCGGCTGCGGCGCGTTTACGTTCCAATTTAGCATAATGAAGACCGCAAGCGTTGCAAAGAGTACGGGCACCATCTGGACCCCTGCGCCATTCTGGAGTCTCTGAAATATTGCATGAATGGCAGCGACCTTGGAATACGGTTCTCTTCTATTTTTTTTCTTTCGGTTAACAATCATTCTGTGATTCGATCCAAATCATTAAGATACATACTCTGCGCTTGCGTTGACGAAGACTACGAAGTGGATTATTGTCGTCATATTGCATTGCTTCTTCGTCATCGTGCAGGTCCGACCGTTGGTCCGCCTGGTATAATATATATATATATATATATTGATTAGATGAATCGCTTCTTGTATATTGCTTATAGTTTAAACTTACATAAATATTATTAGGGGGTGCCGAAGTATAGTAGTAGGCTTGGCGTTTTTCTTCCTGTGCAGCCAACTGTTGCTTTTGCATTCGTAAAAGGGCGTTCAAGATTTCGTTTGCTTTGGTGACCATATCGTCCAACCATGGCTGTGAGTTTGCTAAAAGATGTGCATCGGGAGCAATGATGGACTGCTGGTGAATCATGGTTTCGCGCATCGTGGAGCAGTGGCTCACAATCTACACATAAATGTAAAAAGCCGGTTTGAATATGACCCGTTTAAGACGGTAACAAGTGACAACAGGATACGCACCTGATCCATATCTTGAAATACTCGCTTGCGTGTAGCTGCTGCTCGTTGACTTTCGATTTGCTGTTGTTGTGATACACGATGGTCGGGCTGAGGCCATGGTGCAAGCTTCTGAGGAGGTTGGTATGTGTTGAACGGAACAAGACGGCGATTATGATTATCCAATACGGTGGTTGTCATGGTGGGCGCTGGGGCCTTGTGATTGGCGAGTGGTGGCGAAGGCAGCGACATGGAGGGGCCCCGAGGGAAGGTCCATGATGACGAGAGCTGGCTGTCGATGCTGGAGATGGGAGGGAGGATGGGTCGCTCGTTTGCTGTGGTGCGTCTATGGAGGAAGCAGGGTTATAAAGCAAGGCCACGCAACGACAAGGCTAGAAAGGAGCATACTCTGATTGCATGGATGTGAAAGTGAAAGTCGAAAAAGGGGGGCGGGAGAGAGAAAGGAAGGCTGGAAAGATTTTTATGGCAAAGGACTTTTTTTTAAGTTACAAACAGTGTTTAATATCGAGATCATAAAGCAGATACGGTTGCCGATCAGACATGTCCCACAATGTAAAATGCCGGTCAGAAAAGTAAAAAACGAGCTGTGTAACCCGAATGTCCGGGGAGGCGGTTTCAGTGTCGTGCCTCTGCCAGCCAACCAATCCCGTGCATACAGAACTCTGCACCGTTTCCCCCACTTTTTATCTTATCTTGGTTTCAAATTGGCGTTCTAAACGTATTAAACGGCTGATCGGGCTCAGCCAAGTCACTAGCGCCTTTTCCCTCCCCCCGACAAACCCTGAATCATATATACAAAAGAGGTTTTCCGCCGTCGGTTTGTGACGTATATAGAACAACCCATCACAGCCGCCGCAAAGCTTATCTTGAAAAGACCACTCACACGCAGCCCCTTACTGGCAGGCATCAGTGCGGCGGTGTCCGTACTTTCGGAACTGAGTTCTGTCACGGCTCGCTTTTCTGCGATCTCTTCTTATTGGCCAGAGATAAAAGGCCTGGTTGGCACTCAAAGTCCTCGTGAGAAACTTCATGTAAACCTTCAAGGAGCCGCGGAGACCAAAGACATAGCACACTTCTCTTTTCCGCACCGGCTATTTCGTTACTCGAGGAACAACCGCCCAAAGAGACACACATACACACACATGGATAGATAATGCAACACACACGCACAAGCACAAATATTAATTGCTTTCTGTACAACTTTACGTATCACGCACAGCGCCGTTTGTCGACGCGAACACGCTTCCTGCATCCATTGACCCTGAAAAGCCTATCATGCCCAGCGGAGGTCCGCCCATCCCGGTGCTTCCTAAAGCGGGCTGACTAATACGGTTCATGGCTGCTGAGGCCGGAGAGGAGTTCATCATGGCGGCGGACTGGAATGCGTGATGCGGGAGATGGAGCTGCGTCTGTTGCTGCTGCTGCTGCTGTTGCTGCGGCGTGGACGGTTGTTGCGAGTGGAGGGGAGAGGCGTGGACGGAGGGCGAGGTGTTGAAGAGGCTCGAGAGGCTACTGTTGCTGTCACTGTGAGCCATGGGGGCGGCTTTGGGGGTGATGGTATCGAGCAGGATATCGCGCAGACGATAGCATTGCCGTCGTCGCTTGACAAAGTAAAAGGGCTTTTCCGCCAGGGGAGCAGGGCAGCTTTGACGGATGGCCTGGATCACGCTCTCGACCTCTTCGTCTGAATTCACGTAGTGCTCCTCGTTGGCTTGGACATTGTCTGTGGCATTCGCGGTCGCACCAGCCAGTCCAGGTGATGCCGTCTGATTTTGTAACTTTCTTGCATTCGTTTTGGTTGCCTTGGCCACTACGGCCGCTTTATTGGTGCTCGCACTGGCCCCAGTCGCTATATTTGTTTGTCTCAGTAAACTCGTTTCGCCCGAGGCTTCGGCTTACATTGTGGCCGTCCAATGGCTTTCTTCTGATACGCAGACAAAAGCACGTCGTAAGGCTGTGATCGCCCGGCAACCGCGCGTTTGGCCCCCATGGAGTGGCTCTTGCACGTCAAGGACCGAGTGCACGGAGTATTGTTTGGGCCCTGAATCACTCCACACTGCTTATCCAAATCAAGTGGTGCTACAGCATCACAAACCATCAATTCCTTCTCATCCCACGCTGCCTTCGACTGTGTGATCTGCTCCCTCCCCCCTCCTCGTTACCTTTTTGCTTTGGTGTCGCCTTCTGCTTCTGTTTTTCCTTTTTCAGCTTCTTTTTCTCGGGTTTTTCATTTGTCGACGGAGGCCGCTTGGCCGGGACAGACGCTGGATCTAGTGCATCTAATGGTTATTTCCATTTCAGTCGCCCATCTGATAATGAGTAAGAATCTTACCATCTAGCCCATCGCCACCCTTGAGCTTATCCGTCTGCTTCCTCTTCTTGGACGCTGGGTCGTTCCCCCGCTTCAACGCAATCGGATCGTCGTCGTCATCATCATCATCGTCGTCGTCGTCCGAAAAGAAGTTCTTGATCTTTGATTTGTCGTTGGATGAAGACGACTCTATTTGCGTCAGCGCACGAGGCTTCTTGTCTCCCTTGCCACACGTTTCTATTTCCCACTCGAATGAGTCGAAATACCCCAAACCAACACCTTTGAGTAAGTTCACCTGAATGCGCCCGGAAACTGCTTGCCAGGATGGGTCTGTTGCAGGTTTTGCAGTTCAGCACCACCACATCTTCTTCCATGGTGTTGGTACCAAAGGTCTTGCGCTCGCTCGAGTCGAATTTGGATACCGTTGGCGACAGTTCGCCGTCCGAGAGGCTGTCGTCGGCCTCGTCGAAAGAGTCAATGATATCACGCATCTTTTTGAACGCGCCTGTGCTTGGGATGTCCGATGGGTATTTGCGTTTGAGAAGACCACTTTCTGGATTGAACGGTAATCGATTCCAACTGGTGCCTTCTTGAAAGACTGAGAGTGTTCCTGGCGTAACGTGCTTTGACCAATCGTATACGCTTCCGTCAGGCGTTGAAAGAAGTGGTTTCGCCAATGAAGTGATATCTTTTGCATACGCCGTTATTCCACACCACACAACCGCTTGATCCACTGCCCGGCTTTACCTGTTTGCAGTCGTTCAATTTCTGTTGCCTTTTTACTCAAGATACCTTGTTGTTCTTCTGTCAAGTATTCTAATGTGGACCATGTTAAATCGGATCGTATCGCTCCCTTTTTGCAATCATCCAACCGACATTACCTTGTTTTTTACTGGGCCCGTTGGCCGACATGATATTACAGAACA
Organism: Fennellomyces sp. T-0311; assembly: GCA_025266875.1. NCBI lineage: Eukaryota > Fungi > Mucoromycota > Mucoromycetes > Mucorales > Lichtheimiaceae > Fennellomyces > Fennellomyces sp. T-0311. The sequence continues at coordinate 304,153 of JALLLT010000003.1, read as the reverse complement.
ACAAAGAACGGAGTGCCGGACGATTAAGAAAAAAAGTGACAAAGAAAACGGGGGTGTGCGATCGCCTTCTGAAATGCTAATCCGCAAAGCTGTTTTCTTATTTTTATGTTACCGCTGCGAAAATGAAAACGTGTCAACGCCTTGTATTTCTTCTCTGTGTCCGCTGAAGCACAGACCACAAACTGTTCTTTTTTGAAGGGCGGCAATATGCTTTTCCTTGGCAACTGTGAAGGTATTGTACTGCACTTTCACAAGTCGCCGCACCATCAATTGCAGTCGCCATAACGACCAATCAGATTGCGCCCTTATATACCAGCAATTCTGGGCTGGTATGTCTATGAACACCCATACCACGGTACCGCCGAGGAGTGCAGTAGTGCAATGTATCAGAGTTGAATAGTAGATCATGAGTAGTTTCAGTCAGACGTAGCAAAGCTTAAGCGGCACCCAAAATACCAAGTAACCGTACGTGGGTTAACCTGACAGATGGATATTTTTTCCGCAGATACACTCTAGAATCATGTTTACCTCAAAGAAACGTTCTAATGGGACGAAAGACGTGTTATGAGTAGGTGAAGGAAGCATTATATACGTTGGATGAGAAACAAAGTTTTGTTAACGATAAGCTTCGTATCAATTCGTATCAAAACATAACTAGTTCGTAAAAATTATAATGAACATAGTACCTGGACAATCCATTTTGAAAAATGTAGGAGTGGAAATCCAATATCTACAAGCGAGTGAAATGCAGCGATGATGATGATTTTCAATCTCCAAACATTCCATATACTAAGGGTCTATGAAAAAGAGCATCTGCTCAGCCTTCAGTTGATTCCCTTGATACTGTTTCCAAAATGTGGATATGAATGACACTGATTATCAACCTCCAGTCTATCCGTACATAACGCATTATTAAAGATGCTACAGTTAACTTTCGGCAATTGTTACATACAGATAGACCAACGTAGTAAGAAATTTTGCCGTTTGCCAACTACTTGTCGTTTCGGGCTCCAGCTTGGACGGTACATACCAGATACGTATACCACTATTTACTTATTGAAGATTACCTATGTACCTGATACGATTACGCGATAACATTATAACCGAGCAATTTTCCTCGACCATGTTGATACTTCCATTGAGGGAGTATCAATTAATTATGTGATACTTTATACCGTTCTATATTTGAGCGAGATAGCGCAAAGGGTTGCGTAATAGGACCATATAATAAAAAAGATTTCTCGTCTCCTCGCTTAATTTACCGGTTAAGCATGACATTTACTAAATTCATATAATGCTATATATTCTAAATATCCGATGATACGTACATGATCGACATTGGCATAATGGGACAGAATGTATGGCTCCAATAGAGCAATAAACTATCACTGCAAAAAATTTTTGGGTGAATTTTGGGTGAATGAGTTTTTGAGGTGATTAAACATAAGCTTTTTAACCACTTGTACTACCATTTTTAGTAACTCAAGTGGTTAAAAAGCTTATGTTTAACCACTTCGAAAATTATTCACCAAAATTCACCCAAAATTTTTTTACAGTGTATATGGTGTGCGACGAAAAGAGAATAAACAATAATACAGGGCACACACAATGTAAATAGTTTAGTATGCCGTACTGGTGGACGCATTGTTTGAATATAGTGTGGACACCTATACTGCGCAGCGTCATCCACTTTTTGTACCTTACTTTCGTTCTCAATTGATTTCTGAAAAGCACACTGGCCAGTTCGAATTCATTCTCTTCACCAGTTTACCGATCATAATAATCAAAAGGTAGTCTAGCACCAAGCAACTCTTCCACGCTAGAGAATTTGCCCAAATAATAATAAAAAGTCGATATTGCTTAGTACATACAATATTTTGCTCAATAATTATATCTAACCAATTGCAGTAATAAAATAAGGGTAGTTGTATTCAAGACGCAAGTACCTCTGGAAATAAAGAGGGCACCAGTGTTGTATATCATCATGGCTAGTGTATTAGAGAGTCAAGCGTCGTTAATTTGGGCGTAGTTATAACTTGCATGACCAAGGTAAACTTTGGTATAATTGCTTGATGTACGGTGAAGGAAACGATAGGTATTGTATCCTGCGGTTATAGGTCGAAACGGCCAATCTTTGCTGATAGTAGTAGAATTCACCGTATACACTTGCTGCTCAAATAGATACCGCGTGATATCCCTACGACGTGTTACGTACGGATTAACACTAACTGCACCACGAACAGAAATTCGCGGTCTCATTCGTCGAGACGTGAACCGTTAAGGATGCTCTCTCCATTGGAAATCGATTCCGCCCATGAAAAGCGCCGAGAGGATGGAAGTAGTCTATTCAAATGATTGAGTGGGGTGTAGTAAATCAGGAGCTTTCACAGAAACGGACTGAGACCTACCACAGATCTTCACCTCACCTCGATATCATTTTACAAACCAAACGTTACTAAAGTGGACTTTATCAAAGCCATTTTCCGCAACAGAACTCATAAAAAGCGACAGTGTATGAAAATTCAAATATGCAAGTCAGCTATGTTATATGCGTAATATTGGCACTCACCTGGACAACCTTCACGAAAAGCTGCCTACCCCGCAAAAACCCCATAGACGATCAAAGTGAACTAGTAGGCGAGCGCATGATCCCATAAAAGATCAAATTAATAAAAATGCCACCTATCATATGTTTTGATCTAATTATATCTGTATTCGTATGGTCAAAAATCCTAGTTTGTCCAAGCAACCCCCACTTCCCATCGGCCTTTTTTATATATACACAGTCGTCACCTGTATCTAATATCATTGCCGCTTCCGTTGTCTTAATGCAATACCACAACCACATATCATTTTTATTGTAGAGATTTATTTTGCGAATCGAGCAAAATCAGATTGATAGGAAGTCCATTTATATACGATCGGCGAGCCGTACCGATGCCTTTTTAGTCATTTTTTTGTGCCAAATGCCGTTCATCGTTTCGAACCAGGTGACAAGGACGTTGAACAGTCCCACTTAACATCATGTCAATTGGCCTTATGATGGTTACACACATGTAAACGATACTTTATTCTATAGCATTGTGCGCCAAGAGTCCGATAAAGTTTTTTTTTTTTACTTTCCACATGAAGCTTATCGCAACTCCGTCACTTTTATATACACTGGCTCTTTATAGTAGCTAATTTTTCTATTCACTGCACTATCATTCGATAAAGAGAGGTGTAATATAGTAGCATCAGATATTACCAGATTGATCGCAACCAGAAATGGAAATTGTTTTTCCTTTACCACATGTGGGCGGATGTATTTCAGCCACAGTTCGGTCCGTCACTAAGCGCCTTTCTCGCTCTATCATCTTTCCGAAAGAAAGTTTCTTGTGCTACCGTGCTTTAGTCATAGCAAAAAGAGGATCCGTGCACCCCAACATTGGTTACTGTCAACCTTACCTTTCGAACACGACATTATTGGGTATACAACGTTGCTTTTCATACGGCGATGGAGATGTATATTTCGGAAAGCGTTGATGTCATGTATATAGTAAATTGCGGAGGATAATAGGGCTCCGATGATTTATCTAATCCAGTGTGGTTGATATACAATCGTGGTAATTATACTCACGGAACCATTCGCGAAAATGAAATTATCCGATCGTATAGTAAACATCTTTCTGCGGTTAGAAAAGTTGTAATCATGGCATATCTTAGTTTAATGAAATGGTAGTAAACACACTCTATAAAATTCTTCATCAGTAGACCGTAGCAAAGTATATCGTCACTTCTGTATTATACAAAGTGGGGATTTCTCGAACAAGTTTTCTTGTCTGGGCAATCGGGAATGGCGGGGAACACAAGGCACGAGGTCCGACCGCAACAAACAAAAAACCCGAGTACAAAGCGAGCACAAAACACTATATAGGGGCTAAGGAAAAACATGTACATCGGTATATTAGATCACAACTTTACAGATCGGTGTGAACATATTCTGACTTACTTAGTAAATGGAATAGATATCCTTCAAATGATATGATTTCAGTGTATAGAAAAAAATGTCGCAGCAACTGGTAGTTGTGCCACGGAGCAGCATATATAAGAATTTAGAAGCACTATTTAGAAGCACACACATATTGTAATTCAAAAGAAATATTGGAAGAAGGATGCCGGTGGCACCATAGTAACTCTTCCAGAATAACTTGTTCCCGTGTAAAAAAATCCAAGTGCCCCCAACATTTTTAATTGCATATGCATATCGTTTCCCGAACTGATCAATGGGGGGGGGTGATTGCCGATGCATTCGTGCCATCCTGCATATTTTTGTCGTACGGTTCGCAGCTATAAAAAAAAGTCACCCCCAATCTTCCAGCCGGTTCTATGTAAACTTAAGGGATAACAAAAAGAAAATTATCAATAATGATAACGTTCATGCAAATGCTTAGGTTGTTACTCATACATTATCTTTACTTTGGAAATAATTCCTTCTTTTTTATCAGATAGTGCAAGCATCAGTACTTTACTTTTTTTCATCAATTAACAAGCAGGTGAAACAGCTATTCTGACGAAAAATGGCTTAAAAGACGACTATAGGGTGCCCATGAAAAAAAATGCTATTGATAAATATCCTTAAACAGTCTTACTATTTTCACATGGCGTGAAACTAATACTGAAACTTTGTAAATAATCAAAAGTCGCGTAAGATGAACGAATACTCGTTATGTTCAAACAAGATGATGAAAGCAAATTCGGCGTAATCTTTTTTTAGTCGGCAATTCTGGTACACCTTCTCAGAGTTTGTGATTTCAATAGCAAAAGGAATGTATGTGTCTACGTCCCTGATCTTCACATTTTACTGATGTTATCTTGTTAAATGATTTTCACTTCGTCCCTCTTTCTTGCTCTTTTTACTATGACCAAGGAGGTATTCATTGTTGATGAATTTGGTAATAAAGAGGGTGTGCATGGACATTATAAACAGATACATACAATAGAAAAAGAATCCCAAAAACCAGCATGTTAAAAGCGAACGCGTAATCGCCAGGGTTTTATTTATAGCATGCAACCGCTTCATTACTTGCTAATCTATCCACGGTCATGTTAAGGTTACAGAGTATTGCGCCGGCATCCTTGCCACGTAGTACCTGACTAAAATAAGCAAATCCGCTGGAGAAAACCCAGAGACGCGTAGCGGAGGGGAGAGAAAAGCTATGATCGACGATATCTATTAAAACAAGAAGGCGTAATGCTTTTTTACACACAAATACGCTCAAGAGCCGGGTATAGACGTGACGTTTTTCGCGCTGATAAATTTGAGTATACGCATTTCAAGTTAATTCTTGATTTACAGATTATTAAAGTATCTATACACAAGAGAGGTCAAGCTTTTTTATGAGAGAAAAGTAGAGAGGTGGGGATAAAGTAAGGGGAACAAGGGGTCGTTTGTTGCACAATATGCTAGCCCATGCCACGCTTCTTCTTCTTCCGGCCTGGATGAGGAGCGCCTTCCACCATACGTCGTACAAGGACAAAGACTCCTTCAGAGGACACGACGATATCTTTTTTGGATTGTTACTTTGGGATTGATGGTGCGCAATATACACGTCAATGACTTACTTTGGTTCATATCGGCCATACAGTAACCGCCCAAATTCGCCTGCCAAAAATAAAAGTCGGCGATGCTAGTACCGCTTTGAAAATGGTTTTCAAGATCCCGTTGATGTTTTAGAGCGAGTGGATGGAAGTCTTGATCTCGCAACACGCCCCACTCTGGATGGTACTGCTTTGTAGGGTCCTGCGGCTCGGTCTTGGCCTGCACGGCATTGGCGCTACTGCTGCTGCTGCTGTCCGCGGGCTGGACGGGCGGAACATAGTCATAGGAACTACCGGACGGCCATGGCAAGGGAGTGCCCAGATAGGGCTGTGGTTGAGGCTGGTCGTGAGAGAACGGTTGCTGCTGTTGTTGTGGTTGCTGTTGCTGTTGTGGTTGCTGTGGTTGCTGTTGATATGGGGTGTAGTTATAGGGATGTTGTCGATCGAATGTCATTGTATAGAGACGACGGGATCAATCGAAAGCATCGTTCTTGGCAAGCCGATGGGAGAAAGAAAAAAAAAGAAGAAAGAGAAAGAGAGAGAGAGAAGGCGTTTGCAAGTGAGGCAAATAAAAAGGTATACAATGAGATATAGGCTCACGACCCCCACAGTTTTTATTGGTAGGAACACGAAAAGGTATTTGCATCGGCTGACCTCGATCGCACAAAAAGCTGTCATCTCGTTACTTTAGCAGATGTGCAACAGGAAAACAAACCCCAACCACACTTAATGCGTCAAAAAGTGCACCACGTTGAGTTGTCCGTAGTCGCCTAGCCAGACGCTGTACACAATCCGCACCAGCAGGAACAATGCCCATCCTCCGCAACTGATCCATATTAGGACTTGGACCGTCGGCTGATGCCTGTGCTCTTTGACTATGCCTTGCTCAACAGCTGTTCGAGGCGCCGTCACCTCCACGCTTGGCCGTGTTTTCCTTCGTCTTCGCAAATTGCCCGCCCAATCCGAACAACGCGAGCTCGATCGTTGCATGAACTGTTCATCGTCATAAATGTCATTCTGGATCGGCTCTTGCTCCTTCTTGCTCTTTTTTTCCGGCTCGAATGCAATCGGCAAATGGCGTCGTTGGCGTGATGGACGTTTGCCAATGTCCATTGTTTCGGGGACTTTTTCAGGAACAAGAAAACGGTATTTTATTTTGGCTCCCTCTTTCGTCTTTTACGTGTTCCTGCATGAATGGGCATTTTTTCATCCCTACGGTAAAAAGAGAAGAAAGAGAGAGAGGGCGCATGCAACAAATTGTGGTCATCAGGACCAACTCCCATTTTTTTCAACTTCATGCAAGCGAAATCTGGACTCTTTTGATGACTGCAGACGTATTCCCAACTTTAAAAACAGAACACTTTGTCGATCCATGCCCAAAATGGGACGGATCGCATGTTTTTCTTTTGCTCCTGGCCGTAACCTCGACTCGAATGATCAGCGCAGTGCAGTCTGTGAACAGACAGTAACTGATCGACCTGTTGAGAAAACAGAAACACTTTTTTTTATTGTGAAAGCGAAAATACAAATATTTAAACGAGAGCAAGACAGACTCAATGTATTGTGTGTGTCAATGGGTACTTTTAAAGATGGTGGCATAGGACAATGTGTGTTGTGTGTGGAGAAATGCAAGAAAGAAGAAATACCATACAGTATGTATAGAATGAGGTGTTATTTACATTCAATAAAAGAGCAAAAAAGCGACATGTGGAGCTGGGTATGCACACTCGGTAGCGATGGTTGATATTAAAAGGACTTTCTCATTGGACTTGGATATTTTGTGCGTATCGATATTCTGCGCTGACGTTGCGTTGTAGTAGGAGTCGAATAAAAAGGCGTTGCATAAACAGTCCGTACAACTGACTGGTGGTCTTCTTTTTCATTTCAATAGTGGGCAGGTGGGTCGCTTATGCCCATATCGGCCGCACCAGGTGCTACACATTACCGCTTCAGTACGACAGCCATCGCCGGACAGCGCTCTGCTTACCATTGACCGCCTTGCAAGTTTAAAGGCTTGATTGGGATAGACATAGGCAAGTAAAGAGAAAGTGAGAAGTAAGGTAGAAAAGAACTGCAATATGCTTTGAACAAGTTCTTTCATATGATGGCTGTGACAGCTGGGAACAGACTTTTGGGTAGGTCATTTTAGCAAAAACGGCGAACATGCGACAGCTATCATACTATAACTAAAAAGCTGATGCGATCGAAAGAATTCGAATGTTGCATTCTATGTATGCGTAAGCACATATATGCTGCGCTCGAGCGGCGGGCGTCTGTCTCCTCGCTTTTTCACTTTTAAGGTTTAGTGAACCTGTGATAAAGGAGGAGAAAGAAATGAGGCGTCAAGTTAAAAGAGCATTTACGGCACTAACACCGTGAAACCTATAAACTTTGACAAAATGTCAATCAATCAATGCATCTTTTGTACCCGTGCTTCACATTACCTTCCCATATTTCGGGCCGATTATTGTAAAACACATGTACATGTTACATCGTCTTACTGCAGGTCCCATGGCTGTTTTTTTATCGGCATAGCGCTGGATCAAAGGAAAAATAAGGGACTAGAATCCTTTATTTACATAGAAGCCTATCGAAACTCTAATGCAACCCGGGGCTCAGAAATATCGCGAGGGGAAAAGAGTGTAATTATCTTACAGTACTCGCCTCTCGCTCGCGTTTCCGTTAGTCTAATCATTTGACCCCATCTTTTTTCTTAATGCTGACTCCTAGAAAAAAAATGACAGGTCGTGTTACTTTCAAGAAAAAATATCCCCCCTTTATCAAGCATTACTTTACTGTTGCCTCATCATACTTTTAAATGGCTCCATAAAATGGCAGGCAACCAAGCAAGCTTTACTAAGCTGCCGCGTTTCTTTACCTACAGCCCTGGAAAGCAGTGTCAATCAAGTAGCTACAACAAAGGGGTCTGGCGTGTTGCATATATGTCATGATGTACACGGTACGTTGGTGTCATGAAATCATCATATGAGCACTATCCCATTAGCTACGTATCTATTTGTTTGCGAAATAGTGTCGCCACCGTTGAGATGCAAGGGAGTCCGTTTGCCATTATTATATAACCAGCAGCGGTGCACATTGAAAGAACGCAGTCTATTGACTAAAGTGTTGGATAATCAGCGCACTAGCCTGGTGCCCGCAATCTGGTACTGGGAGCCTCCGCCCAAATTAGTTGTTGATTCAAAAAAGGATAATATGTGGCATGCGGATTTAATTATGAATTGTCGTACTGAATGCTAGCTTGCATAAAAATTGGGGGTGTTGGAAATATGACATTAACTATATAGTGAAAAAGAGACGTTGTCTAACAAAGGTTATTAAGCAAGCCGATAGCTAATACGGCGATGCCCGTTCTAACGCGCGCATCATTGAAGAAGCTCGTAATCTTCGATCCTTGCGGTGAAGCTGTTACATCCGTTAGTCCATCATCGACATTGGTATCCCCCTGTACGCCGCCGCTTTCGGGTTCAGATGCGGTTGCAGTGGATGCAGGATCCTGTCTTGTGGTTGTTGTCGGCAGGAGTGGCACTGCATGATACTGGGCAGTCCCACGGCTCTCAGCAGCTGTAATTACAGAGCATAACCATCGCGTGAGCTCGCCTGTTGTCTGGCTCAGATAATAACACACAAATACAAAGAGACCACTTGACACCGCAAGGTTAAAGTACCAGCCGAGGCCATGGGTCGCTCGTGGGTGCGAGATGACGACTAGCAGGCCCTTGGTATCGCCTGCTAACCACATATGGAATTGGCCGATGAATGTTTCTAGTGAGATGCGTCCGAAGAAAATAAAGAATCGAGACGATGTGTTGCGCAGCTTGACGGTTGCGTTTCGCAGGAAGGCGAATGCCAGAATGGGCAACCATGAAATGTACGGGTGGATGGTATTATAGATGAACTTGTTGGCGACCGAGAGCTCAAACACGAAATAGACAAACAAAAGCACTGCAGAAATGGCCATGCTAACTTTTTTTGCCGTATGCCACCATGGATGTTCATGCATACGATGCTCCGTGAATTTGATGGTTGCATACGCGCTCAGCATACCCACATATACAATGTACGCATCCAGTGCCAGTCGGAAGCGCCACTCGCTCGCATTCCATCGAATGTTGAACAGAAACTCGAGTCCGGAAAACAAGTCCTCTAGGACACCGGGTGCATGGATAATAATGGTGGTTGTTGCAAAGGCAATGAATAGCTTGCATAGCAGAAACCAGCCGGACTTGTTGGAGCCGTGACCAACGTACATCGTGGTCCAGATGATAAAGAACCAGAATGACACCAGAGGCGTAAAGTAGTAGCTGAGATAATCGGTGTCCATGACATACTGCAACACAAAGGTGAGCAGATTGAGGCGGATCATGACGTTCAAAACGCGACCAATGCCAAAGTCAGCCTTCTTGTAGAAAAAGAAAAAGTGGCCGTATCCGGTCTGGAATAGATACGCGGCGACGAGCACACGCACCGGGTTGTAGATTCCGGAGACAGAGGATGCACCAAGGAAGTGGTAGATGAGAATGATGACCTGCATCCATCCCTTCCACTCGTCCGTCTGGTCGCGGTTGAGAAAGCCCTGGTCTCCCTCCTTTTTGACCTTGAGCGTAAGAACGCCCGCGGCCAAGGTTACCAGAAGAAACAGGGTAAACACCAGCGGATCAAAGTGCTTTTGTGCTTTTCCGAAAAGCTGCGTTCGATCTCCAAAATACATGTAGATCACTCCCAAGCCAAATATAAACAGTGCGTTGAGAACCGATTCCGAAGGTATCGCCATCTGGACCAGCTTGGACAGTCTCCCTTCTTTTTCGTGTGCCCATCTTTAATGAGTAACCTGTTTGTACTCTCTCCCGCCCCATGGCTTCTTTTATGCATTGGTAGATACTTACCGGATGCTGACATGTACAGTCCCAGTGGGGCCCACACCAGGAATGCGATAAAGAACACGCATTGGTACCACTTTGGAGCCGGGTAGTGGTAACAGCAGGTGCTGTCCATGGGGAAATGCTTCGGCAATTGTTCGTTACAGCGATAGTTCAACGCCAGCTGGACCTGCATGCTGGTGACAGGCTGAGTAAAGTGAAGACCGTCTGCTGTGACATTATGTGCGTTGCTCGACACCGTATTCCACACGAACGGTATGGTCATGGGAGTCAATGGCGTGATTGAGTTGGACTTTTGGTTCAAATAGGCATTCATGCTGTTGACTTTATCGATCGACATGGTGCGGACGCGATCAGGCGACAGTAGGTCAAAGTTAGGCACTTCGACGGGGGATAAGATAACGGCATCTGCAACACGACTAGACCGTTGAACGGCATCAAACACGCGATCCATTGCATCTTGCCAATCTTCTCGAAACACATCTTCGCCGAGATATCGCATATACCAGGCACCGCTTCCCAACACCAATAAACTCGGCTGGATCGTTGGATCGGACGTCTTTAACATATCAATGGTGCGCGACTCGTTGAGGTAAGGGTCCCACCAAAACTCAAACACCAGTCGTTGATCGTTAAACTCAAACTTGCGATCGACATGTTTAGGACCAGCCGTTTCGATATCGTCGCGGATTAATCGGGCAAATGAAAAGAATTGTTCTCGTGCAATCGAATCGCCCACGTAAAGAATGCGTGAATGGTTCAAACACGCAGAGATTTCTGGTGCTTTGTAGGTATGCATCATACACCCGGCTGGTTGCCATCTTGTGTATTCGTTTGTGTCTTGCCACCACCCATCGTTGAGCATAGACTGGCACCGACTCTGGTCCTTGGGGTCTTTTGCATAAAAGTCAGGTACAGGTTCTGTGCGCTTTTTCGCTATACTTTTTTCTTTACCGATTATGAAACGAAGGATGCCAGCAATAAAGACTAGGCAAAAGGTCAGGCAAATGCCAATGGTTATATGAGCATGATTAAAGGACAGTTTTGTTCCCATCGTGAACAAATGGGCAAGAGCAAGAGTTGAAGCCAAAACCGAACCTTTTGCTTATTTAGTGCAGCGGGGTGGGTCGGTGTCAGACGATTTTCTTTTTAGTGTGAGCTCCTTTTAAATGCCCAACTAAAGATGGACTGGAAGGCTTCATGGCCTTTCTTTTCTGTCGATCCACCTCGGTGTGCCATTCCTTTTCTTACAAAGCTGGCTCTGCGTCATTTTTAGCGCGTTCGAGGCTTAATGCGTTACAGAATGCAAGCTAGTTTGGTATGTTTGTTATTACACGGTGCTTGGCACTTGAACTGCATTCCCCCATTTTTTTTTTATTTTTAGATAACGAGACGCCTAATTATAAGCGAACGGTCGCTTTTCTCCTTCTGTGTCCCGCCGATAAGAGTAAGCGTAGAAAATAGCAATGGCAACAATGATAGCTAAGGTAACCGAAACTATGGTGACTAAATATACCCGAGGCATTAATAAAACTGAAAGCATTCCAACGGATGGTACAAGGCATAGCTATGCGTAGACAGTTATAATCATCTACGAGTTGTACGTTATTAAACTGGTTATATATCTTACATCTAATATATATTACTATTATCAGCCCCATACTTGGCTTGGCTTGGCCTGGTTTAAGTTAGTTGGCTCCATTCCATTACTTGGGCGCACGACAGATCAGTTATTCATTATTCGTTCTCCAAAGCTTATTCAGTATAAAAAGAGCCGGATCAAGTTTAAACACAAGTATAGTGTGACCCATTTAAGCAATAGCGCTCGCGAAGCACTGAATCTTGTAAAGCTGGACTTATATATCGATACGTTACATGAAAGCCCTTCTCAAAATTTAGAAAAAGTCAGTGCTGAGCGGGAGACAAAGTCCTCCTTCCTTCGGTTGCCGGGCATCCTATACGCACATCATGAGACTCACAACTGACTTGATCAATGACTCTGTATCCCGCATCAACCCGTTAAAGGAACGTGAATTGGTTCTTAGAGGTATGCTTGTTGCTTAAAAAAGCATTCGTAATAAAGCAGTTGACATTTCCAAACAGATCTCAAGATACCTGCCATTGAAAACCTCGGCGTAACCAAGGTTCGCTTCAAAAGATTAACAATACACGCGTCGTGTTTCTTTGCTCAGCAGAAAAACAATAGGATTTAAATGACACGATCGATTTCAGCAACAATGATCTTCGCGTTTTGGGCAATTTTCCACGGATGGTTCGACTGCAACACATGTTATTGACCAACAATCGCATCAACAAGATCGAAGCCAACATTCACGAGTTTGTTCCCAACTTGACGACGGTAATCATGACCAACAATGCGATTCAGGAATTGGGCGATCTGGAACCGTTAGCAAAGTGCAAGCGTCTCACGTTCTTGAGCTTGTTGGATAACCCCGTGTCAAAGAAGCAATATTATCGCGCTTACTTGATCCACAAGCTTCCTAAGCTACGAGTATTGGATTTCAAAAAGATTAAGCAAAGAGTAAGAAGGGATTAGTGATGTTGTTGATTCGGTGCTAACCATATGGGTGCCATTAGGAGCGTCAAGAGGCAGCTGCGTTGTTCGAGGAAAATGGCGTGGAGAATGCGTTGGGTCAGTCCCTTACGGACACCAAGAGCAATACATTTGAAGTGGGAGAGGGATTAAACCCGGCACAAAAGCAAAAAGTTCTTTCGAAAGAGGAGCAACAAAAGATTAAGGTGCGTTTGAATGTCTCGTATGGTTACTTTGCTAATTGTTTCTGTAGGAGGCATTAAAGCAAGCGACTTCGCTTGACGAAATCTCCAGGTTAGAACAACTGCTCAAGGCCGGGCAGATACCGAAGGGTCATTAGCATGCGTAATAAAGTCGACTTTGATTCACCAGCAATACTTTCCGTCACATGTTTTCGTCTATTTTGAAGTTCAGAGTCGATAATCGTCTCTGCTTCTTATGCACCATTAAGAGTTCATACTGAATTCCTCAATTATGGGCAATATACATTAGCTATTAATAATTTTGCGGAATAAAATGTGCTGTTCGGCTGCTCATACACTGTGGCGTGACACAAAGATGTACTCAAGCTCTATGCTTTTTCTCTTATTTTGCATCTTTTTTCGTTTATTCTTTTGTTATGAGCAAGGTAAGCCTGACTTACACGCTTTTTCTCTTATCATTCGTTAAAGATAATACGTAATACCTCTTGTTTATCTTCCTGTTTTCTTTTGGTACTTTGCTGCTTAACTTTTAATCATTCGTCCATGATAGTCATAGCAGCGTGTCATAGCTTAATTCTTTTGGGTTTATTCGTAGTTTCTGTCCAACCGGGATAATACGTACATATGCATACATTTAAAATAAGAGAAAAACTACCTAGAATGTACATCATATACGAGAGGAGCCAGGGAGAAGTACTTGGCGCAGATAAAGAAGTAGAGCTGGCTTACATCCGGGATTCTTCATCATGAGTAACAGATTTTAAGCCCATTTGACTAGTTCGTGTATCTGATATACAAATCGTACCTGACTCCAATGTGAATGATCATTGCTGCGTTTATCATACTCGTGGAATCAGTCCAGCGAGGTTATTCAGAAAGATAGTGAAAAATTAAACAGAGTTGACAACCGGAAGCATCATATCATTACGGCATAAGTATTGAAACTTATGCCACGGAAGGCCAGTATGGATCAAGAAAAACAGCACATAAGATTGATTTCTCGACAAGGGATATTTATTTCTCAAATTAAAAAGGCATAATTCAGCAAATAACCCTCGCCTTCGGATCCGATATATTTGGTACGATCAGTCATAGATCGATCACGATTATCAGGATATAAAGTGACCGATATACGGAAGATGCATCTCATTTATAAAAGCGCCTTATCTGCTCTTGCCCTCGTACTTGAGTTCCGGACTGCCTTGGAAGTGTTTAATCCGTGTACCAAGTATACTATCCGATCGATAAGAGAGTACGAGTGAAGCAAACGTATGTGGAATCTTTAAGAGGCATATATGTCCAAAAGGATAGAGCTTTTAATGCAGTTGAACGAGACCCAGTTCCAGTATTCAAATCCGACGATAATAAAAGAATGTTGGGTATCTGATACATCATTTAGAACTAAAGTTGTAATGAAAACGAACTTCCCAAGCACAATGGGATTAGCAATACGTTTGTACCGTCTTATTTGATCCGAAATGTAACGCTAAACACTTGTCGTATTTGACTACGATTGTGGGACTAAGTGGCAATCCTAGTTCGACTGTTTCTAGGTAATTTTTTATTGTTTTAAAACACGGAAGCCAATGTAGAAGCATATCGATCATTACAAACATTTAAAATTACCATTACTGAAATCGATTATTGTATTGGATGACGTTATCATGACACATTGTTGGGTCTGTCCATTGAAATTGGTAGCGGAAGCAAGAAAAGAGTCATGTCACTGTTGAATATGCTTCACAATGTTACATTTTGCGCGGCAAGAAACTCTGATAATTTCGAAACGACATCCATGTAAGGACAGTATTAAAGGCGACCTTTGATGAAAATATTAGTTAAAACTCTTTTAGACAACTATTGTGTTTAGAAAGGAGCATACTATCATTGTATTCGAATGGAACCCGTTGAATAACAATTTGTTAGCCTACTTCCAAAGCAATCAAGCACTTTTCTTTATTAAAAACCATTAATACATAAAATTGCTGATGAAACTTGAAGCATTTCTGTAAGTATACCACCAAAGTTCAACCCCTTTCCCAAAGATGTATAGTAGAGATTCAATCACTTCAATGTATACTAAAACTTGAGTCATGTATGTTACTGGTGTGCTTATGTAGATGATGTCGACGAGCTATTGACTCTATAGTTGAGATTGATCGCGTCCACCGTAAAAAATTTTTCTTGTAAAATGGCAGTTTTCACAGGATTTTACAGGATTTTACAAGACTTTGTATAATTTTATAGTACCGTCGTGCTACGTTACACTAGGATTTTTTACGGTGGTCCTTGAGCTCAGGAAGCACGTCAATGAGTGTAAAAGTTTAGTCGTGTGCCTTGGTAGTCGTGCACCCCCCCCCCATGGGTACCATAACACGGTCCAGATACCTCATTTTTCTTGAAGCAGATGTCACGAAGAAATATGTACGTTTCTCTATCTAACGTACTAGGAGTACACATCGAATCAGATCAAAAATATAAATTCTGCCCTACGAAAAGTATAGAGTGGATCAGAAATAGAGATACGTGAAATTGAACGGAAAGACCTAATTGAAAAGTGTGCAGTAACTTGATATGTGAATAGTAGCACTGGAACTCGCCGAAGAGCTGGTCGAAACACAGCTTACATTTAATGGTCTATGTATGCTACGCAGGAACAAGCCGGTAAGAAAGCAGAATATGGTTTGCATAGCGTATTGCAATTGGATGGGTGAACAACTTTTTCCTTTAGTATTAACGCGGCGACTGTCATGGTGACATGTACTCTAGTGAGCGAGCCTTGCTTTACAGGTCAAGTGGTACACAACGCTACTTTATGGATGATTATCTTCCTTGCTGTACAATACCATTCTGCTGTTTATGTATAAAGAACAACTGCGGTATGTACGCGCTCTATCTTTGTAAAAAGGCCATCCATATCTATGCCCTATATTATCCCTCAAATGTCCTTAATCTCCTTCGGCGGGCAGTGCCTCGTATTCCATCTTCAATTCCCTCATTTTCATTCCAACTTTCCCTCGAACTTCATTGCGCATTTCATCTGTTGGCAAGTCAGCCAGAAACTTGTCGAAAGCTTCGAGACATTCAGTCACTGCCTTCTCGGCCGTTGCACGATCCTCATGATAATATACCGAGCCCACGGCTTCCTCTGCAAATTCCATCTTGATCGCATATGAGTCACTGAAACTTTTCCCTTGTGAAATACAAACCTCATCCTTTGCAGCTGAAAAGAGCTCTTCGATATTATTCATCGCTTCCTCCATATTCTTATTACGCTGCATAGAGCTTCCTTTAAAGCTTCTAACCAGTTCAGGAGTAATGCTGGGGCGAATTGCTGGCCGAGTTGTCAATGGCAACCGCAGTGGTTGTGCAACTCTTCTTGTGATTCCAACGTTGACGAATCGTCTGAACATTAAAGAGAAAAGAACTTGGCGAGGAAGCCAGCTCACGCTTCACGCTAAACAATGTTGTTGAAATCCCGTTGTCCCGAATTGGTTAAAGTATTTTTATAAGGAACATGAAGGAAATAACTGTTGCCTTACTCCTGAAGTTACGGCGCTATCTTCTCTCAAAGTCTAGATCCATCGGCCGACCTGGTGGATAATGAATTCTTCCACTGTAATGAACGTATTTAATTGTTAACGAGGTAATGACGTTATGAATGGTCGCCTGGAAACCATAAAAGCGCCTGGCTAAAATCTTTTGCGCATGAAAGGCTCCTGTGTAACCTTTGCATTTCGCTCTATTTAGTCGTGTGTGGCGGGAAATTGAACACGTTGAGCACCATGGCCTTGTCTTTCTGGATCACAACAGCATTGGTATCCATATGGCTAATATACCGATTCCTCCGATTGCGTACATTAAACAGCATTGAAGTCAATCGACAACGCATTCTACAAGATCTGGGTGGGGATCCATCGCCTGATGTCGATTCACCACCACTTTTTCTCGGTTTCTTCCATCCCTACTGGTAAGCCAAACCTTTAAGCGGCTAGAGTTACGATAATGGAGTGGACTCAACGGTCTGAAACCAGCAACGCAGGCGGAGGTGGCGAACGTGTTCTGTGGACAGCTATACGCGACGTGCAAAGAGAGTTTCCGCATATTATTTGTGCGGTGTATACTGGAGATATTGACGCTACCAAGGAGCAGATCATATTTAAAGTGAAGGTATAGTCGTCTGGGGAAGGGGAGGCGATAGATCTATAACATACTCCTTAGAACTCGTTTAATATCGATTTGAACCCGCAAACGCTGGTGTTTATCTATCTACACACACGATACCTTGTCGAGGATTCGAGGTAACGGATCATAGTAAAATGCAGTTAGGCTCTATTTGTGCTTCTGACGCCCCTATTGCAGATATCCTCGCCTTACATTGCTGCTGCAGAGTCTGTCATCCGTAGTACTCGGGTACGAGGCAATGAGCAGACTGGTTCCTGACTTATATTTTGGTAATATTTCAGTGCTTACTGTTATTTTACGCCTAATCCATTGTTGCTGTTACGCACAGATACCATGGGTTATGCATTTACTTATCCTCTAGTGCACTATTTGACGCACGTCAAGATCGCAACGTACACCCACTATCCTACAATAAGGTTCGGGATTCATTTTGTGTGGTATCGACTGCAGACTAATTTGCAATAGCTCGGATATGTTACAACGCGTATATGAGCGGCGCAGACAGTACAACAATAACTCTCAATTCGCCCAAAGTGCGGTCTGGACTTATGGAAAGCTAATGTGAGTGGTTGCAACACTTTCTTTGCTGTGCCTAACTTTTGTATCTAGCTACTACCACATGTTTGCATGGATCTATGGATGGTGCGGCTCGTTCGCAGAAATTGTCATGGTGAACTCCTCTTGGACAAAAGGGCACATAGATTCGCTCTGGAAGGCCGAGGCGGAAATCGTTTATCCGCCCTGTGACACCGAGCGTCTCAATGCTCTTCCTATCCGGGGCCGTGTATCGAAAATAGTCAGTGTGGCCCAGTTCAGGTAAGAGTAAAAGCACCAATGCAGTACGGTTGAGCTAAGAGCCGGATAGACCAGAAAAGGATCATGCAATGCAAATACAAGCTATGGCAAGATTGTTTGAAAAGTACCCACGCTGGAATCAAGAGAAGGACCTGGAACTGGTATTAATTGGAAGCTCTCGAAACGAGGGTGATGAGAAACGTATTGCCGATCTCAAAAACTTGGCAAAAGAGTTTAATATCGAGGTGACCTATTCGATCTGTGGGATGACATTATGAATGACTAACGGGTCTTTTGTTGTTAGGATCGTGTTAGTTTCCAGGTGAACGCTTCGTTTGACACGCTGGTGGATAATCTCGGTTCAGCCAAGATCGGCCTGCACACGATGTGGAACGAGCACTTTGGTATTGGCGTGGTTGAATACATGGTAAGAACCAGAGCGTGGCTGCTTCCTATTTAATGCTAAGTCAAAAACATTCAGGCTGCGGGATTGATTCCAGTCGCGCATAACTCTGCAGGCCCGAAGTTGGATATCGTCACTGAATACGATGGAAGAGCCACTGGTTTTCTCGCAAACTCGGTAGAGTCGTTTGCTGACAGCCTAAATGAGGCGTTGTCGCTGCCCGAAGAGGCGCGAGTAAGGATGGCGTCCAATGGGCGGGCGGCGGCATCGGACCGGTTCTCTGAGGTCGCATTTAGTCGAGAGATGATGCGGTCGCTGCGCAAATGCCTGACATAAAGAATGTACATACACAAAATAGAACCACACGCAAAAACAGAATCAGTTTTTTAATAGTGCTGGGAGTAGGGGCACAGCAGTCTATGAAATAAAGGGAAGGTAGACGAGACGGCAAAAAGGCGCGAGAGAAAAAAGTATGATACGAGATGATAGAAAGTTTATGCTTGCTCCTCAGCCTTCTTGTAGCCCTTGAAAAACGAGTCTCGGTGTTCCTTTCTCTCCTCCAGCGTCTTATCCGTCATTGAACCCTTCAATTCGCCACCGTACTCATATGCAAACATCGTAGCACCGACACCGGCACACGCGGCGCACATTTTGGCGAGCGAGTGAGCTAACAAAGTTGCAGACATTAGCCAACGCCATCGACGGGCCTACTTGCTCTCTCTCTCTCTCTCTCTCTCTCTCTCTCTCTTACTCTTGACACCGGCTGCCAAACCAGCAGCACAACCGGCAATACCAGCATTCACTGCATCGTCTTGACCGCGAATGTCCTTTACAGTGCACTCGGTGATTGAGAAAATACCACCCATCGCGGCTACATTATGCTAATTAGTCGGGCGATCGGCGAAAATGGGACGTGGTTGCTGAATGATTCTTTACCGAAAAGCGCGATGGTGCCACCGGTTCTCGTGAAGACGCCCTTAGCACCTTCCTTGTGCTTTTGTACAGTGTTCTGCATGGCAGAAACGACCAAACCGAGCGAACCGGCGATGAGGGTTGTCTTGCCGGCTTCGTAGAGGCAATCCTTGTTTTCGTGCGCGGTCATTGGTGGTATAGCAAAGAGCGGGGAGTATTTTTCGGCAGTGATATTGTTTATTGCGAAGCTGGACTTTCGATTTTCTCTAAGTCTGTTTTGACTAACTGACGTCACGTCGGGCGCGTTGAGCTGGGCAAATTCATCACTGTAGCCTTTCTATTCATTCCATTTCGATCGTACCATATATAAAAAACATGTGGCAATCAGAAATGCTTGCTATATTTGAACTGTAAAGTCATTAACAAGTTTTCATTTCTTATCACAACTTCCAGCTATCAGGCAATGGGCGGTTCATTCTTGATTATAAACTTGTGCTTCCAACTGCCAACTATACCGTTTTACCCGGAAAACATGAAAGTTTCGTCCTAGAGAAGTTATACCATGGTAACTGTTCCTGTGGGACATGATACATGACATCCATCTAGCAACAAAATAATTCACTTGGTGATAGATACATACTTGAATCCCAGAATGAAACCTGTTCTCTTCAATTCGATAGCGCCAGTTTGAAGATGCACTTGTCATCATGCGCGCTCCGCTATACCCTGAGACGAAATAAACTACTTATGGGAGCAATTGTATAAATATATAGCAACACTATGAAGCACCTTCGCGACGAAGTGTTTTTCAACATTAAAACACATCACCTAGCCCCACGAAATGGGGCTCGTTTAATACCACAGTGACTTATGCAGATTACATCTCTTGTACTCTCTGTTCAGCCGATCAACTTGCATAATTATAAGGGAAAATAGATTACATTGCGCGAAAATGTAGTGAGGAAAAGGACAACGGAGTACTATTTGGATTTTGGATCATGATATTCCTATGTGAATAGGTACCTCAGATTCCTATCTATCGCTCGCAAGGTTTGGGATAAAGATACGGACATGTACTTTGAATTGTGATAGCAAGAAAAAAGGTGCCTTTGGTATTTCACGAGAAACAAGTAATACAATAAAGAAAAAAATAGAGAGGAAATCGGTAAAGTGTGAAAGGTTTCTAAAATGGTAAGGTGTGGTTTTAATCCGTGTCGAACGTGCATGTTGTGCCATAAGTTTTGCCACGGATGACGGCTATTAGGAAACAGAAACATTAGTTGAACGTGTTATGAGATGCTTCGTTTTCCCTTTTTATACCTTCCACTCGAAGCTCGACTTCACCAAAGTACATTTTTATAGACAAGTCAACCTTTTCGCCTTCCATGACACCTGGAAGTGTTGGCATCGGGATCGTAAAGTTGGCAACCTTGCGGACGCCAGGGCTAGTAGTATAACGCGGCTGCTCCTCCGTATCAGCTGCATAGAGAGTACAAGTGGTATGATGAGGGTAATACGCGAAAAAGTCCTTAGACACGCAGTTGTCGATGTCTAGAGCATTCATTGTTAAAAAGTTTGCCTTTGATCAATCCAATGCGATCCAACATACCAAGCGGCTCTCCACGTCGTACATAAACTGAGAAACGGTTGTCGCAACGAACACTACCATCCGCTCGTACGATCTTGTAGCTGGGAGGATCGATGCCTTCTTCAAAAGTAGTCGTGGTGTCGATGCCATACCAGTATCGAGGAATACGTGTGGTGACGACTCGGGGGTTGAGACCAAAATATACGGCGCCTCGTACGACGGCCAGCTCACAACGGGGCGGCACGGCTACTAAGCCCACACGCGGCGCAAACTCCTGCTGCACACGTTCGAACAAATAATTCGATGAACCGAAACCACCAACCAAAAACACGGCCTGCAATGATTGCGCCTTGATGAGCTGATCTTCGACCAGTGCCAGCACTTCGCGGATCACAGGCTCGAAAACTTCCTGCTTGAGTTCAGCCGCAGTAATACACAACATGCCATCCTCCAGGCCAATCGCCGGATTGTTGAGCGAGTCCAAATTCATGGATGCTGGAAGCGAAATGAACTGATCCTCAACACCGTCAAACTGAGGCTTGATCAGGTCAACGAACGTATCCATCATTGTTTCAAAAGCAGAGGCTGGGATCGAAGACAGATACTCCTTGAACTTCTTCTTCAGCAGCTTACGCATACGTCGATCCAAAAACACGGAACCGCAGGATTGACCGTGACCCTTTGTGCATTCCCGAAGCTTGCGGCCCGTTCGTTCATCAATTTCAAAGACAATCAAATCGACAGTACCACCTATGTTTTTTCTTATGTTATAGCGGGTTGTACAAGCACTGTGCGCGAAGATATTTACCTCCAGCATCGCAGATCATGAACCGATCTCCATGTCTGAGGTTGAACTGGTCACACTTTTTCTCGCAGTAAAGCGCAGCAGCTTCAGGTTCCGAGATGAGCATGAGTCGGTCGCGATGGTCATTTTCATTGATGAGTCCAGCTTTGATTGCCGCATCACGCATAGTACTCTTGGCTTTATCAGACCACATGGCGGGAACAGTCAAGCACTAATGATACCATTAGTCCATTTTTCGCTCTTGCACTCGTGTTTTGATCTGTCCTGTTTCCCTTACGTATCGGAATTGATGCTGTCCGTAGTTACGGGCAAAACCTTTTTTCAGTTCGTTGACAACGTGATCGTGGAACGCACCGAGATAGTCTGCGATCGCATCAACAATTGTTAAGCCATTGGGGAGGGGAGGAAGGTCCTTGGCAATATTTTCATCAAGATAAAGCTTGTACTGCTTCAACAGTACCGAGTTACGAGCCGTTGGTCGCTGCATCTCTAACCGAGCTGCATTGCCCCATTGTGTCATTTGATTGGAGTTGCCATGGTAAAAGTTAAGTGTTGGTGTCTATGAAAGTTGCGTATTTAGCTGTTGCCTCGGAAACCGCCCGTTCGAAAGTTACCTTGGGATACACGTTGTTGTTCTGCTTGGGCCTATTTATAAACGCAAATGGGTCAACCTGGCAAGTCGACACCGGTACCTCCCAATAGCTTTACCATCTGACAATGTCCACAACTTCGTCGTTCTGAATAAATGCGTAAGAGCATCCAGAAAAAGTTGTACCTGTTCCCCATGTGGTGTCATCAACCAAATTCTCGAAAGATGTTTCTTGGCGCTCGCCATTTCCAAGAACGCTTACCAAAATCAATGCCAATGACTACCGGGTAATCATTAGGATTAAAGGGACGAGCTGCTGCTACTGCCATTTCGTTGTTGGCCAAGTGATTTAAAGATGACAGCGCACGGGATTTCGAGGAGGAGAACGAAAAGGGAGGGCGAGAAGAACAGCCAGTTCGC
The DNA here is from genome assembly GCA_025266875.1 of Fennellomyces sp. T-0311. NCBI lineage: Eukaryota > Fungi > Mucoromycota > Mucoromycetes > Mucorales > Lichtheimiaceae > Fennellomyces > Fennellomyces sp. T-0311. The sequence goes on along the minus strand of JALLLT010000003.1, from coordinate 281,221 downwards.
GGGGGCTGATGGGAGCACCACCGTGCAACATTAGCTCCGAAAGCAGTTTGGCTTACAAGCGGCTTGTACCTTTTCGCCTGTTATGGGATGTCTTTTTGTTTCGCGAGCCCTGCTGACACGTTCTATTCTTCGCTATCGTAAACAAAAAGCCTTCTCGATTCAAAAGAAAAAATGCAATCGTATTTTAGATTGTTGTCCTGACATGGCAAAGTGTGTACTCTTTCTTTAGCCAAGCATCATATGATCATGCCGTCGGCAGAAAACAAAAATTAATAACTGTCGTTAAATGAGGTACGTACAACAGCACACGTTGTCATCCGTTCTGGTTTTTAAGATTACGTTGTACGTCATTACTTACTGACTATGCCCAAGGCTGCTGATGGATAGCTTTACTAAAGATATTTCTCTTGGCGATGGTGATAAAGCACCACTTCGTTTCTCACGGTAATTCATTTAGATAAATAAAGCCGAATGAAGTACCCGGTACTTCCGGTCTATGTATGCAGATTTACTTGTTGCCCTGGTAACTTTCTCATGCCATACATAGTTCGTTCTTGCTCAGCATGCGGCTGAGGCCACAACTAGTAGTGTAGTGAAAATTAAACTTCGGATAAAAAAACTTTGCGCAATGGCATATTTACGCTTTATAGAAATCGGTGCTTGGGCTAAGATTAGATGACTATATATATATATATATGCCCTTAAAGACCGTTGGATACTATTATAAGTATAGCTTATGCTTCACCTGAAACTAAAGCCCTACATTGATGTGCTTCGGCAGGTTCTGATCCCATCAGTAGAAGATAGCAATTAGCATGAATTGCGACGTGTATCACATTTGGATCCAAGGTTAAATAATTCGTTTTGTCAGTTGCATTCACATTGCCCATTTTTAGCGTTAAATATTATTATGGATCAGGTTTGGTAAAAGACAGCTATTTTAGCAGATTTATGTGTATTGTGCCTTCAGTTCATGGTATTGCAAGTAGTATTTTAAGAGGAGTCAACAAGCGTGGCACATGGCAATGGCTGCGATTAAATAGTCAGTACATAAAACTCGATGCGCGGATGTAGTTCAAGGGTTGCTACTTGCCAGCATCCAAATTATTTGACTGATTTTTATGTTAAACTAGTCGAAGGCAGTGTTATCCCCAGTGTCCATTCATATTAAGTTTTCTGTAGCTAATCAGTACATCGATAAATGAACAACCGTAGGATCGTGTTATGCAATAATTCAGTTCACTTCTGCTGCTGGACTATGCTTTGCACATGTACATGCCGTGATATCTGCCCCAAGAAGACGAAAAAAGCCGCTCTGCAATTAAACATAATAGTACTTTCATAGTCGTTACCGATCATCAGATGCTTCTCCTCGATATCATCATGTTTTGATCATAAATGTTGTTATACACGACTTATTGTACATGAAAGCCGCATGTGCACCTTGACAGCCTGAAACATAAAAATTGACTCCGACTGTGAATACTTCTTAGACCTGTTCATTTCAAGACAATCAAGATACGATCAACATTCCACAAATTATCGCCATTCGTGAAACAAGGCGGCACATTCTCGATGATAACGAATAATAAACCCCCGTTCTTTACGGCCACACAAAAAGCCTTTAACGAAGGCAGACAAGCCTATATGGCCGAAAATTATGAACAGGCTATAATGCAGTACACTCAGGCTCTGGAAATACTCAAGAAAATATTTGTTCAGTGATACATTTTCATCGCACCGTAGCACATAAGATCAAGGGCAAGTATAATTGGGCTATCGAAGATGGGAAACTTGCCAACCCGCATATGTATTCCGCATGCTCGGATCCGTACTTTATTTGTGGCAACTCATTGTTTTTCCAAGGTGATCTGCGCAAGTTCCGGATGGTATATGGCGAGGGTTCCAAATGTGTTCTAAAAGGATCCTTGCAGCACAATACGCTTGTCAAGAAATAAGGCGAGATTACTACTCTTATAAAAAAAAACAGAATGAGCATCTTGCATAAGTATCCCCGTGTGAGGTGCTCTCGTGGATCTTGTGCCAACTGTCAATCACGGAACGTGAGCGGCTGGGTATGGCGTGCAGATTTTGGAACGATTGTGTATTCCACAAATGTCCATGCATGTGGCATACAGTTACTATCAAGAACAATATGAATTGGCGTCGAGATTTGAAACCTGGATTTATCAACGCGATACAAGACGAACAAGTCAGAGATTTGCTTTTGGATTTAAACTCTGGACCCACTGTATGTTAATGAACTCAATAATTATTTACATTACCCGACTTCAAGGTTCCAGGAGATCGGCACACTTAATGCCATGTCACGTTCCTGGGAGCAATGGAGGGCTATCGAATCTCTAAGTATGCCACTGTTTCATCAAAGTGCTCATATTCAACCTAATATACATATTTTACTATCACTGGAACCTTGTCATGGTGAAAATTTCGAGCGATTAGTTTCAGCAGTTCAAGAAACCGTGAAAACGTTGTCACTTTACGACAGGAAATCCGATTCGGACTGTTGCGCAGCGACATTACACATTGCATCACAAAGTTTTCGAAAACTGCAAGAGATGGCCAACCCCGTACATATATGTCAACGATAATGTCAGTGCCAGGGATATGGCCTCAATAGAGCTATTACAATACATTGGAACTGCTTCACGCTTTTCCAACTTCCATCTTACATCGCTTTGCATATCACCTTACATGGAAGGCTCGGGCTTTGTTGAAATGGGCCAGAAATTACCTGAATTGATATCGCTCACGATTGACGCTAAATGTTACCACTGTGATGAAGGCCTGTTCGATGCCATAAGCAGTTATTGTCCAGTGCTCAAAGAGTTTCGTTATTATCGTGTTATCCGTCGTGCATACTCATCATCTATTGTTCGTGTCACATACACTCAGCGACCCACATCCTCAATCAACGGCTTGTCGGCATTTGTGTTCCAACCTTGGCGCAAGATGCATGAACATACATCAACCAATCAATGGCTTTGTTATTCCAATAGTCATACAAGATACTGGAAACGCTGAGTTTATATCTGGATTCTCTTGACAGTGCTCTCGAAACCCTTTCACAGCTAGATACTCCCGAGATACACATGCTTATCTTCCATGATCACGAAAGACGCTCCTTGGGTTATCAGAGACTTTGAGCGCTTATTTCGGCATGTCCCTCGCTTATCATTATAGAATTTGCAGGTAATTATACCGACACGAGCGACCTTTCCACGCTCGGATTGTATCCAACAGCATTCAACGGGTCACTATGAATCATACCTTAACAAGTTTTGATAAATTGCATACAACTGAAGACACTGAAAGGGTTTTATTGGATGACATAATACTGTTTCTCGACAGCAAACAAACTTTTACGGATTTCTCACTTCAAACAATAGGCATGATTCGCATTGGAAAAATTGGTTTCTTATCTACGTTAACTCAAGTTATTTGTCGCTCTATCATACGTTCCCTCGATATTCATGCCAGTAACATATAGCCAAGGGAAACATTGGTCAGGGTCCTGGGCAACTTGAAGCACTCTCAAATTCGAACGCTCAAAATTTTCGTTCAGTGCGAGATCGATGATGCGGAGCTCAGTGCACTTGCTGAAATGCAGTATTTGTCGTACTTGATTGTGTATAATGGCAATGGTTTCTGTGAAGCACATCATATATGTGCACTAGTGGAAAGATGGTAGCTGTCGTAGATACTGGTGGCTTGTGTCCGAAGCGAGCAACAAAGGTATACGCTTAGTGGATACAAGGCTAGCGTCGGAAGAATCCGTCAAACGAAGCATTTGATTCAGGATATCAAGACTTGTTACTACTCAATACGACAGTCGATTCTGTAACCATAAAAGAATAAGTATTAAATTCTGTAGCATTGCACCCAAGATTCTAATTTCCTGATAATAATAAACGAAGAATTCTTACTGTCATGAAGTGAAAGAATATGTATTCGAAAAGAATTGCTTTGCATAAATGGTATTATCATCTCTTTGATCTAGAATTGCTCTCTTTTACCAGCGTTACGGACTTAGAAGTGATTGTGTACGTCAATGGATGTCGTGGTATAATATTATTTTCTGTATTGGATTCTTCTCACGTTATTAACTTTCTCATAATACGTAACGTTTTGAGAAAACGGGAACTTTGTACATAGCTAATAAACTGGGAAGTGATTGAATCTCCATATCATTTTTTATGTAGATCAATTTTCATGGTACTTTTATCGTATGGTAGGAAATACATATTATATGCTTGTCAGAGAGTATTCATCTATCCAAATTGAACCCAAACATATTGGTCCTTTACGCATAAAATCCTTAAATTCAATTTCTGACGAGAGTTTTCTTGCTGTAACGAGTAACACATTTGCAAAAGTTTTGCTATGTACACAAAGTACACACACCTACAATCAGTTGGGGTATGTTTAGTGTTTCTGGATAATACCCCGGTACAGAAAGGTTACCCGAAACGATATGTACTGAAAAACGGGATCGATGGACTACTAGTTCTTCGGAGGCATGTATAAACTTGTTAATACACCCGCGTGGGTACAGTCAGTCAAACGCACATGATTCCATACTTCCCATATTGTGAGGCAAGGAATTTTAAAAGAACGAATCCGAAGGACCGTTTTAAAAATATGGACGAGCCAGTAGTGATGGGTAATAACCGTGGTTACCTAACGATGCCGTTTGAGCCTTTGCCCTGTTGAGCCCTTATATAAATTGACTTCACTCAGTTTAAAGTTCCTTACGCTAAACTCCATCTTTAGGACAGGGTCAAAAGTAGCAAAGTAGACCCTGAAAATTGTTGGACTGAAAATGACATTATTAGACAGTGTATGGGAAAGTGACTTTTCGCGTCAGCTAACTAATGAGTACTAGAAAGGTTACTGGTGCAAGTGAAATGGCACATGCAAGATCCGATCCTATTAAAGTGACACAAGCCAGAAAGTGGTGGGATAAAAAAAAAGTAAGGGGCCCATAAAGACTCTGGTGGGAGCGGAGACCCTGCTCCACAAGGTGTCGATTACATAAAGTACACCTATAGAAATAACAAATGTATACGTTAAACAATATTACTTGTATAGCTTTGTAGAATAACATCGATTAACGTTGGCAACCTGAAAGATACTTTCTTGTGATAGTATTAAATCCCAATATTCCTTTTACATAAAAAGAAGTCGGTAACTGTGGCATATACCAGAATCACAGTTTGTACAACCAAAATATATTAAGCCTCAAGATTTATCCACAGTATAGGAACAGCAATTCGGGGTGAGTTGAGTATAGATCGGCGTGGTCTGAACTAGTATCTTCGTTTATAACTTTATTTTAGAAATAACAAAGAAGACTTAGTTCCAACAAACATAACATTGCCGAATCGTTACTTTATTCGTTTCCTAAAATCTCAAGCAGTTATGTATAATCTTCTCATTTTCTCATCTTCAAGCATATTTGTTCACATGACATAATACTTGAAAGAAGTATCACGTTCTGCTGACTGCTTTACATAATCATCATATGTGATACCTGTTGTTATGCCGTATCTCTATCGATTTAGACACAACTGAAATTTGACAAGAATAGCTTGTCTTAATGAGTTTTTCTAATAATACCTAAATACAGGTTAGTAACCTAAAAGGTTAGTTAAATTGACCGCAGGAGTTCTTGAGCTTGGACTTATAATCGGATGCCAACTGCAGTAATATCTAGACAAAAAACTAAATGTGTCTCAAAAGAGAAAAAACTAAAAAGTAAAGTTTAGCAGAAAAAGAACTGTAGTTTATTGAAAATACGAACGCTCTATTTATACCTTATATATTTCCAGCTATATATTTCTAGAATCTAAAGCTATTCTGGATAATTACACTAAGGAGGAGCAGATAGCTATTCTGGTAAGATCTTTTTCTGGACAAGGTCTCGTATTCTGAACAAAAGATTCGTTTCTGGATAATTATTCGTTTCTGGGAAATTTTAGGTTTCATACGAACCAATAAGGTTTTACCATTCCAAGTGACCTTAACAGATTATAGTTTTCAGAACCAAAAGTAGCGTAACATATGCCCCCTCCATGTAAGATGCACGTCCCGTGTATAGAACACAATTATGCTGAGCTAGAATGGTCGGAATAGAAGGAAACGCTCGTATAGTCATTGCAAAGTAATTTATTCCCCAAGAAGGGAAGAGGGAGAGAGAGAACGGCTAGTCATATCACTTATAATTATATATGGCCGAAGGCCGAAGAAGTACGTCCTAAGACAAGCACAGAGAAATAGAACCGTGCCCGAAGGCAAAAGAAATATGTGCCCAAAGGGCGAAAGACAAAATATGCCTCAAGGCAAAGAAGACAAAAGAAATGCAGGCAAAAGAAAAGAGTGCTGCAAGGTAACAGCAAAACCGATGTTACTATCGTAACAAATCAAATAAAAACTTCTTTGGCTGCAAGGTGGGCTGGCAAACCTTCATGGACCATCGTATTGAAATAGTTGTTAACGAGTACATGAAGCCGCGCATCCGCCGATGTATACGTGTCATGGATGTGAGTAGCAATATATAACTTGATCGTATACTGACGAGTGGCTTCGTCATTGATCGCCATGAGCACCGGGTACAGGCGAGCAGCGATCCTATAAGCCAACAATCTCCTAACAGTATCCAGATTCTTCTGGGCTAGTCGGAGGCACTGATGTTGATAGCTAATTTCATGTGTAAGGTCGTAGAAAAACGTGTTCTCCACTGTGAAACCATCAGGCTGTGGATAGTATGGAGGTGGCACAAAGTCCGGATCGAAACGTCGTTCTATCACCGATCCTCCCGCATACTCTGGGCTCACAACAGGCACATCGCGTCCTGGCACATACTTTGGCACACCGCCTGCTTTTTCAAAAACTGAGGGCGGAACAAATTGAGGAATGCTATGCTCGTGTTTTTCCTCCTTAACCGAAGAAAAAACAGAAGTGAGATCCGATTCGAGCTGGTAAAACTGTTCGTCGAAAGAGCCGCCTGAATTGTTGCTCGAACTGGATACGGATGAGGGGACAGAGTAGGGTGTAGAGCTGGAATAAGACATTTGGATAAGATGTTGAATGAGAAAACTCAAGCTTCCTAGTCCTCATATTTATATTCGACTACGCCCTTGTTTTCTACTGATAATACGCTCTGCTGAAATGAAGAAGGTCTTCTTTTTAGTGGTATGTCATAGTATTGCAAACGGTTTCTTCTTCCCAGATACTTTTTCGTTTCCCCACAAAATATCGTTTCCAGACAATTTAAGGTTTCCAGATAATTTAAGGTTCACAAGGCTGGCATCCTGAGAACTATGTCAATTTCCTGAAGGCGTGATCTTGCTATACCCCGCAATTCCAGATTTTGACTTAGTTAACCATTAAATCGATAGTATGTTCGCTGAATAATTTATGATACTATAAGTCAGTTTTCATAATACTCTTAACACTATTCGTTCGCCATCGGATTTTCGCAACCTTGTAAAAAAATGATATAGTCTTATAGTAATCATTCTGAGATGTATCTTTGACATATTGAAATTAACGCCTTGAATGTGTTTTTGTAGCCATGATCCAATGGTTCAGTAAATTTGTAATGTTCAGTCTTTAAAACCAATATATATATTTTATTGTTGTTGCAAATTATTACCATGGCAACATCATGGGCAATGGTTGCCGCCCGTTCTCCTCCCATTTCTTCCTATATTCTTGAAGACGAATCCTCAACTTGTTGTGGAAGGGATGTCGTTCTTCCAACATATCCGTGCTAATGCCATTGTCTCTGAACCATTGCCGGAGTATGGTCATTCGCGCGGTATTTTTTTCCGACTTCCTTGCCTCTTCAAAGTCGGGGCTGCTATATACGTAGTAAGCCAAGCGATCGCATAAATCGGCTCGGCCACTCATGATCTCCGGGTACAGTAGTTCCCGACCTGATTGCACGTTGGCATTATCCAATAGAAGCCTTCCGACAGATTGAGCTGGCGAAGGGAGCGGCAATGGCGATGGGATTGATGTTAACGATGGAGGTTGCTCCAAGAAGGCCAAAACCTCGTCATAGTTGACAGGGGCAGAAAATTGAGTTTGTTGGTCGTTGGATGAATTCATAGTAGTAGTGGGAAGAAAAGGCTTAGAAGTGAAGCTTGGTCTAAAATTTATATCCATGGTCAAATAGCTTTTTAATCTATTACCATGAGTTCTGCCTTTTACTAGAACTCCCTTTTCCGTTTTCAATTCGTAAGTGCTGTTGTCATGAACCCGATGAATGTAGTAAGGCCCAGTCCAAGTCCATAAAATCTTCCCTGACCAAGAAGTTTCAATTGAATTCCGGTATAGTAACACTTTATCACCGATGTTAAAACCTGGCTGTATTAGATGTCGACGTCTTGCATTTAACTTCCTATCTATTGTTCGCCTTTGTGTTTCTTGCGCTTGGGCAATAGCAACGGAAGCTTCTTGACGTATTTTTGATAATTTGGCCAAAAATTCTTTTACATATTCATCAAACTGTTTCTCGTTCATTTCTTCCGGTATAGATTCAGGTATGTCTTCCATTGTCCTATCAAATGGCGTTACAGCCTTCCTTCCATAGACTAGCTCGAAAGGGGTACGTTTGTGTGACGAATGCACTTTTGTGTTGTAGCTAAAAGTTAAACCTGGCAGATAGCTGTCCCAATCTTTCTTTTGTTCTTCCGTACACTTTTTTATCATTAAGCCAATCGACCTATTGGTTACTTCGCAGAGGCCATTTCCACTTGGATGGAAACATGTTGTGTAACGGTGGGTAATCGAGAAATTTTTGCATACGGATTCAACTATTTTACTCCTCATGTTCGTACCATTATCAGTCAGCAAGATCCGAGGCGTCGAATGGACACAAATAATGTTTTCAAAGATAAAAATGGCCAGCTCCGAGGCGTTGGCAAGCCTGGTAGGCTTCGTGATAACATATTTTGTAAATAAATCACAACAAACAAAAATGTACTGACGCCCTGACCTACTTGGTTGTAAATGTTTAACGTCTATTGATATAAACTCAAATGGCGTGATCGGGGCTTTTATAGGGTGCAAAGGTTCATTTATACCGCGAGGCTTACCAACAACTTGACAATGATGACATGCCTTCAATTTACGTTCTATGTCTACGCGCATACCTTCCCAGTAATATTTTGCTCTAATCCTGTTGTATGTTGCTAAGGGAGAAAAATGTCCTCCTAAAGTATGAAAATGGTATTGATATATAGCATCATCAGCCTGCTGCCGATTCAACACCAAGCGTGGTCCTAGAGAGTGACGGCGATATACGCGATTATTGTGCGAAAAATAATGCTTGATTTGTGTGGCGACGTAGCGTTGTTGTTGTTTGGTAATACCGGGTGGGTACTCTAAAGTATCAAGATAGTACTGTAGCAGACTCAATTTAGTGGGATCCATAACTTTTTTACCTACTGATCCAGTTGAAAGTTGTCAATGATATTTCCACTTGTTAAAACTTGGTTGTCTTCGTTGTAATATTCGTACTTGAATTTGGAGGTGTTGTATAGTCGTAGTTGAATATTTCAATTGTGTCTTGTTGATATGACCGAGTGCGCGACCCAGTCCATGTACGTTATATTTATTATGATTGTTAGATTACCCGCATGATTTTAATGACTTCCCGGAATCTGGTCAAAGCGAATAATAATATTTTTTTTTTTTAAAAAGATATATTTCAATGAAAATTTCATATGTTGCAAGATCGGCTTTTCACTCCCCAATCGACTCAAATAATCCGCATTGGAATTCTTCCTTCCAGCTCTATAACGTACCTCGAATGTATATTCGCCTAAAATGGTAAGCCATCTGGCTATAATTCCTTCAGGTCTAGGTGTGTTTAATAAGCCCCGAATGCTAACGTGATCTGAATAAACAAGGAACGGCTTTGACAGCAATATGGTCGCAGTGTTCGTACACTCCATACTAATGCGAGCATTTCCAATTTTGTAGCCGAAAATTTACCTCAGATCCTTTCAGTCCTCTGCTTAAATAGAGAATCACTTTTTCTCGGTTCTGTTCGTCTCGTTGCGAGAGGACGCATCCTAAACTTTTTGACTTGCATCATATGAATTCAAATTTTTCCTCAAAATTGGGATGTGCTAAATTGGACTGGTACACAGTCTTCTTTTTAGCTCTTCAAAAGCTTCTGTTTCTGCAGTTCCCCATGCGGGTCGGTCCTTTTTTGTTGGTTATGTAACGGTCGGCATATTTTGCTGAAACCTTCTATAAACCTCCTATAGTATGAAGCCATGCCGATAAAACTTCTCACCTGCTTCACAGTTTTGGTGTCTCTAATGCTGCAATCTTCTTTACTTTTTCAGGGTCTGTTTGTAGCCCGTCCTTACTTACGATGTAGCCCAAAAACTTTAGTTTTTCCTTGAAGAAACTACATTTGCGGGGGCTAAATACGAGGCCTGCATATCTTGTTAAAGCGAAGAGTTTTGATAAAGCATGTAAATGCTGCTTCTTACTTTGTGAAAATATATTCAAATCATCTAGATAGGCTACCATTGTTTGAGGTGAATTTACGGAGGTTAACAATGCACGATAACAAATACTGACTAGGCGTGAGAAACAGCTAACCGAGGCGCTGAGGCCTTGTGGAAGAGTTAAGTGCTCATAACTCCCCAAGCAACACACAAACCCAGTACATTCTGTACTAATTCCGGGGGCTAATGGTACTTGTGAATAACCTCTGGACATATCGCATACTGAGTATATGGAAGCGTTTCCCAATTCATCTAGTAGATCATCAATCCTGCTAAGAGGGAACGAATCGACACGTAGTTGTTTGTTTAGTTTGCGCAGATCACATGTGATTCTGTAGGTACCATCTTTCTTTGGGACCAATATAATGGGAGAAGCCCAAGGAGATGCCGAAGGCCTAATAATTCCCATTTCACACATCCGGTCGAGTTCTTTTTTTAGAAATTCCTTTTCCACTGGGGCCATCCGATATGGTCTGGTTCGTACTGGTACTGCATCTTCTTTTAATGGAATGGTATATGTTAGTCTAGTCGTCCTTCCTAGTGTGCGGCCATCCCAATCAAAGATGTCCTGGTATGCCGCCAAGAGTGCGAGAAATTCTTGCCGTGTTTGAGGGTCTATTTTTCCTATCTCTACCATGTCTACTTGTTCTTTGGAAAGTGGTGGGAACTTATATTTTAGCTTGACCTCGGAATTCAAATCTTCAAGATTTGGCAAATAATACCCTTTGCAATCATTGGTAACAGGTACAAGATCACCCAAATACGTATTAGCTTGCAATGTCAATAATTTATCTGACATATTCAATAACGTTACGCGGTATGATTTTTCATTTTCATATAGTATCCCACTGTATACGTCAATTCCATGGCCTAGTGATTCACCATTTTCAAATACATATGTGTTGTATAGTCGACCTTTAATGGGCACCTCATAAGTATAGTACGAATCTGGTTCCAGGCATATATCCTCTACCGTGTTTACTCGGATCCTTCCTTCGTGGATATCTACGTTTATTGGGCGATCATCCTTTATTGTGAAGAGTTCTTCGCCCAACCAAAATTCTGAAGCCAACATTTCATCTAAAGGAGAGGAGTGTGTATTGTCAGATTCAAATGCGGGATCTACTGGTTCAATCTCAATTTCTGAATCGCTAGTAGATTCTGTCGAGTATCCTGATTCTGAGCCCTCCTCCGTATCTTCTACTGACGTATAAGCGATTGGCTTAGAAGATTGACGTTCACAACTTATAGGTATAGATCGAGTGGTTCCATGGTTGATCCATAATTTCTTGGATTCATAATCGATTCGCGCACGAGCTTTAGATAGCCAATTGTTTCCAACTATCAAGTCAACCGGACAATCCGGGAGTACCTCTATGGTTATAGGCACCGGATTTGTAAAGTTCGGTCTTAATGGTACATTAGCAATAGTACCCAAAGAGGCTTGTCGGTCTCCATTTCCCAGCAAAAATATGGCGGCTGAAGGATCTGTAATACGCATTCCTAAGCGGTCTATGAAAGCTTTTGACAAGCATGTCTTTGATGCACCTGAGTCAATAAGAGCTTTAACTGGGACAGAGTGTACTACAAAATTAGCATATAAAGCTGTGGTGTAAGGTGCATTAGCATCTGATCCTTGATTATCCAAAACTGCTAGAGTGCGTGATTCTCGACATGAGGCTATTAGTTGTCTTCGTAATGAAGGAACAATAGAAATTAATTGTCCTACGCTTATATCAGCAGATCTGTTCAAGATGTCGGCTGAAATGTTGTAGGGAGCCATTTTCTTTGGTGCCATATGTATGCGTCCGCTGGCCGTTCTACGCTTGACCTGCGTTTTTCCCGCATTTCTTATAGCAGTTGTCTTTTTCGTGGTTTGCTTGACATTAGATTGTGCAACCTTTTTCCTTCCTTGCTGAGGCGTAGTCAAATCCACTACTTTAGTGCCAGTCTTAGTTGTGCGAGCACTATTATCTGACGAAGGGGTGTCTAAATCCATTTTTTCAAAATCATTTCTGAATTTAGTCCATTGTCTACCCACCGGCGCTTTTTTTGTAGTCGTTTCCATATAGGCGTTTCTTCACGCGTGAAATTGGTTCTTCCAAATGTTGATGAAGGTGGTTGAGGCAAATTCTGTATTACTTCAGGATCTAATTCCATGTTTGAGACAGGTGGAGTGGAATCATTCTTGGTATTTTCATGTGCAACCTCCGGAACCGTGTTTCCGTTGTTTGTCGTTACTGTGTTCTGTCGATCCTTCTTTTCCTACGTAAAGGTAACTCTCGAAAAGCCACTTTCTTTTGCGGGTTGTCTACTTTTTTTACCCTTCCTGAATCATTCCTTGGTCGCAACTCACGGGCAGGAAATAACTCTTCATTTTCTGTGTGATATATTTCTTCGTCGCATTCATTATCATATTCGTCTGATTCATTTTCACTGTAGTCATTTTCCTTCAGTTCGGTATATCTTTCAAGGCAATCATAATCGTCTTCCATATGTTGACTGTTTCTCTGAAGAAGCTTGAATTCTTCCTCTTCTACCAATGCGGCTATTGTTCCTGACGGCGAATTTGGGCGTGCGCGATACGTTTCTCTGTTTGGTTGGTAATTTTGCTGAGGATTGGATAGAAAATTTTGTCTGTAATTATTTTGGCGGTTGGGCTGGAAATTACGACTCGTAGGGCCTTCATCCATTCTTCCGTTTCTATAATTATATGACGGGCCGTTCTGATACTGGGATCTGTTGTTGTTAAAACGTCGTGGCATATTATTATTTCGATTACGGAAATCTGCTGTTTTTCTAGTCTCTTCCTGAATTATCCTGCGAATCATGGATTCAAGCTCATTGCTACTGTAACAATCCGTTTGGGGTCGTTGATGTACTGATGCACCATACCTACTGTTTGCCGCTTCATGCTGGTATAGCTCTAAGTTTTGCATTTGTCGGGTTAAAGAGTCTATAGTAGGTGATTCACTTCCTGGTTCATAAGCGGGCACCCGCAATGCATGTGCTCTGGCTCTATCCAATGCTTCCTTAGAAGGAGCAAGTCGATCATACCAAGCTGGCGGAATTCTTTCTTCCTCCTTCATAGGAACAAATGGATTATCTTGAGGATACAGCACCGTTCCGTGTTGCCCCCTCCAATATCCATATGCGCACAGTCTATATTTGTCAAAGTCGGTTGCATTCTGTGTCTGACAATGTTTCCTTACACGAGGAAGTAATCCATTTTTAAATTGGGTTTCGACTAATATGTTGCCTTCCTTTCCATACAAGTTGGCCAAGTCGGCTCCTTGGTAGACCCTTGCTAGAAAAGTGCGAGGCGATTCGTTTTCGCCTTGTTTTAGTCTAAAAAAAGCATCTTTGTATTGTTCGATAATATCCTCCGTGAGATATTCTTCTTCTAGAAGTTTAACGAGACTCTCATAGTTGGCCTTAAGTGCATGATTGCTTCTCGTTTTGACTTGTAAATAAATGCGAGCGTACTTCTTCAACTGTGCTCTTAGGATATCAGCTTTTCGAGCACTGTCAGACACATTGGTAATTGTGAAATACGATTCTAGGGTTTCTTTGAAATGACGGAAATCCTCTCCTTCATAGCCGCAGAAATCGATCAGCTTTGGCTTGAAACAAGCGCTATTGGTGCTAACCAACACAGGTGATGGTGCTGTTATGACTTGTGCAGTATCTATGTGTTTCTTGTTCTCAGAGGAGCTTTCCGGCATATTGTTTGTTTGTTTGGTTTTGACTTCGGTCTCAGTCTTAGATTGAGGTTTTCTAACTTTGTATCTTCGTCGTCGGTGTGACGGAATGACGTATTATCTCCTTATTATCTGAGGGTATCTTCTTTAAAACGACCCCTGTAGTGAGCACCAAGATGTTATGCCGTATCTCTATCGATTTAGACACAACTGAAATTTGACAAGAATAGCTTGTCTTAATGAGTTTTTCTAATAATACCTAAATACAGGTTAGTAACCTAAAAGGTTAGTTAAATTGACCGCAGGAGTTCTTGAGCTTGGACTTATAATCGGATGCCAACTGCAGTAATATCTAGACAAAAAACTAAATGTGTCTCAAAAGAGAAAAAACTAAAAAGTAAAGTTTAGCAGAAAAAGAACTGTAGTTTATTGAAAATACGAACGCTCTATTTATACCTTATATATTTCCAGCTATATATTTCTAGAATCTAAAGCTATTCTGGATAATTACACTAAGGAGGAGCAGATAGCTATTCTGGTAAGATCTTTTTCTGGACAAGGTCTCGTATTCTGAACAAAAGATTCGTTTCTGGATAATTATTCGTTTCTGGGAAATTTTAGGTTTCATACGAACCAATAAGGTTTTACCATTCCAAGTGACCTTAACAGATTATAGTTTTCAGAACCAAAAGTAGCGTAACACTGTACTCAACATGCGAAAGGTTGAAATTCTCAGGCATTAGTACCCTGCAACCCTGCAGAAGCGGGGAAGATAATCTTTTTCTAAAACTAGAAAATTAGTACTCGGTAGGAGGCGGTAAAAAATACCAGCGCGATAATTGGCTAATATGTGTATTCGGAATACTTACTAGGTCGATACACTACATGATTATTGCTTTATTTAGTAGACGTCTCAGTGACTTGACATCTACGTAGGAAAAATTGGATAGATGGATCGGGGACGGGATCATGCTCTATCTGACATGGGCTTCCCAGCTTCTCTTATCAGCGGTGACACGACAAAAGTGATATGTGTTATTTTGACGTTCACATACTCACTTGATGCTTCCTTGTACGCATAATGAGCTATACCAACATAGAAATACAGCCGAAAGCACAAATAAGTTGGCTGTACCCGGCGGGATAGGCCTTACTTAATCAATACCGAGGGTGAAACGAAAAATATATTGGCATAGGCGATGATGAAAACTTTTGCACTCTTTTTTGCTAAATAGAATCGAATGGCGTAACGAATTTGAAGGACGCAATCGTTCATTGGATACTTCATGGTAATATCTTGTGGTTATGAACTAACCAAGTGATCGCTACTTTCGATACGCACTTCGGTATGATAATTAATTCACCAGTATCCGTCTCTTCAGAGTAGTGTGCGAAAAATATCCGTAGATTGTTGCTTCGTGGAGTACACGTTGCAACCGAAAATAAAGATATAAATACAGAAGTAAATGGACCAATAATTTCTTCTGCGTCCACTCCTCGTTGAAACATTGAAATGTTCACTACTTCGCTCAAGTTCATCTCTCTTACTGCCCTTCTGGGTTTTACTACCGTTCAAGCCGTGCAAGTCGTAATCAAAAACAATTGCAGCGATGGTATCACTGTTGGGCAACTCCAAAACGGACAAAGCCAAGGCGTTTTCCAAGCTGTCTCGCATGGTGGTGAATATACCTTTGATCTACCTAATGACTGGCAAGGCCGCTACTGGGCTCGTGCAAATTGCGTCGGTGATGAATGTAATGCCCTCGCATCTGTTGTAAATCCGGCCTCATTAGCCGAAGTAACGTTTGGTAAGTATAGTTTTACAGTGAATGCGATATCATGAACTCAGAATGTCACTTACTTTAGCTGGATGGGGCGGCAACGATTATTACGATCTGTCGTTTGTGGATGGTTTCAACTTGCCTGTTTCCATGTCTCCTATTAATCCATCTGATCAACCTGGAGAAGGAGATGCTCAGTATCGATGCGGTTCACCAACCTGTACCGTAGCACCTGAATGCCCAGAGGAAATGAAGGTGTATAATAGTGCGAATGAGCTAGTTGGGTGTCAGTCTGCCTGTTCTCACTACGGCACCGACGAATATTGTTGTGCTGGAGAACACAACACGCCTGAGACATGCTCTCCTAACGAATACTCAAAGGCTGTAGAGGCTGTGTGCCCGGATGCTTATTCATATGCATACGATGATACCACTTCTACTTATACGTGTGCCGCTAGCGGTTACACGGTTACCTTCTGCCCTTCCTAACTATCTTTCGGTACAAGACTACTTTCTCCAAAACTCGTTCCCCGATTATCCTTATCCTTATCTTTATCTTTATCTTTATCCAATATTCATTTATTGCAGTGCCTTAAATCTCAAAAATAAATATACAATTGAACCCCTTACGTTGCTGGTATATTACTAAGTACGGAAGATGACTTGGTTCACTTTGAGTCGCTGGATAGTCTTTGGTACTGACAGAATTTTGAAAGATAACCGATGCCAAATATGTTCTCCTGTAAGGTTCACATTAACCAGCGATGGATATGGCGAAACGAGTGTAGCAACTACTTGACGTCCAAGAAAGCACTACTGATACGCATGCAGGGTAAGCGTTTGCAGCTGGGGCGTACCAAGTTGAGCGAGAGCCTTTATGGCACCATAGTCGCCGACTTCTATGAAATCCAAATGTAAGGTTAATGTCTGTTAAGTATTATGCGTTTTTCGAAATATCAAGAGCAGTGGAATGTCGCCGTATCCTACATCGTTTCTGTAACCATCAGTCAAAATACCAGCACCTGCAGCCCATTAGCCGAATATGTCGACTGTCGAGCACATGTAGCGATGCTGGCTGAACCGTGAGTCGAGCAGCCACACTATTGTAGCGGAACTCTCTCTGAGGAAAGGAATATGTTTGTATACATCATCTAACAGGCTTTGACGATCGCTGTATTCGTAACCAATCATAAACGATGTCAAGGTGGATAACTGGCGGCAACTTACAACGAAGGTTTTGCCGTCTACGAGGCGTGCTAACCAAAGTGACGTGAGATAAAACCTTTTAATGTCTGTGGTGCTGTCAGGTATCCCAACATATCTTTGAATTCATGTCGCTGCAGTAGCTTTCATCCATCCAATGGTTTGTCAGTACCTCTAGGATTTCAAATGTCGCTGCTGCACGATGTAATTTTCTGATACTATGGTCTGTAAGAATCGAGGTACCCTATAGCATCAATGCCTTGAAGCGCTGTCCAGCTGAATCTAATATAAAATAACCCTTGAAAAGTTCGTAGTGGGAAAATCGAAATGTTAATAAAATTTGTTAGAGTAAGTATAGATATTTTGTTGAGTATTCGATCACCGCCTGTCTGCGTGGAGAACAAAGCATATCGTAAGCATAGTAACTACTAGGCTTTCAGCAGTGTTCTTACGTGTATATCCACAGGAGGTATGCGTGAAATCACCATCATCTTAATCAATATCAATATCCGTATACAACTCGACAAGGCTCTGAGTAATTTTGAAATCCACGCGGAAGTTCCGGAG
Source organism: Fennellomyces sp. T-0311 (assembly GCA_025266875.1). Classification (NCBI taxonomy): domain Eukaryota; kingdom Fungi; phylum Mucoromycota; class Mucoromycetes; order Mucorales; family Lichtheimiaceae; genus Fennellomyces; species Fennellomyces sp. T-0311. The sequence continues at coordinate 263,416 of JALLLT010000003.1, read as the reverse complement.
ATGTTCCATTAGTATTGCATTAATATACTCAGACTGCATGTCCTGATAGCAAGGTATGCTATTTTTCTTGATTTCGATAATAGTGCGCCACAAGTATCTTTTATTTGTGGTTTATGTATATTTCCAGCACTTGCATGTTGGTTTACGCCGCGCACAGTCCTGGGTAACAACTGGGACAAGATCTGTGAAAGTATCTCAAGAGGCAGCATTTGGGACAGATCGGTATTCCGTTGACGTATGAGAGCCATGATTTCCCTGTGCTTCTTGAAAAGGATATGGTGTTTTGAAAACTCTTCTTGGACGCTCTTTATACCCTCCCAACAACCTTCCTGAGATTTGCATATATCGCCTTGTAGAGGCAATGCGTTGGCTCGAGCAAAGTGTGGATCTGATCATGCCTGACATACGTTGCGAACTTTGCTGTCCTTGGCAGAATCGATATAGCTGTCTAACGTTCATATGCTGCTGCACATTGCACATGTATGACTGCAGAAATATCAGCTTTCAATGCCTCTAGCACTTGGGTATAAAGCTCGATAGCCTTCCTGGTAATTTTAGGCGGAGTAGGCTCCTCTGCCTTCGTTGAAAACTTGTGTCTTGTTTATGTCAACATAGCCTTTGCTATTATTGAAAATGTGTCGCCTGGTTTCACTAACGACGATTCATTGAGAAATGGTGCCCATGTCATGATCATGGAATGAGATGGGATGATAGTGTGGTGTACCTGGCTTTCTAACTACAGATTTGCTTAAAGCCATATGCTTGTCACATCTTATATATATACAACACGCGACATGTATTCTCCCGACAGACAGTGCTATCAATTTAAGCTGTAACGGGTTGAGTTTCGGGCGCCAGGGATGATGTCTTGGACAGATTCAATGAATAGAAGTACGATGGGTATTCGAGGTAAAATGTCCTGAAATACCGTTGGAAGTCAACTCTTCCGACAGTAAATAAGCTTTGAAAAGGGCTTTGTCATGGGGCCTTCCAATAAAAATGAGTACGACACTTATCGAGGAGTGTCCAAAGACCACTATGTAACAAAAGTATACCTTTGGTATTTTATGAGAGTGGTCATCATCAAGGAACGGAAAATGCTTCCCAAACCATTTTGAGGACTCGCTTGAACGTAAAGAAGTGTATTCTGTGGGCACCGGATGACTTGCACAGTAGGTAAAATTTGAACATAACCTTTAAATGGTAGAAAAATCCAATAAGTATCAGGTATCTGCGTGCATTTGGCGGTTATGGTGTAGAAATGCGCACGATATGTATTGCCGCACAGTACTGAACAGACAACAGTGTATAGTGCCTGTTTTGACTGACACTTCGTCATGCAAGTATATGGAGGTTGACATATTAGCAACCATGAATTTGCTTTTATGAAATGTATCGATAACATATAATTAGGTATGTCAGCAATGGCCCACGTCATAAAGAAGATGAACGGTTACTACAATCAGTTAGCATATGTTTTGTTCCTTACACCCGTAGCTAATTCCTCCCCTGTGCAGTAAGAATAAGTCTTTGTTATTCATTAATAAATCATTGGAAAAGAAATCCATACTTCTGGGAAGCTTGTAGTAGTGGACCGTTCATTACAAACCGTGAGTTGACGTTTAAACGTCTTTGCCATGAATCATACTCCAATAGTATATTGCGCAATGGTAAGGAAGAAGCTTTTGAAGAGAGCAAATTGTCAAGTCATTGTGAAAATCTGAAGAGTTAAGAAAAACCGTTCTGAAAAAAAAAACTAGGAGGCAACTATAAAAAATTTCTTGTTATCACTGGTAAAGCTGATTATAATACGTCATAGGAATTATACAGGGTCGTTGATGAGATAAGCTTACGAAGGGGCTGTTCTGCAGATACCAATTTTTTTGATTCTGACACCCATATACCCAGGGGAAGAATATGCATCTAGACTGTCGCATGCTTTCTATGCTTGATGTCATCGCTCGCATCTAAATGATAGAATTAACAGCACCTTACTATATATAGTTTGTACAGGAATTGAGAATGCCCAAGGAACTCCTCATCGGGAGTCAATGCAGCAGCATTGCAGTAGATGGAACGCGTGTTATCTAAGGCTAGGGCGACAAACGCTATTTTTTTTTACTGCAGCTTACAATATTAGTAGTAAATTAAAGTACACTCATAGGTAACAAGCAGATAATTTGAAGCTGATGATGACATATGCCAAGAGTGAAAGAAGCAATACTTGGAAATGACAGGATTGGTGTGATTTTCAGGTAAAAAGTGGGTTAATATATGGTAGCCCAAAGTACCAAGGCGCGATTTATGTAAACAATATAGTTTCTTCGATCGAGAAATGATCGGATCAATCATTTAATAAACAGCAAGAACCCGAAATTACCAAGGAGCTGAAAGTGCTGACGCGGACAAAGTTGCAAAAAGAAGGTTGGCGGTAATGTGTGGATGATCAATCAGGCTGATCGACTGTGCTGTATTACGTAGAGTGGACAACAAAATGCAAAATCTCTCCTGCTCATGACGTACCTTCGTCATATTCTTTTTTTTTATTTCGATCGAACGAGTGATACGGATAAGATTGCACGTTCTAGGCTTCTGTCTTTATCAGTGAATTTCCGACAGATCAATCCCAAAAGTTGGAAACAAGGTTGGGGGACAAAGGTCATGGTACCGTTTACTTCGGCTTTCAACACAATTTCGAGGCAACAGGCGAGAAGTATCATTATGCATATTATTTGGCTAACGAGAAGAAGTTTAACTAGTTTGCTGGCAGGAGCATGCATATGTTGATGATGATGTCAGTCATAGCATGGCTTCTCAATATCCCGCAGTCCTCCAAATGGGTATACTCCTCTCTCTCGTGATTCTATCTGGGGGGAGGGATAGGGGACTCTTTGCATTAGTAGGGTTTTGTCAAGGAGAAAGTATAACAATCTTTTGACAAAACAACCTCTGGGGGGGGAGAGAACATGCAAAATCAAGTCCTTTTTGGGGGGTTTGCTTCTGGTTACACCGAAAGAAAACTCTCTCAATCAGAGGTTCAGATGGCACCTCCTTGTGATAGCGGGTGAGAAAAAAAGGAAAAAAAAGCAATAGGGAACTACAAACAATTGAAACCAAAAGCAGTTGCTATGGATACCTAACGCAACTAGGTAATGGACACCGCAGCAACAATAGGTTTTTCACCGCAGTTTTTTTTTGAGTGGCGTTGTTGAAGGTGACGCGTTTTCCGCGTTTTGCTCCCCCGAAAAATTTGTTGGCAGGCGAAGGGCCCAATTTTTTTTTTCCTTCTCTCTCTCTCCATTTCGAAATGAAGTACCTCGCTGCTTACCTTCTTCTCGTCGCCGGTGGCAAGGCCGCCCCCACTGCTGCTGATATCAAGGCCGTCCTTGGTTCCGTCGGTGTTGAGGCCGAAGAGGAACGTTTGACTTCGTTGATCAAGGCCCTTGAAGGCAAGACCATTGATGAGGTAAGAAAGGGCGATCGCGTTTTTTAAAGCTTGTAATCGATTAACACCTGGGCAGGTCATTGCTGAAGGCAAGGAGAAGCTTGCTTCCGTCCCTACTGGTGGTGCTGCTGCCGCTGGTGGTGCTGGTGCTGCCGCTGGTGGTGCCGCTGAGGCCGAGCCCGAAGCTGCCAAGGAGGAAGAAAAGGAAGAATCGTAAGTGTCTGGCAATTGAGTTATTTTGTGGGCAACTGATAGCTAACAATTAACCAAATTAGTGACGAAGACATGGGCTTCGGCTTGTTCGACTAAGTACTTTACACTACTCTGTAAAAATAAAAAGTCACTTTTCTTTCGCGACACAACACCACGCCCGACTAGGCAACGATCAACATTGAGAAGTCATGGGTTCGTTTTTTTTTAAAGAAGCGTTATTATTTCTTTTGTTCCCCCACGCGGGCGGTTTGTGTCCCGGTCCCTGAGCCTGCTTTTGAAACCAATCGGGGGAAGCGAAGACAGACAAAGAATATGAATAATTATTGGGAACGATCGACAGTTCAAATAAGTCAATGATCGGCAGAAATAGATGGAACGTGATCATAAGCGTGCGTTGCACGTATATGTTATTATTATAAAAGAGAAAAAAGAAGCGGCATAGGTTAATTAAACGATGCTAAGTACACAGACAATACTGTTGACAAACGAAGTGACGAATAAAAACGGTGAAATTATTTACAACAACTATAGTATAATCAAGGAAATCAAAAGCAATTCTTTTAGGCGAGCGTATTGCTCGTGCCACTGCCGCTGACAATGGAATGGTATGAGCCGTCAGCTGCTGATGGTGGTGGTGGTGCCGTGGCGAGCATCATGGATGGGTTCATGGTCATAGGTTGCTGGTAGTAGTAGGGTGGCGGGACCGTCGTCAGCAGCGGGTCGCGCTGATACATTGTCGATTGTGTCATCCACGCAGGCTCGTTATCGAAGAGACAGTAATCTCGGTTGGGCATGGTTGTGGCTGCCATCCAGCTATGATAATTGGCAGCGGCTGCGATATAAGCATCTTCCATTCCCTGTTGGCGCTGCTGATCATTCTTTCGTTGACGTGCTTGTTGCTGTTGCTGTTGTTGAGGTTTTTGTTTTTGTTTTTGTTGTTTTTGTTGTTGTTGCTTAGCGCAACTCATGGGTTGTTGAGGTGGCGATGGAAGCCCGATTGCCTTTGAATCTGGGGGTGAAGGCGGTGAGGTACGTCGGTTAAGCTTTGCAGAAGAAATCGTCGACGCTTGCTTTCGAAGCTGCTCGTTCTGCTTGCGCAAGTCGCTGATTTCATTCTTGTAGCTTGATTCGCGATTAAGGCTGCTGGTCACTATTTTTACACCTCATGTTAGTTAAGTGTTGGGGGGAGAATCTTTTTAGTGTCTAGAACCCTACCGAACTCAAGTGACTTTGCGACAATCATGGTCTTGCTTGGGCGTCGAATAGTTTGCAACGAGGGCAACGCATGGGCAAGTTCTTGGAATTTGATGTTCAAGTTTTCACGTCGTTGACGTTCCAAGGCATTATGGGCCGAGCGTCGGTCAGCTTGGGAGGCAGCATCACTAAAAATTATATGAAAAAAAGAGTCAGTAAGAGTCGAAGCGATATGAATTCGTAAAGATTGCACTCTACCTGTCTTCCAACAAGGTGAATGTGCTGGGGGACAACGAGAGGCCTGGAAGGTAATAAATGGATTAGCGATTTCAGCCGCCAAGTCTGTGCGCTGCGGTTATTTTACCAAATGAATACGGGGATACGCTGCTAAAGTTGCCAAAGAAGGATTTCGCGGCGTGACGGAAGGACGAGCGCTTGTACTTTTCCGAAGGCATGGCGAATCAGTAAACAAAAGTGTTGTAGCGTTGCAGCACAGGTGTGTAGAGTGGTAAAGGGGTGGGGAGCAGTTTGCAAGTGAAAAAAAAGCAGTGGGGAAAAACAAAGACAGGTGGACGAAGCCCCTCTTTATATACTGTTGAAGATCGTCAAGCGAACTTGCCCTTTACAAACAATACATAATGTAATACAAAAAAACATGTCAATCGTTGTGTAGTGCCCCCGAGTGATACAAATCTGAATTGGATGGCCGATAGAAGTCTGTGCAGCTGACCTACTTTGTTTGCAGTAAAGCCAGCCCGCAACCAGCTCACTGGGCCGTGCGTGCTTTCCCACATGTAGAAAAAAGTTGGCACGAGCAAAAACTCGCGATCGAAGAATTGCAGCGGGATCTCTGATCTCGATAGAAATGTGTTGATAATATGTTGTGTAGTTTAATTATTGTATATCTCCTTTTGTTCACAGTTCTCCGATCAACCCCTTCCACTCACTTCCCTTTTTTTACATCCAGAGGCCCCCCACACTCTTTCTCATCCCCCCCTTTTTGACACAACGCTGCATGCAAATGTGATAACCCATCACGGAGATTGGCACTTTTGGATGGCTTATGAAAAACCGGCCTTCTCGACCCAATAAGCTCATGTGACCTCAAGCTCCCCCCCTTCCCCCATACAAGAATGCGGACGGTCAAAACTTTATGCACGCTTCTACGCTTCAAGCTTAAACGAGAACGGTACAGCCTTGCGAGGATAAGGAAATAGCGGGTCATTGGGTCAGATCATATATTCTTTGTCCACCTGGCTTTGGCTGTTTCGTGACGATCGGACATTCTTTTGGTTGACTGCCACGCTGTTCCACCACTTTTTGTCGCGGCCAGTATGTCGATCGATGTAACCCTCTCACTATCGTACGTTTCCTGACAGCCATACACCGTGCGCCGCTGGGAAAGTATTAAGGAGCGGATGGTCCTATGACTTTATCGCGCGAAACCTATTCGCTTTTCTGCACGAACGGTTCGCATCCAGAATAGGTAAAAGGTTGGTGCACACAGACCATTCGAGTGCATGACGTGCCCATCGTCGCAGTGCCGATAGCGTGGCCCCCCAACGCTCCCCCGAAGCCTTTTCCTTCTTTACAAAATATATTTACAAATTTGTTGTTGTATGCATAAATGTGCGTGAGTGTTGTGTGTAAAAAGTGAGTTGCGATGCGTATATGTGTAAGAGCGAGAGGCAAAGTGTGTGAGAGTGTACAGGTAAGTGGAGATGCAGCATATGATGTGTTATATAATGAAATATTAGCTATGTTCCATTTGTTCGTGATCTTCAGCCAGCCCACCGAACCCAAGATAGTGTCCAAACATCTCTCGCTCCCAGAACCGCAGCATATACTGGTCGACGTGTCCAACAGTCAGCTGCATCTCCTCGTCCTCTACAGCCATCTGCTCCTCCAGCTCTTCTTCGTCATCTGCTCCTGTGACAGCTGCAGGTGTGACAACAGTCGCCGTCGACGGCCCAGGGGAGTCCGACGGACTGCGTGATTGACGGGCTTCGTTAAATTCGCGCTCGTCCATGTCCATCTCGTTACGCGCCGTGATCGCCGCCCGTGCGTCGTTCTCATCCTCCTCGGCCTGCAGCAGCGCTTGCTCAATGTCCATGGTGGGTGTTGCTGCGTGCGTATTGTTGCCCGTCACCTCGGGAAGGTCGCGCCACCAGTCCATCTTTTGGAAGTAGTCGTTTGTGAAGCCTCCTTCCTGAATGACGACATTGTCCAGCAATCTGCGAAGATGCTCAGTCTAGGATCATCGTTGCAAAGATCAGGAATTACCTTTTTTGGTTGGCCTTCTTGAAGATGTTCTCCTCAATGGTATATTCAGTGACGAAACGGTATATATGGACATCGCGTGTTTGGCCGATTCGATGCGTGCGATCTTGGCATTGTTTGTCCTATGGGCAAGTTAGAATGACGGTAGCAGCCAGAGGAAGGTGGGGGGAGGGGCGAGGGAATACGAATTACCATGGATGGATTCCAATCCGAGTCGTAGAAAATGACGGTATCTGCACCTGTGAGATTGATCCCGAGACCGCCACTGCGCGTAGATAGAATAAACGCCAATATCCGCTTATCACTGTTGAATTGCTCCGTCAGCACTTGGCGCTGTTCGATCTTTGTTGCTCCGTCGAGTCGCAGATATCGATGCCCGTGCATGTTAAGAAAAACCTCGAGAACATCCAGCACGCGCGTCATCTGAGTAAATATCAATGCACGATGCCCACCAGCCGCAAGCTGCCTTAGCAATGCGTCCAGCTTCTGCAGTTTTCCACAGTCGTACTGGAGAAGCCGTTTATCAGGAAACGCGATTGACAGTCGGGATTGGATCCGGTGGAAGATGTCGTTGTCCAGTGCCCTCCGCAGTCGCATCTGCACTTCCATCGGCGCGTCTGAAGGAACAAGTTCAGGTACAGCCGACGGCGAGTGTCGTATCACTGCACCAGGAGTCACGAAGCCGTACCGCTCGATAATGTCCACATTCTGCTCTATGCGCTCCCGGTATCCCAGGACACAGCTGCGAGTGATGTCACTGCGGTCGAGGTAGCGTCGATCGTCGTCCTTGGCCGGGAAAAACACGTCGGTGTAATATTGCGTTGCGCTCTGGCACATAGCAATCAGACTAGCCCCCAAAATAGGCTTTCGCGCGCACCGGAACGTGTTGATATACATCATCGATTTCCATCGATCGAGTGCATCCCAGTGCTGCTCCAGCTGGCGGTACTTTTGGTACTTCCTCAGGTCGTGGTAGCCGTAGCGGCCTCCGTAGTGGCGCAAATCAAGGTATCGGCCGGACGTGATGCCACGAGCCTCGGCAACATCAATGTACGACTGGTGTTTGGCGATGGCCTTGACAAACAGTTTGGCTGCATCAAGTCGATCGTATGCTTCTGAAACGGCTGACGACATCTGTTCTTCGTCGCGAACAATCACTAAATTGACTGAGTTCAGATCCGGCAGCTCGATGCTGAGGCGCTTCCGCACATGCGTCTCAATAAGCCGCCCAGACCACTGCACTTCATCTCCCATAGCGAAGCTTGTCGTGATCGGACGCTCCTCGAACAGATCGGGGTGATTACACACTTTACGGAGCTGCATAAGGCAGTTGATGATGCTCAAGAAATTGCCGCTTGCCAATGTCTCCTTGGTTTTAGCGCGACTCATAAAGTCATCGTACAGATAGCGTTGTCTTTTGGATAGTCGACAATAGACCACGTGTTCATGCTTTTCCGGTAGCTGCTTCTCGACGTCGGCTTTCAGACGACGCAGCAGGTACGGTCGCAACACTGTATGCAGCTTTTGAATCGCTGCACGCGAATCCGCGTCCATCCCTTGCTGCCCTTCTATCATGCGGTCGACGGGGTGCGAGAACCACTCTTGGAACTCCTTTTGGCTGGCGAACCCAATGGGCATCGTCTGCGACACGCCGTTAGGCATCAAGAAGTAAAGCAGCGACCAAAGTTCCATGAGATTGTTCTGCAGCGGCGTGCCTGTCAATAGCAGTCGGCGTGCCGAGTTGAAATTCAACAGCACTTGCCACCGTTGCGACCGAAAGTTCTTGATGTGGTGCGCCTCGTCCAGTACCAAATACTGCCACGCTTTGCGCCGAAACACATTTTGGTCCTGAATCACCAGCTGGTATGACGTGATACAGACGTGGAACGCATTCTCCTTGGACCATCCAGATCGCTTCTCCTTGCGCTCTTTGGGCGTGCCATAGTATGTCAGAATTTTGAATCCTGGCAGCCAGCGCTTGAACTCCATCTCCCAGTTGAGGATCACGCTGGTCGGGACAACGATAAGGTGCGGTCCCCAGATGCCCATCTCACACGCTAGGTATGCAAGCAGTGATATCGTCTGGATGGTCTTACCAAGACCCATCTCGTCCGCCAGAATACCGTTTAGCCCGTTGCTGTACAGGCTTGCTAACCAGTCCAGACCGACATGCTGGTATTCGCGCAGTGTACCCCGGAGGAGGAACGGTATCTGCGTATCGACCTTGGTGGTGGACAGCGTAGTTCCCGTTGGCTGCGTCGCCGGTTGCTGGGTTGCTGCATTGGCTGCTTCGGCAACTGATGCTTTGGGTGCCTCGCTTGCATCTTTCTGCTGCTCGCCCTCTTCTTCGATGTCAGTCATGTCTGAGCCGTAGACTGTGACTGTCTGATCGTCGTCGTCTTCGCTCTCCTGCCCTTCAACTCCAACAACGTCGATTTCCTCCTTCGCTTTTTCTTGTGCAGGTCCTGCTGCAGGTTTATTTGCTTCCATCTCATCTCCGTCTGACTCTTCCTTCTCTTCTTCCTCTTCTTCTCCCTCCTCCTCCTCGCTTTCCAGTCGATAGTTGTACTTTTTGATCAAAGCCTCCACGTCCAGATCCTGGTCAGCCGCAAGTTCCCGCAATTCGTCGTCGTCGTCCTCGCTCTCCCCTTCGTCGTCAAAGATGATATGATCATCATCGTCGCCTTCGTCCGCCGAATATTCCTCATCACTGACCGGCGTCGGCGGCGGCTTGGGCGATGGCTCTGGGTTCTGGGTATCGGGTGATGGTGCTGATGGAGTAGGCGATTCAACTACTGCCTTGCGTGACGTCAGTTCTTCCATCCGCACACCCAGCATTTGTTCCGAGTGCTCTAGAATCATTTCCAAATGACGACGACCTTCCTGTGCTTGCTCCTCCTTCAAGATTTCCTTGTAGCGGGCCTCGCACACGCGCTCAACCACCTTCCACTTCTTCATGACGTGCTGAGCCGTGCGTTTGGCCAACCGCATCATCCTTCGCTCTTCGTTCTTCTGCACGCGTTCGTCGTGGGTGCGAATCAGCTCCCAGTGTCGCTCTATTGCTTTAGCGCACTTGCGGGCTGCGTTTCGTCGGTGTTTTGAGTTGTTTGCAAATAGTTTGGACGTGGATATGGCTCCTGACACAATCGCATCGTGTAAACAGTCGCTTCTGCCTCTTTCCAGCTGCGGCCGTCGGTTGGCGATGGACTGCAAACGTGTGGAGAAGCCGCCGCGCGCGTTTAATTCGTTGATGCGCTGGCGTATGGCCGCTTCTTTCTCGACCAGCGCATCGGCTTCTTCGGTAGTGATGTCTTCGTTGTCGTCGATGGACACGAAGGACGAGAGATAGTCCTTGAGTGTTGGGTATTGTCGAGTGAAACGGCGGACTTCGCTGCCGGTGTAGATCTGAACAGTTTTCTTTGATGCGGCGGGTGCTGCTGCGCTCTTCTCAAAGACGTCCTGCAGCATATGAACCAGCTCACTTCCTCCTAAATACGCTGCTGCCCTGTCCCACAGGTCATACGGTTGCGCAAACTTTGTTGTTTGAGTACAGAAAATCAAACAGGCTTGCCGCGCAAAATTACCTTGTTGAAGCGCTCGTCGTGATAAGACCCCGTGGCCACGGTCGTAGGATCATAGTCTAGCATATTTTGATTCATCTCGAGGTGATATAGCTCCCTGACAGTATTGGCATGGTGTTCGTAAATAGTCTGTAGCTCTTTTGCCTTGTCAGTTAACACACCATTACGCACACTGTCCAACGGCGTTTGCGGATTCTGCATCAGCAGCTTTTCCTTGGTTCGTTTTGGCGGTCGACCTCTGCCACGGCCGCGCATAGACCGATGATCATATAGCTTTTGTCGCTTCACCGGTGGTAACGATTCATCCGCTCCGTCGAGCTGCTTACGGGCGTTGCGCGTCGATCGTGCAGGGCTGCTTTCAGGATCCAGAATGTTGTGTGCGGAAAGATTCCCGTCTGTATCAAACAACGTCCTGGGTCGATTCAAGATCTTGTCTGCTTTCTTGAGTGACCGTCTTCCAGGACGTTTCTTCTTTATATAAAGTTGACAGTGAGATGCGCACGTTTGCAAACGTTGACCTAATCAGAAATTACCACGGCATTGTGTTTCGTATCCTGACCAGTTTCCATGGCGGGCGGGTCCTGATCAACCATGGTTTGAGCAAAGTGGTAGAAAAAGAGACGTGCAGGACCAGCCAATACCCGCAGCCGCGCAGTTTGGGGAAGCGCGGTTTGACCAGCCAGATAATTTCGATTCCTCATGGAGTCAGAGCCGGCTCGGGCACTAAGGAACCTGCGATGTATGTAAACCTTGAAGTGATTCAGTTGGCCCGATCAGACTATCTAGCTGTAGGCTTCTTTGAGTGTCTGTTGTCAGATATCACTATGGCGAGATCCGAACTCTGAAGCACCACAGACAGTTCCGTAAAAAGGCTTCCAGCGGCCGTAAGGTTACTTTACACATGGATAGTTTAGTCTTTCTCGCTCACTTCCCCTATCGTAACTCTATGTCTAGTGCTGAAATTATGTACCATGAGCAATAGCACGCGCTCACCGATGCACGTAAAAGTAACAGGAAAGTATACACATCCTCCCTCTTAGTACACTCTTGCAATACACTTCAACAGTGGGGAGGTTATCATACGTATTGACCCTTTTAATAATATCTACTAGGTAGATGAGATTGCGGTTGAATGATAGGAAAACGTGGGCAACACAGGTATATGCATTTGTTCTTTTCCAGATCATTATGGATCCTATCATGTACAAAGTATTAGGGTGCTTTCGGCCGATGATATGTGGTTAGTGCTAAATATGGAAATTGCCATTCGAATATGGGCCGAACATGCACATTTTGGATGGGTTTTTGACTTACTTGCCACATCAAATACCGATGTACGTAGAAGATGATCTTTATTACTGTACCACCAGCCATCTTATCTCCACCACGGATGAAACTCACCTTTACCAGTAGTTAAAAAGCTTTCTTCCAGTAACGGTTGCTCCGTACGTCTTGGGTGTAGCCATGATTGAAATCGTGATCGATGGGAAATTGTCTGTGACCTTCTCCTTCACGACCCGTATGAATATGATTCAAGGGGTGTATAATACAAAAGATATAGAGAGGGAGAATCCAGACGATGCAAAAATGGCAGAGAAACCCTGAAACTCCCTAAACGTACTGTGCCATCACACAATAGGCGAAGCTATATATCGAGCCGTCTCTTCTTTTTCATTGCTAGAGTGTTCGTGCCTTTGCTTTCCATGCCAGACTCCCATTCGAGCGGCTCAGTCAACGCCACCACCGTCTTGACTGGTCCACTCCATATACCCGGCTACCATTTCAAATCGGAAACGACACCAAGTTTGGCTCATGGCGAAAATGTCGACATTGTCTATGGTTTCAGGTCATTCGCAATTTATAAACGCAATCTCTTTTCCAGACTGACATTCCACTAGGATCACGACGAGGAGTCCTATTGTCGCGAAAGGTAACCAGCTTCACTTTTATTACTTTCACCAAAGAACTTTATTTACCCAAGAATCCTCGGAATCAGTCTCTACCGATTCCCTCCGCTTTGAACGTGAATTCTACATTATGAGAAAACTGTATCAATACAAAGATGGATCATCATATATTGGCAAGTTGGATCCATTTCTAAGCATACGTAGCATGATTTCTTGCTGACTCTTGTATAGTGCGACCATTGGAATATATCAATATGCCGAGTGGATTGACCGTTGCTATCTATGCTGACGAAGGACAGAGTTACCTCAAACAAGATGCATACGATTCCACTCCAAAGTCGTCCGTTGGTGGTGGTAGCGATGAGGCATCTACGACCGGCAGCGATAACAGCAGTGTGAACACCTTTCGATCGTGGGTTCGAAGTCGTCGCGACAGACCATACGATGCATTTGATGACAACGGGCATAGCAGTGCGCCCACTTATGATCTTTGCACGTTCCTTCGATTTGCGATAAAGTGCACAGATTGTCTGGAATTCATCCATCGGCATGGGGTTGTTCATGGTGAACTAAAATTATCGGCATTCCAGTGGAATGGTAGCGATGATAGTCCTGTCAAAATGTGGAACTTTGGATCTGGCGCAAAGTCACTCGAGACCTATCTGACAAGCAAGGGGTGGCGAAAAACAGCCCGTAATAAGGAGTATACCGGCATGCTGCAGAATTTGTTAGTTTACATGAGCCCGGGTATTAAAAAAGAAAACTTAATGCGCTGTCTTATATTAATCCATGAATATGCAGAACAAACAGGGCGCACAACATATACTCCGGATCATCGCACCGATATCTATTCATTAGGTATCATATACTTTGTGTTACTCACCGGGCGAATGCCATTTGACGGTGGGCCGTTGGATATCTTGAACGGAATCCTCAGTCGACGGGTCCCGCTCATTCACGAGTTACAACTTGATGTACCTGAGATTCTATCTAGAATAATTGAGAAGATGCTACATAAGGTTAGTGTTCATCGTACTATTATTATAGATTTGCAATCAGCCCCTTTATCGCTTATTTGAGTTTAGTCACCCGACGATCGGTATACTAGTGCTCGCGGTATACGCGCAGATTTGGTTGAATGTTTGGATCGTCTCAATATGGCAAAGGAGTCTTCGGCTGACGAGGTACTATACTAAAATTGCTTAGCGCGATAATATACACACCATTGCTGATACTTTTTGTGGTATATACCGCAGGTTATACCACCATTTCCGCTAGCGCAGCACGATATTGCATCTGTGTTTACGATACCAAAAGCAATTTATGGACGTCAAGAAGTGTTGGCCGAAATGAGGGTGATCATTGAGCGTTCCGCCAATGAGCACAGACATTCGCGGATTCTAAGCACCATTGAAGTGCCGATGCATAAGCGGCACAGCAGAAGCAGCGATCCAACAGACACCCTGAGCGATATCTCCGAAACCAACAGCAGTTCTGCGAATAATACATCCCACTATAAAGTATCCTCCAATTCCAGTAATCATTTTGACGGGAGTGATACTTCAAGTATCAGTAGCAGGATGCTTGGCGGCAACAGTAAAATTGGGGCAACAATCGTGGGTCTATACGGTCCCGCAGGCACTGGTACATTGATCAATTTTATTATGTCAAAATTCAAGGACTAACCAAAAATTCGCAGGTAAATCGACACTTTATTCTGCTGTTCAACCACTTGCGCGAAAACACGGGTAAACATCAATATGGCCTAAATTTAGCATTGATTAACTTTAAACGTTAAATTAGCTACGTTGCCATAGCAAAATTTGATTCGCGCAACAAGGTTCCTTATGCAACAGTATTAAGATCACTATCGCACGCCCTTCAGCAAATTTTATCCGAATCCGAAGACGAAATCAATCAATTTTACGAACACCTGAAATTATGCCTTGGTGGGCAGTTCAATAATCTTACCCTCCTTACGGATTTTGTTCCAGAACTTAAACCGTTGTCAAACTCTGCTTATCTTGTCCCGAGCAATGTCAATGAGAGTGTAAAAATGGATAGTTTCGAAGCCAACAAAACTCGATTTCAAAAAGTATTTGTTGAAGTTTTTCGGGCTGTTTCCCTCTGCCGTATGACAACTTTGGTAAGCTTTTATCACAAATTGTCCATAACGTAATCTAATTTTAAGATATTAGTTTCTAGATGACTTACATCAAGCTGGTCGGTAAAAAAAGTGATTTGTAGCAAGAGTGAATGTGAATTGTGAACTCATATTGGTATAGATGAACCTTCATTGGAACTTATCGAAGCATTGATTATGGGCAGAGTCAAAATGTTAATATTTATCTCGTATCGAGACCAAGAGGTGACCACACGACTCTCCGAGCTTCTCGAGAACAAGATTGCCAATGTGCACTTTATCAAAACCGAGTCGCTTACAATGGAATCATTGATTGAATTTATTGCTGACACATTGCATCGCTCTCACGACGTCGATTATCGCAAAGAGCTCACTCCATTTGCAAGCATTGTTTTCCGCAAAACACAAGGAAATGCTTTCTACACAACCCAATTATTACTGACGCTTGAGCGAAAGAAACTGATATACTTTGACTGGGAAAAAAATCGATGGGATTACGACATACGAGAAATTGAAGAAGCAACGATCTATGGTAGCGACAATGAATCGGAACTGGATGTGTCGTTTATGGTTGGTAGATTACGCGAGTTACCAAGGGCCGGTCAATCGCTGCTAAAATGGGCGTCCTTTGTGGGAGACACCTTTTCGTGGAAAATGATCAAGGCACTGATGAATCAGATGAAACAAGAAGAGGAAGTCATCGCCCGAAATAACCATGATCCTGCTGTGCCAGCACTTCTTGAGGATGATGAAGACGACGACGACGACGACGAAGCTACCACACTGTCGACAAAATCTGGTTCATCAAGGAGACCTCTACAATCCAAAAGAGCAGAATCTTCGCACGATTCAGAAAATGATCCTGTCAGCGGTCTGCAAGCGGTGATTCAAGAAGGGTATATCATGTCAGTCGACGATGATGAATTCAGATGGTGTCATGATCGGATTTCACAAGCGGCAGCCGAATTAGCTGATCCGGAGATGCGTGACAAAATTCACTTAACTATTGCACAGTATCTTATGCAAGGTATATTCACAATAATTACATCAAACGTTTTAATTTATTAACATAATTTCACAGCTGACAATATCGATATATTCCTTGTGGCTGACCATCTGTTAAAGTGCCACGCGCTGTTGATGACACTGGATGATAAAGAGCGTTATCGTCAAGCGATGATCGAGGCCGGAAAGAAAGGACAATCCTCAGGTGCCCATGCAATGGCTTTTACATACTTTAAGTCCGCCATCAAACTAGGCGATCCTAAAGAAGAATGGTCTGACGAATTATACAACTTAACATTGAATTTGTACAGTAACGCAGTCGGTCTGAGCTGGATTGTTGGCGATATTGAAAAGACAGAGAAACTATTGCAAGCATTATTCAAAAACACCAGAGAGCCGATTGATCGCGTACCAGCATATCATGTCCAAGCAAAGTATTATTATGCTCTTCAAATGCACGCCAAAGGTCTTGAAACACTTTTTCAATGCCTCGATGAATTGGGCGACGAACGGATAAGAGTGGATATCAGTGACGAAGGGTTAGCCCGCGACAGTGATCATGTCAAACAACTGGTGAACGAGCTTGGTGAAGATGGGATTCTCAAACTACACCCATGTGATGATATTTCATTGAAAGCAGCAGTGGGGGTGATGGTCGAATTGTAAGTCTTTTATTTCTGTACAAGCATTGTATCAGAGGCTAATTTCAGATATCGCGTAGACTCGTCATTTCCTACTTTAGTGACCAGAAAAAAGAGGTCTTTTACTGGTCAATGCGTATTCTATACCTGTCGCTCACAAAAGGAATAATGAGCGATACTGGAACTGCATGTCAATATGCAGGGTTTGGTTTTGCCTATCTATATCAAAATTACAAATTTGCAGAGGTACGGAATGAACATATATATATATATATGGGAAAAATCTAACCGGATTGTTAGAGCCTTGGAAGAATTGGTATCTCAGTAGCGACAAAACATGGCAACAGCCAAGATATCGGACGTGCACATCTTTTGTATACTGGGTTCACCCTTCATTTCAATCAACATTACGGGGACTCACTGAGTCACATCCGAACTGGAATGCAGTACTCACTTGCAGCAGGCGACCGACTCTACGCTGCGTTTCACCAGGTACACGTACCAATAATTAAATTCGCCATCGGCTGCCACATATCCGACACAATTCGTGAAGCGACCGCTGTGTATGACGATATTCATTCATGGGCACCAACCATTGATCACAACAGTTTGGCGATGTCCATCATCAGAACCGCAAAAGCACTCCAAGGTCAAACATATATCGATACTCCCAATGTATTTGACGGAGATGACGGATTTAACGATGAGCATTATATGGCGGAAGCATCCAGACACAGCCCTAATAACGCCGCCATCATTAACTGGCACGAGAATTACAAGATAATTCCATTGACATTGTACGGCCATATCGACGCTGCTATAGAATCGGCGCATCGTTGCTTGGAAACAATCGAAGGCCATCCATTGCATCGAAATAGTCGTATGATGTTCTTTTATTATTCCCTCGCTCTCCTCGAGAAGGCCCGTCGAGACCCACTTGTACGTGATTCGTGCCTTGAACAAATCCGAGCGAATCAAGAGCAAATATATGACTGGGCTAAGCACTCTTCGATCAATTACATGATGTATTGGACCCTGATTGAAGCCGAGCTAGCAGGGTTTGGAGAATCACTTGATGTTTTAAAGATAGGCCAACTCTATGAGGAATCTATTAACCAAGCTCGGAAAGGTTCTTGGTATCTGGAGATGTGTGTCATGCACGAATATGCTGGGGCCTTTTACCATCGTATTGGATTAACAAATATTGCATATGGTACCATCGTGAAGGTAAATCAAAATCCATTACGGAAAAAGTAACACATAATGATGTTTATTGCAGGCCATCGAACTGTATACATGTCACGGGGCATACGGGAAAGCACGACATCTTAAATCAAAGTACGCAGACATGCTAGTAGATTATGATGACAATAGACACGACTTCCATGAAGCAGCCGTGCAAACAGATCCAGTACCAATCATTGGTGACTCTCATTGGAGCTCTTCATCGTCAACATCAGATGGAAAGAATTCATTATATGATAACGAACCCAGCTGCGACACAATTCCGCATGTTACCACAGAGCAAGCGTTGGTTACGTTAGATATTGTAAGCGGCAGATATTGATCCGTTCATCAACAAAACTGACAGATTGTGATATAGCTCGAC
Organism: Fennellomyces sp. T-0311; assembly: GCA_025266875.1. NCBI lineage: Eukaryota > Fungi > Mucoromycota > Mucoromycetes > Mucorales > Lichtheimiaceae > Fennellomyces > Fennellomyces sp. T-0311. The sequence continues at coordinate 245,398 of JALLLT010000003.1, read as the reverse complement.
ATGGCATCCATTCTCAAGAGCTCACAGGTCATGTCATCCGAAGTTAAATTCCAAGGATTAGTTAAATCAATGATGAATATAATCCTCGAAAACTCGGCTGCCGATTGTGGTGCTATCGTTATTAAGGACGAAAAATATGGTGTATGCGCTTTTGGAAGCCAGCAACAAGAAAATACAACAACATACGATCCACCAAGGCCACTTTCCGAAGATGATGAGCTTGTATCCAGCAGAATCATAAACCATACCATCCATACGGGTGAAAGCGTGCTCATCCACGATGTTGAACAAGATACCCGATTCACCGTTGGTCCATGGTTTGAGCGGACCAGGAGCAAGTCTGTGATTTGTATGCCCATTATTCACAAAATCACTACTGTCGGATGTCTATTTATTGAAGGACCAGTCGGTATTTTTACACAACGACATATCACTGTCTTGAGTCTTTTGTGTCAGCAAATGGGAATTTCAATTACCAATGCGTTTTTGTTCAAGTCCGTTCAACGAGTAACCATGGCAAATATGAGGTCAGTACTTCCGTTTGTTTTCCTCTTTGCCAGGTATTAATGTAGTTTATATAGAATGATCGAAATGCAAAAGCAAGCATTGGAGGAAGCAAGAAAGAGCAAAGAAGCAGCTGATAGAGCAACTCGATTACGCGAGATATTTTTGGCCAATATGAGTCATGAAATCCGCACCCCATTCTCTGGTTTCTACGGCATGATATCGCTACTGGCAGAAACCAGGTAGGGAGCCAAAAACGCTATCAGCATATTTATTTCTAATCCTGGGTTATAGCCTTGACCCTGAACAGCGCGACTTGGTTCAAACTGCCAAAGGGTCGTGCGAAATGCTGTTGCAGTTGATTGACGATCTTTTGAATTTTTCGAAGCTGCGTGCTGGAAAAGTCTCGCTGGATCTATCCCCTGTTGTTCTGGACGATGCTATTGCAGATGTTGTCGAAATTATGATAGCAATGGCGATCCAAAAAAGAATTAATATTACCTATACAATTGAAAAAGATGTGCCAGCCGTTGTTATTACTGACGCAAATCGTCTGAGACAGTAAGTGGAATAACAGATCCTCATTGTCCAAGCCATGGCTCTAATTCAATGAAAATAGAGTGATTACCAATCTTTTAGGAAACGCTATCAAGTTCACACATGCTGGTGAAATCATTATAAGATGTTCCTTGGATGAGCGAAAACGAGTCAAAACCCCCAAATCCGATGACAAAACGGTTCCGTTGCTGATTGAAGTGATTGATACCGGTATTGGAATAACCGATGATCAGCGCAAAGTATTATTTGTTCCATTTTCTCAAGTGGATGGCAGTACAACGTGAGTATAATCATATAAAAAGCGTCGATAACTAAAGCCAACGTGTTTAGGCGACGATACGGAGGAACAGGCCTTGGTCTTTCTATTTGCCTTCAGCTTGTTGAGCTTATGTCTGGAACGATTGAGGTATCTAGTATTCCGGGCCAAGGGTCAAATTTCCACTTTACAATCCAAGCGACTCGTACGTCGGAGCCTGACGACGAGGCAAGGGAAGCAATGGTTTACAACCTTTTGCAATCTTTAAAGCAAACGCGTATCCTGGTCGCAGATAAGCACGTATCAACAGTAATAATGGCGCAAAAATTGCTACCGGGAATCAAAGTGGATGGAGTCTGCACAGTTGCCGAGTTACTCTGTCACCAAGCAACAGACTATCCTATTATCATCGTTGGCTTATTCTTGACTCATGATCCTGGATTTGAGGAATGGTCGCATCATCTCTATCGATTCTTGGAGAACGCTCAATGCATCGTGGTGATGCATTATCCTACTGGTGCCGTTGGCGAGTTACTGGGTGAAAATCGACTGACCGTTGATATCAACGAAATGAGCACTGAGCCAAATGTTAATGCGACCAAATCCGTTTCTGGTACAGCTCTCAGTACAAAATCGGTTACAGTACAAAGCAACAAGCGACGTGCGATCGTTCGGATGGCTGTCCCACTTCGTCGAGTATACCTCTTGCGGACATTGGTAGATATGCTGCATCAATCATCATCACCTTCTGAAACTCCACCAACACCTCGTCCACCGATGCCATCGCGGTATAATTCTGGGAGAGTAACATCCAACAAGCTATTTACGGCAGAAGAACGGGAATTATTGTGTACAATGCATATACTTGTTGCTGAAGGTTTGTATATCATCTTTATCATTAAGCAAAAGGAATTAATGCCTATTATTTATAGATAATCCGATTGCTCAAAAGCTCTTATACAAGCAACTTACGCGACTAGGTCTCAAAGTTGTATGTGCAAATGATGGACTGGAAGCTGTAGCTGCATGGACAAATCATCCAAAAGATCATTTTAAAATGGCATTTTTTGATCATCATATGCCAAAGGTACGTGCGATCATCAAGTAATTAATATGTATTAAAAAAAGCTAATATTGTCATACAAAGTGCGACGGTGTAGAAGCAACAAAGCGTATCCGTGAAATTGAAAAGAAAGAGAAAAGGCGTGACCACTTTACGATTGTCACTCTATCAGCTGATATTCAGGATTGTGCGCGTGTGAAGTGCTTAAACGCTGGAATGGACGGGTAACGTTCCAAAATTGGAATATTATGCATAACATTGTGCTAATGCGGATTTGCTTTTCCATAGGTACTACACGAAACCCATGAATCAAAAAACGCTTGCGGAAGCATTAAAGCGTTACTGCTTAACCTAATAAGAGCATTATAGTTAATATGCCTAAAAAAGAATGTATTTTATCGTACGGATTAGCTGCTAAAATATATTAAAGATATCTTCACTACGTATATACTAGTATTAACTGAAGCAGCATTGGTCACACAAGTAATGTTAGATATTTTAGTAAACAGAGCCTTATCGTGACAACAAACACTGTTTGGCACACGCAGATCTGATCAGGAGAGTTGTAATTTGGTTTCTATTTGGTAGTTTAGTGTAATATTGATGACCGATCGATGATTGTATGATGGAGCGCATATGGTTTTTTTGTGCCTCGATCTGTTCAGCAGGTGGTATGCAGCTAAGTATATACATACATATCGTATTATAAAAGCGAGAAGTAGCCCCTCCTTTCAACGTAGTGTAACCGTTGTATACCTAATTATAAGGCATCCATTTAACGTCATGATTCTCCAGGGATATCAAGGTTCAAATGTAAAGGATCCGGTTCCTTTGCCGGGGCCGATCTTGACGAAGGGATTTTTTTAATAGTATTTTTAAAATAATCATAGCATCCATTGTGTGCTTCCTTTTCATACGAGGATTGCGGGGCGGGAGGGAGCTTATGCAGGTTTTTATTACTCCTTATACACTATAATGTCATTGTCACGTTGGCCATGGTCGATATCAGCCAAACCTCTTCTCCTGCTCTTCAAATATACTCTGTTATATTAGTTACAGGAATATTTGATGCCCAACTCGCAAGGCAGCAGCTCAGTCACCGACTCTGTACGTGTCACTGGTGTTTTGACAGGTCCACTGCATATCCCCGGTTATCGTTTCAAGTCAGAAACGACCGCAAGCTTAGCTCATGGCGAAAGTGTTGACATTTGCATGGGATTCAGGTACATCATTTCGTAATCAGAACGTGATCCCGAATGCTGAAACAATGAAAATGATCACACCAGAATCGCGAGCAAGAGTCCAATTGTCGCCAAAGGTAGTTGATATTGATTGTGTTGGTGAAGTCGCTTATAGAGAAATAGTTTCAACCGATTCATCATGCTTTGAGCGTGAATTTTATATCATGAAAAAATTGTATCACTATAAAGGCGGATCATCCCATATCGGTAAGGAATATTCAATTCAAGTATAACAAGAGTAGCCTGATATGAAATCCATCAGTACGGCCGCTCGAGTATATCAACATGCCTAGTGGATTGACGGTTGCCATCTATGCTGATGAGGGTCTGAACTACCTTAGACAAGAAGTCTATGATCCAGTTTTAAAATCTTCCAGTGGAGGAAGCGATGGTGCGTCTACTATTAGCAGCGCTAGCAGCGGAAGCTCACTTCAATCCCGGGTTCGGAACATGCAAAGTAAATTATGCGACACTTTCCAAGGCAATGGCTGCAGCAATGCACCAACTTACGATCTATGCACATTTTTGCGGTTTGCAATCAAGTGCACAGACTGTTTGGAGTTCACACATCGTCATAATATTGTTCATGGTGAGTTAAGATTATCGGCCTTCCAGTGGGACGGCAATTACGAGAGCCCTGTCAAAATGTGGAACTTTGGTTCTGGGACAAAATCTCTCGAGACCTATCTGACAAGCAAGAGGTGGCGCAAAGCCGCCGGGAGTAAGGAGTATACACATATGCTACAGGATCTACTGATCTACATGAGCCCTGGTATTAAAAAAGAGAACGTAACATATTACCTTAGATTAATCCATGATATACAGAGCAAACGGGGCGTACAACTTACGTACCAGATCATCGAACCGATATATATTCACTGGGCGTTGTATTTTTTGTCCTTCTTACAGGACGGGCACCCTTTAATGGAGGCCTGTTGGATATTTTAAACGGGATTCTAAGTCGACGAGTTCCACTGGTGCATGAACTTCAATTCGACGTTCCCGAGATTCTATCGAGAATTGTCGAGAAAATGTTGCATAAGGTTCGGAGGAAGCATAGTATGCCGAGTATACTCCTCAGCTCATATATTTTCTATATAGGTCCCTGATGATCGATATACGAGTGCACGTGGCATTCGTGCTGATCTAACTGAGTGTCTAAATCGACTAAGTATGGAAAACGAATCGCCGACGGAGGTATACACTTATCTACCATTTATGGGCAGTAACAAAAGTGAAGTCCTAACTTTTTATAAATGAAGGTAATACCGCCATTCCCTTTGGCTGAGCATGATGTTGCCTCGGTGTTCACGTTACCGAAAACAGTTTACGGACGCCAGGACGTAATATTTGAAATGAAGGTCATCCTTGAGCGTGCCGCAAGTTTATACGAGTCAGCTCATTTACGGAATCGCTCGGAAATACCACTTTCTCTAAACAAGCAATGCAATATATATGACAGTGATGTGCATGCAATATCTTTTGATGATACTGCTGATGCATATAACAACTACACTAATGATTCAACCGAAATGAATTTATCTCCAAGTTCGAAATTTGTGAATAACCTCAGTGACAAGGATGATACTTCAAGCATCAGTACGAAAATGGCGGATGCTGTTAGTATTACTGGTACATCTATAGTAGGGCTGTACGGACCCGGTGGTGCTGGTGAGTAATTGGATACTACTTATGTTAGCAACGCATTTCTCATAACCATGTATCAATAACTAAAAGGTAAATCAACTCTGTATAATACTGTCCAATCTACCGCCCGAAAAAACGGGTAAGTAGCCCATTTATGATTAAGATATATTGACTGATCACCTGGTGAATAGATTAATGGCGAGAGCGAAGTTCGATTCCCGAAACAAGGTTCCGTATGCAACAGTGCTGCAGTGTTTATCGCAAATTTTGCAACAAGTCTTATCCGAATCACAAGAGGAGATCAACCAATTTTACGATCACTTCAAGATGTCTTTGGGAACACAATTCAGTAATATAATTTTATTGACAGATTTTGTACCGGAGCTCTCGACATTCTTGCGATCAGATGATATCCTTGTCACTAGTACACACAATGATGAAACGAATAGTATCGAGAAAGCCAAGGTCCGATTTCAGAAAGTATTTGTTGAAGCCTTTAGAGCAATTACTCTCTGGCGCATGACAAGTTTGGTATGTCTATCAAGGAAGGTCGCAACTTGGTCTAATATCAAATTGAATAGTTCTTGGATGATTTACATCAAGCTGGTAAGATTAAGAAGAGGTTTATATGTAATATTGCCCATATATTTATTTTACAATATAGACGATCCGTCTTTGGAGCTTATTGAAGCTTTAGTCGTGGAGCGTGTCAAAATACTAGTGTTTTTATCGTATCGTGACCAGGAAGTGTCCGCCAAATTCGTCAAGTTGCTGGAAAACAAGAACGCAAGTGTACATTTTATCAAGATCGAACCACTCTCAATGGAATCTGTGGTCAACTTTATCGGTGATACTCTCCATCGTCCACATAATGTTGACAGCAGGAAGGAGCTTATTCCTTTGGCCGACGCAATTTTTCGTAAAACACGAGGCAATGCTTTCTATACGGCCCAGTTATTACAAACTCTGGAACGCAAGAAGCTCATCTATTTTGACTGGGAGAAAAATCGATGGGATTACGACATGCGAGAGATTGAAGAAGCAACCATATACGGCGCCAATGATGAATCACAACTCGACGTGTCATTCATGGTTGCTAGGTTACGAGAATTGCCAAGGGCCGGACAATCCTTGCTAAAATGGGCATCTTTCGTGGGTGACACTTTTTCGTGGAAAATGATCAAGACGCTTATGATCCAAATCAGGAGCGAGGAAGACGACAACACTGTTATTGGTGACGGCGCCGAAGTAGACAGCAAATGCCGTCAAAGTCTTCCAGCCCTTGATAAGGATAATAGTGATGATGAATGCGAAACTACCAGTACCATATCAATGCAAATGTCGAGCACAAAGAAGTTGTCATCAAAGAGTTCTGATTGTGATCCAGTCAGTGGCCTCCAAGCTGTATTACAAGAAGGATATATCATGCCTGTTGATGGCGACGAGTTCAAGTGGTGTCATGACCGAATTTCGCAAGCAGCGGCTGAGCTTGCCGACCCTGAAACTCGTGATAAAATACATCTAACTATCGCACAGTATCTCATGCAAGGTAATCCATAAAGTATATATGGAAGTCTATATTATTCATTGTGAAATGATATTAACAATAGAAAAAAATGCTGATGTATTCCTGATTGCTGATCATCTTCTAAGATGCGAGAACCTCTTGGTAACAATGGATGACAAGCAATCATATCGACAGCTTATGATCGAGGCAGGAGCAAAAGGGAAATCTTCTGGTGCAAGCTCAATGGCGTTTGAGTACTGCAGATTAGCTATTGAACTCGGTGATCCCGATACGCAATGGAGCGACGAATTCTACAGCGTAACACTGAACCTGTACAGTAACGCTGTAGCACTAAGTTGGGTTATCGGCAACATTGAAATGACCGAGATTCTATTGGACACTTTGTTCAAGAACACCACAAAGCCGATAGATCGAGTTTCCGCATACCTTATCAAAGCGCAATATGATTTTGGACGCCAAATGCATGAGCAAGGTCGTGAGACGATGCTAAAATGTCTTGATGAATTGGGAAACGAACAAGCCGGGATGGATATCAGCGATGAGGCATTAGAGCGCGACTATGCAGAAGTCGAGGAGATGGTACTTCGCATGGGCGCTGATGAAATTCTTAAACTTGACGCTTGCGACGATCCTATATTGAATGCTGCTATGACTGTGATGGACGAATTGTAAGTTGACATCATAAAAACGTATATAAGCTCAGTTTTCGTAACTATTTACCTGCACCTAGGCTCGCGATATCTTACTTTAATGGGCGAAAAAGTGAATGGTACTATTGGTCGATGCGCATTCTTCACATCTCCTTTACTCGTGGTCCGACGAGCGTTACTGGAAATGCATGTACAATCGCTGCTTGCGGATATGCAAACGTGTACAAAAAGTACAAATTTGGAGAGGTAATTAGTTTGGCTTAACATACTATTTCCGTTTCATATGTACTAAACTGACAGTGTTCGGTATAGAGACTTGCTAGTTTAGGCATTTTGATTGCAGAAAAATATAGCAATAACCAAGATAAAGGGCGAACGTACTCATTATACCCAGTGTTCGTTCGTCAATGGAATCACCACTACGCAGATGGCGCGACTTTGGACTATTTCAAGACAGGATTGCAATATTCACTAGCAGCAGGTGATCGCCTCTTTACAGCATTCAGCCTGATGCATATATCAATTGTCAAGTTCGTCTACGGATATCATACAACCGATTCGCTACAACAGTCGTTATCAGCTTACGAAGACATCCATTCCTGGTCACCAACGATTGATCATAACACCTTTCTTATGTGTATGATTCGGTCAACAAAGGCATTCAGAGGAGAAACATATTACAACACACCTTATGTATTCGACGGAGACGACGGATTTAACGACGAGCATTACCTTTCCGAGTGCGCAAAGTATAGTTCAAACTTTGAAATCGTGTTGAACTGGTACGAGTCATTCAAGATCATTCCTTTGACGCTATACGGACACTTGGATACAGCTATTGAAGTTGGATACCGATGTGTAAAAACTCTCTATCACCATCCATTGCAACGATTCACTCGTGTTATGCTCTACTACTTTTCGCTTGCACTACTAGAAAAGGCTCGTCATGACCCAGATGTACGTGAGTCTTGCCTTAGACAAGTGAAGGAAAATCAAGAGATGCTGTACGAATGGGCCATCAACAGTCGTATAAACTATATGATGTTTTGGACATTGATCGAGGCTGAACTGGTCGAGTTCAGTAATTCTCCGGATATTTTAAAGGCCTGCCGACTTTATGATGACTCAATCAATCTAGCACGGGAAGGCTCATGGTATTTCGATCTATCCGTAATGCACGAGTATACAGGCGCGTTCTACCTTCGTGTTGGGCTTAAAAACAATGCTTATGGCTATATTGCTAAGGTATATAATAGGTGAAAGCATACAGATTATATATTAACTAAATCACAGGCAATGGATCTCTATAAATGCCATGGATCTTACGGAAAAGTCGCGCATATTCAATCGAAATACACAGATTTATTATCTGCTTTCGAGGACAGCCGACAAGAGTTTTATGAACAAGGTGTTCAAACAGATCCAATACCGATTGGCGGTGAAACCAAATGGTCCTCTTCATCAGCATCTTCTTTATCACAGGAAGACGGCATGCTGGAAAAGTCATTCACACATGAAGGCGACATGATAACTCGCATCACAACAGAACAGGCGCTAATGACATTGGATATTGTTGGTATTCATCTCACACTATCCCGAGTTTATTAATTGACACTTATGTATACTAGCTTGACATGGCATCTATCCTCAAGAGCTCACAAGTCCTGTCATCTGAAGTCAAGTTTGAGGGACTGTTAAAGTCAATGATGAATATTATCCTCGAAAACTCGGCTGCCGACTGTGGTGCTATCGTTATCAAGGACGAAAAATATGGTGTATGCGCATTTGGAAGTCAACAACAAGAGAGCACTACAACATATGATCCACCACGACCACTTTCTGAGGATGATGAACTTGTATCCAGCAGAATCATAAACCATACCATCCATACGGGTGAAAGCGTGCTCATCCACGATGTTGAACAGGATACTCGGTTTACTATTGGGCCATGGTTCGAACGTAGCAAGAACAAGTCAGTCATTTGCATGCCTATTATTCACAAGATTACTATCGTTGGTTGCTTGCTTATCGAAGGACCAGTCGGCATTTTTACACAGCGGCATATTACCGTATTAAGTCTCTTGTGTCAGCAGATGGGTATCTCGATCACCAATGCATTCTTGTTTAAATCTGTTCAGCGTGTTACCATGGCAAATATGAGGTCTGTATTTCCATAATGTCAATAACACGGTGCTAATCCTTCAAATATATAAAGAATGATTGAAATGCAAAAGCAAGCTCTCGAAGAAGCACGTAGGAGCAAGGCAGCGGCTGACAGGGCCACGCGACTTCGAGAAGTATTCTTGGCCAATATGAGTCATGAGATCCGTACCCCATTTTCCGGGTTCTACGGAATGGTGTCCTTACTGGCAGAAACCAAGTAAGCAAAAGCTATTCTCAATTTTTTTATACTGATAATGGTAACTCGTATAGGCTTGATTCTGAACAACGTGACATGGTTCAAACTGCAAAGCAGTCATGCGAAATGCTTTTGCAACTTATTGATGACCTTTTGAATTTCTCGAAACTGCGCGCAGGAAAAGTGTCTCTGGACTTGTCTCCTGTTGTTATCGATGATACTATTGCAGACGTCGTCGAAATTTTAATAGCAATGGCAATCCAGAAACGGGTCAATATCACGTACACGATTGACAGCGACGTGCCTTCTGTCATAATTACTGATGCAAACCGTCTCAGACAGTATGTACATCAAGCAATCCCGTATATTAAAAAAGTATATACTATAAGGTTAATTATTATCGGCTAGGGTTATCACTAATCTTGTGGGAAATGCAATCAAATTTACGCCTAGCGGGGAAATTACTATACGATGCTCACTGGATAAGGAGAAGCAGAGCCAGCTCGGTAATAGCAGTGTTCTATTGCGGATCGAAGTGATCGACTCTGGCATTGGCATAAGTGAAGAGCAACGGAAGATGCTTTTTGTTCCATTTTCACAGGTGGATGGTAGTACTACGTATGCAAATATAAGTGAAATAGGTAAACGGAACGGTATACTAATTTTATTTCGTTAGACGAAAATACGGAGGAACGGGACTAGGACTGTCCATTTGCCGGCAGCTTGTTGAGCTCATGTCCGGAGAGATCGAAGTATCGAGTACACCGGGCCAAGGCTCCAACTTTTACTTTTCCATCCAAGCAACTCGTGATCCGGAAGAGGATGACAAGAAGGGAAAACTGATATACGAGCTTTTGGAATCCGTAAAGAAAACTCGTATTCTAGTAGCGGATAAGCATGCTTCGACGGTAACCATGGTTCAAAAACTGCTGCCCGGTGTTAAAGTGGATGGCGTCACCACAGTAAAAGAGCTACTTTTACATCAAGCAACGGACTACCCCGTTATTATTATTGGCCTATTTTTAACGCACGATCCCGATTTTGAGGAGTGGGCACATCATCTCTGTCTTCTCCTAGAACGTGCTCAGTGTATTGTGGTGATGCACTATCCTACAGGTGCCGTTGGCGAACTGCTAGACAAAAATCAACTGATTGTCGATATCGAGAATGATGGCATCGAGATAGACCATAACTATACTATGGCGCCTTGCAGGGTTATGTTGAACAACAAGAGCAAGTCAGTATCTGTTCATAGCAGCAGTCGTCGTGCGATTGTGCGAATGGCGGTCCCACTTCGTCAAATACCATTACTGCGGACACTTGTTGAAATGCTTCGTCAGACAGCACCTGCACCTGCGACTCCATCAACTCCTCGACCAGCTATGCTAACACGTCATAGTACGGAAAGAGGCGTTGCGTCCAATAAATTATTTACAGTAGACGAGCTTGCACTATTGAGCACGATGAATATATTAATAGCAGAAGGTAGTGTAACAACGACAAAAGCAGAGAAGATTTAAAGCTAAAGCTTGCTATATAGACAACGTTATAGCGCAAAAACTCTTATACAAGCAACTGACACGGCTAGGCATAAAAGTTGTTTGTGCGAATGATGGTCTTGAAGCTCTTGATGCTTGGACACACCATCCACCGCAATATTTTAATATGGCATTCTTTGACCATCATATGCCAAAGGTAAAGTTTTTTTTATTCTTTATGATCGTTTGCTAATATTTTATTAGTGTGATGGCGTCGAGGCGACAAAACGTATTCGTACAATGGAAAAGAGTAAAAAGACTGGCGATCACTTCACCATTGTTACGTTATCTGCAGATATTCAGGATTGCGCTCGTGAGAAGTGCTTAAATGCCGGAATGGATGGGTAATGACACAAAGCTCACAATTAATAATGCCTTTTCATAACCATGTGTTGATATGATTGTTACACCTTAGGTACTTTACCAAGCCTATGAACCAAAAAACACTTGCAGAGGTGTTAAAGCGCTATTGTCTAAACTAAAAAAGTTCTGTATTACCTGGTAGTTATATTAGTAAAAAAAAGCACACTTTAAGCAATAAGCAGTTAGAATGTCGCAATAGTAAAACATTAGGTATCAGCAATCGGTTATATTTCTCGATTCTTCATCCTGATAGGACAGAGCCACGTCGTAGGTAGCAGATAGCAACTCTGTCACTGTTTAAACCCGTTCCTAGAAAGGTTAAGCCTACTATCTCCCTTTGCTACAGTGGCAAATCTGTCGCCATGGAAAATGAATCACCACAGTTACACACAAACTTTTTTTATTTTGTAAGAGCATGTACGCTGTTTCCGACCACCAACACCGCAGGCGCTACAATCGACTGCTCCTGTACAAGGGTATCCATATTAGCGACCGTGCCAAGGACGAACCGTTCCTCAGGGCAATTGGCATTCTCAATCCATGCTATAGGACAGTGCTCTGGATAGTGTTTCTCATCTTGAAGGATTTTGCGTAGATCCCCAGCGCGACCAACGGCCATAAGAACGACCAGCGTTCTGGACGAACCGTAGTCGGGCAAGTCAGGCATAGATCCTTTCGTTCCGCGGCCAGTCGTGATAATCACTTGGTCTGAAATGCCCCTCATCGTTACTGGGATACCAGCAGCCATAGGTCCAGAAAAGGCACTTGATATACCGGGTACCAATTCTGGTTCATACCCCTTTTCACGGAAAAATATAATTTCTTCGCCACCACGACCAAATACAAGTGGGTCGCCGATCTTGAGGCGTACCACACGCTGACCCTTCTTTAGTCCTTCCAAGCACCATTCGAGCAGTTCATCTTGCGCGGGATCTGATTTGCCTGTGGTTTTTCGTGCTATCCGCAACTCTCCTTCCACTAAGTCCAACATTGGCTGTGGAATCAATCGGTCGCTGACGACTAGGTCGGCTTCCTTCAGATAGCGTTGTGCCTTGACTGTAATAAGCTCCGGATCGCCTGGACCAGCACCAATCAATGCAATTGAAGGTGTGGATGGGGGGAACACATCTTGAAGAGACGGAATTTCGTTCTTTTCAAAGTACGAGCGAAGTGTCGCATAGAATGCCTCGTGATTATCGATAGACGTCAGGCGTGCCATGTTTTGTAATCCCCAGCGTTCGCATACGCGAGTTACCCAGCCCATTCGCTTTTCGGATTGTTCAATCTTGGGTTCCCACTCGCGCACTTTGGCTCGCAGTACACCCATCTGCTTGACAATCTCGCCCATATTCGGTGGCAGTGCTTCGCTAACTTTGGTACGGATCATGTTGGCAAGCTTAGGTCCTTGCCCGTTCGTCGAAACGGCGATCTGTACTGGCCCATCGCGGTGTTGACTCATAAAGTAAAAGTCGCACATTGGTGGCACATCTGCAACATTTACCGGGATACGGCGATCGCGACACAACTGACCGATACGCAACGATTCTTCGTGATCGTCCAGTGCTGTCAAAACCATGTCGGCATTGTCCAAATCGGCGTCTTGGAATGCTCGATCGATCCATGAAACTTCATTATTCTTGATGCGATGTTGAACTTCTTCGTTGACAGTAGGCGCAATCACGGTTACTCGTGCATCGGCAATCTTGGTTGACTTGATCCGCTGTGCTGCAACATTACCACCACCTACGATAAGTACATTCTTGTCGGCAATGCGATACGCGACGACAAGCGAGCCGCCGCCTTCGATCAAAGGAAAATCGCTCATTGATATTCAGTGTGAAAGAGGTGTATTAAATTATTGAATAAATACCAGCTGTCAGCTAAAGTCGAACACAAGATTGATCCCGATGGTGATCATCTTTTATAAACTCAGGTGGACAATCCTTATCTTAAGACACGCTATCTTGTTGTACTACCCTTTGAAGATATGACGGCAAGTTATATAATAGTGGTTGCAGTATATAGTTGCATGTATCATCCATCATGCGGATGTTTCCACTTTTACCTTTCATAATATGTATAATTGGTTGGAGTAAAGTCATCTAAGTAAACATAGAAAAGGTGAACTTACAAGTATCCGTGTCTCTTGCCGGTATAGTATTTTTGGAATTAAAACGGCATGGATTGTCCCAAAACCTAGCCATTGGAACTAAAGCAAAGATCATCATTGTATAATGCTACTAAGCTGGTCTTTGAAGTTGATACAAATGATAGGGTGCCTTGTGTATATTCTACATAGTAATTTTCTTTACTATATCAAACTCAATTCCTAGGTAAATATACGGACGTTGCTGTTATATCGCACAGGACTAGACGCGGATGGCACTTTTCTTGTCTGGATTTGGTAACAAAGCTAAAAATATTGGGCACACACACGCTGCATGCTTAACATTTTTTTCCACCTTCTGACGCTAAACTATCGGAAAATGTATTTGTCTGGGACAGAACTAAAGTAGTGAAAGCCCGCCATGTGAGTCAAGAATAGAGGGTAATGCGGATCAATAACTATGCTATACCTAGACACGAAACTGAGACGTGTTCCTTATAAATACGTCCCTTATAGAAAAGGGTAGAAGTGAAAAGCAGAAACGAAAATCAAATACAATTATGCTTTGCAATCTAAAAGAGATCCACAAGATTTACAACGAACTAATGGTTAATACAACCGATAAAGAAATACAGATGTGCACTACTTCTAAGGGGATACTCACAGGCAGAGCCCACACTCACGTCCCGTACGCGGAAAAGAAGCCCCCGTTTTTCTTTGTTTGAAAGTCCAAATAAAAGAATGTACTATGGTTAAACAAAATCACAAATTTGGAAACTACATTGTTTTTCTTTGGCTCAACCGAGTTTCCTGTCCGTGCAGCTAGATTTCCTTTTTCCCCGTTCTCTTTTGACTTGCTCCTTTCCTTAGTTCCTCTTTGTCGGACTCCACTACAACGCAGCCGAGTGTACGCTATTAAGCATTGCTTACGTTTGTGCTGTAGACAGTACGAAAGCTGCAATCTAGCAGCCAACTAACCAAATTTGCCGCCGATTGAGTTGCATTGAATGCACTCTAGCATAATGAAGTTTGTCGATCCACCATTCCACACCCGTTGCTACCGACACTCCGGACAAGTTCATGTTAACACAAAGACTCGCTATGTATTGGCCAGCTGCGTAGCAACTTACGCCTTTCGATTAAGTTGCATACGTTCTACTTCTACTTACGAGTCAACCCGACGCTCGACCAGTACAATTTTGCCTTGCAGGTCAATAGACAACAGCCACGTGGTTAGCACCACTGTGAACGAAATACCGCCACAAAGTATACGTGAAGCAAAAAGATATATTACAAGTCATGCATGTGAGTGGCACCCTGGACTGGATGATTTGTTTGCGTGAACGCCGTCATCTGCCACGACTAATGTGCACGACGCTTGACATATATTTCGAAAAGAGCGAATTGCCGTCTACTTTACAATGTATTCCCGCCGTTCACCCCTTCAATTGCAGTGATTGGCGTTGGTCCAGGCGACTCAAAGCTTCTTATTGCAAAGATGCAGTACTATCTGCCGCACGCCCACTTGGTCGACAGCGACCGATTGATTCGATACCTGGTGCTGGATTGGTGGAGAGCACAAAAAAAAAACCGCAGGCAAATCGGATCCCGCACCGGATGAATTGCTCGAACGATGTTATTGAAGGATTGAAGGGATCAGTGTTGTGTACGCCTCAGGATCGGCAACCTGCTTCTATTTGGTCATGGTGGCGAAGAAATTCTATTTTCCCTGGAAAAGGGGATGAACCAAACTGGTATGGCATATACAGGCGCTTTTTCGGGTCCCACGGCTAATGGTATTCCACTGACGATGCGGGGGTCCTCGGACTAAACGGTTGCTGCGACCGGCCGTGGAACGAAGGGATCGATGCCCGACTCGTCCGACTACATGGTTCGTCTAGAACGCTGATCGTGTTGATGCCCGTTGCTCGACGTGGCGGTTTCATACGCGAAACTGTGCAAGACCAGAAAAGTTATCCAGAAGGCTGTCCCATGGTATTGCATTGAGAATGTCAATTCCCCGAAGAACAGCCGCCAATATGGAGGTCCTCGTGCAATAGTTGTGGATTGTAGCGCGGGCGGTGTTGCTGGTCGGAAACACTTACGAAATAAAACAATTTGTTGTGTAACGACGACGATCCATTTTCCATGACAACAGGTTTACCATGGTAGCAAAAGGAGCTGACAGGTTTTGGTGTTCTGGGAACGGGTTTTTTTTTTTGAAAGATGACAGGAATGCTCTGTCTGACCCTTTGGGGGGAAAGAAGCAAAAGTGTAAAGCAGGGAGAAGCATGATCTGCCGCATATGGGAATCATTGGTGTAGCACTCCCCCTTTGCATCTATAGCCACCTTACTCTTTTCTTGTGCTGCCCTTTCCGCTCAACTGACTTTTCAGCATACCACTGTCCCCCAAAGGTACATATCGCTTTATACATATACAGCGGCAGAGGTATTCTTTGGCTGATCAAAGGATAGAGTATCCGGCGTAACTTTTTTTTACTTCGACAATACTCCCCCTTTTTTCATATGCTGCTTCGGCCAGCGCTCCATCCGCCATCATGACCAGTAGCTCATCGTCAGCCAGAACCTCCCCATCGCCCTCGACACCACCTCCGTCAATAGCGCTAGCAGCAGGAGGCCTGAACTCTGCCCTGAAGCAGCGAACTGGCCTGTTTCGGGATCCGGCAGCAGCACCGACCATCCGAACTACCGTCAAGCAGCGCGCTAGACAAAACACAATTAGCGATGACGATTTCGTTCGCAATCTCGGGGCTGATTACCAAGACGTAGAAAAACGCACGCTGACACGTTGGGTGAACGCACAACTCAACACTGTTGGCGATCATATCGATCGTATCGAAACCGACCTCAAAGACGGCAAACGATTGTTAAAGTTGCTATCAGTCGTGTCGGGCCAAGCTGCGCCCAAGCCAGAACGAATGAACATGCGAATTCATCAGCTTGCGAACGTGGCGCAAGCTTTTGGATACTTGGAAAAACAACTTGGCGCAGACGCCATGCCGGATATCGGAAACGAAGCCATCGTCAATGGTGATGTCAAAAAGACCTTGGCTTTGGTATTCTTCATCATGCTCAAATATCAAATCCAAGCTGTGCTTACCGATCATGGTGAAGATTTTAAGACGTCTCTTTCGGTAAGCATCTTTTGTTTGTGTGTGTTTTTTCCATCTGAATTGAATGTTTATGCATTGCATAGCAATTGTCGGAACGGCACAGCAAAGAGGAATTGGTGGCTGCAACCGAACCCGACGATCCGACGCCTCCCACACCACGTCCCAGTGGGCGTCGAACGGTCGCTGCAACAACAGACAAAGGAGCACACACAACAAGCGAAGCCAAAGTGGCATTGCTGTATTGGGTTCGGATCCAGCTTGAAGACTATATCGCAGCCAATATCATCCCATCGATCCAGGACTTTTCACGCTCATGGCGAACCGGCCTTGCATTCTGTTTACTCCTCCATCGGCACGATCCGGTGCTTATTCCAGATCTGCTCACCACGCGCATAAATGCAGGCGACTTGTCGGGAAAGCAGACATGGCGCGAACTGCTCGAGCTTGCGTTTGGTGTCGCCAACACACAACTCAATATACCCTTATACCTGGATCCCGAGGATCTGATCGATGTCGAATACCCACACGAGCCAAGTGTCATGATGTATGTCAGCGAGTACTACAGAGTCATGTCCAAAGCACAGCGCGAAGAGTCAACTGCATCACGTCGCGATAAGCGAACGAAGCGACGAGCTGCTATCGCCATGGCTATTGGTGATGTTGCAGAGGAGGAGGAAGGCGAAGTAGAAGAAGAGCCTGTCTTTTGCGATACGCCCCCGTCAATGGATGAGGAGATCGAAGAAGAAGAAGAGCCTGAATCGCCACAGGCAGAGGAGAAGCCAGAATATCACATCAAACCCGTCAATGTTGTCTCTGCAAAAGCACCACTCGAAGCACCCGTACCGGTACCAATGCCCTCTGCTCGACGGAACCGACGGAAACCAGCACATCAGCGTGAATCTACGTTGGGTGAAGAAGACAAGGCCAGAATCAAAGCCGATCTGAACAGCCGGTTGATGATGCAGCTCACAGGCCATCTTCCCAGAGGTGTAAACCCGACACTTGATCAGCTCATCACCATCCACGAAACAGTTATTTCGTTTATACGCACCAACACGCGCACCATGGATGAAATACCCGACGAATTCACGAGTTCTTCATCTGTTACGGAATATGTGGATGCGTTGGAGATCATTGAAGAACAAGCCGATTCCGAAGCAGAGCATCTCGACACTGCTAAAGCTGCGCGCGACTCACTGATGTCCTCGCCAGAAACGGCCGAAGACACACTGATACGCCTCACTGAACTGCAACGGAGTCAAGTCGACAAACTCTACGACGTGCTGAATCGAGAATGGAAAGAGTTTATCGAGCTGCTACAGAGTACGAAGGTCGATCTTTTGCGCCTTGAGAACGATCTCATCGAAACAGAAGAGCGTGTGGCAGAATACGAGCAGCAGGCTGCAAAAGTCGAATCGGAACTGAGCACTCTATTGGAGGTGGTTGCAAAAGTTCCACCCCACGATGAACATGGTCGTTTGCTCCACCCGCTGGACGGATCTGAAGCCACATCCCTCGACAAATACAGCGACGCCATCGCAGACGCAGCAGCACGCATACAGGCATTCGATAGCAGCACATGGAAAGCCTATCGTGCATACCTTCGAGAGCTGTTGCCAGCAGTACGACAAGCAGTAAACCAACGCCATGCAACTGTGGAGAAAAAGTACGAGGTACTGGAAACCACAATGCGCAAGGCAAAACGACGGTTCAGCCTGTTCAAACGCGGGATGGCATTCGGCAAAGTCCTCAAAACCTTGGAGGACGAACTGACAGATGTTCAAAAAACAATGGATGAGAAGCAAAAGTCAATGACTGACGATGCCATCATGGATCTGGAAAATCGTGTGAGCATGGTACGCAGCAAATTGAATGGCGCTCGCGAAGAGTACGACGATTTGTTTGAAGAAGAAAGTGACGACAAGCAAGGATTCATGGATCGATTCGATCAAGTTCAGAAACGGTATCACGAAGTAGGCGACTGGGTGGACCAGGTACGCGTATGGTTCATCGAGGCAGGCCGGATTCGTAACTGGATCGAAGCACGCATTGCTACCCTGCAAGAGCGCACCGTTATCGACCCGCTGAGCACAGACTTTGCAGCGATCGAGAGCCACGCGACACGGTTACACAGAGAGCACGAACATCTGAGACGTGAAGTGGAACGCTTCGACGCCGATGACATGACACGTCTCCGCAACCATGTTAAGAAGCTCACCACAGTTGGGGGCGATCACAAACTGAGCCCAGCCGATGCTTCCACCATCGAGATCACTTTTCAGACACTCAACATGCTCAACAAACTCACGATATCGCTACGAAAACGTTCCACCATGGTTGACATGGTGATGATGCGGGTCAAGTGGCATGAGCTATTTTCCAAGGCAACAGACTGGATTTCCACGACAGATCAAGATGCAACCGTGTTCTTGACCGGCTTGGCTCGTTGGTCTCCGGACAGAAAAGTCAAGTCAGATGCTGTCATTCAGACGTTGGTCGGTCTGGAAAATCGGATAGCCGAGTTTGACAAAGGACTCTACTCCCAGGTTCTCGATGCGTATCAAGAAATGGAGGATTTGCATGGGGAGGCGTTGCCTGACCACATGGAGGGGATCCAGTCATCCTTTGAGCAAACTTTTGCCGATCTGATGAAGCGATCTGCCTTTTGTCGAAAAGTTGTAGAGCAGCATCTGGTTACAGCTGATGTCGCTGCCGAGTTTGAACATTTGAAAGGAGAAGGTGAAAAGCTGCGTCAAGAGATGATGTCGCAGGAAGAGCCATTGGATGACCGTGTACAAGCGTTCAAGGAGGATTCAGCTTACTTGATGACTGAAGTGGCCGCCACTAAGATCCCGTATCCACAAGAAGCACCTGAAGTGGATGCTAAACGAAATGCCGTGGCAAACGAAAGAATCCGCAAGGCAATCGAGGAGTATGGCACAGAACTTGTGGAAATTGCCGAGAGCCTAGAAGAGCTACTTGTGGACCATCGCCTGAACATGTCGCTGCAAGAACGTGCAAAGTATGTTTACGACGAGATGGTGCGAGTAACAGCTTGGATCGAGGAACGGATACGCAGCTTGCAAAAATCACATCCATTTGAACTTGTTGTCGCCATGGATGAAGAACCTGACATTGAAACGCTCGATCGACTGGAAAACGAACGTCAAGGAACAGCGGCTCGTGTGCAGCAGATTGATGAGAATGACTATCCCAAGCTTCTTGAACGAATGCGACTTGTGGAAGATGAAATTGATGCCACCAATGCAGTTGCAATTGATCGAAGCACGCTGATCAACGCCGTCGAGGGTTTGGAACAGAGCCATACAAAATTGCTAGAGCTTCTTGCAACACGGGAGCATGATTTGATCCAGTGTCGTAAGCATGTCGAGTGGATGTCTAAGTGGGATTCTCTCGAGGAAGCAATCATCGCCACAGCACACGATATCTGGAGCTTTACTGTCAAAAAGGCCAAGTTTGATCCTGGTCGAGAAGACACCACGGATGTCAATGAAAAAGAGCAAGACATGGGCTCTATATTGCAGTCACTCACGGACCGTGTTGCTGATATCGATCAGAAAGCACACCACCTCGATGATTTGCATCATGAACTTGTGTCACAAGCCAGTGGTGATCTTTTAAGCGCAATCAACATAAAGCAAGCCGAAGTTCGGGGGAAACATGCAGAACTCTCCAGCGTGCTTTCATACGCTGCTAATGCTGTGGAGCAGCGATTGTCGCTTACCGGATGGGTTGCCCGGGTGGATGAAGCTCAAAAGCAAGGCCACTATGTTCGAGATGAGCTTGAACGTTTGCAACATCACGATGTAGACGATGAACCCGTGGTTAATTTCAAACGTCTTGCGCGCTCGATTTACGAAACCACAATCAGCAACCCCAAAGTACCAGTTGGTTTTGGTGAACGACTTCAGTGGGATTTCGAGGTGATCAATCCACAAGACTACCATTCGCGGATACAGGCACAGATCGAAGCGTTGGTAGAAAGCAAGACAAGTGAACTGAAACAGGTGGAGCAAGAGATCGATCAGCTCTACAGCTCGCATCAGAACACTGGCAAACTGAGGCAACTGGTGAACTTGTATGATACGGAGATTGTCGAGTTGCGTCAGTGGATCGCAGAGCATGTGCAGCAACTGAAGCACCAACACATTGATGCCTTGGCGGAAATCACCGAGATCGACCTGCTTGAACGTCAATCAAAGCATGCACAACTCACTGCCGATATCAAGCAATTTGAAAAGACCAACATCCAAGGCCTTTGCGACAACATTTCACAGCTGTCTGCGCAGTTCCATCAACAAGAAGGCATTGATGTCGGAGGGGTTGAGCAACGACTTGACGAGGTTTTGGTAGATATGGAAGAATTGCAGTCCATGCTTGTTGATCAGTCTGCCGCATTCGATGCAGCCAAGAAGCGAATTGAATGGGAAGCTCAGTACAATGCGGCGTCAACACGACTCAAGGACATGAATGAACAGTTGCGCGAGGTGACCAAGCAACGTGACGCGACAAGTACGAATGCAAGCAATCTGGGTGATCGTGTCCGTGCGTGGCGTGAGGAGCTTACTGATCTGGAAAGAAGCAAGGGTCAGTTCATCAAGCATGATCTGAAGAGCGTGGAGGCAAAGTACCGTGACCTTGGCAAGGCATTGATGAAGTGCAACCGCTCGACAACAATCATTCCTGCAGACATTGATGCACGCATGGACTCGCTTCAGCGAATTGAGCAACGTCTCACCGAAAACTTGCACACACGTTTGGACGAGCTGGCATCCATCAACAAACGAGTGGATTGGCAATATGCAGTGGATGCCATACTGGAACAGCTTGCTGACCAAGAGCATGCATTGGAGATATTTGTGCAAGAGCACGCGCAGTGGACACCTGATATGGCAATCAACGAGGACGACGAACAGCGACTGCGTGATCAATGCACACGACTCGTATCCAAGTTTGAGACATTCCAAGCACAGCGACTGGAGCCCTTGAGAAAGGAATTGCAAGAACTGGAAGGACCTCTTCCTGATCCGACCCTCAGCCGCGCGCAAGATCTTGACAAGGCCGAAGCACAGCTCAACAGCCATTTCAAATTTGCCAACGATGTTGTCACGCAACACTGTCTGGTATCGGCATTCATTTTGCGCACGGACCAATTGGAGCAGACGGCTGAGCTTATCCGAGAGGAGTTCATGAAAGAAGTCAACGCCGAACGACTTGAGCAGTTCAAGAGCAGCGTCGATGATGTGCGTGACAATTTGGTCCGTCAAATTCGTTATCCAGTGCGTTCCATTACGGATGATTCCGTAAAGACTGAGGTTCGAATTCAGGATGAATCAGTCAATGAAGTCATTCGTGACACGATTGCCACGCGTACGAGTCGCTTGGAGGAACTTGTGGCGAGTATGCAGTTCCAGCTTGAGTCCAAAGTAACCATCTCTCGCTTCCAAGTTCAGCTTCACTTGTACAAACGGCATGCCGAAGCGTGTAGTCAGTGGATCATCACACACAGACAAGCAGTTCAGCAGAGCCAGCAACTTTTGGATCAGGGATGTGAGCGTGTTCTGACGATGGATGAGCTTCAACAAGCTATTGGTGCGGTGCGTGGCACCGAGCGTGCTATGCTCAAGGTCAAGGATAACGTGTTCACGTCTCTCGAAAGCCGATTCGAACAATGTGTCAATGCGTTCGACGATACCAAAGCGACTGAGGAAGAAGAAAAGGCGTTGGCAGAAGACTTTGATACCATCGCAGCATTGCAAAAGACGATCAGCGACGATTGGAATCAGTTGCGTGAGGATGTGGGACGTATGGCGATTGTATTGACTGATGTTTTGGAACCGACGGAGAAGCATCATCGTGCTCAGAAACTGGTTGAGTCACTGGAGGTTCTACGGACTAACATCATGGAGACTGACCCTGCGACGCTTACGGATGAGCAAATCCTACAATGGCAGAAGCGTGTGGATACTTTGGATGCAAACGAGTATCGCACTTTGCAGTCAGAAACACCAACGTTCCCTGAAGGTGATGCATTGGTCAAGGTCCCTATGGAAGCTGCACAGGCCCATTTAGATACGGCAGGCGACATGATGCTCGAAATCCGTGCGTCCTTGGCAAGCCTCTACGATACCGTCAATATCAATCGTCTTCGCAACACGTACAGCGACAATGCAAGTGTTGCCAGGAACATGATGACGTCCGTCCAAGCTATGTTCAAGGATGCATGTGAAAACTTCCAGATTGTTACGGCGCAAGATCGTGTGGTACAGCGACAGGCAGTTCTTTCTGCCCACAAGGAAGCGCAGCATCAACTAGGCGAGTGCAAGGATGCCTACGAGGATCTTTGTGGCTACTACGAGTTTATTAAAACTCAAGAAGGTCTTGGTGATGAATTAGACGACTTGCATGCACAAGTTCAAGAAGAATGGCAAGCTGTACAGGCAGAGCAAGCTGCACTTGCGACAAGAGTGGCAAAGACTGACAAGTGGGTCGAACGATATGACTTGCTCGACAAGTTGCAGCAGAGCCTTTCAGCAGTACGCCGCGACTTGGAAGAGAAGCGCAACATCAAAAGCTACAGTAGCAGTACAACCAGCAGCAGTAACAAGAGCCGTGGCAGCAGCAACGACAGCGAGGCAAATGTGCTAGCAATGTTGGATAAACGACTGCATGCAGCCACCCGGGATTTGGATGACCTCAAGTCTTGCGCCGAATCTGAAAGTGGGGAAGATTCTGTGAACAGCACAGCGTTTGTGGACCAATGGGAGTTGGTCAATGCCAAGGTGGCGACCCTAAAGTCCTCGTTATCGTCACGAAAGTTCGAGCACGACAAGGCCCATCTCCTGAGTGCATTTACCGACGAGCTGAAGCGACAGTGTTCGGCATGCGAAGAGCAAATCACATTCCTCAAGCAGCAAGCGTCATCCAATCCCACTATTGCCGAGAAAAAGCCGACTGCTATTCAGGGCGTGATCCAAGCATACTCTGCGGCCCTGTCTAATATTCATCAAGTCCATGGGCGGTGTAAAGCGAATCTCGAACACGGCCTTCTTGCTGAACAATCGGATACATTGGTTGACACATACAATTTCCTAAAGTCAGAAGTGGAGCGTTTGAAGCGGCCGTTGGTGAAGGTGATAGCAGACTTGGAGCAGAAGATGGCAGTCGAAGACGAGTATGTTATTATGCTCAAATCTGTATGCAGACACGCAGAAGCAGAAGCAGATACCATGTCATCCCTCAACGATTTCAAGGCGACTGTGGCACGATTCTCTCGCAGTGCACGCATAGCACGTACGAAAGGATCACTTTTGCCTGATCTTAATGAGTTCGAGCGTCGCTACAAGGCCATGGAGGACTCAGTCGGAGAATTCTATGCTGCTGGTAACAAGGTCAAGGGCAGCACGTTGCGCGATCGTATTGGTGGCTCTCGAATTGCTAGCATCAACCGCACAGTGGACCGTCGGCAAGATACTATCAAGCGTGAATGGGCCAGAATCAAGAGTTCGGCAGATGAAACCAAGGTCAAGTTGCAGGAGACCCAGATGCGCCAGCACGCAAGTGGCAAGCTATCTGAGGCAATGCGTTATGTCAGTGACCTGAAACACCGCGTGAATACACTCCAGCTTTCTGGAAAAAGCATTCTGGTTGAACAGCAGGAACTCAAGGAAATCCAAGAGGACCTGGATGATGCGTTGCTCAAGAAGATTCGTGACCTGGACACTTTGCTGGCAAGTGTATCTGACAAGGACGGGAAGCTCAAGCGACAGCGACAGGAACTTAGCATTGTTGTGGATGATTTGCGCAAGTTGGTCGAAGAGCGACAAAAGGAAGCTGAGATGGAAGGCAACATTACGCTCTTCGTGGATATTATTGACAAGATGGACGAGCAGATTTCAGAGTTATCGAAGTTGATTGAAAGTTGTGCGCCAAGACATGCTCCTGTGGTCCAAAACAAGTTCAACAAATCTGATCTCCAGCGGTTACTTCGACGCTTGGTACATGGATACAGGAACCAAGAACCAAAGATTGCTGAACTTGTCGAAACCGCCAAATCCGAGGCACGCAAGCAGTTTGTTGACAACGAGCGGGTTGCCGAAAAGCTTGATAAAACACTGGATAAGTGGATCAAGGTTCAGGCTGAGGCATCGGCGTGTGAGAAAGAGTTGCAGACATGCATTAAGCAGCTTGATCATGAATTTTTTACCAAGCTTGCAATGGCCAAATCTACCTCACCTACGAACAAGGGTCAGCATGAAACTAAGCGACGACAACAACAACGTACACCCACACCGCCTATTTCAAAGCAACGCGCTGGTGCTCGACGGTCCAGTTTCCGATCATCCAACCTGGCAGTGGATAACGGAAGAGCACCCCGATCCCGTACACCAACATCCTCAACTTCGCGTGGCAAATCTTACGTGTCCGATCCGAAGAACGAACTTGATGTACACTTGGGGAAGATCGTTAATGAAAGCCCCTACCGCATGAAGGTCAAGATGGTGCCTGGCGAAGTTGGCAAATACTGGTTTGGTGAAGAGCAGCCACGGTTAGTGTATTGCCGCATCCTGCCAAGCAAAACTGTTATGGTGCGTGTCGGCGGTGGATGGCTTGAGTTATCGACATTCTTAAAGAGTAAGTACATTTTTTCCACTTATGCATACAAAAGAAAACTTACCAGTTTTCTCTTATAGATCATGGCCAGAGCGAGAGTAATGCTGCTGCCCGATCGCATCCAAGTGATAGAACCAACGAATCTGTCGACAGCGATGCATCATCGCTGCGTAGTGCATCTCCTTCAGGCCGTCTAACGTTACGGGGTGGTGGACGATCACCGAGCATTTCTGCAAGTCGAACAGGAGGTCGATCGCCCGTGCCCCCAACCAGTACCAGTCGTGGTTACGTTGATGGTGACAAATATATTCGAGTAGACGATGAGGGCAAGCAGGTTGCGGTGAAAATGGCCAAGGCACAAGACACTGCACGAACACCCGCCTCCAAATCAAGATTTACGTAAAAAAAAGGCAATCTCTGTTTATACCCTAATTATGTTGCTTGCATTGTAATCATATCTTTTTATTCTCTTGTGCATACCAGTATAAATATATATAATTACTTACGTATCATTTTTGCTGCGTAACATCTATAGACTGTGGTCTGAGGTGTACCACTATACTGGATATAGCAGGATCACGCACCTGGTGTAACTTCTTTCGCATTGAAATTGGTCTGTGCGCTACTGAATTTTCTCACTTTGCGCCCCTAAGAAACAAGAGCTATATACAAAGGGTCAATATATACCTATCCACGTATGTGAATAGAAAACATTATATCTTTGACAGGATGCCATTGTTCCTTTCTTTCCTCTGCTATAAATCAGATCAAAGATTTAATACTGCAAAACGCTCGGTGAGCTTTAAGTGGCATGTTCCTTCTTGTGTGGCGATGGTAAGTATATACCTTGTTGCATAATCGATCTAGATTCATAAATATGTATCAGTTGCTTCATCAAGTATGCTTACAGTCACGCCTATAGAAGTAAGCACAGGAATGTGGTAAAGAAGTTCCTGATCTAGCATACTCACGTGAGCGCATGTATACGTAATACTACTGAGGTGGGTCTTGGGTCGGTCAGATCCACGGGTACCAGTAGTCTGGTATACATCTGAAGCCTTGGCAGGGGTCATACTTGCGATTGGTGATGACGGTGGCGTGTTGTTCGACTTTTTTCCTCAACCGAGTATTAAACAAGGCAATGGTTTGAAACACTTTTTTTATGTACAAGAGAAGGGTAGTTTGGATGGATGCGGATGAGGTAGCCAATGTCTTCAGATGCAGAGGTCGTGTCAATAAAATAACACGTAAAATCCGTGAAAGACTCTATAGAGACAGATGAAACTTCAAAAAGTTGTGATAGTAGATCCATGATATTAGTGCAGCTGTTACCTACTTTTTGTGATTATCGACGGGTTGAGCTTATACACTTATACAAAACTGAAAAAGGTGACCAGTCGAATCTAACGGTTTCGTTGCTTAGGGTACATAATGGTCGCCTCTCGAGTATACGGCACCTATAGTCTGACTATGTACTGTTTCAAAAATATTGTGCAAGTGCTGGCTTCAGGAACTTTTGCTAGCATATGTAGCGTAACCTTCAACTGTCGTTTAATTGAAACCTCATGCTAGTAGGTTTAATTGAAACTGTCTCTATCGATAGTCAACCACTATTAATGTATAACGGGAATAAGTGGGGTAGACAATTATGTTGGTTCGAGCAAAACTGTGTCCTGGACGACGCGGAGCAAAAAGAGGATAATAATACTCTTATCCAATCTTTCTGAAGTATGTTTTCGGTTGATGGTACAGTGTTATTGTGAAAATTCATCAACTGATTTGTCAGCACGGTTAAGACAAGCAATGCAGATGCCCGTAGCATGGACGCCACTAGTCTTGATAACAAAATATCCGGTTTGCCGAGAGGTGCTTTCCGTACTGCTCCTGAATCTTCGAATTGTATTCTCCCACGAGGTTTACGTGGCGATAAGAGCAAGGGAATATGTACAGTTTAAAAATATTGACAGCTTTTTATATGTCAGTGCTATCCAAGCTATGCAAACCACCAACTTATTTAGAAAAGGTAGCGAACAGTATAGCTCAAAGACGCGTCGTGAAAAGGACCAGATTTGCTGCTATATTCTTATCTTACTTGCAGATCAAAAAAAGGAAGCGTTTATTTTGGGTTGGACCACTGAGTAGAATGTATTGCGGGTGTAAATGAGGTGTCCGTTAATTGTTGTAATACAATAATAACGATAATAACATAGGTATTCCGGGACATTGTCTCCTGTACATATATCTTGCGAGCTCGAACTTCTTGATGGGTCGTTTGGCGAAGACCACCAGTGGCTTTTGGGGAGGGTCTTCATCAAGGTAGATCCCGTTTCTAGATGGCAAAAAAAAGTTTCGTCAGAATTACACATTTAGTAATTAGACATGTGCAAGCGCGGTAGTTGAAGGCAATGTCAGTCTAGTGACTACCGTAGCTAGGCAACGACAGTAAACTGTCACCACAAAGCCAGGGCATTTGTCGCGGCAGGGATAGCCAGCCTAGTCCAGCAAAGACTGATTCCAACAGACGGTAGCTTGAATTGCAAAGTCCCTCAACAAGCCAGAATCCTTCGTCGCCTTTTTATCGGCCAAGTCCGGATCCTTCAACAGCATCATTATGTAGAAGCAATGTCAATCTAGTGACTACCGTAGCTAGGCAACGACAGTAAACTGTCACCACAAAGCCAGGGCATTTGTCGCGGCAGGGATAGCCAGCCTAGTCCAGCAAAGACTGACTCCAACAGACGGTAGCTTGAATTGCAAAGTCCCTCAACAAGCCAGAATCCTTCGTCGCCTTTTTATCGGCCAAGTCCGGATCCTTCAACAGCATCATTATGTAGAAGCAATGTCAATCTAGTGACTACCGTAGCTAGGCAACGACAGTAAACTGTCACCACAAAGCCAGGGCATTTGTCGCGGCAGGGATAGCCAGCCTAGTCCAGCAAAGACTGACTCCAACAGACGGTAGCTTGAATTGCAAAGTCCCTCAACAAGCCAGAATCCTTCGTCGCCTTTTTATCGGCCAAGTCCGGATCTTCCACGATGCTTCCACATTTGCACGAGAAAAAGAATACTCATCTTGAGAATGGGAAAATCACAAAGAGGCACAGCAAGGAAACCTTGGGGGATATGGGTACGTAGGAAAAAATTAGGGCTAGATGACGTGTGTGAGCGGGGGCACTCCGACCAGAGTTTAATCTCAGCGTACCACCAATGACGCATGCAGACCATATAGATGCGCATCAAGTGTGCGATAAAATGTATGACCTCCAAATGTACAATAACGTGTGAAGAGGGTATTAAACCATTCAATGGCAGCGATGATAGCGATGGCTGAAGTGCACACCCACGTACATATGTTCCGTTGTGAATCGAAACCTTTGGTAACGTTTTAATTAGGTCTATGATTTACGCTCATATCTTACCTAGTATAGGCAGTGTAGGTATAAGTTATAACTGTATTCGTGTCATTAATTACAAATGACTTATATTTTGATGTAGCTCATTGATCGCTTTGTGTACAATATCAGAGTGTACTGGTAAGGTTATAAAAATTATCTAGTTCATCTGGCGGTCGCGCAGTGCATCGTAGATTTGGCGTTAAATGCTTTATCGCACACTTAGTAGTTGCATATGTGATCCACAGTGTAATCTTAGCGGAAAATTTGGCATTTCAGGTATCCTGATCATACTTTGTCAGGAGCTTTGTTTAAGAAAATATATGCTAGTTGAAATAAGTATGAATTTTTATTTGGAAGACTTAGAGAATGCATGCTATCTTTCCGGGGTATAGAAAATAGGCGGTAGGATACACTATCAATCATGTCAATGGTTTCTCGTGATCGTCGGGGGCGATGTGTGAGGCGAATGGCAGGAGTTATTTGGTCAACCAAATAGACAAAAGTGTTTCTTGGAATAATTACCCCGAGTTAGTTTCTCGTGATCTTCTATTATGACCGTTCAGCACCTGTTGTCGAGCCTACCTTAAAATTAAAAAAAGAGGGAGAAGTTTGCCAGAATATAGAAAATCCTGGACTTGACAAGATTGGCAAAAATGCTTTTCTTGGTACGAGTATTTTTGCATTGCTGAATCAATTTGGTGGTATCGTCAGCTGTACCCGGCTTTAACTCGGCAGAGAGAAGCTCGTATTTCATCTTGTCGGTTTTACGTCCCACCTCCTCCTTGCAAGTGGCACCAGGTTCATACTCATTGTCTTTCATTCAAATTTAGATGCATTGCCAGCAGTTTCACCACTATAACATTGAACAAAAGTAAGCATATCAATGCGTGCTTTATGTGACTCCATGTTACTTTACCTGGCGATGCGTAGATCGGTATTCCGGAACAATGTCTTAAAAATTGGTTTCCAGCAGTCCGTCACCCTCGCTTCCGTCTCTTCGTCCCAGCGGCCATATGTTGCCATCGACAGACTAAATACCCGATAACAGAAACAGAAAAAATGAAAGAGTTAGTCAAAGATTGTGCCTTATACATGGGCAAATATAGCTACTCCAGATTACTTACATATGGTCAATTATGTCGACCAATGTTACTGCAAATAATTTTTGGTGAATTGTCGTGAATGGTTTTTTGAAATGGTTAAATAAGCTTTTTAACCACTTGAGTTGCTAAAATGGCAGTACAAGTGGTTAAAAAGCTTATGTCTAACCATTGCAACCACTTTTAACCATCGAAATTATTTGTAGTGTATATGACTTGCGGGTACCCATCCGGTTTTGGATGATTAGATTCATATACGTTGAGACTGGTTTGTAATAAGATTTTCAGCCCTCGTGTTCCAGATTTTTCATATACCTAATATACGTACGAATAAATAAATACTACATTTCATGACCCGAACCAGCACTTACACTTTTGATAGTTGATAAGGTTCGCCAGTGGTTCGTCATGAAATGTGCCGAATCAGGCAATACGTAGTGGATGACCATATGATCCACAGTTCCTTGGCAAAAATAACTCACCGCTGAAGGGATATCTTCATCGTGCAACATTGACAATGCCTGAAAGGCAGATACTAGATTTTAGAAAGCAAAAAGTCGGACGATCAGTCAACTACAGATATCATTTAATGATAAAAAGTAAGATATCTCACGCTAATGCGGCTTTGTCAACTGGATCCAACTTGCTAAATTCTTTAAGCTCGATAAGGCAGTGGTGATATAGAGCCGACTCCAACAAAGTTCCTTCAGGTGATACCTTTATTGCAGCAGCAGAGCTTCGTGCCAGTGTCTTGTCTTTGTACTATATAACAACCAGTATTAATATAAACATAACGTTCCGCCGGGAAACAAGTATACAAACTTTAAACGCCGATAACTTTGTGAATTCACGTCTGCTTCTCATAAAGCAAAATGTTCTTGCTAGCTGAGGGAGTTTGTCCTTATCCTGTATATTTGGATTTATAATGTATTGATTTAAAGCTGTACACCGTTGTAAAACGTAATTTTAGGCACTTTTTTGCATGAAATCTTGGAAGAACGAAATACGAACCTTTTAATTTCCCCGACTGAATCTCTATTATACTGCCGACATCGCTCCACCGTTTTTTCCAAAGGGAAATGAGGTTATTTTTCTCCACGTCAGAGAAGTAAGTGTACAGCTGTCGAGCAAGTTGTACTTCAGTGCAGTTGGAGTTCCGATTATAGAAAACTTTCTGCCTAACGATGCCCTAAAGCTCCTCTATCGGTTGCAGCTTGCAGTGTTATGGCGGCGTTTTCTGGATGTCATAACCATGCTTTCGGGCGATATCATACACCGCGCATGTTGCTGAAAGCTTTTCTCTCAAATGCTTCAAATCTACTGGAAGTTCCTTCTTTGACACGCCTTGTTTTCGAGTTGAAATGCGCGTGATGGCGATTCGCGATATACCAGTCGATTATTTCTTGACGCTTAGCTTGGCTGGTTGGGATACGGTCATTATTGCGAAAGTGATATTTAGCACCATCTATATGGATGGTGCATTCGAAGCCCAAGTCCTCTACTTTTTTACACAGGCGTTCAAACAGTCTCTCCAAGAGAACTGCATTGAAGTTGCCGTGGTAATCATTATAATCTGGGGCGACCTTGGCATTTTTACACACTCTGGCAAGTTCTTCCACTGCTTTGGTGTGTTTTTCGTAGAGGGATGACCGGGAGTACGCTTGGGTTTGTCGCTAGCCTGAGGTTCCGGTTGGTAAGCATGTGATTTACGTTTCAAAGGCCATATGACAATGTTTTCCTTACCAGTTTTGCATATAGGACATCCCTTGACTTAAGGCCATAATCAGCAAAAATACCAACATAGGTTACCGTCCAGTCACGTTTACCTTACCGCCAGGAACATACTAGGTCCTTTTAGCATGGTGATCAAGGTGACAGTACGATTCATCGAGAAACACCTCGGCTTTGATGGGCAAGTCTTTACGACCAAGGTTGTCTAAGCGACGTTGGATATGTTCCTCTCTGTACGCCACAGTTTCACCGCTGTCATGCAAAATACTTTGACGCTGCCCCGTAATCCAGCCTTCTTCATATCTTCTTTGAGAACCGTGGGGCAGGGTCTCTCAAAGCTTTCGTCCTTAAGGTGGTCCTGAAGTAGCTGTACAGTAACGGGGCCACCAGCTTTGACACGGTTGAGAGCGAATTTACACATTGCGTGAATGTATTCTTCCGTGAGAACCTTCTTTGGCCGACCAGTCTGTTTTGGTTCTTCGGGCGCTTCATTTCCTTTGGTCAAGGCAATGATCTTTTTTGCCATTGGTTCTCCAATATTAGAGACCTCCTTTAACAGCTTCTACTAGGGCATGCTTTTAACTAAGCTTCCCAGGTTATACTGCTCGATCAAAAAACTTGTAGATGCGAGTAAACGTAATCCACTCATTTTTTGTAATGGCAGATCGAGCACATTCTATTGGGAATGACACCAGGGTGGGACGTCAAACGTAAGCGCTTCGTGTCAAGAACACGAAGCTTTTGGTCTCAGGAGCATACGACGTCACCCGAAGAACTTGGCATCAATGATCACTTTTTCTCACCATCAATTTTGGATACCTGTTTCCCGGCGGGACTTTACATATCTATACCAAATCACTTGTTCTTCTTGAATTGCTACTACATGAATATTTAGTATTATTGATTTATGCACGCCGTCTTTTAAACGAGTTTCTAACTGACAACTCGATCCACAGAACTTGCTCGGTCGCCTGACGGTCATATCGGACCGACGGTCTATCATATACACAGGACTGTGCCCGTTCGAACATCTCTGTCCGGGCGAGCATCCTTGACCGATTTTGCCCGTAAAGTTCGGGAATAATCAGTCGGTCCTCCGGTCTCACCCCTCGAAGTGCGAGCCTAAAGATCATATAAATATAAAAAAAGTTGAATTGGCCATTCGACATTTTTTTTACTTAGAAGACTTTTATGGCTTTTTACGAAATACCAAAGAAAAATGCAAATACTGCATATGTAATTACGCTCATATGGGTTTTTTTTTCTTATTTACTATCTTATAGACGTTAACCGAACTCTCTTAATATAATTGCCCATTGGATGGCTAACTCCCTCGCATGCCAAAAGAGGAAAGGCAGTACTGTACAAGAACGGCCGAAGAGTACATAATGTGACAACCTACAATGGGCATCCCGTATACTTTCGCCATACAAGTTTATTCTTCATTATCCTCACCTTTTTTAATATAACTACCTAACTTTGGCCCTCAGTAAACTGAAACCTATTGAACCCCTTGAAAATTTTGATTTAAACGAAAACTTTTGTAATGTTTATCAAATCAGCGATCCTCATGCAAGCCGTTCCAACACATGTTTCATGATGTGATTATGAACAACTTTTAGATTACAGCATATCTTGATGGTGTCCAGTTCTCATAATTTATACACTCGTGGCTCAATATCAAGATCTGGACAAAAAATTCTTAGGGAGGTTATCTTTGGCAAAGACGGCGTATATCATCCCCTACTGTTTTTTATCAAGAAAAAAGCTTTATAAGTGACATAGAATCCGTTGTTTCTGAGGACAACAATGTCGATACCAAAGGATTTGAAACTTCTGGTCAAGGAACTCATAGAGGCCCTGACTGAATTGCGTCGTACGCAACAGGAGATCGAGTGCTTAGCACACGAACTTTCGAGTATTGTTCAATCACTACCGCTCAGGGATCAGACGGTCGACGACCAGACAGCCGGCCACATACGCGCCACCATTACCAATATGCTTCTCATGGACATATTATACCCCGTCCCATTCTTTTACTCATGTGGAGGCTGCTGTAACGCGCGAAGGAAGCAGGAAGATTCAAATACCTCATCAAACGAGCCCAGACACAAGCGACATAAACACTGATGTTCATGCTACTACGTATTGGCTGATAACGTCACGGATATTATTGCCCCGTTATTATTGTGTATCTTACTTCTGCGATGATAATATTATGCTACATAAAAAACATTGCTGAGATGAGGGAGATTGTTAAAACCACGATAATGAAAAAAATTCAGATTGACAAGTTTTTTCGTTATCGTGAGGCAATCGATAAAGTGAAAATGAAGCATGTCGTACCGTTTTAACACACCTATTATTGCATATCTCTGGAACTATTAGTATTTAAATGCTACAAAGCTCTGGTATATTCTACAGAAATACTGTATATATGTATGCAAAAGGAGAGGGTTTTGTGTCATATGATCGAAGACTTCTCACATTGCTCAAACATACACCAATTTTTTAATAAAAAAGTAAAGTCAATTTTTCTGTTACTTTTATATTCGTACTCATACTGTCATGCTTAGTTTGCTGAAACTACCAAGAGGTGGATTACACGAAAATTCGTCGCAAAAAAATGGCACGGTATGATATTTTTGCATCATTTGTTGCTTCGACCAAATGTAGCAGTTTTGCATCGCAGGTAATAAGAACAGAAGTTATCGTTGAGTCATCGGTGTGTAGGATATCAGATAAGCGTCAATGGCACGAATCCCGTTATACATACATCAGTTAGACACAGCTTATCTGATCCTTTGGTTGCTCCCCGAAAGGGGTAATTTGAAAGCCAAGCATTTTGTAACACAGCTGCATAAAGCAACAGAGCAACCAGTGGTTGACGCCGGATCCTAAGCTTACAAGGCTTGATACCTGATGGAACATGCTAGAAATGAGGACCGCTTACTAACTCTACATATAATGATGAACATACCATTTGATTCTTGGCGAAAGCAGTTCTTGACAATGAACGTTACGTCGCACTAGACTTTTTTGAGTGAATTTAATCATGTTAGGAAATTTACATTGACTAAAATAACTTCCATTGTTCAACAAGATATTTACTGATCCTCCGGTGCCGTCTTTTCGAGTAGTAGTTACCCACAAAATTATCGCCTTTCACTCAAAAGTATAGTGACTCGGATAATCTTGGGGATGTATTATAAGTCCGATATTAAGGGATGACCCTTTAACAAGCTTATTCCTAGTGCTTGGGAATATGTTATCTGCAATATGTATATTTTACATTATAAAATTTATAAACTTATAAACTTTGTAACTCAAAGGAGGGTGGCCAACTCGGAACTATACGAATTATTTTGACTCACAATTCCGGCGAAGGAAGCCTTCACGGTTTGTTGTACAGTTGGGTTCCAAAAGTTTTGTCGCGAAATTCAACTCCGTCTGTCAATTTTTTTTTATAGCTTAAAAGAAAAGTCCTGTCTTTTCTTTTTTTTCATTAATCAACACCCCTTTTTTTGTAAAAAAGCAATGGTTTACCCTCCTGAGAAGCGTATTGAAGCAATCACTTTACTCAATGTTGGTTGGAATGCTCCAGAAATTGCCAAGCAAATCGAGATCCCATTACGCACTGTGGAACGCTGGGTTGACAAGTTTAAGAAAACTGGCAACAAGTACAGAGATATCGCTTCTGGAAGGCCAAAAGCACTAGACAGTCGTAGCGAGCGACAAATTATACGAAATGCAAAGTCTGACCGGCGTCAAACCTTAGGCGATATTACAAATAATTGTGTCAAGAAAGTGTCAAAGTCAACAATTCGACGCATGTTACATGCAAAGGGTGTTCACAGCAGAATCGCCAAGCGCAAACCTTTTCTCGAGCCACAACACATAGCAGCGCGCAAGAAGTTTGTTAAGAAGCACAAAGATTGGACTTTAGAAGATTGGAGGAGCGTTGTCTGGACTGATGAATGCACTTTTGAAACTGGAAAAAATTGCCGTGCTGTTCGTGTCTGGAGACAAGCACATGAAGTTGACTATCTGGATTGCATGACACCTACCTTTAAAAGCGATAGGTCCACAGTAATGATATGGGGTGCTATCACCTACGGTCGCAAGTCTGAACTCGTGTTTATGGACAAGAACAGACGTAAAGCTGTTGACTTTGTGGATCAAGTGTATGCTGGCGCATTGTACGAGTTTTGGAATAGCCTGGAAGATCCAATTCTGATGGAAGATGGCGCACCAGTACATAGAGCAAACGTTCCTAACGTTTGGCGTCAAAAAAATCGAATTACAAAGCTAGACTGGCCAGCCCAGAGTCCAGATCTAAATCCTATTGAACACGTTTGGCAACAGATGAAAACAATGGTGCAAGCCAAGATGAACAGCAGCTCGAGGACCACCGAAGCACTTAAGCAAGCAATACAAGAGGCATGGGACGAGCTTCCAATCGAGAACGTGAACAAACTTGTGGATTCTGTCCCCAACAGAGTCGATCTTGTACAAAAAGCCCATGGTCGTAGTACTAGATATTAATGTCACTGTAATTTTTTTTTCTGTCATTGCTTCATTGCTTTTTTTTATCTGTACATAATCTACATGAAATTCTGCTTCTATTCATACCCTTTGCCAATTAAACTTTTATTAGGATTTACTTCTAGTATAACTGGAAAGTCTTTAAGACATCAAATTTTAGCCTTGTCGGAGCACCTCGCGACAAAACTTTTGGAACCCAACTGTACATACAGTAGAGTCAAATCAGATAAATACACCTTGTCAGTTCACTGATCCTTTTTCATTAGTAAAAAAATGGCAAGCACAGAAAAAGTTGATATCCTGATCATTGGCGGTGGACCAGTCGGTTTGTTCTTTGCATACCAAGTAATTTCGTATCTCCTCTTCGCCCTATCAAATGCGCTAAAAAAAGAGTCCTTGTTTAGATGGCCAATTATGGCCACACATTTTATCTCTGCGATAAAAAGAGTGGCCCAACGACTGAAACAAGAGCGCTCACACTTGCAGCAAGAACAATGGAGGTGCTCGAAAACCACGATATCGCGGCACACATTATCAAAGATGCCCTAGTACTTCATGGGACCCAAATGTATATTTGGGGAAAGAAGGTACCAGAAAAAGAAATATATCATCCGCGATCACCGCGACTGACAAGCACTTTTTTATTAGTTAGGCGTCATTGATTCGACCGGTGACACAAAATTTTCACAACTGACTACCATTCCTCAAGGCAAGACAGAAGCCATTCTTTCTCGATTGGTAGGCGAGGATAAGATTCATCGAGAAACTGAGCTCGTCAAATACGAGCAAAACGGCGATGGGGTGGTTGCGATTGTGCGAGACATGAAGGACGGAAGCGAGAAGCGAATTCACGCCCAGTATATTATTGGTGCTGATGGTTCGCATTCTTCAGTGCGCAAGCTGGCCAAGGACTGGGCATATGAAGGATTTGCAATGGCGACAAAGCTTGCCGTATGCGATGCGCTGGTGACCGGTAAAGATGTAGACAAGGTGGCAGTTCAGTGTGGAAATATTTTTCTTCATTCAGATGGCAAGTCCGAATAGCTACATGTATTATCTTACAAACAAGATTTTAACCTTGGGTTAGGTGTATGCGGTATGATTCCAGCGTTCGAAATGAATGGCCATATCTACCATCGAATATTTGTGAATTTCGGTTTGTACGAAGCGGACGAAGCCAGTCGCAACAAGGAGTCTACGCATGGTCTAAGCCTGGATGATAATATTACCCTCGAAGAAATGCAAAAGCTCATATGTGCTCACATTTATCCGTTGGAGGTTGAAGTCACGGATCCGCAATATCTATCGATATTCCGGATCAACGAACGAATTGCAGACGGGTTCCGTCGTAATCGTGCATTCTTGGTTGGAGGTACGTATGGCGACGATTGATGTGCTTATCCAATGATCCTAACTAGGTATGTTCCGTGAATTTAAGATGCAGCACATTGTCACTCACCTTTCGGAGGTCAGGGATTAAATATTGGATTTCAGGATGGTACGCAAAAACTTTAAACTGAAGTGGTGTAAAAAAACCAAAATACTTATTGTTCACGATTAGCTGAAAATCTTGCATGGAAATTGTCTCTTGTCCTGAATGGCCTCTCTTCGAATCCAGAAAAATTGTTGGATTCATACAGTATTGAGGTTTGTAACTTTCGTGCCACCGTAAGGCTTTCTACAAAATAGAGTAACGTACTTTTTTTTAGCGAAAGCCTATTGCTGCTGCGACACTTAGAGGTACCGGATTTATCACACGTCTTGGTCTTGTAAGCAACGCATTTTTATGTAAGTGCTGTTTCTCTGGGGTCAATGTATCCTCCACTACAGGAAAACTCTGATATCGAATCAATGATAGCGTCGTTTATGCGTCTATTATTACCATTTTTCTTAAGTTGGGATACGGTTAGACAAAGATTTGCACAGTCAGTTATGCAGGTAAATGCCAAATATCCATTATATGTTATGTATTCACAATCATTAATCAGATTGGTACTCGACTGCCTAAGGAGTCGATTCTCATTCTCCAACCGTCCGATGGTGCGAAAGATTTGATTCAACCAGGAGAGTTCATACGAGACACGACCTTTCTTCGCAGACGCATCATATCTGAGGATGCTCATTTCGATCGTCGATCGTTGCATCAGATTATTCAAAGCAACAAGGTGCAACACACGATCATCTGGCTAGCTAGCAGACCAGCTCGATTAGGACCATCTCCATGGACTCAAGATTTCTGGAGCAAATTCAACAATTACGAGTATCCAAAAGCATCTGTTCGAGCATTAGTCGTTGAATCAGTATGGCACACTCACCGGAGCGCAAAACCCCCGTACGTGGCGACAACAGAAGATGCGATAGATCATTGGATTGAGGAGCAGTGGGATGTTCAGAATTCGATTTCAAAGCGAATTGGTCTTGCTGGTCATATGAAAGATAAGCCAGAGTTGCCGGCAGCTATTGTCATTGTGCGTCCGGACCTTTACGTTTCGTATAGTTACTTGGTGCGATCTCCTGGAGATATTGACCATGCACTCAAGTTTCTTGATGGATATTTGCTTCGCAAGGTTAACTTACTGTAGTATGGTAGTTTCGTTACGAGAACCTTTATTGCTTGATCTGACGCATATTTTGTGAATATCCATATATTTATCTATTGAATTTATTGTATCTTTCATCATTTGTATCTCATTCTTACATAAATAAGTTGGTTAGTTTCCTATCCGAAACTTGGTAGCAAGGGTTTGTAATGCTGGGATGGGCAACAAAAGTCTATGGAAGACATAAAACATACGTAGAGGTGGGACGAATCAAGAGTATTAAATACGCATGTTATAAAGGAGCCGAAACTTTTACAGTGGCCGCTTTATATAACGATACGATGGTGCAGCCCAAACTTTATCGTTATATCAAAATATCGTTATATAAAATGGGATTTGGCAGTGATTACCGTTTTGGTGCATCGAGAATTGTATCGTTATATCGAATTATTGTTATATAAAATATCATTATATAAAGAAGCCGAAACTTATATCTGACCTAGAGACCGGAACGATTGCTGTAAAATTTGCCGGGAAAAAAACAAATAGATCCACAACGTTGAAAAGGCTGCATTATCGAACCAATATCCTTCATTTTTGCGTGGCTGGCAGAACCGTTGTCCTACGTACGGTCATCAACAAATACTTGCTATTTCCAAGGCAGTGTCTTGAAGTACTATGGTAGCAATCATTATAAGTAATGATTATGAAACTCTTCGAAAAGTTGATGTGTAACTAGCGAAGCTCAAATGTCATTTTTAGAAAAAACACTTTTAAGACGTTTAATGCTTCAGCAGCTCCGTTCGTTGCATGCAAGTTAATTGTTTATTGAATACGAACCATATCATTCCAAGAGAGTGGTCACAACTGAAGGAGGAATGCGTATGTCTCTTGCCCTTCATACTATCAACCGCATTGCGGATCCATGCATATAGCGACGGTGGGAATTCACCTGCGTACATAAACTGTACTAATAGTACAGTTTTTGTTTGGTAGTTATAAGAAATCAGCTCTTAAGATGCACGTTGTTTCAGGAAGTAATGACGTTATCTGTCATTGCATTGTTTTGCTATTAGTCAATTGAGCATTCTTTGGCATACGCACAGCAGGTTCCGTTAAATACCTACCGTTACACAACACATTGCTCTTTATCGTCTCTGTGGTGAGTGTCACGGCGCACCATGAGAATTTAATAATGATTTCAAAATTCTTTAGTGGTGGCGCACCATCGGAAACAACACCTGATTTAATTTTGGGCCTTTATATGCAACACGGACCCAGCATATCCTGAAATGAATTGGTACTTTTCTTCAATTTCCTTAAACTGAACAATGTTACTTCATTCATCTGTTGAGGAAATTGATACTACATCATTTTAAAAAGCTATATTAAATATACCGTTATCTTTCTTATGTACTGAGGAATATATATCAGCCAAAGATATGGTGCGAGGTGTAATCATCAATTATCGAACACTTTACGAAACGAGAACCACCCGTAATTACAGTTTTTTCGTAATGCAAACCAAGATTGCATCATCGGATACACGTACATTGCCGTGGGTCGGTTCTTCACTGTGTAAGTTTCGATTTTAATGTATCAAGTTAAACCATCATGCGTTATTCCAAGAACTAGCATTACGGTACATTGTTACGCAAGCGTCAATATTCCCACAACACCATTGACTCTGGTTAACACGAAACCAAGGAAAGAAGCAGCTATACGTCTCCGAAGCATATTTTTGCAATGCCATGATAATATGATTCAGATAATAGTAAGGTGTCCATGCTCTAATGCACACTTTTGGAGCTCTTTTTCATTTGTGGACTTGCAAGAAACATACTAGCTTTGTCATCATCGGATTAGGGTTAATAGGATCACAATGATAGCAAATTACAGGTCACGGATTTTCTCAAAGAATCGATCGTTGTGAGATAAGATGAGCGTCTCACCATCATCGTTCAATATGACATTTTGTTGTTCAGTTCTATAAGCGTGAAGGATATTTAGGTCACTGCTTGCGTTGAATAAGTGGTTCGCGCCGAGCGCAGACATTGTCATGACAGTAATCGTTGCGTAGCTAGGCAACAAAGTGACACTGATTGAGGGCTGAATGTGAGGATTCACATAAAGTGCGGGGGTATGGTTGGAACAATCATGTTCCTGTGCATCAGGTACGAATGGGAATGAAGTAGAAAGGTTGCTATTTATATGTCAGAGACCCAAACAAGTAAGCTGAGAGATCAAAGGAATGATTGGATAGTATTGCGCCGGAAAGAGGGTGAGTGGGGGGGGGGGGAGTGGATATCTTCCAGCACACGGGCTTTTTGCTTAAAAAATATTCTCAACTGGACGAGAGAGTGCTTTGCTTCTTTTCAACCCCCACTTTTAATGATGTGACATTCGTGCGGTCAGAATCGACAGCATGCATCAGGCAACGTGACGTACAAACAAGAATAAACAATCAGAAAAGTGACAAGGGCCGGGGACACGAGCGTGAGTGTGATAGGATTGATCCGGCTTGCAACCTGAGAGTGGGGGGAGCAAGTGACGAAAAGGAAGATCGCAGGTTCGTCTGCAGGCCTGCGCATTTGCAATGATGCGACACAAAAACGTGTGCCGCTTGTAACACAACGCACGATCCCTACAGGATATTTTCACCCACGCAAGGCTTTCAAAAGGGCTCTCTCTCCTTCCAGCTGTATATAGTTTGCCTTTGCCGATAATACACACACACACAAGCGTCACCCTTCCTTTTTCTCTCTCTTTCGCTATTTTTCCTTTTTCTTTTCTTCTTCCCTTTATTTTCTCTTCTGCTTTTCTTCTTTTTGTCCCAGAAAAAGAAGCCAGCCTGAAAGTCTGTTCTGTCATTCGCAAACGAACAAAAAGGAAAAAAAAACCGGTTGTGAACATTAAAAAGACCAAGTGAACCTTAATGTCTCGCCTAATGTTGAAACAAGAGTACCCACCTACCAAAGTACAGCCACAACCTTCGGCTACACGAGACGATGGTGCAACTCGACTTAATCGGGCGCTGGACTACGACAAAATCGATGCTGAAGCAGGCTCCATCCTGATCGCCTTGGCCAATCAGGAGCCCCAACGATTAAAAAGCGAGGACGCAAAGGTATGCATATGTCCGGAGCATAAGCAAACCAATCCCTTGCTCCCCTTCAGTGTTAGGGGCAAGTCATCAAAAGTGTGGACACGCACGGGTTTGCTTATTACGGGTTTCCTTGTTCTGGCTGCACATATAAGCTGACGCAAATGCGGCTATCTAGCGTGACAACAATCGTTCGACGGACGGCGATGGGGATGTGGTTATGACGAGCAGCAATCAGAAGTCTGGACAGAACGGGAGCGATATGCAGAGTGTCGTCAGCGGTGGCAACCAGTCTTCATCGTCATCCATGTCGATTAGCAGCTTACTAGGTGGAGGTAACGGTAAGAAGGGTTGGGGGAGCTGCTGGCGACGGCATGGACTTAAAACGGGGGCTGCGCCATCAATTTATTTAGGTTTATCGACCAGCAACAACACAGCAGCATTGACATCGGTAAGTCACTGTCTGATGACTGTTTGCGAAAGAAGGTTTGGCACTGGGCACATGCTGCGCGGCTAGCGAGTGACCTTGCGTGTGCGACCTCAAAAAAACATATCCGCACTTTCTTCTCACTTTTTTTTCCCTTCTTCTTTCTTTCTCTCGTCTTTCATTTCCTTGGGCTCGCATGGACCAGGATCGGACAAGTAATCGCACAAGTAAGAGGAGGAATTGCGCCGGCGAGAGCGATGGATTGATATGTTTGTGTCGAATCTAGACGGTCAGCGTGCAGAGCAGGATCCAATCATGATGCTTGCGGCGGCTGCGGCGGCCATTGATGGGCGTAGTGACGAGAGCGCAGGGCTGTACTCGGTGGAGCGACCAGAGAAGCGAAGTACAGGTGCATCCTACGGTATGTCGAGCGATAATACATGTGCAATGTTTACATCACGCATGATACATAACACATGTATATCCCAAAATAGGCTACTATTCGCAGCATTACACGCAGCCTGCCGAGAGGCCGAACGGCACCCAATATCATAAAGCCAAGTCACGTGGATACTACTATGAGAAGGATGTAGACGATACCCATTCCAGGACACAAAGACATCATCAGCCGCCCCCAGCCTCATTAGCGACTGGACGGGCCAGTCGTTACCATAGCAGTGACCCCGCCAACGTAATGTTTATTGTTTTTGTTATTAGATGGCCAGGAGAAGGGGCATATATTAACGCTGGCAACAATAGCAAGCGGGCGCGCGGCCTGAAGGGACGAATGCATTTTCCTATCAGTACATGTCCATGGTATGTGATTACACAAGGAGAAAGCGAAAGGGGGGACGCGGGGTTTGGGTTTGACATGTACCACGGAAGACTGATCGTCCGGTGACACTAGAAACAGAATCCCAGGATAAAACGGAATGCGATGCATGCCTATATAACCTATATGATATACACAGACATGGCTCAGCGGGATCGCGCGGTAAGTGCCCTCTGCAGCTGCTGAAACCAACGGCTGACTCGGGCTGGCAGAAACCGGCTGAAAAGATTAGTGGCAGGGCTAACGGACAAACGACACCTGCAAAGACGGAAGAGAATCGCTACCACTATAACGGCACAAGCGGCTACGATCGAACACGAAAAAGCGAAGCGAGTGGACGGTTTGGGGAATATAGCGGAGCACCGTACCGTCGAGAAATGACTAGTTACGTTCCGTCGCGATCGTCCGAACGGTACCACCGCAATAACGGTACTAGCACGAGTCAGGCATCGCCCGTAGTTCATGGAGGGTTAGTGCACTCAGCAGACCACTACCATCATCATCCAACAACGAGCGAGGCTTGGTATCCACCCACCACCAGCACATCCACTTCCTCATCGTCCGCAGCATACCGTCTACC
Organism: Fennellomyces sp. T-0311; assembly: GCA_025266875.1. Classification (NCBI taxonomy): domain Eukaryota; kingdom Fungi; phylum Mucoromycota; class Mucoromycetes; order Mucorales; family Lichtheimiaceae; genus Fennellomyces; species Fennellomyces sp. T-0311. Next base: position 201,562 of record JALLLT010000003.1, on the reverse strand, counting down.
GCCGTCACCGTCCACCCCGCAACCGCCTCCTGTGTCGTCCGCGTCCACACCGCATGAACCAAGATCATCTCAACAATCATCTCCATCCGCATCGGTGACGTCTGGCAACAGCAACCCGATCATGATGGGCAAGCCTTTGACGGCGTTTCTACGAGATGAACATCACCCAGGAGATAACAGACGGCCTCTTTCCTTCCCATTCACATCTCAACAACCTTCTCCAGCGAGCAACGGGCGGCACAATTTGCTATAAATATGCATTTAACTCTTTTCCCTCTCTCTCGCTATGTATTATGTATATTCTTTTCCCCCTCCCATCAATGATGAAGCACCATTTCACGGATTTTACAAACAAAAATACACACCGATTGAATATATCATGTTCATACACACTTTATATACGTAAATTCTGAGAATCTTCTCTTTCCGACCAATCAATGCATGCATTGTAGGGGGAAGCTGGTCGATCACTGTTCGATAAGTCGCATGATCTTATTGTGTCAGATTACAACATAGCCCGTCCTTATTGGCGATGGGGCAGCTCCTTCGCCACGTTTATGGCGGGGTCATTGTTCCCATATCACATGAGCTATGTGTTTTTTTGCCAGGAGAGTTTTCTGCGGATGCTGAGCAAGAGATAGATACTGGGATAATTAATAATTCCGCCGCACATATGTATATCCCTTGCGCTAATACAAAAGGAGGTAAGCGATACGCGCAACAATGAGAAGCATCGAGCGAGCCCCAACATGAAACATCATGTACAGAGGGCGTGGGTATGAACATACATTATCATTCCATGCCCCCAATCTATTCGGCGTCACCTTAATTAGATAACGATTAGTGTACTACTTTTGACTGAGAAAATAAGAAGGAATGGGAGAGAAAAAGAAAAAAACAAAACGGTAGACGTTGAATCGGGCCATTTGTTGTCAGCCCAAAGAAATGTGCAGCAATGTGCAGCACCCGTCGCTGTGTTAGCACGCATTAGGATATACCGGCGGCATTTCTTGCTATAGTAGTACTGTCCCTTTTGTCAACAATGGCCACTACCCGTTAGTGCCCAAAAAAAAAGGTACTGCGATGTTCAACAAGCGAAAAAAGTAACACGATAAAAATAATACCTTCTTTTCCTTGACGACAAAGAGTAATGGATACCGTGAATAGGCGGATAAGTACTAAAAAAGAGAGATCGTCGTTTTCAATTAGCTGGGGTCGATGCAAAAAAAAAAAGAAAGATCCGTACAGGGGACAAAGCATTTTAGCTGCGTATAACAGCATCATCAACATCTTGGCAAACAGCAGACTTTTTTAACGCCCTGTAACCCCTTGATCAATTACATAAAAGATATTCGCAACATTCTTTAATGATATTTGTTTTTTTTATGCATGACAAAGAGAGAGAGAGAAAGAGCCAAAAAAAAAGTGAGAAGGAGCCCTGCAGTTGTTGAGTCGTACGAGGTTGCACTAAAAGGTTTCGATTGTCACTACCTTAGTGATAAGTGTTACAAAACGCCCGGAAACCAAAATCCGCGCGGAGTCAACTCACACTCGACCCCCCTTTGAGTTTGTGTTCGTGCCATGATGATTGGACGAGCCCGTGAAAAAAAACGAGTGGGACCTTGTAGCACAACCAACGCTATATCGGATTTTAATGCAAAGCAACAGACCAAGGGCGCCTAAATAAAGAAACATAACAAGGAGTAGCAGCAAAGACGACACACAATACACCCATTTGCGTGGCGATGTGCGAGAAAGAGAGAAAGAGACGACCTCTTGTTCTGAGTTAGCAGCAGGAGCAAAAGTGGGGGAATGGTACCACAGAGAGTGTCTGGAGAGGAAGGCTGGGGGGAGCGAGGCCAAGTTGGTGTGTGTGTGTATTATGTGAGTTGGGCGCGGGAGTCGTGTGTGTGTCCAATAGCATTGTAACGATCCCCTTCTATCTTGAAGCCCTCTTTCCTGCATTAGCCATTTAGTTGTTTACCCTTCGAACATTTGATATACGCTCTTGCTTTTTTTTTTCCCAAGTACGCCACATTACTTTAAACTTTTTGCTCTTCCCTTTTCCTCTTTTCCACTTCTTTTTCACTTTTTCCCAAAAACAAAAAACTTCATTTCTGATTGCACTTCCATCGCTGACTCTTGCCCCCTTTTTTTCTGTTGCTTCTTCATCATGGGCATGTCTACCGCCAGCTTTGGAAAGCAGCCCGTGCAACAGCGAACGCCGCCACCGTCTACCTCGCCGACCAGTACATGGTCACGCGCTCGCTCCTCTGCTTCCTCATTCTCGGTGCCATCACCGAAATCTTTGAAGAGAGAAAGCCTGGTAGGTACCAAACTGGCCCCAAAGCCTGCTACTGCTGCTACCCCTGTGCCCGCCAAAAAGGTAAAGTTACGGAGTGATCCGGCGATTATCGTTGCGCTAAACCAGCAGCGTAGACCCCATGGAGGAGCCCAGGAAGATGGCAAATGCCTGATATTATTGAAGAAGCGTGGCGGCGACGTCAACAACAACAAGATGTACAAAAACGTACTGTGGCACCTCAAGATGCTAAAAAGAAAACAGTGTCACCGCCCAAAATCACAGTAAGTGAGCCAGCCACTGATAACAACCCCCCCCCCATTAATCAACCCGCAACAGCGTCCGTGGATTCCTGTGGGTCGGGTTCCGGATATCGTTCCTCTTCCACCGCCAGTCCCATCACACACCACACGCACCACCAGGAAAGTCCTGCACCCCGAGTTTGAGAACAAAATGCGTAAAGTGCTACCACGATCTAAAATCATGGATGCCAACCCACACAAGCATTACGTCTCCATGGTGAGAATTGGCAGTGGGTAAGTTTTTTTTTCTCACATCGTCATAGGCCCGTTCCGCTAAAAGAAAAAAAAAACAATAGAGCCAATGGCGCGGTGGTGCGCGCTTCAAAACAGAATTCGCCTGCTAATAAGGGTCAGGTGGCAATCAAGCGGTGTCTTATCGAAGATCACGACACAAACCATCATACATATGTCCTGCGAGAGTTGCGCATCATGGGATGTTTCAACCACCCCAATTTGATCCAGCTCAAGGAAGCCGGCATGTGGAAAGACGATTTGTGGATGGCCATGGAGCTCATGCAATGCTCGGTATTCAATCTTTTGTATAACACGACAAGGGGCCTTTCCGAGGCCATGACCATCCGTATTGCCAAAGAGGCACGTGTTCTCCCTTTTCTCGCCCTTGTTTTCCCGCTAACCTTTCATGTAGTGCCTGGAAGGCCTCATCTATCTGCATTCCAAGAACTACATGCATCGCGATGTCAAGTGTGAGAACATTCTGCTTGGCCGCGACGGCCAGGTCAAACTCGGTATGGCTGTTCGTCGATAGATGCTCAAACAGGAATACTAAATGTGGTTGAACAGCTGACTTTGGGCTAGCAACGCCTCTTAACCGAACAAATAATGCGCGGTTAGGCACTGCAAAGGTATAAACTCTCTTGTCTAGATGCATATACATTGTACTTACGCATACATTAGTGGATGGCTCCTGAAGTCATTGCCGAAGAATCGTACACCGAGAACGTCGATGTGTGGTCGCTGGCCATCACCATGATCGAAATGATGGATCGTGTCCCGCCGCTTTACCATTTGGACGATACCCGCCAAATCTTTTACCAAATTCTGTACGGAAAGCCTCCGTCCTTCACATTCACCGAACCGTCACCCACCATGAACAGCGTCATTCGCTGGATGCTTGATTTTGAAGGCTCCAGCCGTCCCGGAGCTCGATGCGTTCGAACGGTAAGGCGCTATCTTGCATGATAAGATACATTGCTCACCCATCGTCGCTGATAGAAATTGAAGGAGCTGACCACCGAAAACAAACTTCAATGTGCCAAGCAATCTGAGCTCGCCGACCTTGTTCAGAACGTCTTTGGCAACGCTCACTAATCCTCTTCTCCTTCTGCCCGCCTTTTTCTTAACTCCTGCATGTACCAACCTATCAACGCCACGAAAAAAGTTGCACGTATCTATTCTTATCCTTGTAAATAATGTAAAAGCTTTCTTTCTTCCTTTATCCTTAGTAGCACTTGCTCGCCTTTTGTCTTAGTTTTTTCTTAACCCGTTTAGCTTTGCCCCGTTTTCTTTAACTCTCCTCCAAAAACAACAATGTAAATAATATATACTGGACGATTACTTTTGCAAAACGCAAAGAATTGGAGACCGAATTGCCTTGACGATGCAGAGAGAAAGAGCGTGTTGTAATTACAAAAAAAGAGAGACGAAAGTGTACATGAAATATCATTTTTTTACTCTTCATCCTCGTCAACGAGAGTCATGGCAATACGATCCAAATCACGTTGACCGTCCTGGGTGATGCGGCGACCACTATAGCAACACCTACAGTCAGTATAACTTGCTTCCACGCACAAGAACTATCAACATACCCCTTCTTGTCCTTCTCCAAGACACCAATCTTCTCGAGCGACTGGAGAACCTTGCGGTTGATGGAGCCCGAGGCATCGACGTGGTGCGAAGGGCGGCTGCCACGGTTAACACGACCACCGTGGACCTTGTTCAAAGCACCAACACCGACGCTCTTGCGGATGTAGATGTGGCGGGCGACCGAAGCTGATACATCATTAAATATACAATTATTTTTTGATCCAACACTGTATATCTCTTTTTTTTTTACCAGCACGAACAAAGTACCAATCGGGATCATAGGGAGCCAATTCCTTGAAGGTACCAGTCTTGACAATATCGACCCACTTGGGAACTTCGAGCTTGCCAGTGCGCTTCAAGTAGGCAGAGTAGGCCTTGATGAAATCTAGAAACACGTTTTTTAATCGATTAGTTCAATTGTTATTTTATGCGTTTCGCATGTCTTGAAATGCAATTGTGAACAATGGGTTTTTACCGTGGGCGTTGACGTCCTTCACAGTGATACCGGGCATGGTAACGGTTACAAGAATGTAAGAAAAGAGAGGGCTCTTTACGTTGCCCGAATAAAAATTTTCTTTTGCGTCTGGAAAATTGTTGGACCGTCACAAGCCATCCAGTAACCTTCGAGGCTGGCCTATCAAAACGTTGGGATGTTCAGTACTGGCGAAACCATGGCATCGGTTGCCACAGCAACGCCCATTGACAACTAGATCTTTGCCATGGGTAAGTCTCAGTTTCTTCTGCCATCATCTTTGATTCGATATTCACACACGCTGTGTATCATGCTTGCAGACGCCAAAATTAAAACCGCTGTTCACCACCTGGATCCGTTCTGCTGAGAGCAATTTTATCGATCAAGCTTTGTCGCCGTATCGATTTTAGAACTACATTCCTAGATATGTTCTTGGATAGTACTGTCTCGCTAATTGTTGCTATGGGAAGATGCTAAAGTGAAAACTACTTTGCTAGCAAGTTTCGCACTCGTGTGTTCAAACGACCTAAAAGCTACTATGGTTTTTGATATTATTGTCTATCATGATATTTGTACCGTAGTCTTTTTATACGCTTAGTTTGAAATAAATAGACATTATTAAGCAACTAGTGTTTATACGTAGTATAAATAATTCCTGGCCATCAAGTGCAGATTGTTCCAAGCGACCTGTCCAGCTTCCATTTGCTTATGTACTGTTAATATCATGACGTATATTTAGATTGTTCAATCATCAATCTTTTATAGACGTAAATAATAAAGTTCCTGGACATAAACTCGATGGTCTAAAAATGTTGACTATGTGCCTCGGCTTTCGTTCACGACAATGTTTATTTTTTAAGTTAGCGACAGAGACTCTTGCCCATCAATGTTGTAGTACTGTACGATTTCATTTGACTTTGCTCTGTATCATTACTATTAAGGGTTAAAGAAGCTATTTTTGATATCTTCTGGAACCATACAGTTCACAGCCCTGCGATAGTAGTGACCAGTATTACTAATAGAGTATTCTATTTAGGTTAACGACGCAAATCGGCTTGAATGGGATCAAAAGCACTACTTGATGTCATTATTACATGCGATCTGCATTACTTAATTCCCAGAAAAAGATGACAGCTTACGAGCTGTTTCCGCGACGTTATTCCTGGCGCTAAATGAAAGACCTATATATGCCATTGTGGCGAAGATGAACCTATGAGAAAGCTCGATGACATTATGCTATGTAAGAGATAAGTGATGCCGTCCAATGATGCCAGAGGACCATGGATCGTCGGTTTGACGAGTTGAAGAGCACGATGCAAGCATCACATACGTATGCTTCGGTCAAATGTCATACATTTTCCAACGAATACACCGCCAATACCTATACGTATATTAGCGCACGTTCTTCCCGAACATTATTCTTAAATTTTATTCGACACAAAAATAACTGGCCAGATCTGATAACCTTATATCAGTAACTTCCTTTGATCTGTAATGAGAAATATGAACCATAGAAAGCCTCTCAAAGTCGTTTAAGGGCGCTGGTGCGGAAACTGTGCCAGAAATGTAAACAACTGCTGTATAGGTGATGTACGATTACGGATCTCTATTCAGAATATCCATAAACGACTAACAGAAACGCGTCGATAAACATATCTTCGCAAGTCCGACTGATAACGAACGAGCACGGTTCTAGAAAATACTACTTTGCGCTATTATATACAAACCACATACACAAAAGGAAGCGAGTCACCAGAAAGAGAAGAGCCAAGTTTGTTGATCTATATATCAAAGGAAAATTGCAACGAAGTCCTTAGCATTGCGTGGTTAAGGCATAAATGAATTGGGTGACCGGACGAATCACCTGTTATGATACACAGAGACGAGATGACTTATAACATAAATTACTGACAGGTTCAGGAGCATACGATACTGAACTGTGACCTATGATATCGATAGCTGGTTCACCAGGGAAGCAAATTTACCCAAATATTGCATTATTCACTAATATGGAAGTATCTCCAATTTGCCGCCACACGAGGCGTGGAAGCAAGGAAATTCTGTAATTCGCATATGCTAGCGCGTACCTGCGGCCACCGGTTACCTATATTACTTCCGAGGATTAATCGTAGCAAATGTAACGTAGCGAAGAGGTGTCACAATCCGAACGAGTTCGGCTTCCGGCTGGTATACATTGTTTTCAATTGAGATACTATCAGAAGTCACAATATCGCAATATGTGGTCTTCCTACATATACTGTGCGGATAAGTGCTGCGATCGTTCTGGTGGGCAGTTATCCCTACCAAGCAAGCAAGGGCTACCTTGTGGGTAATCACGTATCCCATAGTGATTATTTCAAATGGGAACAGTATTCGACTTGGAGCAATGTCCTCCGCTGCTGAAGATACTTGGATCAACACTGTTTCCTCTTTACAATATCTGGATTGTTGACCGGTTCTATAAGAAGTCCGATTACTTCCCACTATCTTATCCATCATCATTTTGTTCCCTTTACCAGAAGGCATCCGTACGCATCCTTCAAACCAACAATCCTATACGTGCTAGCTGCAGTACACAATATACATTTGCTGGTTACGCTTTTTTCAGGACTCAAGATTGATTTTGATATTTGTTTGGTTTTGCATGTGCAGACTAACGTTTCAACTCTCTTTCTTCACAAAAATGTCACAGGAAAAGGAAAACAGATGATCCCTGATCACCTCATTTGGCTCTCACTATTTCTCTGTGACGAAAATCGGTTAAGTCATATAAGCTTGTACGTTTTGCCTTCTCTTAATGTTAAGTTTGACCTTTAACGTCGAAATCGATAATCATGTTGAGTGAATTGAAAAAAAAAATTGCAAGACTACTTACGGCACTAGCCTAATATCCCCAAAGCCGTAACGATTAGTTCCGTAAAGTTCAGGAGAACGCATCCATGAGAAATGCGACAGTAATCATGTCGGGGGATATAAGGTGTATCTATATATAAAACGGACAGAAGAAAAGGATGTGATTAAAAGATGCTGTTGGCTGGATTCATACCAAACATTTCACACGCAACGAGTAATCGTAAAGTACTGATCCTGCAAACAAGATCCACCATGTTCTAAGATGAATTATTTCATAAATTAAGTTACATTCGCCAGGCTCAACACACTTGGCCTGGCGAACGCAATATGGCCGGGCGGATTATATATCCAGTATCCAGTTGGCTCGCTGGCCTTCTCAGTATTTCACATACCAATTTGTAAGTAGCCACTGATGTATCTATTCAAATAAAAAGCACTTAAACTCCATCCATTATTGAGCATCCACTGTATTTAATACGTGGTATAAGCAAACAGTACATCGACTTTTCTATGTCAAACTGATACACATGAACATCCATAACAGTCTGGTTACAAACGTTTCAAATCTAATTCAATGATGAACAGGACTTGGTCGGATGTTTGAGTGTAAAACCGAAGAGGCTGGCCATCCCAATACTTTAAGGCATCCACCTCAAAGCCAGGCAATTTGATTTTACCACTGGTAAAATCCAGATAAGGATTTGAAAACTGCATATGCCAGACCTGATCGGATGCCACCCTAAAAGCCTTTCGATTCTCTGGACTTTTAAAAAATGCGCGGCGGTCATCTCGAGTCTTGATGTCCTTTGACAGCATCGTGACATCTTCCACAATCTGTGAAGTCCACTCTGGATCTGTATTGATACGTATTTGGTTCATGGTGATAATCAACGGACTGAACGCGTATGGCCTTGGTACATTGATATTGGTCGATAAACCGGGATCGTACCACTGCGCAAACTTGATCAAGGCTGAACTGCACCATGGTAACCGAAGAGGTTGCTCAAACTGGTTTCCGAACGCAAGATCATCAAGTATGAAAGGTTGCAAGAATCGTCCTGAGATTTGTATGCAAAACAGATCGTTGTTGTTGGTAAAGTAATCGCTATAAGGTGTGTTTGGGTGATTGCGCACGCGAACCATGACCCATCCGTCGAAATTGTCCGTTAGAATTCTCGCTGGATTCGCATCGTCATTGATTTGAATAGGTTGCAAAGTATCGAGCGTTGCGCCAACTCGGACAGTGAGCGTAACGTTCTCCATTGAGTAAAAAGAGTTTGTGTTGTTATGCCACGGATTGTTGACGTCAGAGGAACCCCAATGCGAGTTAACCCCTCAACTTTACGAAACTATGGTCAGTTGCCATGGTAAGTACAGTATGTGAGTTTTTTAAGGTAAAGCATTCTATAAAAGTCGCTCCTTCCAATACTCCGCCGCCTTCGCCTCGATAATAAAATTCACTAGCACAACACACAAGTGGCCTTTAGGAAGATCATTAACTGTGAAACGGTTGAATGGACATAGGGGCGAGGTTCCCGTTAATCAAAAGTGTCCACGTGCGACCAAATGAATGCTCGGGTGAATCTAGTTATATTTGAGGATTCTTTTTACTATTACAGATCACAAACGCCTCCTTGATCAGAGGATTTGCCCAACACAACTTTCTGAATACTGAAGAAGGTACTAAATATCATAATCACAAGACCGAATATTAATAGACCCCAGTATGGAATTTTGTTAACTTTCCATAGGCCATCCTTTGAAAGCTTTAGGTAGGATAATGGTGGCATGATATACGCCAGCATGGTGGCTGAGAATCCTCCCGTCAGCTCAAGAACAATACCAAGATTGCATGTCAGTAATGAGATAAGCAAAGGTATAAGGACGAGGACTGTGGTGACGCTGGCGTGACGGATTCTATTATATGGTGCTGTAGGGTAGAATGCAGTTTCAAGGACCTAGTATAATATTTTTTTAAGTAACTTGTATAAATCACTGTATTTTTTTTTTTTAAAAAAAAATACCTCACGACACACAAACGCTTCCAGCGGTAATGTAGTGAACATGTTTACGCCAAAACTATTGCATAGTTGATTAATGAAATGTTTTGAAAAATGTGAAAAGCGAGCTTACCATAGACGAGCGACATTGATCAAAATATTGTCAGGGGGGAAATTGTTCAAGATATTGCCTAATGACGAACCGTCAGTATGCCTTACATGTAATCCCAACACATTATAACCCTTTACCTGCTGTCTTGTCCGTGAAAATGAGATAACCCGAAACTGCAAGCATCGTGCAAGTGACAAAAGAAAGTGCCATGCTATAATGGGTCACTCGAGCAAACCGGTTCATTGTTGGTTGCCGCAGCGATCCAAAGATCATGAAACTATTGTGATGACAGACAAATGCTGCATAGGTTTGACAATTTAGTGGACCCAATTATTTTTCTCAATGAAAATAACCAAACTTACCAAAACTGATGACAGCAATAGCTTGGATCAACTCGTTATTGGCAAATGAGAACCGCAAGTCTGGGTTGCCACGGAGTTCCGTTGGCATTTTTGGACCCTCAATGGCAACGGTAACGCAGATCACAATAATGGTAATTAATGCAAGACCGCTTGTTTTTGCCAGCTTTGACATATCTCTATACAGTGACAGTGGATATGCGACCAAAACGGTAAAGAACGTAATACAGAGTCTTCGATTTCCAAAGATCCATACAAAGGCGAGGTCATCAATGTTTGGTATAAGCGATCGGAATACGTGAGGAATAGTATCACCTTTACATGAATAGTCAATAACACAAGAAAAACCTAAGAAAAAACATGTATTGCTTACCAATGATGACACAATATGCGCACATGCCTAAACTCACATTAGCACTTTTTTTCTCAGTCAGGCACAAATGATATGCATTACCTCCAAACGCAAATGCAAACTGAGCCACCGAGATCCCCAACAGTCCTGCACGTCCAAATGCATGTTCCATTAAGTCCTGATAATTAGATCGACCGGATAATTTTCCATTGTATATGAGAAGACGCACAGTCCAGTCTAGAAAATTCGGTAGCGAATTAAAATTAGCTTCGTCAATGAAATATAAAAAAAGTGACAACTTTACCAACAAGTAGAGTGACAACTATGAGAGATATTAAACCCATTCCGAAACCCTTAATAAATCCGCCGTCAGTATGAGCCGATCCATTTTTTAAAGCAAGATTAACTCACCGCCTCTTTAAAGGAGAATGGGAGACCAATGATGCCCGCACCGATGATACTGTTGGACATATTTAACTACTTTACAAAAAGAAGCTCTGTAAGTATGGGCCATGTTAAAACAAAAAAGGGGACACCAACTTACAAAGCTGGCAAAGACGGAGCCACCTTCGGTTGGCAACCGGTACGAGGTTTCGGCAGCAGCTTCGTCGTTGTCATGACTATCGGGAACACGACGACGATCCTGGCTGTACCTTGGCAACAATGTCATTTCCGATTCGTCCACGTCCAATGACGAGTAATATTCGGTTGTTGCAGTGGCCGAGTCTGCGCGACTGACTTGAAGTTTATTCACAATGACGGCACTGCTGCTGGCACTGCTTCTGCCACTATTGTTCGGATTGTCCTGAAACTCTTCTTCAGAGTCTGAGGTTGCTTCGAGCAAGCCCCTTTTGGCATCATCGTCTATAGATGACCGCGGAAGATGATCTCGTCCGCGGGGCATCTGGTGTGAAGTATTGGAGGAAAAAGTTCGTTTTGGTTTAAAGCTTGTAGGAGTCACGCCCACATTTTTTCTGTATAAAGTGCGAGATTACGGTCGGATAGGTCCAATGTTACACATGATGCAATGGCTGCTTGAACACTTTGCCCTGGTCGGGTTTAAACAGCTTATTCTATATTATTCCCACATGGCCTCACTTTACTCTACTTGTCGCTTGTGCGTCCTCCTCTTCCGACAGCCGACACAGTTCCTGGAAGAACCTATTTGTTTGTAGTCAGGGTCGTGTTTTTGCGCTTGGTTCGCTTTAATTACTTGATTTTGTCTGGTTTCTGGTAGGCAGACACGATGCCGCTCGTGCTGGGCATGACGAAGAGACGTGTGGATCCCTTCTGGTTGTCCCATGGTATTCTTTTCCCTTGAACGCCCATTTGCTTGCACTTTTCACCTGCATAGATCTCATATATCCCTTTCCCGACAAAGCAGGCCACCCGCGGCCGATATTGTCGGAATTTTGCGTTGAGTGCGGGGATACCCGCCCGCTGCTCAGCCAGAGTCAGGTCGGATGCCTTGCGGCTCGTGCGCATTGTCAAGTTGGTGATACCAAGCCGATACCGCTGTGGAAGATTCACGTCGTCGTTATAAGTAACCACCTTGTCCACAAGCCCTAGCAACGTACCAATGCGTCAGGTATCGCCTGCATTATAAATATCAAACAAACCGCTTGCTGAGAGACACGGCCAGAAGTGATTCGTCGGTCCTGCGAAATGATGTCCTCTGGCTGCACTAACAAGCCCAGGATTAATGCCAACGAACAGAACTTTCAAATCGTAATCCAGATTGTCCGGAACGGGGATCTCTTCATTGGCCTTGCTGTTTTCGATGTCGAAATAGGGTGAACGTTTCTGGCTGGCTTTTCTGGTAACACGTGGCATGGATACTTGCAACGAGGCTACAGAGAAAAAAAATAATTTTTTTATTTACAAGGGATATCATCTGTGTCATTATGTCGCCTTAGTACCACATTCTACCATACTTAAGCTCTCCTCCGCGAGCCTCCAGAACACTTCGGGCAGGAGACAAGTAGTATTCGGGACTCGCCATTCTGTATCGAGAATAATCGTCTCCTATGTGCAATAGTTTGAGTGACGGCAGCATTGCAACTAGCTGTAGTGCTTCCATGGGATTGATATCGATAATCAAGGTAGAAAGCTGTGAGCCACCGACCGCTGCAAAGTCCAACATCGCATTTGGACCATGGTAGTTGCAGCCGACTAGGATTAAAGAAACCAAAAGCGGGCAATTTCGGGCAATGCTTTGGAGTACCTTCTCGTCGATAAAGAAATACCCGCTGTCACTCAGAGTATCCTCGTAGATACCATTAACCTCGATCACTTTGAGATTTGGGCAGGACGCAAAAAAGGTGGCGAACACATCAATAATATCGCTTTTTATGACCTTGAGTAACACTGAGATATCGTCGGGGAACAGGTGAAATTCCGTAAGTCGGGGTGCACCCAAGGCCGCGAAAAATGTCAATATATATGTATGATTAGATGCTAAATTCAAAAGCTCCAATGACTTGTGGGTCATTTCGATGACCATATGCACGTCGTCTGCGTACTGGTCATCACCATATTCCGTAAAGACAAATCGCTTGAGTCCTTTCCCCTTTTGCGATGGATCAGGAAGATCGCACGCGCTTTCGTCATGGATCGAATAAAACTTGCTTGGAGGTGGAACGGCATTCCAGCTGAATACGATCGTTTCTAGGTATGGGCAGTGCTTGATTGCTTGCTGCATAATAAAACCTTGTCGGATTGGAGCACGGCCGTCTAGAATCAAGTGTCTCAACACGGGAGTTTGTCGAAGGATACCGGCGAGTTGAACAGTACAGTTCTTGTTTAAATACCCAGCGCATATTCTCAGAAATGTCAGAGACGAGTTCTCTGTCTTGGGTTTAACTATCTTCCATCGTTTAGGATCAGAGTGCGGTGGTTGCATTCGTGGCGGTGTTTCACGGTCGTGTGCAAAGACCACGCGGGTTTGGTTGGGGCATGACTTTAGAAAAGATGCAAAAAAACCATACTCGACTGGAGTCGTGCAATCAATAAAGAGGAAATTCTTGATAGGATGAGCCGCCGTTTGTAATGCCTCTATCAAAAAATGAACCCAACCCTGAATTATAATCATATCCATGAATACTTTGAAACATTTGCTAATTAGTATACTTCTTTCTGTCTGTACAAAATGAACTTACTCATGTAGTCAAGAGCTCCTGTACTATTTGCTAGCCTAATGATACCAATCGCATGAAACAATCCCAGTTGGCCAACTAAGCGTATCTCTTTGCATTCACGACGGAGGTTTGGATCAACAGTGGGTCCTTCCATTATCACTGGCATTTCGTCCCAGAAACGGTCCCAGAATTCAGGCCAACCAGCAATGAAACTGTGCCACGCTTGACAAACAGTAGAGGATATAATAAGGCCTCCAACGTCAACGTATCGAAAAACCAAGGAGAAAATTTCGTACGGCAGACGATACTGAAGCAAGGACTTGCGTTGTGCAAGCGAGGCTGATACGATATCCATTTCCTTTTGGAGCTTGGTGTATTGTCGGTCACCTGGTGGAACCGATCGTAGGCCTTGCTGGTAAACGTCCAGTGCGGCCTCAAGGTTGCCTTGTTGCTGGTGCAATTTTCCGGAAGCAAGATATCCTTTGGCAGATGCAGGAAACTTGTCGATTAACTGTTGTGCTCTCGAATCTATATCGCCGTCATTTGAATTGGATTTGGTAGTATCACGTAGTTTGGATGCCATTGCACTATATCGCTTTTTCAAGAAAGACATTTTGGGAAGCTTGGAAGAAAAAGCGTTTTGGTTGCAAAGCTTTGGGAAAGATATTTCTAGATGGTGTTTAGTATCACATTAATTATGATAAACCCAGGCTTCTCATTGATCACGCTTTTCGATTCACAGCCTCATTTCTGCAACTCGTACAGAGAGTGGTAACACATGTCAGTTCCTGGGTAGAATTTGACGAGTAATTATTACGTACAGGTATGGATACAAAAGCATCACTATGTTTGTACAATCTGACAGTTATCCTGGAAAGTATTACATATAGTGGCTGCGCCATTGCATGGCGGGTATCGCTAAACTTGCCTATGTTTTTATTATGACACTTGCCACTCTATGTAGTAACCATTGCTAGATTGGTGTATAAATGGTTTTTAAATCGATATAGTACAAGGAATATATAGTTACGCATGCGGTTCTCAACGCTTCAACATCAGCTTCCGCTATGGACATCAGTGATATGTAAAATGGTAGAGGACTCGAACATCGATATCACTTGGATAAGAACACGACCCAGTTCGGTATGTACCTTAAGCTTGTATGACAGAAGTACTTCATTGCAATTTCCTATAATCAAAAATACGTGCGGCAAACCTCATGCCAATGCTTTTCTTTATCCTAATGTGAGGCTACTTTGGTAACCAGGAATTCTATACGATACCCGGAAAGCGTATTGTTAAAGCACCTGCAGGGAGAAGGGTGACTCGCAGCAGGCTTAATCTGCAGACATGAAGATAGCGTACTTACAATGCTCAGAAAGTGAAGTTGCGAAAGGAATGTAAACCATACAACATAGGAAACGTGTACGTCTTAACAAATAATGGCCCAATGCTTCACCTCACCATGTTTAATCGCTTTAGAAATGCCTTTAGGACTGTATCAGACGATATAACTCTCATAATGCCGTTGAGCAAGCATGCATTGCGGTACTTGGGGGACCGGAAGCATCAATTTATGGTCAGTGTGCATTGTAGCACCAAGTGAGCGGTTCGATTTAACGAAACGAGGCGCTGTGCCAGAAAAAAAATATTTCCTTCTCTCCCCACTCTCTGTTACCATGTCACCACTCGTTCGCGTAAGTCTTTCTCCACCATACTCATTTGGTCATGTTTAGTAATTCTCTAGCACCATTAGCGACAACTATGCACCTGTGCCCACTCATACCGCCATTATGCGACGAAAGCGAGTCGAGCTCAAATTACCACCGATCCACTGCTGAAACCTGTGGCTGCTGATATGATTGGCACGCCCGATCCTGTGTCTAATTTGCGTCCTGTCCGATATCATGTTGCAGCCAACGAATCCGATGCCGTACGTTGAAAGCAAAAGGCAACTTGCAGCGGCGTGCGGGCTCATTGTTTTCTTTAGGATAGAGAATGGCGACAGATACGAGAACGTGTGGATGAATTCAATCAGTCGTTCTGGGAAACCAACAACACGATGTTTATCAAGGCAAAGGCCGAATACGAGGACAGCCGTAAGGATAAAGGGCGGAAGCGAGTGGATTGCGGATACTAACAGGCTTGGATAGTAAAACAAAAGGGAGAGCAAGTGACACCGGAAGCACTGTCCGTGTTCTACAAGGACTTTTTGGACAAGGCGTACGAGCGACAGATGGAATACAATCGAGAGTGGTGGAAATTGAATGTGGGAATGCTGTACCCTGGCATGAAGGCTGCTCTTCGATGCCTGACGCAGGCCAACAGCAGTGCTGCTGCCTCGACACAGAAGGGAACCAGTTTTTGGGAGAAGAGCTTTGAGTCATAGATGGATGCCGTTGAACTGTACAATAATAATCACATAAAAGCTTCCTTCTTTCGCCCATTTTCTCAACGTTGCACAAGCCTTTTTCAATCCACGGTTCCTTCTTGTTCCTGAACAACTTTTTACAATGACAGTCGAGATCGATATCGAAGAATGTGTACAGACCGGCAGCCTCAGCCATAACAATACATATCATAGCTTGTCAGCTGCCGATCAAGTGTTGATCCAGGATCGCTTGTTGGAATGGTACGATCGCGAAAAGCGAATGAACATGCCGTGGCGTAAACCAACGCGTACCGATCTCGATCAAAAGGTACTTGGTATCGTGCCTTTTGGGCCAGAAACTGACTATTGGATCAGGCACTTGCTCAGCGTGCTTACGAAGTCTGGGTCAGTGAGATTATGCTTCAACAAGTAAGAAGAGGTTCCACTCATGATCCATGTTCGTATGACTGACGTGCAATAGACACAAGTGGCCACTGTCATTGACTATTACAACCGATGGATGGAGGCCTTCCCGACCATCCAGGCCCTGGCTGAAGCTGATATCGAGGTAAAAAGCTCCGGAGGTCCCGAAGCTGTTGAAACTTACTGTGCTGCTCAGAAAGTGAACGAGCTATGGGCAGGGTTAGGATACTATTCTCGTGCTAGACGGTTATGGGAAGGCGCACAGAAGGTTGTCAGAGAGTTCGATGGGTCGCTTCCAAGCAATGCTGAGGATCTGCAACGATATATTCCTGGTGTTGGACGATACACGGCAGGAGCTGTTGCTTCCATTGTGTTTAACCAGGTAACCCCTGTGGTGGATGGTAACGTTATTCGTGTCGTTGCGCGATTGCGAGCCATTGGCGCCGACCCCAAGAAAGCCAGTACCGTTGAATTGTTTTGGTAAAAAAACATGTGCTTCTGTAGTAAGCCAACTCGTAACGCTCTATCGTATCTTGTTAGGGAGATTGCCGCAAAACTGGTTTCCAAGGAACGTCCTGGTGACACTAACCAGGCACTGATGGAGCTTGGCGCAAGAGTGTGTACACCACAAAACCCTCAGTGCACCACCTGTCCTTTGCAAAAGAATTGTCACGCGTTCGCACAGCGAGAGATCCATTCGAGACTAAAAACTGAAAAGTTTTGGGAAAAGAAAAAACGGACAAGGGAGATCGATCATGGTAAAAAACGTACAGGCGAGACTAAAGGAGAATTCGCTGACACGGAATAACACAGAATGCACATTTTGCCCTGAAATACACACGCACTTAGATGGTGACGACGATTATGCAGTTACCAGGTGACACAAACACTATCTCCATCGAGAGATTGTCCGCTGACTCAAAGCAACGTCTAGATACCCCACAAAGCCAGAAAAGAAAAAACCACGAGACGAAGGTAATAGTAAGCTTTAGGGATAAATCGCGGGTGTGCTCATCCACGTTTTCTGATATAGAATGCGCGGTATACATTGTTCAATCCAAGACAAGTTCGAAATTTTTGATCTCAAAGCGGCCAGAAACCGGTTTGTTGGCTGGATTATGGGAGTTTCCGAGCTTGGAGCTCGAGAGTTTGGATACAACGTATGATGTACGGTCCAAGAAAGCAAGCGGTTTCCTGCAAGAACGCTATGGCATTGACGTTGAGGAAACCAAGGGACTGGAGCGACATGATCTTGGAAATGTTGTCCATTTATTCTCGCATATTCGGAAAGTGTATCATGTCGAGTGGATCCATTTATCGTGCGCGAACGAGGATGGGCTCTTGGATGACGAGCAGGTCAAATGGGTCGATGGTGACGAACTGAAGAAGTCGCCGATTCCAACTGGATTGAAGAAGGCCTTGGCGTTGCTGGAAAAGTTCCAAAAAAAGGCACGTTAGTTATCATCAATCTTTGGGATACTTTTTCTAACTGCTTGATATCGTAGAGTATAGCTAAAACTACCACTACAAGTGCCAGAAAAAGAACGAAAACAGCTCCTGTCAGCGCAAGCATCACATCTTTCTTTTCAGCCAAAAGCAATTCTTAAATTTGTAAATCTTGTAGTAATTTGATAACTAGTGTATATAATCCATAAGTGTGCATGGCTTCATTGTTCGCTAAATAGGACATATAAAAGAAGCATTAATGCAGACAGTATTTACATTGATTTGCAATGGCGCACATACATGGGTTATGCGTTATGATTGTTAGTAGCTGGTATCGGCAAGGGGCAGTCTTCGATGTCGTGGGAGTCCACCATTTTGCATCGCTTACAATAAATGTAATGTTTCGTTTGCGAATTCGGGAAAACCGTGGTACCGTATGCCTTGAAGTATGGCGCTTTGCCCAAATCCGAGTTGCTTCGAACAACGACATACACCGTTCCCGTGAACACCTCGACCATGTTGGTTCCATCCTCCATAAAACATCCCGCCCTACGTTCGTAACCGGGGACAATATCGACCAATCGATCTTGGAGCGTATGCGGATCCCATCCGCGACCTAGACATAGCTTGCTGAATCGTCGAACAACGGCATTGGAAACAACCGAGCACGCATCCTCCGCGGATTGTGACGGCAAGTCCTTGATCTTGTAGACGATCAACGTTGTCATACTTGGAATAATCGGTACGGCTCTCATTCCCACGGTGCTGCCACCTACGATAAGTTTCGACCCATTCGTCAAAGTCTCTGCGATGGCTTGACGACGTTTCATGCTGTCGGTAAACTTTGCCTCGATGAGAAGCGATTTGTCCGTTTTGTCTTTGTGTCGAGTGCACATGGACTCAAAGGAGTATCCACCGTACTTTCGATGAAGTGCTTCTCGTGCAGCTGAATACTCATTCATTTTCACATTGTCCAAGATAAAGATAACGCTCATGGGTTGCGGCTCTTCTGATTGACGCCAGGTCTCAACGAGCCCAAAGTACTTTATTCCACGAATATTACTACAGCTCGTTGTTTTCATCCTTGTGCTTTAAAGAAACAAGTGGGAGAAAGAGAGAGAGTTGGGACCATCGATGGGACTATTTTTTTGGCACTTGTCAGTGGGATGCCAGGTTTGGTAATTTGCAGGTGACCCGACGTCTTTTATCATTTTTATACTTCTGTTCCGCGTTTTAATCATTATCTTGGATGCTGGAGATGCTAAAACGCTACACACGTGTCGCTTGATATTGACCATGCAAGGATTACAAAGGTATATACTGTGGCAAGTGGCTCGGTGCGTACTACTGAATGTAAGTGCTGAAACGAGAACTGCCAAATCAGAACTGAAGCATGATTTTCTTCTTCACTTTATAATGCTGCATAAAAGTGTTGTCTTTTTGCTCCTTATTTCATAAAGTGAAAGTAGCTCTAGTAGGACCCTATCTTAGTGCATATAGCGCATTTACGTACATAATAAATGTGTTTCTTACGATTCATGATGAAAGTGATCGCTATATACATCGGAACAGTAAGCACGGTTTTTACCCTTTACGTGTATATGGCGCGAAAGTGCTGGGGGAGCGATCTGAGCGAAAAGACTTGGAAAGGCACTGTATATAAGGCATATATTACACATGTACCCTCAAGGAAGAATGGTATTTAGTGATATGGACCTATTTAGTTTACAGACAGACTATATATCTATATAAGCAACCTTCTCATTCGCGCGTTCGTACTTATTTTTTTTTACCATGCACTTGACTCGATAAAAGCAATTGATATGAAATACCGATTTGACGGTATAATATTGGCGCAGGAGGTACACAAGTGTGCCAAACTTCAACGCGGACAAAGTCGGTAAGCTTTATCGGGAACAGTGTGTCATAGCCGACTCCACTTGAACCAGGGGCATGGCTGGTTAGCGAAAAACTATCTAAATAGTTTAAAATGATTGGCTGTGGTTCTATGCTCAGCTCCGCATGTTGGCTTTGATCACAAGGCTTTTCGGCGCTTAGCCCGATGGGCAGACAATCAGCACTGTCCATGGCCGGGAGAAACGCAATTCGAGTGCTGGAATCAAAGTCTTATTAATGCACTGGAAGTATACAATGGTTCTCTAAATATTTTCTGTCGCCACTGTATAGGGATTGTAGCGACGGAAAGGTTGTGAAATGACCAGTCCAAGTCAGGCGCACGGTGACACCGGGTTCTGAAAGCCCTGTGATCGGATCGGAACAGGAGCTGAGGAGCAGCAGCAGCACAATCAGATATAAAAATATGCAGATCACTTTGCGATACTTCCCTGCCCAGCTTTTACTACTACATGAACGCTATCGAAAACGTTGACGTGCTTATTTCCGGCGGTGGCCCTGTTGGCCTGTTCTTTGCCTATCGCGTACGTCCCGCCCAGTTCCTCGCGTCCGTGGTGGTCACTGACATTGTTTGTTTGATAGATGGCTTGCTTAGGTCACACGTTTTATCTATGTGACAAGAAATCCGGTCCAACGGATGAAACTCGTGCGCTTGCAATGACACCGAGAACCATGGAGACGCTGGAAAGCCATAGCATCGCACAACATATTATGAAAGAAGCATGTGTGCTCCATGGTGCTCAGATATACATGAACGGGAAAAAAGTAAGCGTACCAAAAGTTCTGATGATCCAGCAAAGATTGACTTTATGCAGCTGGGTACAATGGATGCCTGTGGTGACACGAATTATCCACATATCACGGCCATTCCCCAGAGCAGAACCGAGGCGATCCTTAGTCGGCTGCTAGACGCTGACAAGATCCATCGAGAAACCGAGCTTGTGCAGTACGAGCAGAATGACAACGGTGTGGACGCTATCGTACGAGATATGAATCATGGCACGGAAAAACGAATCCAGGCTCGATATATCATTGGTGCCGATGGATCCCATTCGGCAGTGCGCAAACTGGCAAGCGACTGGGCTTACGAAGGTTATTCTATGGCAACAAGATTTGTCGTGGGTGATGTATTTGTATCAGGAAAGGATGCTGATAAAATACAAAATCACCGTGGAAACATGTTCGTCGGATCAGATGGTAAGTTTAATAGGACACTTGATGCCATGAAAAAAAGTAACGAATTTGGTAACTAGGTTGGCTCGGCGTCATACCTGCAGGCGAGAAAGATGGCCAGTTTTATTATCGAATGTTCGGCAATTTGGAAGCCTATCAGCTGGAATCTGATAAGAGCGACCTCAAGGATCCGACGCATGGTATCTCGCGAAACGATAGTGTATCTCTTGAAGAGGTACAAACGATTGTGAACAAGCGTCTGAGCCCATTACAAGTCACTGTCAAGGATATCAATGGTCTTTCAATATTTCGAATCAACGAGCGCAAGGCACATGGTTTCCGTCGCAATCGAGCTTTTGTCATGGGAGGTAAAAGTTTGCAAAAGTATGCCTGAATTATGGGAGATTGATCGTATGTTTGCAGACGCAGCGCATTGTCACTCTCCAGTTGGAGGTCAAGGTTTAAATTTAGGAATACAAGATGGTAAGGAGTAAAAACAGGAACATGGCTATTAAGAATGCTTATTTATTCAATTGGACAGCGGACAACCTTGCATGGAAACTTTCACTTGTTCTGAACGGGCACTCGTCCGATCCCGAAAAGCTGCTAGATTCCTATAGTATCGAGGTACATTACACCGTGCTTCAATGAAGATTATCATCTCTAAGCGTTCTCTCTTTGCAGCGTGAGCCCATTGTAGCTGCGACTTTAAAGACTACTGGATCCGCTACTCGCTACAGTCTCATGAAGATATCTGTTATATGTAAGTTGCTGAGCTTCTCTGTGGGATTCTTATATTTAACCCAAGTACTCTAGCGACCTTGATTGGTTTAGTGATGTCGACTGTCCTGACTTTTGATCGGGTCAAAAAAAATCTTATGAGCGCTGTTTTTCAAGTATATATCGATCCGTGATCCAACACCAATGTAAATACTGACCTTGTATAATTAGCTTGAAACTCAAATTCCAAAGGAATCCGCCATCCTATCTCAGCCAGCGAATGATGCCACCGGTCTTATTGAACCTGGGCACTTTATGCGCGAAACAACTGTTCTGCGCAAACGTGATTTCACGGATGATATACTATTACAGCGCACAACGTTACATGAAACCCTGCGAGGTCATGGATCTCGACATACGATGATGTTGATTTGTACTCGACCATCTCGATACGACCCTTGTCCATGGACTCGAGACTTTTATGAAAAGTTCACGAAACATGGTTATCCACCTGTTGCTGTTCGAGGAATGGTAATAGAATCGTCGTGGCACGCACACCAGAGCAGAAAGCCAGAATATGCTGTGAGTGATGATTACACTGTGTCATATTGGGTAGAAGAGCACTGGGATGGCGAAAAGTCAATCACCAAACGTATCGGTCTGGCAGAACATATGTGGGACGCTCCCGAACCACCGGCTGCTATTGTAGTTGTGCGACCTGACCTATATGTCGCATACAGTAGTTATATACGATCGGCAGGCGATATTGACCAGGCATTCAACTTCCTTGATGGATATATCCATAACACTACCAACTAATGGATGAACACGCACGATATATATAGCATTCGATTACTGATATACCACATTACACTAGCAATCAAATTTTACGACACCAAGTTATAAAAATCGCTTTCAATAATATTCTTTATACTCGCGTGGAATACATATTTTTATTTCCCAAGCCTTTTATGTATGTACATAGGAGTGAGCATAAGTTGTAGTCGTCGAGCTGCTCATTTTGGGTGGAACATCAGGTTTTACAGGCAGTTTGTCAAAAGGAGGCTACACCTCTCTTCTGCTCCTTCCACTTTTCGCAATTGATAATCCCATATATACATCAAATGGCGTATCGGCATCAATCGCTCGGGCCCTATCTAATCATGGAGAAAAATGGAGAGCACCAGCCCAGTCAACGTCATCTTTCGTGCACATGATCTTGCGGCAAGCTACGATGGGTTTCTGACGGCGTTGGTGCAACTATTTGTATCCACCACGTTCAAAACAATGGCCGTACCCTGGGCCATCAAAAGCTGAACCGAACCAATGAAGATTAAGCGTCCGATTTGCAGATCCAAAGCGAAATCGAGTAGTTGCAGAAAGTTTACTTGGTACATTTCCTCGTCTATACATTCGTGGTCAAAATTTCGACGTCAACATCTATGCTGTCTCACATGCACCTAGCTATATTTTGTATAAGGCTGAACATCTGCCGCCAATGTCTGCCAGCGCGGCTTACCGAGGTATCTGGGGTGGCGTTGTTCGACGAATGAAAGAAATGGTGCGAGAAAAAGATTGGGAGCAGAAACATTGAAATATGACCCGGTGAATGTCATCCCGGAGTACAACAGTGAGCTGGGAATGTACAGCGACGAGAGCATGGAGTTTGATGGGACAGCCCACATTGTGTTAAGGGAGAATACGGACCTTGGAAGAAGTCCTTTTATGCGTTTCACACGATGGTCAGAACCGCTGCGAAAGTTGGCATTATGCTTATTGCGAGAAATGCAAGACGTTGAATTCACATTTAAGTCACGAATGTCCCTTCCCTGCTTCCATTGATTATGCGTGACTTTATGCGTGTGCATTTAATCCTTTGCTATGTATTGTTATCTCTAACAAACTACAAACAAAGTATTTTCGCTTTGCTCTCTATCCGAGCTTTTATAATATCTTGATTCTAAAATAGGATCGGCCTTGCTATAATTCATATTCAAATCGATACATACAAACTTGTGCCTCTTTAACATCAAGGGGGAAAATTGGTACCTTAGCGAATGCAACAGTGCTCCCGGAATTAAATAACTAGATCTTAGTTCGTTATCATTTGATACTTTGATAAATATTTCATGTTAAGCTCGTGAGTGGCCACTATGACGATCTAATAAGCGATTCTTCGTTTATACAAAATAGTATCAATAGTGTTGCGATATGACCAAAAGCGCATTTGCTCAGAATATGTTGCTGTAGATTTGCTCTTTGTAGAAAGGCCATCCATAAGCTGAAAGTAAAGTAAAGTTACTATTTTCTTGACAAACGCTGGTGTCCGCTCTGGATCCATGCATATCTCCAAGTGAGTAAGGCGGTTGGATGCTAGCCCCGCGGCAAATTCCATCATTGTATTTCCAGTGTAACGAAATCCGTCGATAACCGTCAGTCGACGAAGTTGGCCGCAATTCTTGGTAATCGTTAGCAGCAGCTCATTTGCTGTTTCAGGTTCTGGGTTGTCCTTGGAGCAGTCATATCCAAAATCAAGTACAATTTCTTCCAGAGAGCAAGTATTTGCAAAAAACCCAATTAGGTAGAGTAGAATCGATCCCTGTGACGCATCGTACGTTTGTAAGCCTAGTTTAAAGTGTACTGTTCGAAGTTTTGGAGCACCATAAGAGGCAAGTACGGAGAGATCGGCGCTAGGAAGCCCATAAAGATAGCCGTTGGTATAATGTAAAGATTGCAAGGATTTGTATGTACTGTCGATGATTACAGGGAAATCGTCGCTTTTCTCTTCAACTCTTCCCCAGTATTTTAATATATGGAGGCCAGGGCAGGTTGGAGATTCGGTGGGCAAAGTGGCTACAATACTGAAAGCCTCGGTATTTGTATGACTTTTCTGGGATACAAGGCGTTTTATGTTCTTGCTCTGACTTGGATCACGTCCTATATCCAGTATTCTAAGCTTGGGGCAGTATTCTAGTGCTCGTTTCGCATAATCAATATGCCGGCTTGTGTTTTTACAAGAAAGAACTAGATGTACCAAGTTAGGGCATTTTAAAAAAATGTCAGCGAGCGGACCCAGCAAAAAGCCCTCCGCCAATTCGAGATACGACACCAAAATCTCTCTACCACAAAAACTGATGCCAAATACAGGGTCACGATTCACGGTGCTTGCAAACGAAATATGCTTTGCTCTTGAGCAGGATTCCAATATAGGTATAACTACACAAGCAGGAATATTGACAGAAGGGTCCAAAAGCACATGTTTAAACGGTGGATGGATTGACTGCAACATTTTCGTCGCCCAGTGTGCTGTGGAATCCGAGATGTAATTGACATCCTTGATAACTTGATTGATTCAATTATGTTACTATATATTCATATCGCTCTATACAAGATGAGACGTACCGAGAGTTTCAAATGTGTTGAGTGACCACCATCGTAATACCATAAATAAATCTCTTAGCCATCCTTCGCTCAAAGATATGCTACGGTTAAACTCTGAACCATCGATTTTCAATGTTGAGCTGGTGTAAAACATGTGTCTATCCGTTCGAAGATATCCTCAATGATCAAGCCAAACATTCCAAAACTGGGGCCCGCTGAGAATAATGTTACATCACGTGTGGGAAACGCCAGCGCATAGCCTCAGATAGTTATAGCTGAGATAACCGAATATAATCTCCCATATCTCCATTGGAATGAGGTCGAGCATTTGGTTCAGTCTATCAAGTGTGGCTGAAACGGCTCGTATTTCCATTTGTAGTTGTGCATGCTGAGCATCACATGTTGGAACCAAAGAGATTCCTTGTTTGTAAATTTTGTTTGCCTCTCGTAGATCACCCGATTGCTTGTAAGCTTGCCCCAATGTAAGATAATCTTTAGCGCTTGCCAATGACTTGGCGGACTGTTTCTGAGCTATGTGGTTTGTTCTTTGTTGCCATGCATCTGCCAATCTAGTCTTTCGTTTAGACCACCAGGTTGCTTGCGTGGAAGAAGCCGAGGATTTGAAAGTGCCGGACGTCTTTTTCATTGTAAGAGCGATTCTGGTAGGAAACAAGAAGAAGATGCAGCATAAAATCAAAGGCTCAAATCAAAAAAAGTATAGCGCAGTACAATTTTATGTCGTACAAACGCTATTTTTGCTCTTGCGCATCGATCATTTTGTATCACCTGCAAGCAATGTAAATTTACATGATATAGTTGATCCTACTATTCCGTAGATCAAACTTTTGTAAGCGGCTTCACAGTGGCGACATTCACTGATAGTAAATGAAGTACTCATTGACACGCTTTAGAGAGCCCCACTTTTAAGAGTCCTTGGTGTTGCTCTAGTAATTTTATATACACAATCTATTGAAGTTTTTCCGCTGTTTCATAATCCGTTCAATGGCATCTATACATAACCAAGATGACTGGGGATAATATGTAGGATCGTTATGATCATATGCGTCATAGCAAACGTCAGAAAGCCTGAAATATACTAGAGTGGTGAGCTTTTGAGCAAGCTCTACCGCACTCTGCCAATACATGCATATTTCCAAATGTGTGATCTTGGGACTTGCTGTAGCTGCAAATTGGAGCATCATATCTCCAGAGTAACGAAGGGGCCCAATAATTGCCAGTCGACGAAGTAAGCGGCAGCTTTTGGCGATGGTCAGCAGTAGTTTGTTGGCCCTCGTTCTTGGATCGCAATAAGAGAGACAATGGCCCCCAAAGTCAAGCACAACTTCTTCCAGATATACATTGTTAGAGAAAAAGGCGGTCAAATCTTGCAGAAGTGCTGATGATGGTGCGACTACTTTATGTTGAGCATTTGTCTTGTACAGCCGAAAGTGCATCTTTCGTAGGTTTGGTATGGGATGGAGAATTAATGGGCGTAGATTCGTATGCGAAACGTCTTGATAGTAATCATAGATATACAATGATTCCAAAGACTTATATGACTTATCAACGATCAGCTGGAAATCACCGTATCTCGCCCCAATGCTCGAATACTTCAATGTACTTAATCCTTGACTAGTTGCTGATTCATACAGTGTTGAAGTGTCAATACTAGAGCAATTACCACGGAACCTTGCCGCCCATTCATTGGAACGCGTACCTGGTACGCAACCAATGTTTAATGCCTTGAGTCGATGACAGCGTGTAAATGCTCGAAGCACAAATTCGCTGTAGCACGCCTTGGGTCCCAAGGCTAGACTAAGATCCATCAAGTTTGGACACCGACTAATGACGTTAAGGATCAAATCTCTTTGATGACCATCGAAATTGCACAAAGCCAGCTCCAAAGAAGTTATCGCCGAAAGATCGTTATCATGGAAAATGGCAGGTTTATCACTGCAATTCAATTTGCTCAAAAATGAGACGCGTTCCGTTCTGGAACATGATTGCAATATATGCATCGCATCCGAACGGGCTATTCGAGTGGATGGCCGGAAAATAACTTCCTTGAAAGGTGGATGAATCAACTGTAGCATTTGTGCAATACAGTGTGCAATAGGACTCGTAATAAAGATACTTGCGAAATCTTATTGATTTGATAAGTTAGTAAAGTGATTTGCTTTCCGCCGCATGAACAAAAAAACGTACGTACCAAGAGTTCTGAAAGTATTGTTTGACCACCACCGCAGCATTGTAAAAATATCTCGTAGCCACCAGTCATCCGATGCTCCAAGCAAAGGCGATTTTGGATGCCCAATTTTTATCATTGATGACTTGCAGCATAGGTGGTTGAGCCTTCCGTGTGGCTCCAAACTCCTGTGCCAAAGATTTAAAAAATCAGGTTTATTCAGGCATATGTTGGACCATGTACGGAAGACACGAGCGCATTGTTGAAGATCTTGGTATTCAAGGTGGGAAAGTATCATCTCCCATATTTCATTTATGATGAGGTCAAGTTGCGGGTTTCGCTGACAACGCAGAACGGAAACAGAAAGCATTTCCTTTTGGAGCAATTGGGTGTGCTGAGCTTCGTCATTTGACACGGAAGATAAGCCTTGCTTGTAAACGCCTCGCGCTGCAAGTAAATCGCTTTCATGTTTGTAGACTGCTCCTAATATAAGACGCTCTTCAGATTCTGTTGGTGGTGTCTTAGCCGTTTTCTCTTCTGGATGCTGTGTTATCCTGTGTTGCCATGCTTTCTTCAGAGTGGCTTTACTTCTGGACCAGGTCTGTTGAGTGGAAGAACTAGGAGCCGACATTGTTGGGAATAAAGCGCTGTATGAGCTTTTCATTGCAGGCATTGCTCGAAGAAAGAGATGCGAAATAAATTAAAAACTCGGACGACTAGGCTATATCCGGTTCTGTAGCACGAATTATTCGGCTCCGAAATGCAAGTATAATAGAAAAAACTTGTTTCTCTAGTTGCTACCTTTACGTAAGTATCTGTCCAGGAATTGGAACGCCTTATCAATGTCGGTTGTAGATCGTATCAGGCCACTGTAAGCAACATACTGATCCGGTCGTACAACGACAATAGCGGCAGGCGGTTCAGGCTTTTCTGATATGTACTTGAAAAGTCCCACACGTTTGGAGATGGAATGCTCGAGATTATAACTCTCTTCTAACCAATAAGCTTCCTCCACCGGCTTTCCGCCAACGCTAATTGCAGTAACATATTCTGGAACCTTGTTCTGTTGTCCATGCCAGGCTGATTCCACGACTAGTGGTTGAGCTACATTCGCTGGGTAATCTTGAGCTACAAACTTGTTCCAAAATTCTTGTGTCCATGGGCATGGGTCGTAGCTTGAAGGTCGAGTTCCCACAAAGACTACGGTGTGTTGTATACCGTCATCTTGTAATATCTGATGTAATGTTCTTCTTTCTAACGGACCGTACTTGGTAATAGCGCGCTTCCGGAGAATCGATGTTTCGTTGATAAATTGGCCAGGCTTGATTAAATCGATCGACTTGGATGCTTCATGTGCCACCAGGGATGACTCGTCGGGGATATGAGTCTCGAGCTAACATTTACACAACTATATTAGAAATTTTGGAGCCTGCAAGAAGGCTATATTCGTACCTGCATAACTGCAGTGATGCCTATCTTCTTGACGTAGTCAAGTGATAATGCAAATGGAGCAACAAATCTGAAGACAGAAGCTATGGCACCATTATTAATAACTAATCTTGAATACTTGGAATCAAGCACTTACACATCATTCCTCCAGAAAATCCAACCCTAGAGGCACCGCCAGTGTTCTTTAGAGTTGCTTCCGCTATTGGTTCACGCTAAGGAGAAAGTTATATACCTGTCCAAGAAACGGCGCAGTATACAAACGTACCTCTTCAGAATATGAATCCAGCAGCTTCTCTGAGTCGGATGAACGTCCATTCAGGACAAGCGATAGTTTCCATGCAAGGTTGGTTGCTTTGCAACACACGAAGAGTGAGTGACTGGAACAAAGCCTTCCCATTACACTTCCACGTACCATCCTGGAGTCCCAAATTCAACCCCTGGCCTCCTACAGGACTATGACAATGCGCCGCGTCTAATTAAAGTACTTTTAGTCTCTCGTTCAACAGTAAGCATTAGCTGCCTTACCACCCATGAGGAAAGCGCGATTTCGACGGTAGCCATTTGCCTTGCGCTCGTTGATTCGGAAAATAGAAAATCCATTGACAGGCCTGACAGTAATATCAAATGGACTTACACGTTCCTTCAAGATCTCCTGGGCTTCTTCGGGCGATAGATGATCATCCCTGCTTAAGCCATGCGTGGGTCTCTTTCCATGGCTGTTTGGCGCCTGTTCGTATGGACTAAGATTGGCGAAGATTCGATAGTATACCCTGCCATCTTTCTCGCCAGATGGTAAGGCACCGAAAAGACCTAATCGCACATTAGCTTTCTCGATCTATAATCAACAATAATAAACAAATACCTTTAGGATGTACGAATATATTCCCACGATAATGTGATATTTTGTCCAAATCCTTTCCGGACATCCACACATCGCCTACCACAAACCTGGTCGTCACTGAAACTCCTTCATAAGTCCACGATTTGTTCAATTTTCGCACAGCTGAATGTGATCCATCCGCCCCAATGATATACTTTGCGTGTATCTGCTTCTCTGTTCCGTCCTTCAAATTCCGAACAATTGCATCAACGCCTTCATCGTTTTGTTCATACGACACCAATTCCGTCTCCCGGCTGACTCTTTCGCCACCTAAAAGCTTCGTAAGGATAGTCTCTGTTTTGCTTTGAGGAAGGCCAGCCAAGTAGGGAAAGATCGTATCGCCATCGGTGTCAATTGTTCCGATCTTGTCATGGAGTATATTGGTTTGAAAGTTCCATAGCCCAAAAATCCGACGTACATACCTTTGCCCCATCTATATAAGCTTGCATGCCCTGGATTATTACTGCCTCCTTCATGAGATGGCTTGCGATATTATACCGTTCCATTATCTCCATTGTTCTGGGTGTTATTCCAAGGGCCCTAGTTTCCGTTGTCGGACCACCCTTTTTGTCGCATAAGTAGAAAGAGTGGCCTAAAGAGGCCATCTAATATTTTATTCGTATTAACATTTGCAATCTTATAAGATCAAGGGTAATGATATGCATACCCGACAAGCAAAGTACAAACCAACAGGACCACCACCGGAAATTAGGACGTCGACTTTTTCTGGGTTCATTTGGCGTAAAGCTGAATAAACACGCGTTGAAGCACGTTGCATGATGCATTTATTCGTCTGTAGGACATTGGTCTTGCCTTTATATCATTTTGTGATCAACGGAGCAAAGCCGAATTAGGTTTTTGGCTCATAAACATGAAGTCGGACTTAGCGCCGAAGCTTCCATGGAATTATAAAAATGGGAACGTGCGTTCAGGTTTAGTTGTGACTAGGTGCATTTTGCATGCAGCACTGTGCATGAAAATTTATCCGTTTAGTCCGGCTCATGGCTCATGTGATGCGAATCGTACCCAATTGCCATTGTTCTCGAAAAGGTTTTTATGACCTTTCTAACCTAAGCAGTAACGCTTTAATGCTTCTGCGAGAGTTTTCTGGTTCATTGGCTTTGTAAAGTGCAGTGGAACCCCGCTTTTTGCACAGACGGCTTTTCATAATGTCATGAAAAAACTGAGTGTGTGCAAAAACCGGGGTGAAATGGCAAGATGTTGATGCAAAAAGCAGAGATTTGCAAAAAGTGAGAGTACAAAAAGCGGGGCTCTACTGTATATGCGTAGAGATGGAAAGTTACATATATACCATGTAAAGATCAATCGACCGAGAATACATTAAATTACTCTCCTAGACGGATTTCTGCGCGGGTCAAACAGGCTTCATGTGCTCCTGCGACTTCACTATTGACGCCACTACAGTATAAATTTCTACGAGTATGCTTTAGATTACTAATCGTGGTATAGACATGTGTTATTCTCCAGTGACAGGGTACACGCAGCCGCAGTAGTACATATATAATAAAATATATACAGTGATTTTTCGTCTTACTTAGCAGCAAAGATTCTTTCTAGGTTAAGCAATAACGCTTTAATGCTTCCGCAAGCGTTTTTTGGTTCATGGGTTTCGTGTAATACCTATCGGAAAACAAAACCGCATTAATGCAATATTATGCATAATATTCCATCTTTAAAAGGTTACCCGTCCATTCCAGCATTTAAACACTTTTCACGCGCACAATCCTGGGCTGGGTTGAAGCTCCTGGGGGGGGGGGGGGGCAGTAGAGACGCCGCGCCAATGATCTTAAGACTTAACGCGGAGAAGAAGATCCTATAAGATCAAAGGAAACGGTGAGATCTGCCCAATGAATTCCATAGTTAACGCATATTAGTGTAACCGAAAATCTTTTCAGGATGTCTGTGATATTATCTAAACTTTATCCTCATCATGAGAAGAACTGAAGGAAGCATTAATAAGCCCAAAAATTACAAAAAACCAAGCAACCATTCGCCGTTGTACTACTGGACAATTACCATCAGCAGTGCCAGTTGAAGAAAGGAGAGAGTCAATCATTAACAGCACTGAAGCCACTCATCCTTCCAACAGGCAAAACTCCGCCAGTAGAAGCATATCCGATAAGATTAGTGGCGAGGTATACACCAAAATCGCAAATAAAGTTTCATTTTTGACGCATAACGCTATAGAGGAATTGTACTTCCGCCGATGCTTCACCCGAGAATGACCATATCACTTTGGAAGTTCTTATGCGTGAGGTAGAAGGGGGTACACGATCGAACGCGGATGAAACAACAATAGTTGATGATGATCCTATGTTTCGTGTTGACGAGCCAACTGGGTCTGATGAAGATTTGGTCGAGGCAGGAAGTGCGGTTCTGAAAGAGTACTTTTCTGACTTGTAAGAACGGTTTAAAGATGACACCAGCAAATACGGAATGCCGGGCGAATATTGCCGTGGATCCTTCTGGGTCGAACCGCCTGCACCTTTCTATCCTCGAGTTTTCCTGTGGAATCCAAGGTTATTGTTACACGAGGGGAAAAAGCTGCGTTGTCCTATCTGCAATACAGAAATGGGATTAAAGGGATACAACAAAAATCCGTACGCACGAAGAATTTTAGACATTGATAGGTATGTCTGAATTTACTTCTCTAATCTACACTGTGGGAAAACCGATCTTGTTGAATCTGGTTTTTTATTAAGTGAATAACAAGGGCTAGATTGAACAAGTTTAGACTAGTTTCAATGAAGTTTGAACAAGTTTTCATGTATATGTAATGTGTACTTTTCTAATATTATTATGATATCGTTTTGCATATCAAAAAGCATAACGCTGACTTTTATTAGAATATATTCCAACATGAAACTAAAGGACTAATAGCTTAAGAGTGCCCATGTCAAGTGAAGTGAGACTTGCCTGCTGATCAGCGTATAAAGACAGAAGGACAGAACTTGCAGACTCGAGGCTATATACAAGTCATCCTTACCGTAATAGTCTCACTCAATGCGCTTGCAAAACCAACTTGTCCATACCGACCATCTCTTCTGTGACCACGGCCATGTAATGGTGTGTCCATTACAGACGTCATCCAACCTGCAACCTGGTTGATCGCCATGCAGTATCCATATACCGTATTGATAGACGTAGCATGCGACAACTCATATGGCGCGTGGTTGGATAAGGATATTAGGATTACGTATAGCTTAGATCGAATTCGTAGATTGTAGATCATAGACGCCTTAGCTATTACCCCCTAATATCTGACGTATATATAAAGCAGGATTCCTGGATACAGGAATTCTCATCGTTTATACTCTCATATAACGGTTCCACCTTCGGGTTATTGTCTACATTGTCCGACTCACAGCAACGTACACGATTGTAAGTATCCTGTGGTCTGCACTGTTACAGGCCATTGTTGCGCTTTCACTGACACTACTTGCGTAATTTGCCTATGTTCTCTCCAGTAACGTTGTGCCGGTTGCTCTCAAACCATACCCATTCCTGTTCCATTACCCTCAATGTACGTATCATACACTACCTCCATAGCTGTCACATCACTTGTGTTGTCTGAATTAACGTTTGTATCTTCATGGTCGTCATATTCAGATCGATATGCCCCAGCGTTGTTGCCACCCTTGTCTTCTACATAAGCATATCAATTCTATTTGATCATGGTTAGTTGTTCAAAAACCTATTGAAAATAATGCGTTACGAACCACACCTACTTTCAGTCGTATGCGGAACTCTTCCCGATCTGCTTGTAATAATATTGATACTTTAGCCAAGGGTACTGGAGGATAGTTCGCGTTGATAAGCTTACACGCGGTATCAGCATGCAGTACTAGTTGGTTGTCGCAGTCAATTGTACCTCGGTGATCTCTTTATTTAAAGATTCGCTGACAAACCAGCTGGATTTATTGATGGCCTCTGAAAAATTAATTAACTGTGAGTTGGGACGACTGAACGAAAGATAAACAGGCGAAGCAAAGCTACTGCATACAAGAAGAGAGAGGAAAAAATATTACTCTGCCAGTACGATCTTTTTTGCTTCTGATTGTTCTTTTTTTGTTATGATGAAAGGAGGCGGATCATGTGGCTGATGCTGAAAGGGGTTCTTTCGTTACCTCTAGTCGGACAAAACGGAATAAGTAGAAGAAATACAAATAAAATGCACACGGCATACTGCCAGAAATAAGTTGTATCTTCGGTGACAGTAATAAATGGCTTAGATTCCAGCATGGCAGGTGAAGAGGAAATGGGCAGCCATATCATCTTCAAGGTCGTCAAGAGCACAAAGTGGTGCGTCGAACCGGTCAGGTAAGATGTGATGCAACGATAAGCACGAGGTCTGTAGCGGTCCAGCCCATTGATGGGAAAGTGGGCCTAAAATAAGTGTAGATTGATGTGTCCAAATAAAGGGTCAGCACGCCAGGAAGTAGAGCTCGAACAAGCACGGCCATACATGCGTCTCTGGTATCCGGTGCATGAAAGAGATGAAGAGTTGTGCCTCGACAATTGTGTAGTTCATGGCGGGTACGTCAAATTAAAAACAAAAGCACCCGAAACAATCAACGAGAGGAGCCGCTTCTTTGACTGGAAGCTGAATTCTTCAGCAGGTTGGATGACGTACGATACGTCGCCAGAGATTGATGTTCCGATTCATCAGTGCTAGTAAAGGCTGCAGGATCAGCTCGGAAAACTCAGAAGTAAAAAACCCATGCATAAGTGAAGGTTCTGTTGGTTGATCCTCTTTTCTCAAAAAAACCCAATGGCCAACGTCCCACAGCCCATCTTTAATGGCTTTCCTGACCGAACTCGCAATGTTACTCGGAATTGCTCGTTGAAGGCACTGACACAACCGGAATACGGATTCATGCAGGTGGGTTGGTAAAAGACAATCGATAGCTTACTCTGATAAAGCAAAATAGACAGAGATCAGGTTAATAGCGGAAGTCAACGCGACCAGGCGCCAAGATGCCTTTAACTTGGTCAATCTCCATATGCGGCGGTACCTCGAGGGTAATTTCGCGGTAATACCGCCTATCTTCAACCAAACGTGGTGGACATGGGTGTACAAGCTTGTTGGACTGCACCCCCAAGCGGAAAACATCCCGGCATTCCTTGCTACGGTAAGTCCTGTTGATCACCTGAAATTATACAGAGGGTACTGATCCTTTTAGTGATATAGGATAATGATTTGATGGGAACATTCGCTGTTTTCCAAACTTGCAGAATTGATCAGGAAGCTAATGAAGGTGAGATGTGAGTGTGAGTGGGAGGATATATTAGCTAAATTCGAACTTTTACAGCTTACTATGTGCCTGACACAGTTAACGATGGGACATTGGAAGCAACAATGGCGGGCAATTTTGCCAGGCAAGCCATTCAAAGTAGGTTCTATTATATCATTAATGAACACGTTACTAACTCAATGATAGATTTCAAGGAGCACCTGAGAGGATTACAACAACACATTGCCATTCTATGGCAAGCGGCATTGGAGCCCCGCCTCAATCGCATGGAAGCTAAACGAGCAAGCGCCCAATTGGCAAGAGCGATCGTACATCATGATCCTCAGCCGCCAGCCGATTTGCTGAATCTTGATATTGCCGAGGATTATCAGTAAGTAGCACGCCGTCTATCGCGAACAAAAGTAATAGTTAATAAACAAAATTAGAATGTTGCGCGATGTGTATGAAGCAAACTTGGCCGATGTTGATCTATGGCTTGTATATGCAAGACACATCGATTACGCAATGTGCAATCGCATTTTGAATGTCAGTCGATGGTGCTTACAGGCGGCTGAAGACTTGCAAGCGGCAAAACGTTGGTCGCTTCTTCCGGTCGCAAAACATCAAGTATCGAATTTCCTCATTTGTACGAGAACTCTATGCCTAATACTGCGTCGTCGCGCTCATAACGTCGAAAATACGCCAGTGCCCAATGTACTACGACAAGCGGTAAAGTATTACATTAAGAGCTATTACCATTCTTGCTAACTGTTGATGAAGAACGGACAGTTTATGAATCTGCATGCCCTCGCCCGTCTTACCGGTAACCCAGCAACCCAGCAGCTGGTTTGGGAAACAATATTCAATATAAACCACGTACAGCGTCACCGCTGGCGATTGGGAGATAACCGTAAGTTGAAAGACCCTTATATCCTTGTGTCCCAAAAAAAAGTTAATCTAAATTTTCCCTAGTCAATGACGTGGTTAATCTCAATGCGATATCATTCGCGTTTAGCATGCAGTCAGATGGCGTGAAGGCCCATTTGTTGTTTGAGAAGCCAATACTACTGCAGATTGGTGAGTGTGTTACATGGATATTGAAAATTTCGCTAACATGTTTTGTCTTTTTGCTTAGAACCGGTAGTAACAAGTCGCGCGGAAATCCGCCGCTTACCGGAAAACCTCGACCTTACAGCCTGGACCAAAGGTGTGTATCATTTGGATAAAGGACCCCGTGGGTTGAACGAGGCACGAATTGAAAATTCTCGAATTGTCGGGCTGGATCCAGGTAAGTTCAGTCGATGGCGATATGATATCGACTTGCAATTCATCACCTCGCAGGGGTTTCGAGCATGATCACCGCAACATCGACACAAGATGAAATGCCCCAGCCGGGTCTATGGCAACAAGAAGTGGAAGTACGCACAAGAAGTTACCAGTAAGTAGCTTCTTCAACTTACGTATTCTGGTTTTAATTAACTATACGTATCATAGTGCAAGAACCCAAGTTTTTTGGGAATATCAGAAAGAAGCAAATAACCGCACCAAGTACAATATACAAGATGAATACGATCAACTTGCAGGAAATTCATCCAACGTTTCTGCTGCTGCCGATTTTGAGCAGCACATCCGAGTCATGTCGCGTGTTAGAAATCGGTAAGATAGATTGTGAAGTTTATTAGATTGTTCTTACATCGCAGCGGCAGTATGCGCTTTTTCAATGCGCATTTCAAACATCGCGAAATTCGTGCTACTTTAGCCAGTGCACGACAGAGCGCCAACCACCATATCATGAATCAACTGCTCGGGTTGACACCTCCATTCCGTCCAGTATGTTGAATATTGTCGTGCAACGCTTCATCTTTGCTCACATACTCTTATAGGGAACAAAGATGCATCACATCCATCTTTCTTCGAAAAGGATGCGGAAGCGATGGCATCGCCACCGACGCCAAGCAGCGCGTGAATTGTCAGGTTGGGTTCGGAACGAAAATGACACGATCATTTTCTGGGGTGACGGTGAGATGCCCACTTTACCCTACTTTGCGCCAATTCCACATGTGGTAAGATGCTTATTTCAACTCAACAGTGTGTGTTATATCAGTTTACTCACGAAGTATTAGGGAATCCTATTGTTCGTGGCTAAATTCGCATTGGTCATCCTCACTGGGGAGTTTCGAACTAGTCAAATCCATTCGGGTTGTGACGCTCAGCTTGTACCCATACGGGGAACGTACATTAGGACGCCGCATCGGTAAAGCAGCGTAAGGTGCTAGTTTCATATATGCTGATAAGTTTTTTTAAGGATGAAACGAAAGCGTGTCCAGACCCGTATAAGACGCACGCGTGGTCGGAAGGTCAAGACATGTGTCAACATGGACGGCCAACGTCTACACAGACAATCTTTGTGTACTCAAGGCCAACAGCAAGGTAGGCCATCATAAATATTGCACGACAACTTGTTCACAGGGGTAACCATAGGAACCGAGCTGTGGTCTTTGAAACGTTGTCTCAACCATGAGCACGATGTCGTGAGTGCTTGCCTCTTATAGCTTGATTTTTTTTTGACGTCTACTTTTGCAGGTCATTGATCGGGATCGGAATGCGGCAAGGAACATGCGCCGAATCGGGTTGAACTATATGATGATGGACGGTGACCAGGATCATCGCCCTGTACCTTTGCGCCGTCCCCAATTGATAGGCCATCAATAAAAATGTGCCACAGCTTTAGTTTTTGGGACCAGCGCGTGGTTGGGAAGTGGCGCCCCCCAGCCATGTTAGCTGGGCCCAATCCTGGATGTCAGCTGATAGAGTGACAATGGTAAAGTGATTATGCTTTTTCTCCTTCTTTTCGATTTCACGGATACGTTTCGTCGCTTCTACACCGTCGCACTATGTGTGGGGATATTAGCTTTTTTAAATACATTTCAATAACTTTATGGCTGCACGTACCTTCGGCATATGATGATCAAAAAACGCCATTTTAAAATGCTCCTTTGGATGATTTGTCCACGCAGCTACAGCTTCCAGTCCATCATTTGCGCATACAACTTTGAGGCCTAGTCGTGTAAGTTGCTTGTATAAGAGCTTTTGAGCAATCGGATTATCTATAAGTGACGGTCATTAATTGCTTTTGTTCAGTGATAAAGGTGATATACATACCTTCAGCAACCAGTACATGCATTGTATTCAGTACTTCCCGTTCTTTCTCCGTAAATAGTTTGTTGGATGTTACTATATCAGAATTATGTCGCGGTGGTATTGGTGGACGAGGCGTTGGTGGAGTACCAGACGGTGATGATGATTGGCGCAACGTATCTACCAATATCCGCAAGAGGGATAGTCGGCGAAATGGGACAGCCATCCGAACGATCGCACGTCGCTTGTTGCTTTGTACTGTAACCGATTTTGTACTGAGAGCTGTTCCAGAAATGCCTTTGGTCGCATTAACATTTGGTTCACTGCTAAATTCGTTGATGTCAACTGCTAGTTGGTTTTCACCCAGTAACTCGCCAACAGCACCAGTAGGATAGTGCATCACCACGATACATTGAGCGTGCTTCAAGAATCGATAGAGTTGCTGTGACCATTCTTCATATTCAGGATCATGAGTTAAGAAGAGGCCAACAATAATAATAGAATAATCAGTAGCTTGATGAAAAAAGAGTTCCTCCACTGTGCAGACGCCGTCCACTTTGATTCCTGGCAGTAGTTTTTGTACCATTATCACCGTCGATATTTGTTTGTCCGCTACTAGGATATGCGTTTGCTTCAATGATTGCAAAAGGTGATAAGCCGTTGCATCTCTCTCCTTGTGATGTTCGGACGCGCAAGTTGTTTGTATTGTAAAGTAAAAGTTAGACCCTTGATTTGGAACGCTGGATACCTCGATAGTTCCAGACATAAGTTCTACAAGTTGAAGACAGATGGATAGACCTAGACCCGTTCCACCGTATTGTCGTCTAATTTAATTCGTTTGTGATCAGCATGAATATTAATTTGATTCTGTTCATAATGCTTTTGCTACTTACGTGGTACTTCCGTCTACCTGCGAAAAAGGAATAAAAAGAACCTTTCGCTGTTCTTCACTTATACCAATACCGGTATCAATCACTTCGATTAGCAAGGTGACCTTATTATCGTCACGTTTTGAAGATTTCAGTCGACTTCGCGGATCTAATGAGCATCGGATTATGATTTCACCAGAATGTGTGAACTTGATAGCATTTCCCAACAAATTCGTAACTACTCTATTTTGAATTAGTTAAGAACCACGGGCTCAACCATCGAAAGATAGTTCACTTACTGTCTCAGTCGATTTGCATCAGTAATTACAACAGCTGGAACATCATTTTCTATGGTGTAAGTGATATTAATTTTCTTTTGGATCGCCATTGCTATCATGATTTCGACAACGTCTGCAATAGCATCATCGATAGCAACAGGGGATAGATCCAATGATACTTTCCCAGCACGCAGTTTTGAGAAATTCAAAAGATCGTCAATCAATTGTAACAGCATTTCGCAAGATCCTTTGGCAGTTTGAACTAAGTCGCGTTGCTCAGAATCAAGGCTAAAAATCATGGTTAGGATTAAATAAGCTGTCTAGTCAGTTTAGTACTTACTTCGTTTCTGCTAGTAATGATATCATGCCATAGAAGCCTGAGAATGGGGTACGTATTTCATGGCTCATATTGGCCAAAAATATCTCGCGTAATCGTGTTGCTCTATCAGCGGCTTCTTTGCTTTTTTTTGCTTCCTCCAATGCTTGCTTCTGCATTTCAATCATCCTGCATAATATACGTTAACAACTGATTGAGAAAAGCAATTGATACCGTAACCTCATATTTGCCATGGTAACATGCTGGATAGATTTGAACAAGAATGCATTGGTAATCGAAATTCCCATTTGCTGACACAAAAGGCTCAAGACAGTGATATGTCGTTGAGTAAAAATGCCGACTGGTCCTTCGATAAATAGACATCCAACAGTAGTAACTTTGTGAATAATTGGCATACAAATAACAGATTTGTTCTTCGTCCGTTCGAACCATGGACCAATGGTGAATCGAGTATCTTGTTCAACATCGTGGATAAGCACACTCTCGCCAGTGTGGATGGTGTGGTTTATGATCCTGCTGGACACAAGCTCATCGTCTTCAGAAAGCGGTCTTGGTGGATCGTATGTTGTTGTATTTTCTTGTTGCTGGCTTCCAAAAGCGCATACACCGTAGTTTTCGTCCTTAATAATGATGGCGCCACGGTCGGCTGCCGAGTTTTCCAGAATAATATTCATCATCGACTTCACTAACCCTTGGAATTTGACTTCAGATGACATCACGTGAGAACTCTTGAGGATAGATGCCATATCGAGCTGATGATAATGACTTTTAGTAATGTAGGTTATTGTGACCCGATATAAATTGTGAATACAAACGATGTCCAATGTCATTAGTGCTTGTTCCGTAGTGATCTTAACGACCATGTCACCCTGATGAGCAGCCTCATTTTCTAACACATCTATCTCTTGTGATGAGGAACCTGATGAGGAGCCCCATTTGGCCTCGCCTCCAATTGCTATTGGATCAGTTTGCACGGCAGCTTCATAGTACTCTTGTATATCATCGTTGAACTGGGATAATATATTTACGTATTTGGAGCTAAGATGCTCAACCTTCCCGTATGATCCATGACATTTATAGAGCTCCATAGCCTAAGATCGTATCAGAAACAAACTATATATATTTTTCTTGCTTTAGTACCTTTGAAATATATCCATAAGCGCTGTTCTTCAAGCCCACACGGAGATAAAATGCACCAGTGTATTCATGCATGACGCCCAGATCGAAGTACCAGGAGCCTTCCCGAGCCAAATTAATAGCTTCTTCATATAATCGAAAAGCCTTCATCAAACTGCCAGGGGAGTCGCTAAACTCGACCAGTTCGGCTTCGATGAAAATCCAAAACATCATATAGTTGATGCGATTGTTGATGGCCCATTCGTATAAAAGCTCTTGGTTTTCTTTGACTTGTTGGAGGCATGACAAACGTGTAGCTGGGTTTTGACGAGCCTTACCAAGGAGAGCAAGCGAAAAGTAAAAGAGCATCACCCGTGTACATCGCTGCAACGGGTGATAGTCGATCGTTTTTACGCAAGAGTACCCTGATTCAATAGCCTCATCCAAATGTCCATACAATGTCAATGGAATGATCTTGTATGATTTGTACCAGTTTAAGACAATGCCAAAGTTGGTGCTATATTTGGAGCACTCTGAAAGGTAATGGCTGTCGTTGAATCCGTCGTCCCCATCGAATACGTTAGGTGTATGAGAGTAGGTATGTCCTTGAAGTGCCTTCGTCGCTCGGATTATACACATTAACAAAGTGTTATGATCAATGGTAGGTGACCAAGAGTGTATATCATCATAAGCTGCCAACGCCTCACGCATGACATCAGAAGCATGGTAGCCGCAATTAAATTTTACAGCGCACATGTGCAATTGACCAAATACTCCAAAGAGGCGGTCTCCGGCTACCTGTGCGTACTGTAGTCCAGCTCTATGAAAGTTCAGCGTTTCGTTATAGTGACGATTCCATTGACCGACAAACGTTGCGTATAAGCTACGAACACGTCCCTTGTCTTGGTTATTGCCATGCTTATCGGCTATTGATATGGCGATACTTCCGAGCATCTATAGAATTTACTGCTTACTGACAAGAAATGTATTGGAAAGGTATGTTTTTATTTACCTCACCGAACTTGTATTTTTTATACAAGCATGAAAAGCCGACACCTACAGTTGTACATGCGTTGCCAGTTACACTCGTTGGTCCACGAGTAAATGAGATGTAGAGGATGCGCATGGCCCAATAATACCATTCCATTTTCCGCCCGTTAAAATAAGATATCGCAAGTCTAAAGTAACCAAAATTAGTAAAACATACAGTTAAGTAGATCAATCTTACAACTCATCCATCACAGTCATTGTAGCAGTTAATATTGGATCATCACAACGCTCGAGTTTGAGAATTCCTTCAGAACCGAGGCGATATACTAGTTGCTCGATTTCCGCATAATCGCGTGCCAGGGCTTCATCACTAGTATCCATCCTTATTCTCTCGCTTCCTAATTCATCGAGGCATTCGAACAACGTCTCACGGCCTTGCTCATGCATTTGGCGCCCAAAATTATATTGTGCTTTGATAAGGTATGCTGGTACGCGGTCGATTGGCTCTCTGGTATTCGTAAACAATATATCCAATAATTCCTCGGTCTTTTCAACTTTGCCGACAACCCAACTAAGCGCGACGGCGTTACTGTATAGTTGCAATGTTGTATTGTAGGAATCATTGCTCCACTCTTCATAAGGATTACCAAGTTTGATGGCTAGTTTGTAATACGCAAATGCCATGGTGATTGCACCTGAAGACCGCCCTTTGGCTCCCGCTTCGATCATGAGTTGACGATAAGATCGCTTGTCATCCAGTTTTATAAGCAGATTACGACATCGCAGAAGGTGATCAGCCACAAGAAATACATCGACACGTTTCTCTGAAATTTCATTCAGGGATGGTGTAAATTTTTTGTGCACTTACAGCTTACCTTGCATGAGATATTGTGCAATAGCTAGGTGTATTTTATCGCGGGTTGTAGGGTCGGTCAGTTCAGCAGCCGCTTGTGAAATTCGATCGTGACACCATCTGAATTCGTCGCCATCGATGGGCGTAATATAGCCTTCTTGTAGTACTGCTTGAAGACCAGTTACTGGATCATAGTCGGAGTTATTTGATGAGGCGTTTTTCAGAGACTTTATACACATTGATACAGTGGATTTAGTACGGAGCGTAGTGGTGTCATAATCATCGTTGTCCTCGTCATCGTCATCGAGAGCTGGGAGACCTTGGTACTGATTATCTGTTTTACTGTCATTACTAACGACAGTATTACCGTCTTCTTCTTTTTTCATTTGGGTCATCAGCGCCTTGATCATTTTCCACGAAAAGGTGTCTCCGGCAAATGATGCCCATTTGAGCAGCAACTGTCCTGCCCTTGGCAGCTCCCGCAACCTGGCAACCATGAATGATACATCAAGTTGTGATTCGCCATTGCTGCCATAGATCGTTGCTTCTTCAATCTCCCGTATATCATAATCCCATTGATTCTTCTCCCAGTTAAAAAATATGAGCTTCTTGCGTTCGAGTGTCAGAAGTAGCTGGGACGTGTAAAAAGCGTTGCCTCGTGTTCTTCGAAAAATAATATCAGTTAATGGAAGAAGCTCCTTCCTCCTGATATCAACATTGCGTGGACGATGAAGGGCGTCACCAATGAAATCGATAAGTGACTCCATTGAAAGTGGTTCGATTTTGATATAGTGAATATTAATGTTCTTGTTTTCGAGCAACTCGGAGAATTTGGGAGTCACTTCTTGGTCACGGTACGATAGAAATACCAGTATTTTGATGCGCTCCATAATTAAGGCCTCGATAAGTTCAAGAGATGGATCATCTGTAAAACAGAGTTAGTAATACATACTATAGAC
Source organism: Fennellomyces sp. T-0311 (assembly GCA_025266875.1). NCBI lineage: Eukaryota > Fungi > Mucoromycota > Mucoromycetes > Mucorales > Lichtheimiaceae > Fennellomyces > Fennellomyces sp. T-0311. Next base: position 158,112 of record JALLLT010000003.1, on the reverse strand, counting down.
TGCTTCTTATACTTGCCAGCTTGATGTAAGTCATCCAAGAACTTTTGGAGCAATCCCATGCGTTAGAATGTAAGTACATACTATATATTTTCTACACTTACCAAACTCGTCATACGCCAAAGAGCGATTGCTCGGAAGACTTCAACAAATACTTTTTGAAATCTGACCTTGGCTTGTTCGATGTTATTGGTATCAACATTTTGCATAGGATCGGCAGAGATATCGCTGGAATGCAAAAGCGATCTGAGTTCGGGGACAAAGTCAGTCAATAGGATGATATTGCTAAATTGAGCTCCCAAAGTTATTTTGAGATGGTCGTAAAACCTTGTGATCTCTTCTTGGGACTCAGATAAGACCTGTTGTAGAATTTGCGATAAAGATTCCAACACTGTCGCATACGGAACCTTGTTACGCGAATCAAATTTTGCCCTTGCCATGAAGCTACTCACTGGATAATTAATCACTATTACCCTTATCATTAAACATATGCTATTTACCCATTTTTGCGCGCGATAGATTGTACCGCGGTATACAACGTTGATTTTCCTGTTAATAGCAGTTGATTTGTTATTAAATAGTCCTCTACAATGGGGCGTCGTAAGCTCGCTTATTAATGCCACTTACCAGCACCACCAGGCCCATGCAACCCCACTATAGATGTTCCCGTGTTACTGACAGCATCTGCCATCCTGCTACTAATACTTGAGCCATCATCCTTGTCACTGAGATTGAATGAGAAGCTTGGAGATATTGGAGAAATTTTGGCGTCATTTGAACTACTGTTATAAGATTCTGCGTTATCGTTTCTTGATTTGGTTTGCTCGTCAATGCATCGTTTATACAAAGGTAGAATCGGCCTTGAGTAGTGATTACGCTCGCGTGATGATTCATACAGACTGGCAGCTCGTTCGATGATAATCTTCATTTCCAGTATTACTTCTTGTCGGCCGTATATTGTTTTCGGTAAGGCAAATACAGATACAACATCATGTTGAGCTAATGGAAACGGAGGTATGACCTTTAATTTTCAAAATTAGAAATATATCCATGTTAGCAAAGTACGATATAATGATACCTCAATAGATGACTCTTTTGCCATGGTTAATAGATTAAGACATTCACTCAAGTCGGCTCGAATACCATGTGCACTTGTATATCGGTCATCAGGGACCTATTAGAGAGGATAATACAAGTTAAGGAGAATGTCGCGATATAGTACAGCATCCTGACCTTATGAACCATCTTCTCTATAATTCGTGATAGAATCTCAGGAACATCGAGCTGTAGCTCATGTACGAGTGGAATCCTTCGACTTAAAATTCCATTTAAAATATCCAGCGGCCCTCCATCGAACGGTGCTCTTCCAGTAAGGAGAACAAAAAACACGATACCCAGTGAATATATATCAGTCCGGTGATCTGGTAAATATGTTGTGCGGCCTGTTTGTTCTAATCCGGTTGTATATCAAAGTAATATAAACTTGAATATTAGAAATGCAGATGATCGAGATCTCTCATAATACCTGGACTCATGTACACTAATAAATTCTGCAACATGTTTGTATGCTCCTTATCTTGCACCGATTTACGCCACTCCTTGCTTGTCAGGTAGGCCTCAAGAGATTTTGTTCCAGAGCCGAAATTCCACATTTTGACTGAGCTCTGGTCGTCATCGTTCCATTGAAATGCGGATAATTTCAATTCCCCATGGACAATGTTATGGCGATGTATGAACTCCAAACAGTCTGTACATTTGATTGCGAATCTCAAGAACGTACATAGATCGTAAGTAGGGGTGTTTCTGTGCCCATTGTTATCGAATAAGTCGTGGAGTTTACTTTGACGATTGCGCATCCAGGACCGAAACATGCTACCGCCACTGCCGCTGCTGCTAGTGGATGCTACATCGCTGCTGCATGCACTGGATGACTTCAAAGTATAATCATAGACCTCTTGCTGGAGATAGCTCTGCCCCTCGTCCGCATAAATGGCAACAGTAAGACCACTAGGCATGTTGATATACTCGAGAGGCCGTACTAGTGAATTTAACTACGTTTAAGGATTCCCTCTATATATAACAATTGAATGGCTCCTACCAATATATGATGGACCGTCTTTATAACGAAACAGCTTTTTCATGATATAGAACTCCCGCTCAAAGCATGAGGAATCGGTCGAGACTTTTTTCCACAGACAGATAAGTAACTGTTCATAGCCAAACGAGCGGACTACCTTTAGCAACAACAGGACTTTTGCTCGCGATTCTAGTATACAATGGTCAATTCATTGACAAGACAATCGGAATCACTTGTCGATTGGGGAATGGCCTTACTTGAATCCCATGCAAATGTCGACAATTTCGCCGTGGGCTAGACTTGAGGTTGCCTCAAACTTAAACCTGTAGCCTGGTATATGTAGCGGGCCAGTCAATATGCCTGTGGCACGTACGGAACTACTTTTTCTCTGCGTATCCAACATTGAACTTTTTCCGTGGTCCACAATAAAAAAGAAGAAAAACTTCTTTACGATGCGCACACAAAAGTGTGACAATGATGCTGCATATGTAAGGAGAAAAGCACCTGAACAACCTCCTTCGGTTCCGACATATCTTGCATGACAAGGGTGCATCCTGTAAGCTTACTAGTCTTTTGATACAACTTGACAGTTTCGATGGTACTATAATACCCTCAGGAGGGAGAAATGAAAGCCACTGAAGACACAAGGTATACCCACAAAGTATATTTTGTTGCTCGAGATTATCTTTACCCGTCTACACCATATTAAACCGAGGGGCGATGCGTACGTTGCGGCGGATCCAGAATGCCGGTAAAAATCATTCAGGGCTCTGAGCCGAATAAGCGCCGACTAGTCATTGCTTATAAAAAAAATTCATATGGTGTACAAATAGTAAATGTTCATCAGATGTCAATCGATGACTATCGTAACCTTCTTCCAATCACGTGCGTACATGCATGTAAATGTGCATGCACAGCGTAATGTAGTGATTATTACCATCATAATGGGTATGAGCTGCTCTGTCTATTCTGCTAAGTGTAAAGTATATCGGTAAGCGTCAAATAGGGTACTCAAGTAGTGGCCTGGTAAATCCACATGGCGAAGACAAGGGTGGCCATCGGTCATCCAGAAACACGGGCATTATACTGCGTTCACGGAGACTTCTGTTAATCCGAATAGCCACATCCGAGTTTCCAAGTCAATATATCTAACCCGTTGTCTTGATCGTGAAAATAATGACCATTTCAAAGCAGATAGGGATTGATCACATAGGTACTGTCAGTTCCATGGCTACTATGTGATCGGAGTGGTGGCTCGTGAGTGACTATCAAATTTTGACAAAAAAACGTTCCTTCACTGACTATCGTGTTTGTCGAAAGTTACTACGGAAACTATACCGTCGACATTCAATCGTCCCACTTCGATCCTTGTGTCTTATAACCGTCCAACGACAATGTCTGCGAATATTTTTGTCCAAGGATCGCCCGAATCGCAGGTACCCCATTTTTCCGATCGAGCAGCATAAGCCGCAACTTTTTTTTTTGAAAAAAGAACGTCATTGGAAATAACTGACCGTGTTGTATGGACATTATGTAGATCCAAGATTTGGCATCATATATTTCGAAGCTGAGGGGCGAAGATGGCGACGAAAACTCTCCATATGTCCAGGAAATCAGCAAACTTCTGTCAGCAAAGAGCAACGACGTGTACGTTCAGCTTGCCAAGGGCGGTTCTATCTTCCTCACCGAGAGTGACCGAGGTTTGTTTTTTTATAATGTAGTACGATAATCCGCTGACCGAATTCATGTAGAGGTTGAGGGTGCTTTCAATTTGCTGATTGTGATTTCGTTGAAGGCTGTGGATCAAGCACCTGCCGTCAAGGCATTGATTGATACGTTGACTCAGACCGAAAGCAACAAGACAAGCTTGAAGCAGAAAATGTAATAGAGGGATTGGATAGAACTGTGGCTAATACTAACATTACTGGCGATAGTCTGCTCAACTTGTACAACGCATTGCCCAACAATTCACCACTCCGTTACAATGCATTCTTGGGACTGGTCGACGTAACGGCTCAAGCCGATGAATTGGACTCGCTCTACGGTCAATTGGAACACATCGACACATGGGCAAAGCAGTGGGGCATCGACAAGGCAACAGAGCAGCAACTCTACAGCCACTTGAGCGACAAATTGAAGCAGGCTGGTGAAGAGTATGTCTTGCATTCCAAAGAGAGAAGCCGTGGGATCTAATGTATCATATAGAAAGTTGTCGTTCGACTTTGCCCTCAAGAAGCTCGCCATCTACGAAAACATCGACGCATCGGCTGAAGCATTGGCCAAAGAATTGGTTCTGCAGGCTATCTCGATCGAGAACTGGTTCGCTTTCGAGGAATTGTACCAACAACCCGCCGTCCAAAAGATCAAGGGCTCAGTTGAGTTCGAGCTTCTTGAAGTGTTTTTGAACGGATCGCTTTCGACCTACAAGACCTTTGCCTCGTCGCATCCTGATTTGATCAAGCGCCTTAATAACGAAAACAACATCAACAAAATCCGATTGCTTGCGCTTGCATCGCTTGGCTGTGAGAACTTATCTCGCGAACTCAGCTATGCCGAGATCGCCAAGAATTTGGATATCCCAGAGGATGAGGTAGAGATGTGGGTTATTGACGTTATCCGGGCTGGTTTGGTTGAGGCCAAGCTTGACCAATTGAACAAGACTGTCATTGTCCACCGAAGCATCTACCGGGTGTTTGGCAAGGAGCAGTGGCAGCAGCTGAGCACAAGCCTGAGTACTTGGAAGGAGAGCTTGAATGAAATCATGACTGTCATTGGTAACGCAAAACTCATCGCTGGTGGTGCGCTGCAAGGCGGTGCAGCTGCTGTGGTTGTTGAGGACAAGACACAGGAAGTTACTGTAACTACCTCGAACTAAAAAAAAAAGGATACTATAATTGCTGTTAACCCACATTCGCTTGTTTTCTTCTTCTCCTTTTCAATCCCCTCTTTTTGCCATTGTTGTCGTCTCATGAACGAAAGTAAAAGATAAAAAAAATGTATTATCATCATCAACAACTAATTACACTCCATTCTCACGCTCGACCGTTCGCCATGCATTGTTCATAACACCACGATAGTTCCATACAGGAAACTCTTGCTGAATGTTTCCGGCGCTGTCAACTATGGTACACAACTCAGTATTAAAGCAAGCTTTTACTTTAGGAAGCTCACCAGCTCGACTGACAACGCGTACACCTGGAATAACCTTCATTTCCACTGTCCATAATGACCAGCTCCATGTATATGCGCTGGTCTTCTCATTATCAGACTGGCTTTGAAGTTCTGCTTGAACCCATGTTTGGCCATCGTCTCCCGAGACATCTAAGCATGTATGATTGGTATTTACCGAGGCTATCCGATTTTATAATCCATCACATAGAGATACTTTACCGACGCGCTGGATACTGCGGCCACCCCCTATTGATCAACGTCATGTTGGTCAACTTATCATATATATTGCGCCAATTCCAAAATACCTGACAAAGCGTATCCTTGTATCTTTGTGGTCTTTCCTTCTGGGATATCCACAATCATACCAGCTGGAGGGCTGCACACGAAAGATTGCACATTATATTCTCCAATCGACGGAGTAATAGACCAGTACCCTTCTGCTTGCTTCTCATTTGCAACCTGAACCGATCCATTCATTGCTATTCATGAGTTACTGACTGCCCTTGAGGTGCGAAATCCTTACACTCTCAGGTAGTATTTTGTAGTCATGCTGTTGATAATAGGCACTAGATTCTTTATCTTGAACCCTGATCGACTTTAGAAACTTGACTGATCGGGCGCCAATGTACCCTGGAACAACCACACGAATGGGAAAGCCATGATCGCGGGCTAATGGAGCTCCATTCATCTAATAGTTTGTAAGATATGTAAGTAGTTATGGATTCAGTTTAATCAGCGGATACCTCTTACCTCATATGCTAAAAGAACATCGCCAAACTCATCTCTATCAAAAAGATACAATATATATCGAGCTTGAATGTGGAATAAAAAAAAGCGTAGCTTACAATGCTTTAGATAATGGGATCGATGAGCCATAACACTGGTCTTCCTCGCACTTTCATTTTCATGCATAAGATTATTGCCTATTTTTCCGCTATTATGGACATACCTGTTCCATTGATTGAAACGCAACATGAAGCTTTGCTGAATGTCCCATCGCTTCTGCGATCCCTACGCTCTCCAGCACGTCCTTTAAGCGACAACCAGAATAGACTGCATTTGCAACTGCGCAGGGTCCCCAAATAACCTGATAAACGTATCCTTTAGTTTTATTGCTCTATCGTAACAAGCAGAAATACGGACACCCTCTGTATGCTTTACTTGATGAAGTCCATCTCTGCGATTTCCCTATCAAGCAATCAGACGCTGAATAAGTGATATAAGCCTTGAATACTTGCCGCACACTAAAAAAAAGGATTTTAGGCTATTCGTATCACTTTACACCAAGTGCATCATTTTTTATACCTGCATAGCCATCATTACGCTCTTCTTTGGGAACCGCGTTTTAAGTTCATTGACTGAAAAAACATGCGGCGTTACATGAATTCCTTCCACTGCTATCTCATGAGCTGCCTCGTCCAAGTCAGGTATAAATCCGTGCGACCGACAAAAAAAGTAGCGTTCAGGAGTTATAAAATTTCGGATAAGATCGGTCGGATTTGGCTCTGCATTATAAGGATGATCTTTGCGAACAAGCAAGTCTTTGTGGTCCCGAGGTGGATCGTGACTATAGTCGAGTGACATTTTCAATAAAAGCGAAAGAAAAGGATAGTTTTCGAAAGAGAAATCTCCGAGAAAGCGCGTTATATGTTATACTGATGTAATTTTTATTGACAGGCTGCCGTATGTTTGTCGTAATTATCAGATAAATGCTTAAATATAAGGTCCGAACGTAGTTCGTAGGCAATGCTATGTCGCTTCTGTATCGAATTGGATACAACCGTAAATTGACAAAGAGATTTGTCTCGACGGATTTTTTTAACGCTTCTTAAATAAAGTTAGTATCCATGAGAATATTTTTTTGTATGGATGCAGGAGTTTTTAAGGATTGGTCTTACAGAAGTTGCCAAACTGTGATAATATCCTACAGATGAATATTAAGATTGTTTCTAACTAAAAGTACATTTCTCAAAAGGAACGGAATAATGTTAGGTTCCTGTTCGTGATAAGAAGGCTAAATGTGTCTCAAAAGAGAAAAGACTGAAGTGTGCTTTATTGATAATCAAAGCGCGCTAATTATACCTTTCCAAACTAACTACGTGCCTTTCTGGAAGCCAATTACACTCGTGGTTTAGGATTCTCCTTGGAAGGCGTTCTGGTTTAGCATCGCGGATAATTTCTGGAAAATTGGTGATCTGCCCAATAGGAAACCACAGAGATTACTTGTTGCCTTAGCAGATTTTACTTGAAAACCAAAAGCAGCGCAACAGCAGGCACAAGTGACATTATGTTGTACAAATCCCAATTTATTGATATAGACGTCTAATTAATAGCGTCGCTTAAATACAATATCTAAGTCCTTTGGACCGATAATAGTAGTACCGGTTGTGGCAATACCATTTTTGTGAATCGAATATTCGGGTAACCGCCATTCGTATTTACGTACTGTATAAACAGCTCATGAGTATTACTGTAGGAATGGTGAGCACTGATTCAAGACTTACATAGCATAGGTAAGAATACACGTTGCTCTGCCAAACTGAAGTTCATCCCGAGACACTGGCGTGGCCCAGTAATAAATGGTTGCCATGCGGCACTTCCGAGCTTCTCTGCCTCTTCTCCAGTCGCAAACCGTTCGGGATCGAAGGTTTCTGGATCCTTCCATACGTTCGGGTTGTGATGTAACTCGTAAATTTCGGTAAATATCGCAGTTCCTTTGGGTATGAGAGTACCAGCTAATTCTGTGTCGCGTGCCGCTTCGCGTGGTAAGCTTTGACCCACGGGTGGGTTGAATCTCAGAGTCTAAAAAAATATTGAGTAAGCAAAATACAAGGCTGAATCATGTTTCACATACCTCCTTGATGATCATATTGATATAAGTCATTTCACTTGATTGCTCAGCGGTAGGTGCAATATCTTCTGCCTCGTCACCCAAAACGCTAATAACCTGCTCTCGTGCTCGTTTTTGAATATCCTTATGTGCGAAAGATGAGTAAACCATGGCATCTTATATGTTAAATTGCTATTTACCTGATTCACAGCCAAATGATAGATTGCATAAGCAAGAGCATTGGATGTTGTATCATGTCCCGCAATGAAAAACAGAATAAGATTGCCCTAATCAGCTGTGATGAACAATCCGAGCGAACAACATATCCTCTCGTAAAAACTCAAATATATACATACCCGCAGTTCTTGAACCGAAAGACTTCCTTGTCCTTCTTTTCCCGCCTCAATCATCAACGTCAGCAAATCCTTCTCATTGTCCTTAATATTATCAAGTATATGATTGTCTTCGCACAAAGTCCGTTTCTTTCTTGCAATGACTTCATTAATCATTTGAATGAATCTCGTGACCTCTTGATGGGCCTTTCGACGCTTGGGGAAGAATGAGAAAAGCGGTTGTCTATCGAGTAAGCTGAATGTCAAGAAAAGCGGATCGAGCATATTTCCAGCAATGACCGAGTATCGAGTGACCCATTCGCTGCCATGGTCAGCAATAGCATTGAAATTAAAACCTGAATAGCAAGTACACGTTAGAACATGCCCATACTTTTGTAACTTTATAAGTATACCAGAACCAGCTAAGCCAATTGCATCAAGGGTCCAGCGGTCCGTTAGGTCGTGGAAGTCCATTGACGCTGACCCGCGATCAATGTTCTCATCGATAACACCAAAAAGTTTCGCTGTCAAACGACCAAAGAGCTTTATTGGCATAGATCTATGAAAAGCAGGATTCGCCACCTAAATGTTGAAACTGGTTTAAGCCTGCCTGGTCTTTTCTAGATTACAATACGTACCATACGTTGTGACTTCCAGTGAGCATCATTAAGCGCAACTATACTGGAACTGGCATCCATGCGACCCAATAGTGATGCTTTATCATTATCAACAAAAGCTTTCTGGAATGCATCTATATACGTGAATCGGACCGTCAGTGAGTGAGCCAACTCTAATGTAACAAATTTTACCTGTTTTCAGAAGCATCTTTTTAGCTGTCTCAGGTCGTAAAATGTGAACGGACCATCCAAAAACTCCAAATCGCTGAACTCGTATTATATATAAGTAAGAAGTAATGTGCCGTGTGTTCGGGGTTACCTACTACGTATACTCCATCCATTGACTGAAGCTCCACCGATAATGTCAACTCTTGTGAAATATCCTTGCTAGGATTGCTTTGCAGCAAGGCCCTAATACTTGCAAATGGGCTGACTCGGGAGAGATGTCTAAGCGGACGCGGCGGTTTCGTGATCTTGTTGTACAGCATGTAAAGACCAAGTAGTGCTACTGCGGCTGAGATCGAGATCTTGCTTTGTCTATCAAGGCGCTTGGAAGACAACGGCAGCATGTAGTTCTCGACGACACCGTTTATTGGCTCCCATAGTGGGGTTATGTAAGTGGTGAGAATGCTCATGATTGGAGTATGAAATAAAAGCCAAGCAGCCTCACCTAGTTTTTATATGTTATGGTTATCTTACATTATTTTCCAATTTTGGAACGCAATCTGTCAACGCGTCGGGCGCTTCCTATTGGCTGAAACGAGAATTCGAAAGAAAAACAAATTCATGTGTAGGTCATTGATACGGATAAAGCGCCGAAGCAAAGATTTGTAGTCCCAAGACTATTCATGGCACGGCTATTCAAGGGTATACTGTACTGACGGTACCAATGGTAGAAAATCTTTTTCAGCCACTTTTTTGGCGTTCTTCCTGCGTTTTGATGTTCATAATAGGGGATGTTCAGTGAACATTTATAAATTTTAGACATAAAAAGTTGCAATGGGTACGTATCTAATTATTTTTTGCTTAGAAGAACTTTGTGCCTTCCAAAAGGTATCGAATAATTGTGCCATAAACCATTTACAAGACTATCAAAGAAAATTTAATTATCGTGCAATAATATTGAAGAGCCTTTGTCCACTACACACATCCGAGGTTGGGCCCATCCGCTACGCTTCGTGTCAACATCTACGTGCTCCATTTCCAGCGTCTCGTTGGGAGCCTGTTCCCCAAATTTCCCGCGGGGAGAGCCCTGTGTCGTATCCTGACATACCAGTCATCCATTGTCTACAGACCTTTCCATCTCAGCCTTTGTTACATCCGTTCCTTTATTTCGACATCAACAACCGCACAGTTATCTATTGGCCTGTTCACTGGCTTGTGTGTCAGTGAGACCTTGATCTGGGTTCAGACTTCAAGAAGGACCATTCAAGTTAACTCAGTCTCTGCATGATTATCCGCTCCTTCGTAATAAGGCAGTATGGTCATTAGGGATTACGGCGATAACACGGATTCGGCTCTGATAGAAAGGCATTCACCTTCTCCGTCCCGACTCATCATCATTATAAATAGAGAGTAGTTTTCTTCAATAAAATATTATCTTATTTTTAGTCTCGTCATTTGAAGCTTTCCAATTGAGCGATACCACACCCTGCACCTCTGTTGTTATTTCCCATTCATTGGAAGTTCCACAATATCTAATAGCTTGAGCGATATACATTTTATTAAGAAATATATACCCCTGTATACGAATTAGTCGTATAGGAGGTATATAGCAAAATTGATTATACCGGCATCATATCGTGTCTCAGAAAAACGAACTGGCTGTTGAACGTCATAAAGTGATGCTTCATTAGTAGTTTATCCGGAATTCACTGTTGGTGCATCGAAGCGTTAAATTTGGGTTATCATTAAGCTAATGAAGTACTTTGTTTCATAATATAAAATCATGCTTAAAGTTGAGATGCACTTTATATGATATAAAAGGAAGCCATTTTTTTTAAAAAAAAATGTAAAAGTAAAGCGACATATCAAATAAAATGGATATCTTTACACTTAGCGCTTGGAGAAAGACCGCTGAGAAAAACGGCCACAACAGCAGCAGCAAGAGAAAAAGCGTGGAAGATGATTTTTCGGCCGTGAAACGCCAGAAAGGAGGTGGAGTTAAAGACAATTTGGAAACTTAAGTGGAGATACAGCACACTGTGAGATGACTGCGATAGTATTCGTATGTAACTTTGCAATCAAGATTTCTTGCGAGTTTCTGGTTTTCGTTGCCAGTAACCTGCTGAAGTATATTAATCATGCCGCTATGCAGCTCGATACGCTGTTGATATTGTTTTTACGATAGCAATACGTTTGATGATGCTTAATTTTGGTGTACACGTTGACATACTTGCGAATATCATTAAAAAGTTGCTTATTCGTGGGATCTGAGTCTTTCAGCAGGTTGGAAAGTGGTTGAGGCGGGGTAGGCTAGGAACAGCAAACAGAATAAATTTGCCCTGGTTCTTCTTGAATTTTGTGGCTGGTTTTATTAAGATCACACGCGCGCACCACATACAACACACTCTGCACTCATTACTAGAAGCACCATATTCATCATGAAACTTGGTATACTGACTTGGGGTGCCTCAGGACGACTTCTACCGTAACCTCAACGTGTACATGCAGATACTAGGTGAGTTAACTAAAGCCAGCCTAGGCTTCTAGAGCGAAAGCGTGGCATCTCCGTACAGCTACGGCCACGGATATGAAGATCGTAAGCATTAACAAATTCAGGTCCTGCTTTTTTTTCCCTAAAGTCAACACAATTGAAGTACCCGATTATAAGCAAGATCTTACGCTATTGACACTAACCCTACAAGTTTCCAAAAATTCACGTAATCACGTGACCACAATTTCAAACACCGAAAGGTAAAACATGACAATTTTTTCTCAAGTTCTGCTTTTTTGTTACTGGGATATGAAAGTTTTCTTTATGAAATGCTATCATGGCGATGTATGTTGTTTATTTCATCCTGGAAAGAATATGAGATAACTTACCATATTAATTTCCTTTTACGATGCTTGTAATACCGTACGTACACGTATGGATTTGCCGAGAACGAAAGTATAACTGAAAAATATATAATCGATGTTTCAAAGAAGTCTATGTTGTGAGAAAAAATATGAAATAGGAAGAAGAAGGAGTAAAGACGATAATAAACCCGACACGAAGACAAAAAGGGGAAAAAAAACAAAAAATAACAATCTTAAAGATAATAACGTGTATAAGGGTTGTCATCTCTCCACGTTCTTTGTCTTGTACGAGCACGACGGTATGAACCTACAGCGGTCATATAACCTTCGATATCGTTATTATCAAAGGCATCATTGAATGCTCTGATTTGCCCAGCTGGTAACAGACTTCGATATCGATCGGCTTCCTGCTGGAGTTGTCGGCGTATGTGTTGTTGTTGCTGATGAAGCTGACAAATACGGTCCTCCATCGTGCCCAATTGGTTCCATACGTCACCACTTTCCCTGGTATCTCCTACATCAGACACCTCCTGATGCTCTTCATCACTGTCTTCCAAAACAATCACCAAGGGCGCAGCTGGGACTACCTCCTCTTGGTATGTGGTAACTCTACCAGCAGGATCAGCTGGTGTAGTAGTGTCTATAGAGCGTAATTATACATTCGCATATATAAGTACAGGTATATTTCTCGTATATGCACATCCATGTACTACTACATTACCTTCGTCAACAACATCAGCACGATCTATGACTACTATATTCCCTGTAGACGTATCAGTAGGTTGATTTTCTAACTGAGGGCGTTGCGGAGGATACACGATAAGTGTGTATGGAGAAATTCCATCCTAGAAATTATGCTATCATTAGAAACTAAGGTCTGTGTATCGATCCTTTACAAGAACCTACAATGAGTTGCACATAAGGAACCACATTTTGACGGCATATGAAAAAGTCGCGTGCAGCAAAAGGAAGCGACGATCCCCTCCTATCGTTATCTCGTTTAACAAGATGCTTACAAAGCATGAACTTGTTTTCGGCGAAGTACGGACAACCACACGTCCACTTTTCCAACGACGGCAGGTAGAGGCGATCTGCTTCAGGATGTTCTCCATCGACAATATGCTTTTCCTTAAGTGCCCCCCATTCGGAAACGAACTGGCCTTCCCAATCCAAAGGCTCGCGCCGATTAATGATCTTGAGCTCAAACTTAGCCATACAGAGAGGAAGCCGTTGATGGATAATTATCCAAACCAACATATCAAGCCTGGGATGGGGATAATTCAGAAGAAAATCCCGTTTCAGAACCTTCCATTGGGCCTCAATCATCATGGTTGTTTTAGCCCTTGGGATGCCTGGACGGGTGCTTCTAGCCCATTTCTGCCACATATCTTCTGTATACCATCTATAGAACATGTACGCCCACACATCGGGAAGGTGGTTATTCTTGCAGTATTCATACATCTCCTTTGCGGCAAGCTGGTGTATTTCCTCAGGTGATAGATATCCAACTAAAAAACAACATTAACTGGCTATGCATACAAATATATAAGTATAACATACGACCAGGAAGTGGGATGTCCGGATGCATATTATAATGCGTACGCATCAGGTCTGCGATTTGATCACGAAGGAATTTCTGAGGGCAAAGGTATCCATCGCGATCATCATCCGGAAGAAAGCGTCCCGACACAAATGGGAATTCCTCGCGCACCAAACGGGGATCATACTGTGGATCTTGGACCTTGGGCTGTTTCAAACGCAAGTCAATGTAATGCAGAATATGCCATAGGCATAGACGCACTACACTACGACCAAATACATCTTCAATTGCTCTAAGCTGTCCAGCATCTTTGTCGGTGAACATGTACAATGGCGCGAAGCCTTCACGAGCCAGATTGCGAAGGAAATACTTTATGTATTCCATTCTGGAAGACATCCGCCTGTTCTGTCGCACATTTCGCTCGTCCACACCTAAAAGCAAATATGCAATAGGAAATCCACAGCCATTAATACTGGCGACAATACCAAACAGCTCAAAGCCGAGCCGGTTTGTTTTGTAGGTGGAATCGATGTGAAACTCTTGCGTCAAGGCATGAGCACATGCAATATCGAACAGCTCAGTCACAAAGCCGACTCCAGTGTACCCATCGGTAAAATTGGTTCTGTGAAATATCTGTTTTATTTATTTATTGTAAATATAAATGTATATGAATCGCATCCGCCGCAAATGTCGCATAGTGATCACTGCATGAAGAGCTAGGGTTATGCACATACGGTTTTATGACACATACCTTTCTGATACCGAGCGAAGACGCACGTTCGATATGCATGACGGCTGAGGCGATCTGGTTCTCGTGGAGTCTATACCGAGCATGGGTCGTTCGTGCCCATGTCGCATACACCTATTTTACTGTCATCGTACCAATGCCACAATCAAAATAATCAATTATACCTGTGCTTGAGTCACAGTGCCTCTTTCTCGTGGAAACTGTTCGACCATACGACGATATAACGTCGCAGCAGTTGCCTCAAAAGCATTTTGCTCAACGAACTCCCGGACAGCAAGAGGCATTGGGACGCGAGTGCTCGGTGGCTTCGGGGGATGGCCAATTGAGTGATCGATTTTTAAATGGATAAATCCGTTACGTCGATCAATAAACCCGGATATCCCCCCTTCACAAGCGTAAGTCGGCATCCGAGAATGGAGCCGAACACGGTCTTCACCTGGCGCTTGCCGCTGAACACCAACATCCTGACAGCAGACGCATTCAAAAGAAACCGAGTGCTTCAGCTCTGGATCCGTCAGTGTCTTGAAATAGTACTCGTAACCGTCGCATCCTTCAATTCGAGACTTCAAGTAGTAGACGAGTGCGCGGTCATCGGTAAACTGGCTTAATTGCGCGTCAAGTACCACATCACCTTCGAAGGAATAGCAAATGTCGGCAACTTCACCTAAATATCTATTAAAATCATGCTCTAACACATTGTATTACGATGTACCACTGTCGCCAGCAGCTGCGACTACTGCTGCACGCGAAGGAATCGACTCGAGAACTTCACCGAAAGAGAAGTTTCTGACATAAATAGGGCGTCCTACGTTGCTTTGTCTGGAGCGACACGTAATACACGTCTTTAAAAGTCGTGTTCTGCCCGTAAAATCAGGAATCGAGCGATATTTTCTGCATCCTGAGCAGTATTGTACGTTGATTTCTTCCATGGGACAAAGGTACACTAGTAAAAGTGGCTTGCAAAAACAAATGTCATATTTTTTACCTTCGGAATTTGAAATTGTGGTCACGTGATTACGTGAATTTTTGGAAACTTGTTTGGTTTGTGCTATTGACACGCACATTTGTGTCCGAGATCTCAAGTGCAACAGTATCAAGGACATTTTCAGACACAGCAAGACGGTAAAATAGAAATTATTCAAGGACATTTAATGCAGATGAAGAATCTTTTTATATGTCCGTATGCTGATATGTTCTACAATGTGTCTCAGAAAAAATGAACATGGACCTGTGAAGCAATAGTCAAGAAATGTCATCAAAGAAATCTGACTGGCTTTTGTTATGAGATTCTTTTATAGTATCGTAAGTATTGGATCCCAACAATTTCAGAGCTTCGCAAGCAGTTGTATAAATTGAAACCTTTTATAAAGATAACAACTGCGTATTTGGCAAACTTAGGTCGGCTGTTTATAAAACAGCTTTGCCACAAGCGAATATCTCTACTATAGTGCTGATTGAACGCAATGGATTGCTCTGATGAAAGGAGGTAATGTCGAGTATGTCATCATGTGGCTGAGATATAGAACATCTTGTTATATTACGACCCCTATTCCATGACGTTATCGTTCTGGGCCAGGCTCGAAGAAGAGCAATTTCCCGATAAAAGTAGAATAGCACATATTGTAATCGAATCAGCGTGATATGGCGACACCGATAGAGCTCCTAAATGCGTCTTAGCGAACCCTAAATAGACAAGGCGCTTTTGATGGGAAGATTACTGAATGCTCTTTCAGTTGATTGTTGGACTCGCAGGTCACAACTGCGATAAACCAAACTCACCGTGCTTGACCTAGATTATATGTTATCGTTATTCATAGCGAGCTAGTACATACAGCCCTTTAACGATACATATTCGATAGGATACTTAATTGTTATCAAGTCCTTCCCAAACAGGAGGCCTCCTATATTGTAAAGTTACCACATTAGATTTCTATTTTTTTCTTGTAGATCTGTAAATGAAAATATCTTGCGCTACAATCGTACGATTTTTTTTTGAATGCGTAGATAACTCTAAATAAAATAGTGAACGAAGGAATGTATCACCATGAAACCTTAAAATAGAAAATGAACTCAAGATATTGGTTTTGGGTACACAGATCGTCGATGTATTATCTAATAGAACATGATAGAAATTGTTAATGATGGAGCAGCCACGCACAATCTTTCCTTTTTTTTCTTTTGGAAGAGACCTACATAAGTTTACTTGGGAAATCCAATCCACTTTTTTGTCAGCCAATGAAGAATTTGTGCAACTAGTACATGTTGACTGTTAATAACAACTTGCCCCTGAGCTTAGCCCGTGATATTACTTGCCACAACAAGAGTTGACAAGGGACCTTTTTATTTCATGTATAAAAATTCGAGCCATGTGAATTCCTCGTTAGATGGGATGTTGTGCACACGCGATAGTGGTTGAGCAAGTTGCGTCATATTTCAGGAGCTGCTTTCGTAAATGCCAAATGCGCACAACGACAAGCTATCAACTCAAAGTGGCGCTCTAGATATACGATGCATTGATACAGTCGTGGCACCCAACAGGTGATCCATATTTACAGTGACATTTTTTATTATATTGCTCTTGACAGTAAATGTTTATGTTTATCCTTTACAAAAACAATTCCTTAAACTTCCCTGCATAATAATATTCTTTGTTTAGTAAATGATAGGTCAATACAGGTATGCGGTTGCCCTTATCACCAGATCGTTATCTCTAGATCTTTATATCAGGTATTATTAATTCGGCCAAGGAGGCAGCCGTTGACATTGGTGCCTGGACATTTCTTAAATAAGCTTATCTCCACAATGTTACCGAGCTTCTGCACCAAAGTTAGTACCTAGTGAATAA
This sequence comes from Fennellomyces sp. T-0311, assembly GCA_025266875.1. Taxonomy (NCBI): domain Eukaryota; kingdom Fungi; phylum Mucoromycota; class Mucoromycetes; order Mucorales; family Lichtheimiaceae; genus Fennellomyces; species Fennellomyces sp. T-0311. The sequence goes on along the minus strand of JALLLT010000003.1, from coordinate 140,934 downwards.
TCTAAGATATCAACAGGTCAAGCAAAAAAAAAAAGATGCTTTTACCACTGCCGTAAGTATATCTTCTCAAATGGGATACAAAAGATTGAACGCACACTGCTAAACAGCGCTAAGAACAATAATAACACGGCTTGCAGCTGTAGATTGGTTAACACCAAAAGCGGATTTGCTCCTCCTCTCCCCCGAATCTTATACTTCCAAATGTAAAAAGATTTTAAACTATTTGAATTGACTTGCTGTTTCTGGTAAGTTCGTTAATAGATGGTACAAAAGGATTGGCAAGCTACTAAAAATTCAGTACCCATGCGGATGAGCCTAGTGATCGTCTCTCTCCTTGGAAATAATCATACATATGCCAATGAAATGGGATATTGATGTGCTGACGAACACCACTCCTTCTACGTAATCCAGGCACTAATATGCTGTAATGCAGGGTCCGGGGAAGATAGTCTAAAAGAAAGGGTTTCTAGGGATATTTACTCAGAGCTGTGTACCGTACAAGTACACAAAAAAGATGATCATCGATAGAACGTTCGACGATTTCTAGAGCAAAGCAACAGCAAACTATGGCGAAGTTTTTACTTTTCTTTAAAAAAAATGTACATCATTTCAAGGAGGAAAGTGATTAAAGATTGGCAGAGCCACCACCGACTCTTTGCAAAATTTGGTTCACTTTACCAGCCTCCATGTATTCCTTAACCAAAGCACTGATGCCCTTGAACTTTTCATGCTTTGCATCCTGAACCAATTGGAACATCAAAGATTCAGAAGTGGTAATGGTTGCACCTGCCGATCGCATACGCTGTACAAAGAAAAATATAAGGGACTGCACCAAAAAGGGGAGGTCAAGTAACTTACCTGAAGAGCAATGCCAATTTCCGAAGGGTTTTGGGAGGAAACGCCATCGGCAACGACATGAACGTCGTAGTTATTTTCAAGCAGATCCAAAGCGGTCTGGAGAACACAAACATGGCTCTATAAGAGGAATTGAGTAACATTCCCACCCTTTTTTCACACGTCCTTGCTCAATACCTCAATGCCAACAAGAATAATCGACTTGGTGTTGTTCTTCTTCAGCAAACTCTCGACTTCGGGAAGGAGCATGCTGAATTTAGTCTTTGTCAGCGTCAAGGCGGCATCCGAAATATCGAGTTCCTGCACAGTTGGACCGAAGGCTACATAGCAACAGGTTAAGCCCGTGGATGGATCCATTGATTGGGTAATTACCTTTGGGGTATTGCTCGGTGACAACGACGGGAATATCAAGGTGCTTGCTAGCCTTGATCTACAAGTATCGACACGTCAATACCACGTTGTCAAAAAATAAGCGAGTATTTTTAGAAGATATTACCATTTTGCCAGCAACGGTAATGACGGAGGGAAGTTGCCAAATGACCCCCTTGAAACGTTCCTGAATGTCGCAAATGAACAAAGCGGAAGTCTGAGGAGCAATCTTTGCAATTCTGGGCAAGGACATTGTGAAAGCTGAGAGAGCAACGAAAACAAGAAGCGTGGACGAAAAGGTAAAAAGCGTAGGCGTGTGAATAAAATTTGTGTGCAATTGCGCCATAGGTATAAGTGTGCGTGAGTGGATGACGTTGCACAGGGTAGATATACAAGGCAACTCTCAGCATCCACACATATTTTTTACAATGGCTGAATTCTGCATATGGAGTACGGGCCCAGGGATCGACTGTTACAGCTGAATATGCCGTGTTCGGCATGGCTATTGTTTATCAATGTGCATCGAGCGGGCAACGAGTCGTACGATATACGAAACGCGGTTAATATGGATGTAAATGGCAAGGATTTGCAGGCTTGTGCTAGGTGAATAGAGAACAATAAGCATCTGCATCGGCAAACTCTATCCGGAAGCCAATTTGCGGTGGAGACGGCGTGTAAAATCGTACGATGGATGGCGATCGGCTCTGGTCGGTGGACGAGGTGTCTGTGTGCTTGCATCTGTGTTGTTGCTACGGATGCTTCCAGGCTGCGGTCGAGTTGGCATGTGGGGTTGGGGAGGAGGTGGTACAACAGGCGTCCGCGGGCTGAGAAGGGCACAGGGGCGAGGGCGAGTGGAAAAGGCTTGGATAATAATCACGATCAGGTGCCAGCAAGACGTTCGCTTCAGAAGCAGAGCGGCCTCCCATATTCGGCGCAGATCGACAAGCGACGACGAAATAAGCAATGATCGGCAAAGGTCCGAAAACTCCCTTCTTGAAGAGTTTCATTTAATTGAGGCCAGTGCCCCCGTCCTTCAACATCTCTCTCTTTTTCTTCTCTCTTCCTATCTATACCTACCCCTCCCCCTCCAAGGTTGCGTGGTCCCTTTTCTCTTCGGCCAAGCTTCCTTTCTTGTCAACATCAACAATTGTATTTTCTTCCCTTCTCTTCACATAATAAATACATCATGGTGCCGACGCCTGCTGCCGACGAGTATCTGCTAAGTCTGCGGGCCGTGCGAGAACGGTGTTTCCGAGTACAAGAAGCCGGTGTGCGCAACAGACTGCAGCATTTTGACGTTGACCCGTCGAAACTGCAGGATGTCGTACAGTTTGTGGTGTCGCTGATCAAGCGTGATTTTGACGATCCATCCGCCATGCCCGTCCACGGAATCTGGCGCCATTTTGAGTCCGGCCGGCCTCGCATTCAACATCTTCTCAATTCCTGGTCGAGTCTAGGCTTTGACGCGACGGAGCAGACCAGACGGGTTCTGGACTTGTTCGTCGTGGGTGTTTTGTTGGACTCGGACGTCGACCATGTGTGGACATACCGCGAAAAAGCAACAGGAAGAGCCTACAAGAGAGCCGAAGGTGTCGCTGTAGCAGTGCTGGAATTATTCACAGCCGGCGCATTTTCGAGTGACGTTAACCAGCCTCATCGAGTTGACTGTAAGACTATTTTTTATTTTTTGGTGGACAGAAGCGACCGTAGAGGCTAAGAGTGTGTATAACGTAGCTGAGGCATTAATGAAGCTGTCACTGGAAACCCTCCACAAAGGATTCCAAATCGATCACGAACGTAACGTATTCATCGGACTTGAAGACCGTCTTGAGCTCTTGCGGCACTTGGGTCAAGTCCTCCAGGAGCGTGCCGACTACTTCCAGCAGACTGGGCCTGTCCCACGTCCTGGCAACCTCATGGGTAAGACGAGAACGGTCAGGTTAGCAAAATGGAAATACAGTTACTAAAAACCCAGCCTAGATTATCTCCTGGAGCATAAGACCACCATTAAAACCAAGAAGGGCGCCTTGATCCTCTTGGAAACCCTGTGGCCCGTCGTTCAGGCCATGGGCGAGCTGCATGTGGCCGACCGTGCCAATGGCAAGGGCGGGATCCCTAGCCTTGGTGACGTTTATCCATCCAGCGCAATCCAGAACGCCAACAACCCCCAATCGACCGATCACTACGTCCCGTTCCACAAGATGTCGCAATGGCTTGTCTATTCCATCATTGAGCCCATGGAGCGTTTGCTGGGTGCTACCATTGAAGGCACCGAGCTGCTGACACCGCTGCCCGAATTCCGAAATGGTAAGCCGTAGCTTTTGTTTCCAAAAGATCAGCGAAAGATTAACACCGAATAAATAGGCGGCTTGTTGATGGATACTGGATTCATTTCGCTGAAGCAGCACGAGTACAACCGCGGCATCGAGAACTACCACAAGAATTCGCTGTTGCCCGGCCAGCCAAAGATCGAGGTCGCACCAATGTTCGAGATGGATGACCCCGTTATCGTCGAGTGGCGCGCACTGACTACGGCTTATCTGGACATTGTGGCGGAGCGCGTGCGCGACGTCCTGCGATTGAACAGAAACAAGCTTACGTTGACCCGACTGATGGACGGTGCCACCTGGAGCGTAAGTCGACGACATACCGCATTTAATTAATTGATCGATGTTTGCTAACTTAAAAAAAAATGTCAGGCTGGCCGTGAACTGGCTGAGATTTCTCGCCCTAATACTCAAGAGCCGCCGATTGTCGTCAAGGTAATTGTTGTAGGGACGGCGCGTTGCATGGATACAGACAGACTGACACATGGGTCTCAATAGTTCGGCAAATTCGTGATGCATTAAACGTGCCTCCTTTTCGCAAACACGACGACAACAACAAAAGCAACACCCGCAAACAACAACAACCTACTTTCTATATCTAGCTCCTTTTTTCTTTCTTTTTTTTATATATCTATATACACATATGACGACGAACGAACGACAGAACCAACGAACGAACAACCTATATACTATTGTCCAACAAAAACTAAGCGAAGGTCGACCGTAGGTTGAATCCTACCATCCTTTCCTTTTTGCCTCCTTTTTTCTCTCCCATCGCAGCATGGCATCTCCTGTCCTTTTATTTTTTTTTAGTACTCCTTTCATTCACCCTCATTCATTCCTTTTTTCGAGAAAAAGAAATATGATTAATTTACCACTTTCCATTGCTTGTTCAATGGAATACCGCAAACCACATTCGATTCGTGTCACCGGCGGAGCTTGACTCTTCGCAAATAAGCAACTTTCCTCGCGAGACGAGCCCATTCTGTGTACCGTTGCACAGACCTCTTGTCCGATTGAATCGGATTTTTAGTTATTTCGCACTGAACCCTTTTGTTTACAAACACGGCCATCGAAAACAGGAGTAGAAATAGTGAAGCGTCATTTTATTAACCCTGCAAGCCTGGTGTCTCCTCGTAGAATTTATCAACTAGATGATTGGCAAAGTTGTATAGCTCTGGATCCGGGACGGGATTGACGGCGCCTAGAGCCTCGACACATCCCGGTGTTACCTGGACGACTTCGTTTCCCTGGAAAAGATGTGAGCCTAATGTATTTCTGATTCCGCCCAGCAACAAAACTTACTCGTGGCACGCGCGTCAAAAGCATCTCAATATATGAAAGCCCGAGCCGCATTTCTTCCGCATCCTGAGACTGGACCAGGTCCACAAATGCTGCAATACAGTCGTCAGTTGCTATGCTGCCAAAATCTATATCGTATTTCATTTTTTTTTCACTTTACCTGGCAGCAGCTGCTGGTGCGGGAGGAGCAACATGTACTTTTCTCCGTGATACGCAATGTTTAATAAGCATGTTGCTGCCTGTTGAAACGGAAGCTTAATTTGACGCTAACCAATTTGATAAATGAGACGTTACCCCTTTGCGGATGTCAAATGCACCGTGCTGCACGAGAATGTCGGTGAGGTATGCAATTGCATTCGCATCCACCACTTTTTTGACAATATCAGGGCGTTGTCTGTGCCAAAATAAGTTAAGGTTGCTTTTGTCAACAGTCATTGTTTTCATCCCCTCCTTGCCAACTTACGATGCAGTGATATTGGACAGAACCCACAAAGCCTCCTTTTTCACCACTCTGTATGGCATTATGGTCTGTCAGGAAAAAGTAACGCAATGGGCAAGCAATATATACCTGTGCTCAGAATGTGTCAACAGCAGTAACGTGAACAAGAATCCCTCTTGATCAAGAAGGATCTCGATAAATTCATCAGGTCCGCCACACAAGTTACCCAATGTGCGCAACAGTGGGAGCACAACAGGTCCTTGCTGGCACAAATCGCGAAGCTCCTGCACCTGCGACATGTCATTACCACTGAGCTATTTAAAGTTTCACTTGTGTACGAACCAGTAGGCTAGCAATGCCATTCTGCATAATCTGTTGTCGAAACTGCTGCGATCCTGCAGACAGGTAACTCATTACCCAGCATACTTCGGTCACCGTGTCCGGCTAAAAATGTACGCTAAGTTTTCCATGCCTTAAAAAAAAACGGAATAGCTTACTGTCTTGTCACGCAAATGTCGGAACAAGGGCTTGGAAACCTCAGCAACGATGAATTCGTTCAGCTGTCTTTCGTTTCCACGCGCCAAATTGGCAAGTGCGAAGCAGGCAGTTTGGACCAACCGCGAATCCTGTTTTTAGTTTCCCAATAAGTCCATCTTGCGCAGATAAAAAAAAAAAAAGTAACGCTTACGTTCGAATCCACGAGGCGGACCAATGGTGGTATGGCGCCGTTGTTTCGAATCATGGTTCGGACCTCATCGTCCTCGCTTGTCATGTCGCCCAGATCCTCGGCTGCCATGTTGCCCAAGGTGCCCGCAGCAGCTTCACGGAGACTCTGTGCTATCGTGAGCTTATCATTTAATCAAACGATGCACCAAACCTACCAGATTATCCGAATCCAAAAAGGAAACCATATAGGGGACCGTGGTCACGGACTTGGCCCATAAATCATGGGGGCCGGCAGCAATGTCTAATTTGGAATACCACACCTTAGTCCTCAGATATAGAAATCTGCTTTTCACTTACTCGACAGCGTTTGAACAGCTTGCAGTTGTTCCTCAGGGTCTGTTCCGGACATCATGCGCTTCATACTTTCGTTGTCAGCCCCTCTCGTACCCACGGAAGAAGCGTTGCTTACCGTCAAAGTTTCGATACAGTCGCCGCGAACGATATAGTCGATCAATGCTTGGCACGGCTCAACCATGAATTTGCTCAGATACTGCGCAGCCTCCATTCGAACAGTCTTGTCGCCACTTTTCAAATCATTTGACAGCGATTGCACTTGCGTTTCCGTCAAACGGTAGTACGGGTCGATGTCCTCTGCAAATACAAACACTATTAATCACATGCTTTCCTTTATAAAAGCTCTTTCCTCACCATCGTGCTCATTGATCACAGGCATCTCATCACCAGAACTTTCTCGTTCTTCGCGGCGAGTCAGGTGACGAAACCGTTTGGCGGTAATGAGCTGCTCGCGATGCTTCTTTCGAAGCGATTCATCAAGAACAACTCGACGTTCATGAAGTTCTTCTTGTGATCGCGGAATGCTGTTCCGTTTATACAATGCTCGGCGATCTTGTTTGTTTGACATGAGGATAAAAAATGTTAGAGCTGGGGTTTCGTGCCAAATTCGGTTTTCATGCAAACCGACAAGAACCAATCGTTGTCCAGTGGCGACACTGCGGGGCATGATCCTATGATTGCCATAGTGTAGAGTGTAGCTATCACTTACACCAGACTCTAAAGAAAACTATATGTGTAAGCACACTCAACTACCGGTATTTTAACGATATAACGGATAGATGATACTATGGAGATGTCTAAAGGCTTGCTATTTATGCTGGTCGTACTGACGCGTTATGTTCGTAGCTGCTGTGTTTCTTTCCCTAAAATAGGACCGCTAAAGGAAATACCTCCTTGGACTAGCGCTGCATGCAGACCCTTTCAAGGATAGTATTCATCTGGTCACTCAAAATGAATGGCTTAATTTGATGTACGAAAGCGGCTGGCCATGTTTTGGGTCGCTGCTGTCACACAAGTTCTGTACAATCCAGGAGTTCATGGCATGATCTCTATTGCGAAATTCATCGCCATTGATCAGCCAAGAGGAGACGTTGTCAGTAATAGCCACGATAACACTCGAATTTACCGCTATACAAGAGACTTTCGACCAAGATAGACAAGCCTGTGCGACCCAAAATTATGAACAAACCATAACCTACTTTTTCCAAGCATTGGAGAAGTTGGGAAAAAATGACATTTCGGCTATACACATGTATCGCACAGCAGCAATCAAAAGATCGGAAAGCATAATCTTGCGGTTGAGGAGCATATCTCCTCATAAACATATTTACATTCATACGTGTATCTTGTTATTGGCGACACGTCACTTTCTTGAGGCGAAAGAGACGCCCTACAGCGCTTGATGCTCTTGATCATATGCAGCAACGGCGGCCAATTCGAAGAAGCTCAATTATGTGAACTATTGGATACATAGCAAACGCCTCATATGTTGATGATTAATCACATGAAAAAGGCATCCGTCTTGCTTGCATTTTTTAGTTAGAGAACAGATACGCTTTTTCAGAAAAGAACTTTGAATTTGACAAAAATAGACGTCTCTTTTAGGATAGTTCAAAAGTTATTATTTATTCCTGAGAGTTATTAGACCTGCTCCTATAGGTGAGCTTTTAGGATAGGTAATATAAATTGAAAAGGCAGACAAAAAAGTTATAGAAAACTCTAATGGTTTTTGCAGGTTTTTAATATGCCTTTCAAGAACTACAGGCACTTTTCACACTGCAAATAATTTCGATGGTTAAAAGTGGTTACAGCGGTTAAACATAAGCTTTTTAACCACTTGTACTACCATTTTTAGTAGCTCAAGTGGTTAAAAAGCTTATGATTAACCACTTCGAAAAATTATTCACCAAAATTCACCAAAAATTATTTGCAGTGTCATGTCAGATAGTAAGAAAACCATCATACTCGAACTATGGATTAACCCATGTTAAGACACGATGCAACCATTGTCAAATTTTTATAAAGCTATAGTACGTACAAGACCAGATACGTTATAACGAAATCTCTCTGCACCTTTCCGTTTATGTTACAATTTCCCTTTGCAGCACGCACTCGATCTTTGTGTTTATCCTCTATTCTACTATATGGTGCATCTACACCCTCGGTTATCTTCTTCCATGTCCGGATCTTTTACTAGTTGCACTTCCAGCTTATTTCACATTGCACCTCCGGCACAGCCCGCTTTATCCGCAGTCAGCCTTTTTCACAGAAACATATAAATACCCCTGAAATATCAAATGAAATAAAGCAGCTAACTTGACCTCAAGAATCTTGATCATACCTTGTCAAATGCCCAAGTTAGGAGCTTACAACTGTATTTGGTTAACTCACCCTTTCTATTTCAACCTCCATTGTGGACCTTGTTTCACACAGAATTTCTTTACACAAACAATTTCCTTTTACAACAACGTGTCTGAATGGATCGTTGTCAAGAACATCATTTGCTTCGGTGTTTTAGCGAAAAAAAAGTTGAAGTTGACGAAGGGACTGAACGAAAAATATATCTAAACCGGTCTATATTTGTCGAATCTAACTTTTTCTGAAAAGGCGCACCTATTCTCTAATTAAAAATGCATTTTTTCCCAGGCAAGACTGATGTCGTTTTCATGTGTTTTTCTAAGGAGAACAAACAAGTTTTTCTTACCCATGTCAATCCGTTATTGTGAATGTACATCACAAGAAATACGGTTGGTTACGAAGCTAGTCTTTCGTCGGCGCGACAAGATAACGATTGACGGTGGGGTGCGATAGGGGTGACGCTGACTGCGGCGAAGATGGAGATGAAGGATGCACCACGGAGAGTCGCACATAAAGCTTTATGGCATCCTAGTCATTACTGTACATAAGATCAATAAATGTCAATATCAGTGAATGATGTATGTTGCGGGCAGGTGAACATGTATTGCTTGAGTAGGTGGTTGACAGTTAGGTGCACATGACAGCATGTTCCAGTACGCGCAGGCCATTTCACGAGCACTGTACGTATTAAAGAAGCATGTCAACACAGTAGCGAGGTAGATTCAACACGATGCAACACACTTCAAGTAGCATTTTGGAAAAAGAAGCATTTCGTTTCATTAAAGTACTTTTCACAATTGTGAATGACATGTAGAGATCTGTTTCTGACAACACCAATTGCGGGGTCGGGAGGAACGACACCAGCAATAAGCTCCATGCCAGAGGTTTATCTTTGGCTCAAAGCACGCCACGACAACAAGACTGTTGCGCAGGAAGCTTCTTTCATGGACCATCCGGGGCAATCGGGGGCGCCCCAAGCTAGATTGGTTAGTACGGGAAACTTGCTGAAGAGAGGGGAAAAGGGGATTTGTTCATAGGGCAGGCGGTCAGAGAGGAGAACGTACGCTGGGTACTCTTGCTATAGCCCTGGCCCGTTTTATTAAATCATTTGGTGGCGCTTACGGTCCTGCAAGCTGTCCAGGTCACGCTGATCACTTAAGATCTACCCTCAGTGGATGGTCCGGGGGTGTTTCAAAGAGAGGGAAGCGGGTAAAGAGAAAGAATGAAAGAAGCAACCTGTCGTTTGCGCTGAAAGTTATTGAAAGCGTAAAAGTGTCGAAAGAGAGAGCTCGCCTTCTTTTATACCACTGCCCATTGTTGTCCCAGCAACTCGATCTGTGCAACATACCTCATTCCCGAAATGGAAATTCCCTCCGGTTCATTCTTCATCGCCACTCTCCCAAGCTGAACATGCTCGCTGCTGGATCGGTTTGCCTTTACTGCAATCAGTGATTTTTGCTCATTCTGTACACACTTGTCACATTCCTTGACGTTCTCCCTTTGCAGATTAAGCATCCCGAGTGACTATACGTGCGACGCTTCTTTAACCGACCTCCAGGATAAGTTTATGGACCATTGCTGACCTCCCTGGTTATAAGTTATTGATGTGTTTCATAGAGGCAAATCCATGGTTACTGGTCCATCAACCTCCATATACATGCATAACAAGAAGCCAGTCAAACCAGGTACCATACACTGTTGTCTGCTCAGTACCGTGCGGCAATGCATATTGTGCGCATTTCTACATCGTAACCGTGAAATACACGCAATGTGACTGATACTTATTGCACTTTTCTGCCATTTTAAACGTTATGTTCAAATTTAACTTACTATGCGGGTCATCCGGAGCCAACAGAATGCACTTCTTTACGTTAAAGCGAGTGGTTTCGAAGCAAAGGCTGTCTAGGTCTCCGAAAATTTTGTCCTTTAATACAGCTTGGGAAGGATTTCAAGTGTGCTTCTGCTTAAAACGCAGGAAAAGTTATATGCGTCCTTGGTAACGCTCATGCCCATGAAATGCTGCGAACGTTTCGGATACTGGAGAAAAAACTCCCTTTTTTTTACCGATTTTCAAATAGATATAAATCTTTGAAAAATGTTTGTACACTGTGCTTCGCTCACCTAAAAACCTCATGTTTACAACATGGTGCGAAATGACAGATGACTATGAAAGCAAGTAAAAAGCGCATGCTATTTTCATGAAGTTTTAATATAAGTATACATAGCTTATAGATAGAAGTGGGACTGCCCATATCAGGTTTCCGCTCACCGAAAACATGACATAGTTTGAGCTTTCACTGTCAAAATACGGTATACCCTCTTCGAAAATCGATGCCTTGTTCGGATTTACCTGATTAATATCGTGTTTTGTAGGGAATGTATCGCCGCATTCACTAGTTTCCAGGGCTAGTTGAAATAGTGGATAGAAGAAAAGTTATCTTAGAGATTATGAAAGTATTAACTATAATCATCATTTTTTGACTCATCGAGCGTTTCAAGTAATGTATGTTATTACGAGAATAGTAAAAAAGAGAATGGAAATGCATAGAAAGTCCAATCTGGGGATCATTCAGATCTGACGGGCAAGATTTAAGCCGAAATGTGAAAGCATATATACTTTTTTCCTGGTCAATGGCATCAATTCAGAGATGCATCCAGGCCAATAAATGCAATGCATAATAAATTTAACATCCAAAAAGACCTGTAGAGTTGGCTCAAGGTAAAAAAAAATATTTACTTTTTACATTCGTCGTTTTGAACTGGTAGTGGAATACATACGGCATTTTTTAGATATGTTTACCCACTTGACCAGCTATCGTGTCTCCTTGCCATATGGGTACATTTTGTAGAGAAATTACAGATGCATCCGATGATGTCAACGGCTTTGAATATTTGCAACATAGGAAAAAGTTTACGTGAAAGAAGTGTAATTTTTAATCTATATCGGTATCTACACGATAACTTTGCAATACAAGAGCTTGTTTTTACTTGTATGTTATATGTTACAAAGTACGCGCTTTAGAGAATCATTGACTATGTGTCTACGATACCATTTGTGACCGAGTGATGACCGAAAACGCGTAAGCTCAGGCCAAACGAAAATCGGTCAAACCGTTTGCAATGAAGACGTCAGAGGTTAAGAGCATATAAAATCAAATGTCAGAGCAAGAAGAACACTTGAAGTAAAAGAGGTATGAAAACGAGAGAATTAAAAAAAATAGAAAAGCCAAGGTCACTGCCGCGGGAAATCAGCTTGAATGGTGCTTTTGTTGAATAGAAACGGACCCAGCAATCATATTTCCTTTATTTATTGAGATTTTTTGTAGAGAATGTAACGGTGAATTTAGTGGTGCTACCCAATAGTCAAACCAGCGGCGTAGGAAGCGTCTACGTAGATATTTGTAGCTTTCCGCTTTTACTAAGAGACGAAGACATTGGTGCATATGGGTACATGCCTTGTATTTGATAACGGCTAACCTCGTCGAGGAGCATTACGGGACAGTTTAGTTTATGCTGCTAGCGCAATGTGGGACGAGATATGCGAAAAAATAGACCGACTTTGGATGAGATCGACTAACAAGCAGGACTTGAAAACGGCAAATTTGAAAGTGAAGAAAATGAGAAATTCAAGAATAAAAAAGCATAGGAAACAGGTAGTAATATATGGATATAGTTCACGGACTCGTCCTTAATATGTGCGTGCGGCAACAGAAAAATTCCAAAGCACATAATGATTATCTAGTAACAATGGCAATCATCCTATTTACTGTTTGTAGCTATCTTGGTAGTCATTATTTCTATTGTAATGCTTACTATATGCAATCTTGAATTGAATTTTCGAGAACGTCTTCGAACGTTTTGATATGGTTGTGGCTAATTACAGCAGACATGTCGATTTTCGGATGGGGTACGCCGCATACGTATGGAATATTGTCTTCTCTATGTTGATCCACGTTGCAAAACAAAAGATAATAAAAAAGCATACACTCCATCGCCTCAGTATCCATCCTATGCGTTACTACTCGTTCAAACTTTTTAAAGAGCATAATCCACGTGATGAACATGCAAACTGGTTGACCGAAAGAAGAACTGGAAAAGGCGCACGTTAATATTGGGATGTAGCACGGGCGTTTCATTGGCCGACTCCAAAGTGCATTGTTTGGTGAACGTGGTTAGATCACTTTATTGTTGTACCTTGTGCAACGATATCTCGTCTTGGAATTAAAACCAAGTATTAAAAGTATCGATGGCGCTTTTAATTTAAAACGACTGGCAAAAAGTATACATGGCACGCGCTCGTTTGTGCTTGCGCGAACCAGGAGCAGGCTTTTGTTTGGCAGGACATCTGTTCAGCTCGTTCTTTTCGGTGGAACCATCAACACTGCAGGCAATGCGTCATTTTTTTCTTCACTTGGATTTGATATTATTTCTTCGGCTCGCATAGATATAGACACCGGCGATATCTAGGTACACACGGAAGAAAAAGGCACTGGCTACGTGGCAATAGATGGTGCGGTCATGCATCAGGAAGTTGTTGAATAAAAGAAGCTTCCATTTTTGGATCGTCGTATCACGAAGCGTAGCACGCATGCATATAATGTACCGTGCTTGTGGAGCACCCTGTCTACTTTATTAATTTTAACGTCATTGCAAACAGCTGCGTGGTTGGGACGAATCATCGCTTCTTCTTCTCCTTTCTTCCGGCGCGTTTACAATACAGTGGACATTGCGCGCCCATTGCAATCAGACCAGTTAATAGTCGGTTAGGCAGCCAAATATAGTCACTTTAAGAAAAAACAGAGCAAACGGATCAGCAGCTCATTGTGGTCTCTTGGCTGTTTGTGCTTTGTGCCTGGTAAAAAAAAGAAACAAAGAGCGAGTCGACCCCGCGTGTGGCCCCTGAAAGCAAACGACAGCTTGGAAAATACAAAAGACCAAAGCACCAGTGAAACACAAATTCAAGGTCAGAGACTCGTGCGTGCACTTTTTTTCTCTTTGAACCCATCTTCCAACTTCATTCGCTGCATTGGCATGACTCGCTCTTAACAGCACTTGATCAACGACATTATAATCTTTACATTTTTACAACAACAAGAGCTATTGCTTGGCCACCACCAAAAAATATATCTATATAATGTCAACAGCGCCGAGTAAACGACGTAGCATTCGCTTCGGGAAAGATACCGCACCTCGACCTTCCACGCCGGATCTGCAGAATTTATCCCTGAATTCGTTCTTTGCCAAGTCGGACGACAGTCCACCGAAAGAGACGGAGCCGAAGCGCGTCAATGAAGCTCCTCCGAATGATCCTTCTACTGCCAAACCCACGGATCCCAGCCAGATACTCAAAGGGGTGATTGCGTGCTTGGACATTAGGTAAGATGGTGGACGAACGTTGGGACGCGCATAACCCTCGTCGTTTTAGAACGGAGGACGGCGACGATGTATCTCAAAACTTTGAACGCGCTCTCCACTCGATGGGAGCCAAAGTAAGCACCTATTGTAAACGGATATACAGTGCGGAACAGCTGATTATTTTGTTTGCTTGCATATGCAGACGCGTAGGACATTTTCGGGTAAGACGTTTGCAAGCCGTGCCATTCCTTGCAGCTGACGATCGTTGGATAGATTCCATCACGCATTTGATATTTAAGAACGGATCCAATGCCACCCTGCGAAAGGCGCTTGGAAAGAACATCATCATCGTCAACCTGTTATGGATCACCTAGTGAGTGCTTTTGCCAGCCCTTTGTGCTAGTTTTACCGGCGCTGACACACAACCTACGTAGCTGCAAACGCGAAGGAAAACGGCTATCGGAAAAGGACTTCTTGATCGATCGTCCGCAAGGAATCATCCTTTCGGCAAAGAAGCGTCGAAAGTCGATGGAACCTGGGAAGGTAAAAGCGCTTCACATGGAGTCATCAGCGGGCACGGAACCCAAACGGAAGCGGCAACGATCAGACAGCGTCAGCGAGCCGCGAACACGACGACTATCGGAAAAAGACCCAGTGCGACGGAAACACAACGCAACATGGGAAGCCAAAGATATACCCGAACCAAAGCTTTCGACCGAACAGGAGCTTGCCCAGTTTGAAGACAGCGAAGAAGAAAAAGTAGCAGTGGCGCCGGAGCCAGCACCGAAACGCGTGGAAAAGAAACGAGAATCGGCACTGTTTACACCAGAAATGCGTGAACGAAGTGACCAGATCAAGGCACAGATCAAGGCTGATTTCTTCGTTGCCAATGTCGACTCACCCAAGCCTTCGTCGCCCAAACCGTCGCGTTTGTCTGTTGGATCGTGCTCCACGCCTCTGCGGAGAAAGCGACGCTCGTTGGGCAATCCCCCACGGTTGCCGGCATCCACACCAGAGCCCATGCCATTGAATCCGACCAGAGCCAAACCGACGATCATCATGACGGGCATGACACACCAAGCACGCGAGAAATGCAGCAGCATCATCCGTCAGCTGGGGACATACGACGTGGGCACTTTGTAGGTCAATTGGGCGACGTTACACACAAAGGATGCTAACGATTTGCGCGCAGTGTGGATGACAGGACGACGCATGTGATAGTGGGAGCCAAGCGTCGCACGGAAAGCGTGCTATCGGGAATGGTGCAAAAGGCATGGCTGGTCAAGCCCGAATGGCTGTTCAAGAGCGCAAAGGCAGAAAAGTACGTGGATGAAAGCGAGTTTGAGGCGATCGAGTTCTTTGAACGAGCACAGCACGCACGCACAAGCAGCAACAATCTGCTTCCATCCAATCTGCATATTTTCATACATTCTGTGCATGCGCTGTCCAAAGATGCCATGGAGAAACTGGTGACGCGCGTGAACGGCAAGGTGGTGGATTGCATCAACGACGCCGACGTGGTGATCAGCAAGAAGCCGCTAGACACCGACATCATTGTAGTAAACGAGAACTGGTTGTTTTCATGCATCGAGCAGTGGCGATGTAAGTGTGTGTGTGTGGGTGGGTGTGTTGGGGCGGGGGATGAAGGGATGGCAGGGTGGGCGGGTGGCGGCTCTCTGGCTAACGGTGCTGCGTAGATCTGTTAGTCGATAAATTTGCATTCAAAAAATAAGAAACCATAATGTTTATTCACTAATCATCATCATCATCGTCGTCGTCGTCGATTGTGATGGGTTCATCATGATTGCCGCCCGGCCCGTCGTCGTAGCTAGTATCATTCATGTCATCATACTCCTCCGAGTACTGCTCCTCGTCATATTCTTCTTCCTCCAGCCCCGTCCCCGCATATCCACTATAAACAGCCGTGTCGTCCGACTCTCTGCTTAACCGTGTTAGTTTGGGGTTTTGCTGTGCTGCTTGGCCATGGTCATACCCGTTCATCAGCTCCAGAGTGACCGAACTAAGGAACCCCGGAATGTTCTGCTGTTCCGTGATAAACGTGTCGTACGTGCCTTGCAAGACCTGCATGTAATCCATCTTGTTTTTGCCGACAATGCGTATTTTGGCCTGATCATCCTCATCGTGCAAATAAACGAATGCGAAATCACTGCTGTCCACAAACGTGGATTTGATACGCACAGGCTCCACACCCGCTGCCGGAAACTCCAGCACATAGCCCAGCATGTCCCGCACGCAGTTGGTCATTCCATCGAACTTTGACTTGAATACCTTTTTTTTTGAAGGCCATCAGTTTGCGATTCAGGCAGAGAGACGTACTGAGACTTACCGTATGAAGCCGGTCTATCCGCTTCTCCTTTCGAATGATCGTATCCTGCAATTCGCGGATCTGCGTTCGGAAATTGTCCAGTGTGATAGTAGGGACTTTGACAGTATCTTGCTCGGTAGATGACGCCTCGCCAGCCTCTCGTTTTCGTTTCTCGCCGAGACCAGCTGCATCGCTGTAACCTTCGCTCTGCAGATTCTGGATCTCGTCCAACAACGCTCTGTTTTCTTGTCGCAATCGTTCCAGTTCTTGTGTTCGTGATTCTTCGCTGAGTCGAGAAGGGCTGCGCTTGAGTTCCAGCACGCGTCCTGTTTCTTGTTGCGTCGTCGACTGCGATCGCTCAAGGATCAGTCGATGTTTGGTCATGGACAAGTCATCCTGATACTTCTTCAAAAGCGAATGCAGTTCAGAAATTCGCTGGGTCAAAGGAAACTCATCGTTGTTGGTCGTTGCCTCTTCTTCCAACTTGAACATGCTCTTTGATACCACATAGGTTAGTCGTGTTAGCGTCTTTATGTGTCTTTTATAAAGCTTACCGTAAGTTGAGCTTCCAGCAAGTCTCGATGCATGACAATCATATCTTTCTCTTGCTCCAACGACTCCTTGTCGACCTGATAGGTCTTTACGAGTTCTTCTAACTGGGATATTTTGGCGTTGGATTCATCGATCTACCTAGTTGTCAGTAGTGGAATGGATCCAACCGCAGTCAAGCCAACCTTGGTATTGAGTTCAGTGCCCCTGGATTCACTGTACTGCAGCCTTTCCTTGAGCTCTTTGACTTGCAATTCAGACTCTTTGATCTTTCGTGATTCGGACTCCAGACGATAAATGACATCACGAGGGGTATTTAGTTCACCAGAAGCACCAGACTCGAGGAATTGCGACCACTGCTTCCGCTCGTTCTGTAGTCGCTCGTTCTCTTCCTGCAGCTGTCGATACGCTACTTGAAGTCGCTTTGCCTGTTCGTTTTCCCGCTGCAGACTGAGCTTTTCGTTGAGAATTCGCTCATAGTCTGGGTAGTTGGCTTTGTAATAGTTGAGCTCCTCCTTGAGTATCTGGTTGGCAACCTCTGTTTCTTTGACGAGATCGCATTGGCGTTTGTATTGCTCCGTAAGATCGGCAAGTAATCGCGATTCGGAACCTTCGGCTTTCTCGTTTGCAGCAGTTTGCGCCTTGGTCAGCTCGTCGGTCAATTGGATGATCTGTTCGCGTGCTTCGTTGATTTGTTGCGCGTATTGCTCTTCCTATCCATTCATGAGCAACAGCCCCTTCTGGGATCGCATCCATGCCACAACGTACTGTCAATTTGAGAATCTGCACTTGGTTTCGGTAGTCTTCGATTTGCACCGTATACTGATCATCGACATTTCCTTTCGCTTGTTGCAAATCCTCGTTTTCATGCTGAACTTGAAGCAATTCCTTGCGTAACCCGTCATTCTCTTGCTGCAAGCTCTCGACCGACTTGCGCAACTTTTCCTGTGCAAACATGAGGACATAATTCAAAGATCCATTGCGTCCACCTTACAGCAATAACAGCATGCTCGGCCTTGATCATCTTTAAAGTTTCGGCAGCTTCTTCAGTTTTTCCAACATGATGAATTGCTCGTTTTTGCGCCTCCTGTCACAAGCGTCAGGTCGGATTGTTCTTCATAAAACAGACGCTTACCATCTTTTCATCGACGAGACGTTTGATTTCACTGTTCATTTCGGCGCGTTCAATGGCAATCGATTGTCGCAAGCAATCGCGTTCAAGACTTGATGCTTGCAGTTCTTTCCGTAAATCGTCGATCTGTTCTTGAACTGCTTTCAATCGTGCTAAAGTAAAATGAAAAAGAGTTTAAGGAATCCAAGGTCTTTGATGAAATCCATACGCACACACCTTCGTCAAGAAATGACTCGACGGCAGTGTCAGTTTCGCGATAACCATGTCGGTACACAGCTTCACGAGTAATCCGTGGACGATTGGATATTTCGCTCTGGAAGCAAAATGTTACAATTATGCACTTGGTTTTGGGAGCTGATGATTACCGGCAGGTCCTCTGGAGTAATTATCATTTTCTTTTTCCTGCAGGACGAGTATAAAGAAAAGATCAAAGCTCCCCCGCCTGCAAAGCGGACTGACAAGAGGGAAGTGAAATTTTTTTGTTCGTTTCTCGACAACGATTCCAACATGTCGTTCCAAGCCAGGCTCTGTCGTGAACTTGTCCAAGAAGACTTTGGCACTTTTGCAGCAGTAATATAGCTTACATGCGCTCTCCCACACCGCTGGAAAACTTATACATTGTCGTAGAAAGTGACGCATCAATTGCTTCTCAAAGGACGCCTGAGTCTTGCTGACATTGTACGCTTCACCAAACTGACACAGCGACAAGTACGCGAGGGTCTCGTAACTCTAATTCATCATGGCATTGTCTTTTTTACTGAACCTACGGAAGGACAACGCGAACCCACGTATTACCAAGCAGAGCCTGTTCCAATCATGATGCGGCTGCGGATCGGATCCATTATGCGGATTTCAGAAGAACAGTTTGGTAAAGAGGTAAGCGCCCGCTTTATCCTCTCTCTCTTTCATGCGTGTTCACCGTATACGCAAGGCTTCCACCATCTGCAAATTACTCTACGTCAACGGAAAACTGCGTCTACACGACCTACGACAGTGGGTTGCCGAAAACGATGGAAAACCAAAAACAAGTAAGTCAATGGCCCTCAAGGATGGCAAGGAGAAGACTAACGGTGATGTTGAAAGAAATGACCCAGTATACGAAGGCGTTCACAAAGATGGCTGCGTCAGGTTGCATTACTGCGGTACTACCCGAGCACACACGTTCGAGCACCGATCGATATCTTGCTGCCGAAGAAAAGGAGGCTGAAAAGTACATGATTGCAACGTCAAAGGATCTTCAGGCAATCAAAAAGGCTGCTCAGGCACAGATTGATGCAGAAACAATGATGGCGGAGGGAATTGGCATGGTAATGAAGTGCTATTGACGGGTAACCAAGGGTTCCATTTAACATGGCGATATATTAGAAACGTAAAGCAGAAGACTCGCTGGGTCCTGCCAGCAAGGTAAATGCGCAGTCAATTACTCGTGCATAGCCAGAGTTAGTAACATTTCTCCTTCAGAGAACGGCACGGAAAACAGACGATGATCTCGATATCGAAGTTGACGATGCAGTGTTTTTCGCAATCAACTATGAAAAGTTCACCATGATCTTTAGAAACAACGTACGATCACTTTTGGAAAAAGAAAGACTCGCTGAACTAGAAAACTATAGGCCATTGTGGATTATGCAACGGAGCGGATCAACTACACTGCCGGACAAGTCGTAAAGGCATTCTTAGAATATGGCAAGGGTAAGATGAAGAGTCTTAGCGAGGATGATTCACGTAAGTAGTTGGCTGTCAGCAAAAAAAGAAAGACAAGCAACTCAACAAAGTACAGCTTCCGCGTCTCCCATCCACATTGTGAATATGATACCATCGGAAACCATTACAAAGGACGACATTGTACTGCAGCCTGATCCATTGAATCCCGACCGAAAACCAGCACTGCAAGATGTTGTTCGCGCATACATCATGCTGTTGAAAACCGATCAAGCTGGATTCATCAAGTCCAAGGATGAACTGGGTGCCAATCAATTTGCCGTCAACTTTAGCAAACTGCGCGACTCTATGCGACGCCGCGTGTTTGAAGGCATCTTGCGCGAAAAATACGGTGTTGCCACGTGTCGCATTGTTCGCATTTTGATTGAAAAGGGCAAGCTGGATGAATCGCAAGTACAGAAGTTGGCCATGTTACCGCCCAAGGAAGCCCGAGAAAAACTCGCACTACTTCATACCAAGGGCATTGTTGAAATTCAGGTAAATGGCTTGCTGAATGGATTCGAGAAAAAAGTGTGTTCACTGTCGCTTTTAGGAAGTGCCTCGATCCGCAGATCGTGCTCCAGCACGCACATTCTTCCTCTGGTATGTCCCATTGGAAAAGTGCTACTACGAATTACTGGTGGATGCATACCGTGTGATTCTGAACCTCCAACAACGGAAGCAAGAGGAGCTTTCGATGCGAAGCCGATTACTCGACAAGCTGAATCGCGAAGATGTCATACAGAATATGGACTTGCTTAGCGAAGGGGATAAAGCTGAATTGGCTCAGATGCAAAAGGTTATCCAGCGACTAGAAACATCCAAAAAGCGCATGGATGATATTGTCATGATCTTCCGTGATTTCTAAATAAAGAATGTTTCTGCCGGTTGATTCAGTCACCAGTGTTTGTCTGGTTTCTCAATTAGAGTCAAACTTTTATTCGGTTGAAATAAAACATGTCATAGTTGAATTCGGTTGTGGTGGTAACCCGCATCAAAGACTTTTGGTCAGACATATGCTGCAGTGCACTGTATCCAGATCAACATCGCTAACGTCGTAAAATTCCGGCAGACAAGCCATCTTTTGTATAACGC
Source organism: Fennellomyces sp. T-0311 (assembly GCA_025266875.1). NCBI lineage: Eukaryota > Fungi > Mucoromycota > Mucoromycetes > Mucorales > Lichtheimiaceae > Fennellomyces > Fennellomyces sp. T-0311. The sequence continues at coordinate 120,106 of JALLLT010000003.1, read as the reverse complement.
GGCTGGGTGCCATCTGCTCTTTGAACAGTATTGGCGGTTTTGATACTGACGGAAACGCAGTTGGATGTCATGCGCGTGATTTTACATATCAGTCACGTCGTAATTCGAAGGCAATTCATCAACGTATCCCTTCTTGAACCATTGCTGCGTTACATGTACACCATTCGCTCCCGTCAACGACGGCAATATACTTGCTTTTCCACGAATTTTCGCGGTGCGATGAACCAGTAGAGTACCAATCCATATGATCGTATAACCCTTCTGCGCCAAGAGAGTATAAAACTGTATCATCCAATGGCTGTCGATAGCTGAACGTGAATACCATCCTTGAGTCCCGGAAATATATTGACTAGCGTAGATATCTCGCCGTGCTTTTTGGTAACCATAAAGCCGTACAAGCCTTCCAGTCCTCGTTTTTCGCGGGTATTATCAATAAATTCGAATCCTTTCATGGCACCGTTGAGTGTGATCCAGTTTGACAAAATAAAATACGCATCGGTACTAACAAAAAGCACTTGTTTGGACATGTACACCTCTTCCACAGTCCAGATACGTTTGCTCCATTGGATGTCTTGCACACTATTGGGGTTCCTAATATCGAATTCTTTGCTTTTGTAGATGATCATTAATCCTGGTATCAGAGCCAGGGCGCACTGAGCATTCTTGTAAATAAGATTCATTTGTTGTATGGCACGCACGTTTGCATCATGATCGTCTTGTTTGGCCGCGCATTTTGTCGTACCAAATATATTAAATGTTGAAAACTTGGCAGACTTGTTGCATTCGTTGTTCGAACTTGACTTTTTGTCGAATGTGCCGTCCCCATAAGTGTGCCTCTTCGGTAATAATCGCGTGATTGCCGTTGTAGATTCGGCCGTACTCGTCTTGGTTTTTTTTATGATGTCGCCGGACTGGCTTAGAGCATAGGTCAACGTCCGATAGTGCTACCTACAGCAAGTCTTAATGGTCGCAAAATTTGATAGAAAGCAGTTGGTTTGTCGCAAAGATCCAGGACGAAAAAAGCCCTCCAGGCAATCGTAAAAGTGGGACGGTAAAGGAGATAAACAGATGACAACTGAAACAAAAATACATGTGTTCACATTTGGTCCCCAATCTGATGCTATGCCTAGAAGACGCCCCAATGATTTCACCAAACTTACCAATGTGTGATACAGTCCCTGGCTCTCAGATTCTGACAGTTGCAATTGGCAGTTGTGGGTTATTACGGACAATTGGTATTCTTATGCGTCAATCACCACTTTTATCTGTTGTCACAGTAATAGCCACTCCGTACATGCAGTGTACTTTTATTTCCTGACTATTCAATAACGAAAGTTTGATTAATCTCTAAAGCAGAATCAAACTCTAACTCGGCGGGGATATAGCATACACCAATTGCCTTGTAATTGTCATTGTGCTTTTTGACGATCGGGTGGAAACGACGGAAACGGATTCCAGATAGTATAAGACACTCTGTGCACTCATCCGTCAGCGAAAAAACAGCGCCGATATCGGTTGGTTTGGATAACGTGTTGACGATAATTGCTTCTTCAAGCATCCTTGTTGGAACGAAATGTGTCGCCTTTAGCCCGTGTATTTCGACGTAAAAATTATTCGATTCTTGCAATTCACTTGTTGTATTAATGGCAGTCAAGCTCTTGTCTTCAGAGGTGCATTTGACATGCTCAATGGCGTCATCGAATTCATACATATGATGAGGAACTCCAGTATCCGAGTAAAGGTTTGGATCCTTGACTTGATCTTGTACGTCAATGTCGTCCACGGTCTTGATATTGACAGGAATACAGTTACATGTCAACCGCATAATTCTTTCATCGACGCTGTAATCTAAGGGCAGTTCACCAGTGTATCCTTTCTTGAACCATTGATGAGTGACATGAGCACCTTGTGCGCCACTCCAGGAAGGTAACAGCTTTGCCTCTTCTTCTCGACTTTTGGCCATCTCGCTATCCGCAATGGGTGCAAGCGGTTCACCAAAGCAAATAATGGAATGATCCTTTTGAGCCAAAAGGGTATAAAACTGGACCATCAAATCGGTCAACGGCTGCTTGTAACTGAATGTAATTCCATCCTTCAGTTCCGGAAAGATGTTTGCGAGAGCAAAAATTCGATCATGCGCTTTGCTGCTGGTACGTGATTTTGCATACCACAACGCGGTACCCGACTTCCATTTCCCTTCGCCTCGGATGTTATCAATAAACTCGTAGCCTTTGAAATTACCGTTGAGATTGATCCAATTTGACCAAAAGTACGCGTTGGTGCCGACAAAAAGCACTTGTTTGGACATGTACGCCTCTTCCAAAGTCCAAATACGTGTGCTCCATTGACCTTCTTGTACGACGTACGGGTTTCCAATGTCGATATTGAATTCTTCGTCTCTGCCGGTGATTTTCAACTCGGGTATCAAGGCCAATGCGCAGCAGGCACTTTTGTATATAAGATGCATCCGTTTGATCTCGGCCAGTTTTTCGTCATGGTTCCCTTGATTGATGCACATTTGGTCGAACCATACGTATTTAATGCCAAAATCTTTGCAGATTTGTTGAATAAGGCCTTCAAATTTGACTTTTGTTCGTGTGTGGCGGAATAACCGTTTTTCTTTTGAAACAATCGTATGCTTGCCTTCGTCGATTCGATCGTATTCATCAACTGTTCCTGGTTTCTTGAAGATTTCCCCGGATTGGTTCCATGAGTAGGATAACGCCCAATAATGTTCGTTTATGCTTGATCCAGGAATAAGCTCCATGTCCTCAACGCGCACAAGCCAGGTTGGCTTGAACTCGGGAACTAGATTACCGTCTCAGTTAAATGTGCATTTCTGGATAGTGTTTTTTAACCTTCGGTATCTTCAAGTCGGATATTGATCCCAGGCTCATGCGTATATCCTTCGATATTGTGTATTTCCTTCTGATTTCTATGATATTCGACATACATCTGCAGATCTGCTTAGCCACCAATCGCATATTGATAAACCCTAGCAAACCTTGTACTATTAAACGTCGGTATGAAACAAGAGGCTATTTTTCAAATCCAATGGTCGTCAAATCAATCAATAAAAGAAGATTCGATATGGGTGAAAGGAGAAGCGCGATGTACAAATATATACCTTTTGCGCCCCGAGTCTGATTCAACATTTTTATTGCTTAGCCCGAAGTTTAAACGGTTCCACGAAAGTATAAAAACAACCAATGTGTGTTACGTTCTCATGTTCTCGGCGCGTGATAACTGTAAATCAGATATGCTTCCGCTCATATCACTTACTATTTTGTTTTGTCATTTGAAAGTCGAATTTAATTATGCCATCGAGTGGATAAAAGTTTTTAAGCTTAAATGTTTTTTCGAGGAAATAAGCAGCAGCAATATCTATGACTACAGAAGTAGTACCAGAAGGAGAGTAGTTACACTAGATCGAAAGGATATGCATTTCCCGACACCAATGGCAACTCAGTTTGCGGTACATCGTGTTGTTTTAGCAGTAGCAAGTTAAACAAATCTCGTCGTTGCTTTTATCACTATGAATATAAGTTTGCTATATCCTTGTGCAATATTATATATGGCATTTTTTACTCTAATATTATATCGTAAGTTTGATCTAAGCAGCGAGATTCAAAACGTTGTTTTTATGGTTTGATTTTTGATAGCAAATAGTAATCATCGATAGAACCAACCGCTTGTGTCATGTTTCTAAAAACGGATGGATCCCCGGCTTAACAAGTCAATAATAACTGAATCGAGCATTTACCAATCTGTAATTAGAAATGTTACATAACCTACTACTACAGGTTGAGATTATTTACTCGACAACCTGCGCGATCGACAAAATGTGTTGCTGCAAAGACTGAGGCTGTAATGACCGGGGTACTAATGTATGCAAGTACGGAGAACACTAAAAATAAATACATATAAACACGAAACAACTTATTTTTCATATATCACATAACCAGAGAAATAACAATTTATAATAGTTAGCAGGATATTATTTATGTAAATTTATAATAAATAAATACAAGATCCGTACGCTCATAGTAAAAAGTGAATGTTCCAAGTTGTATGCTATAGTATTTACGTTTTTGTTGCATAGAAAAATCGGTAACACTATGTATGTGTCAGTATGAGCATTTTTTTGTATCGTTTGATATACTGAAGTTTGAGAGAAACCACAAGCTCTGTAGATAATTTTGTATGTTCAGTAATTTTCCAATTACAGGTATTGTAAAGTGATCTTATTATTAATGCCGCAATTGTAGCAGTAGTTTGTGATAGTATTGCAAATAGTGGATATGCTTTGCTTTAAATTTTGTATATACTGTAATTTAAAGTTATTCGCTAAGAAACAACGTAGCAAGATAAAAATTAGCATATAGTGGATCCAGTATGTACGGCGTATCGATATTCCCCCTTTCACAATAGGGGACATACATATTTACTTCTACCTCTAAATGTAAACGTTTCGCAACCGGACAATATATCTTGAGTGGTACATTTGTCACCAGTAACCGAGACTACAGACAAAAGAAAGCGGGCCATGGAAGGAAAAAGAGTAATTGAGGAACGCATAATAAAAGAGTCTTGAGCGAGGACAAAGATAGACTTCACGTTAGCTAAATTCCATTCTTTTATATATTTTGTGGCCACAGAGGTAGCAATACAATAGATAGTGTGCTCGTAAATCACGGGTCTGTTTAAAGGAATGCGTTAATATCCATTTCTAAAGTCGGCCGATCGGATCGCCGGTTTTGAAGATCAAGCTACGATCCAAAGTTATTGTCCATATTAGGCATCAGTAGGTACTACTATAGAAACCTGTGCTTTGGATATTGCTGGTACTTTACACAGTTGTGTATGTATAGGTACAGTATTTCCAAAAAGTAATGTCGCTATCCATGAAAATTAATGTCGCTAAGGCCCAATTTTTATAAAATAAAATATACAGCGACTTTCATTTTTGGAACAACATTGATTTCTTTAGGTAGCTACATTACATACTTCTGAGAAATACTGTATAATGCTGTAAGTTCAGGATGTAGCTCATATGAATATATAAAAACTCCATATGTATCATGGAGCACGAATGGAGCCGACGATCACGATGACCTGTATACGATCTTTGGAGTAATACAGTATTTTGATTCACTTTAAGAGAGTGGGGTTTCTTTTCTCTGTTATGCGACGGACAGTAAAAAAGTCAAAGCCTGAATTATACCTTAAAAGGTGAAAATTTACACAATTAGAATGGACTGAAATACGCTAAGCAATTTTGCACCTGAATTTCATGGTCCAAGTGTGAACCAGATCTTCGATCAATGTCTCTTAATTACTGTTTCCATAGTGAAAATCGATTACACACATGTAGCTAACTTATATAACCGTGATATGTTTGATCAGTATACCTTGTGGAAAAGTGAGCACCGATGATTATTATGCGGTGTTCCAGCAAATTTGAACACAGTTTAACCTGCTTTCTTTCTGGGTAACGAGACCGCTGTTCAACAAGACACCGATCTATGAGCGACATTGACTGGGATGAGCTCTTTGGTCCCGAGAACGAAATCAAGGTCGAATCAGTTACTTCTATCCCTGGACTCAAACTAGCAAGAGAGGCCATTACACACGATGAGCAAATGAAGCTGATGAATGCCATTGTGGAGAACAAATATTTCCATGACAATGTTGATCAAGCCATGTGTTTTGGTACATTGCCAGACCATTTTGCATGGCTCGAAACATGGGTCAAAGCAACGTGCCCTGAACTCTTTCCCGAGCCAATTATCAGCAGGAAGCCTTTATTTGACCAAGCCATTATCAATTTGTATCATAAAGGTAAAGGAGCTGAACTGTTAATCTCCCATCGGCTATTGAACAATAAGCAAAAGGAAAAGGGATCAAATCGCACGTTGATTTGTTACGGTACGTTTTTCCTATAATGTACAGCAATTGCTATGATATTGACAACAGTTTGCGGCGGGAAGATTTGATGATGGTATTTTAATCGTCTCACTTCTTTCTTCTTGTGTTATGACCATGCAAAAGGATGGCCAGGTGGTTCCCATATTATTACGTCCTGGAGATGTTTTGGCACTTTCGGGTGAGGCGCGGTATCAGTGGGAACATGGGATTGAAGAGCGGATGGCGGATATAGTGGATGGCGAATGGATCGAGCGTGGTACTCGAGTCAGTATTACGTTGCGAAGACTCCTGATTTCTGACCAATCCTAGTACTTATTCTCTACTTGAGCTATCTTGTAATTTTACTTTACAGGATATTTCTTAATGTTAGGAACAGTCCAATGTAATATACTATTGTCCTTTCGATCACTCTGTTTACAATGTGCACAATGTATATTATTTGCTTTTGCACCGTATCGTTACCCGTCCATCAGCAGATCCTATGGCATCATTCCAGCGATAAATTTTCAAGTTCAGAGCCGTTAGTACTGTTGGTCCATCCGATATATAGAAAAGGCATTTCAGGGTGCGAGGTATAGAATAATATTCAATCTATCCGATAGCTTTGTTTCTGTGATAGGTGCATCTTCGTGTAACCTGCCCCGTCAAGGCGGCGCTTCCGTCCATGTAATTACGGTGGGAACAGCTTATCGTAGACAATGAATATCGTACCATCCAGTATTTTTTAACAAGGTGGCGAGCGAGCCCTGCATCTGCATCGTCCCTAGCGGTTGAGAGATAAAAGCGACAGTGGTCCGTAAACGACTATATACCAGCCAATTCCGGTATACTTCAAGCAACGGACGGACTTGCGGCCTCAACAAACATAACATGCGAACAATCCTGCATATGACATGTCGTTTGAGGTGCTCAAGCACTGATGATGCTTCAATGAAGGCGGAAAAAAGTAGTTATCAATGGAGTCATTGGCAATAGTCAGTTTAAGATAAATAGCAGGGCATCCATATGACTACGTCCCGCCTATAAATGGCGTTAAGGTACGAGGACACCCCAGTAAGAAGGCAGCATCATGCATGATCCCTCTATGTCACACTTGCCATTTCGGTACGATGGGGATTGTCGGGTGGTGCCATAGCCTTTTTTGCGGAGTAGTTCAAAAGGGCAGCTTGAGTGCCGCATGAAATACGTTCTGCTCTTATGGATTCGGCTAATCACAACGTTTTACAATTCATATCGGCGGCGGCACAAGCAGTAAGCGATCTTGTTCATTGTCCACCAGCGATTCAACAGCGATGCCTAATGTCTTGCAATCTCTGCCACCCATCTTTGCCAGTTAGAGACTCAGGAGTGCCTTGATCCCGTCAGTGGTATGTTGGCAGCAGTGACATTCCGCAGCGCCTCTTAACGCACCCTCTCACTATTTTATTTGTTTGTCTTACAAAACGAAAAATGCACAGGCGCCCAAAGCGGTAAAAGAAACAAGAGCAACAGCAAAAAGAAGTGCCAAAGACTTATACTTATCCAGGGCAATCAGTTCACGATCTCAACCTAAGAAGACCTGATGTGATAAAGGAGCTGCTTGCTGAGGCAGCAGGAAATCAGTTTGACGATGACGACAATGACAGCCCTAGCGATGAGCGAGATCCCTCGTTGCCAGCTAGCGCATTGCTGAAGGACCAAAGCACAGCAGAAAAGCTTCAGATAATATTCGACTTGCCAACAGTCGAGCCAGTTCTCGGTGGTATGTGTGTCTTGATATAATACAACGCAAAACACCACAGCTAAAACCAGGACGAAACGTATTTAGAATGGCCCTGTTGCATTGTCCGCTCAGCAATTGTGCCTGGCTATCTTTATTTGACCGATAATCATGTTTGCTTTTATGCTTCCTTGCCGCAGAACATGGTACAGTTCTTTTGATGCGTGACCACGCACGAGTACAATTTTATCTATCTTGATTTTTACTGACACGCATATGGTCACCTGTTCTCAGCATGGCTACCGGAGGACTGGCTACTTACTTATCAAAACCACCGGCAAGATGGGAACAGGTTTTGATCGCTACTATTTTGAGCTTAAAAACGACGTGCTGGAGTGGCATGAAAGCGCTACCGATATGTACTCTCCCAAGGGTAAAGTAGACCTCAAGGATGCTCTGGCAGTCCGTACCTCCAAGAAGCGCGAACATGGGTTTAAAATCATCACGATGAACAAGACGTGGCATATTCAAGCGGATACACATGCAGCCATGCTGGAGTGGTAAGGAGTAAAGGAGAGGATGTGTGTGCTCATAGAATACCCACACGTACTATGAACCAGGATCAATATGCTCCAGAAGGCAATCTTCAAGGCCAAGAACGCCGGAAATAGCGTCAAAGTATCTCTTCCATTCGAGAATATCCTGGATATCGAGCAGACTGAAGCATTCGAGTTTCAACAGTTTATCCAAATTCGTGCAGTAGGAATTGACGACAGTTTTGTGATGGATGAGGTATGTGCAGTGGCGGCATACTGACGGTTCTGACGGATTCTGATAAACAATGCACTGTAGTACTACTTTGCGTATTTTACAGATGCCAAGGAGACTTTTGGACAATTGAAGAGCGCATGGGATCGTTCACAACGACACAAGGCACTCGCAGAAAGCAATAATTCGGACAACCTGCTCAGTGCGTCCACGACCGATTCTGTTTCACCGTCATTATCCATCAGTGATCTGTACGATGCAAACTCACAACCAATTACTATTCAAGCGTTAGGTGGCAATATGAAGGCAACTACTGTACCATCATCGTCTTCCATACCAGCATCCATGAGTTACGCTGTAACAAGTGCATTATCTGTCCCTAGCGCCCTCAGAGACTTACTGTACAGCTCCTCGGATCATCCCTCACCGACGATACCACACCATCCACCACCGGCTCATCACACACCAGATCCTAGTACAGCCGACATTGCAGACTCATCAAGTTCGGACGAAGAGGATCAGGCAGTAGTTGGTTGGCTGGATGGCAAGCGGCGATCTGGAATGAAGCTCGTCTACGGTCTATTAGGTGGAAATGCTGGAAGCACTGCCACTGTTTATCGCTCTCCGGACGAAGATGAGGATGACGAGAGTATGCGTAGGTGCAGCAAGGCATATGTGCGGAAACATGACGGAAACACGCTATTCCCGCATGAAGAGCCGATTGAAGAACGCACGCGATCCAATTTTCGAAAGTACTTTGTGTTACCGGAATCCGAACAACTGGACGCAGGTAAAGTGTTATATAGTATCATATATAATTTATCATTAACCGCGACTACTTAGTGTACCGCTGCTCATTGATGAAGACGCTGCCGTGCTATGGAAAGCTATATATTTCTTCACATCACGTATCATTCAACTCAAAGGGAATTGCAACGAAAGCCAAGGTACTGTCGTCCAAAAAGGTGTACAAGCGGTCGTAGCTGAGACTTTGTAGATGATTGTTCCGTTCAGTGACATACTTCGGATACAAAAGATCCGCAGTCGAGGCTACATTTTTCATGCCCTAAGCATTTTGACACAAAACAAAAAGGAGGTAAAAAAGATACAATGTACTTGGGGAGAGCAGTCCAAGCTGATTTCATTGTAGGTATTTATAGAGTTCTCCTCCGAGGCAAAGCGCAATAGTTGCTTCGCAAGACTGTTCCTTCAGCATAAAGGTGTTTTTGAAAACAAGTCATCGGTTGAGCAAACACAAAAGTAATGATCTGCGGCACTTTCCAATTCATCATTACTGATGTAGAGAGCTTTTTTTGTAGAGATATACGCGAATGGACTGCCCGGCTGCTTGAAGAAGAGCAAACAGAAAGTTACGACCATATAATCACTCCCTTTAAAACAGGTATACTTTAGATACATATACGTTTAATTACATTGAAAACTAAGATATATTTTTAAAGGGTTACCTGTGCTTTCGCATGGTGCAGAAGAACCGCTTTTATACCAGAAACCCGACAAACCACTCCATTTTACTTGTATTACTATCGGCACCAGAGGAGACGTACAACCTTATATCGCTCTATGCAAGGGACTTATGGCTGAAGGACACAAATGTCGCATTGCCACCCACGATGAGTTCAAAGATTGGATAGAAGAACATAATATAGAATATCGCTCAATAGGTGGAGATCCCAGTGAGTTAATGGTGAGTGCTATATATATTTTTTGCCATCATCATTGGTTAACATACACTTAGCGTATTTGCGTGGAAAATAACTTTTTCAGCGTTCACTTTGTGATGGAAGGATTGCGACTCGTAAGCACGACTGTTACGTCGGATTCAAAGAAACATTACTGACTGTACTTTAGTTCAAAGGATGGATAGACGAGCTACTTACCTTGACTTGGAAAGCTTGCGATGGCACCGATGTTATTATAGAAAGTCCCAGTGCAATGATCGGTGTACATATGGCTGAGAAACTACGTGAGTGCTACTTGCGGATCAAGTGATCTCATGGACTATTACTTATACCCGTTTTGGTTGGCAGGTGTGCCTTATTTCAGATCTTTCCCTATGCCCATGACGCGAACTCGATCATTCCCGCATCCATTCGCCACGCCAAACAATCCAAAAGGAAGGCTCTACAACGATATGACCTATGTTTTGTTCGACCATGCCATCTGGCGAGCTATCGCAACGCGGACAAATGATTTTAGACGAACCGAGTTGAATCTCCCGCCAACAAGTTACGAGAAACTGGAAATATGGAAGATACCTTATCTATACTGCTTCAGTCAAAGCATCGTTCCTAGCCCACTTGACTGGATGGATTGGATTCACTGTACAGGCTATTGGTTCCTTGATAATGCCCAGGTAACAACCCCCGCCCCGGAGACACATGGCAATGAAAGAAAGCTAACGTCATACATTTGTTGCTATAGACTGGATGGAAACCTAGCAAGCAACTCCAAGATTTCCTCCAGGCATCAGACTCGCGGCCACTGGTGTACATTGGATTCGGATCCATCATTGTATCCGATCCAGACGAGATCACAAGAATCATTGTTGAAGCAACGCTTTTGTCAAACGTCCGGGCCATCATTTCTCGAGGGTGGTCGTCTAGACTACAAGAAAAATCGACAGGGGCGAGCGAAGACTTGTTGCACCGATATCCCGATACGATACTGAGCGTCCAGGCTGTTCCACACGACTGGCTGTTTCCACAAGTCCGAGCTGTTGTGCATCATGGAGGTGCTGGTACCACAGCGGCAGGTTTACGTGCAGGTAGACCTACGATCGTCAAGCCATTTTTCGCTGATCAGTTCTTTTGGGGAGATCGGGTGGAAGAAATGGGAATTGGGCGCTGTATCAAAGAACTGACAGTTGAGAATCTTTCGGCCGCTTTGCGTGTCGTGTCAACCGACGAAAGCATGCTGCGAACAGCGAATATTGTGGGAGATAAGATTCGTCAGGTATAAAACTTTGATGGTATTTTTTTCTGCAATAGAGGGCTAATGGTTTTCCGAAGGAAAACGGCGTTGCGACAGCGATACAATGTATCTATCGCGATATGGAACTAGCACGCGAACGCACATTTTCTTCTGCGCAGCGTACATCATCGGATGACGAAGATCCAGATGCCTTCCTTGAAAGCAGTATTGTGGACGATGATCAAGAGTGGACATTAATTGAGGCAAACGCCTCGGGGTCGGTATCACCGGGATCATGGCGACCTCGAACCACCTAGTATGCCCTATGAACTTAGCAAACAATAATACCGTAATTAAAGCAGAATGTCGTTTATCATAAAGTATGTACAAGGATGATTTTGTGTATAAAATAGCTTTTTAGCTTATGGCATTCGCATCCGGTCGCTGGCTTCAGATGTGATAGTGTCGATCACCTCCACTTTCAGGAGCTCCTTGACACTATATGAGAGTGATGCTGCAAAGCATGTCAAGTTAGTATGCTATACTGTGTAACGCACTCGATAATATTACCTTCGTATGTGTAGATGATGACGGTATCGTTGATATGCATGTATCGTTTGGCGAGTGCGGTTATACAGTTGCAAACTCGGGCAATATTTTCTCGCTCTTCCGGTGTGATTTCCTGCCGTGTTCTTGTAAGCAACAACAAAAGGCACGTCTAAAGCCGGCCACTTACATCGTTTTCATTCGAATAAAGCACAGTGGCATCGACCTCATCCGTGCTGTTTCCTCCCACCAGAGCCTGGAGCTTCTTGTTCACCCAGATATAACCATTCAGACCCAAAATGACATCCACGCCGCATGGTAACGTGTGAAATTGAGATTTGCAGCGCTGAACCAGCACAGGTGGTACGTTGACAAAGGAGCCGTTTCGTAACTTACAGAATTTGAAACCTCGGGTATGCAATCCCATTGCACCATCAGCATAAAAGCTCTGCACTTCAGCCTTGGAGACACAGGTTCAATGACACAGGTTTAGACACAAGATCAACCCACAAACGTACCACGACCACATCGCCTTCAGCAAAGAATTGACGCATATGCAGCTCGTCGGATTCGTTTTTACGTCGCTATGGATACTATTAGTCTCACATATTCGCGCGCATGGAAATAGCGATTGACTAACCTGCACGCCACCTGGTAAGTTAACGGAACTCAACAGCAGTACAGCGTCTTGTCTTCCATTGACATCGATTTTCCAACGCTTCATGACCACTTCTGTTACTCGTCCAACTACAATGTCACCGATCTCAGGTGTATATCGCGTTTTCAATGGGCGAACCGAAAGCAGCTTGTTGACGCGTTCAACTGCACCAGCAACCGAAGACACCACAACATTCTCGCCATCCGCATAGGTACCGTGGCCTCTAATATCATTACGTATTTTAGCATCGATCGCGTGAAAGTATAGAATTCCACCAAACCTCATGAATTGTTGATCGGTCGTGATTGTCTCGCCGGGATTAACCAAATGAACTGGCCCTTCCTCGCCATCAATGTCCATTCGTTTTTGATCACGCTTTTTAATTGCTACTGGTGGTACTGGTGATAGGATTCGTAGCTCCATATTGCTTAAAGGTAAAAGGTTGGCTTAAAATTTTGCTGCCTCACCTCTTAAAAGAAACTGCGACACACATCTGGTCCGGCCCGACTCATTGATCTATCGCAAAACTGCAATAATCGTACATACTGGTTCGAAGGATTATTCTGCTGAGGCATATTGAACTGAATTTACTGTTTAATATTTTGACCTGCGAGGACTTATATTAAGTAGCTAAGGGCATCCAGTAACTAGCATCGTGCGTACCAAAAAAGCCTTCCCTCCACTTTGTATTATTACCAGTGGCTATGCTTTTGTATATAAAGAAGTATGCATATATTACATGATTGATAAACTTCTAAGATTGTATCAGTGCGCTACTAGCCAGTCTCAACCATAACTCTCCGATACATAAGGGCAATAATTGACGCTAATTTTCTTGTTCCTGCTGGTGAACGCCTGCACTCCAGCATCGGTAATCTGGTTGGAAAGTGATACCGCCAAATTTGTCAAGCTTTTGACTTGAGCAAAATGTTCGACAACCGTATCAGTCAGGTTGGTGAACCAGGATAAGCTCAAAGTGTGTAGCTGACTGTTTACGAACTGTAACTTTTCGGCAAACGCCGAAAACCCATCGGCAGTGATGAGTCCCCTGAATTGTGGCATGCTTAGGTTTAATGCACGCAACGATGGTATGTTGCACATAACAAGGAGTCCTTCATCGGAAATAGGTATATCGCGCAAGCTTAAGCTTCGAATATTGTTGGTCGAAAGCATGTTGAAAGTATCCATCGGCAGGTGACAATCCATGCTGAAATAAAAGAAGCTGAGCAGATACAAGTGCTGGATGTTCTTTAAGGATCGCACGCCTTGTATGATGGCAATTACATCCGTCGCGTTCAGTTGCGTATCCACGGTGAAGCTCTCTAGCTCCGGACATCCCATGAGGAACGGCACCCATTCTTCTCGGCTCATCTTCACTTGTTCGAGAAAAAGTGTCTTCAGATGAGAACGTTTCATCCCGGCAAAAGGACATATATTGCCTTCATGACTTAGAAGCTTCATATACTCGAGCTTATGTTGTGAACACAATACCGGTACTATCTTTTCAACGTCATCATCAACTCCTTGAAACACGAGCTCGGTGAGGAATGCCGTATCGTCTTGATTATTGCAAGTGACCAATTGCATCCATGAATCATAGCGTGCGGTATCAGCTGCAGAGTCTTGGTTTTCGTTCCACGAGACATAGCGTAGCTGAGGACACGCATTGAGGGCATCATTAAAGTACACACCTGAAAGGTAGCAGTCCTGGAAGGTGCGGTAAGGATGGTTTGACATCACTAATGACCTGAGCTTCGGACTACGACGGAGGATCTCCATAACCCGTGCTTCAAAGTTGATTCCATTGTCCATGTGGAGATATAACAGCTTGGTGTTCTTATTCACGCGATCCATGTCGTCCTGTGATTGTACATTCACGCCCATAACCGAGAACAAGAGGGTAAGATGTGTTAGGTTAGGGCAGTTGTCTAATAGTGTATGCTCGGGTATATCTGGTGTAGCGAGATCTGTGATGTGTATCTCTTTTAGCGTGGTGCCGAATTGTGCCATCGCCGCAACCAATGAACTGCTGTTGCTTACGCAAAAGTTACGGTAGCATGCCAATTCTACTCATCGCTTGCGTTAGATCTGAATGTGAGTGGTCAAAGCGACATACCAAGTAAGGTAAGTTTGCATTCTTTGTCTTTTAGAGTATTCAGCACCTGACATGGTGGCGCTTCTTGAATAAACAAATATTGAATGTGAGGGCCAAGACATAGCAACAAGCGCTCGTTCGTTTTCGGCCAAGAGTCGGAAGTGACCAAAAGATGATCCCACAGCTCAGAAGCAAAAATTGGAATTAGATCATGCCATCGATGACACACGAGCATGCACTCGACATGATCACTATGATCCAAATATGACAAGATTAAACGAATGGTTTCGAAAGGCAGCGTAATGGTAAAGTCGTGCATGGGGAAGCAAGGAGCAAAAATGCGAACGAGACTTGGCTTTGAATTAGACCTGTGTTACCGAAAGTTATTTTACCCGAGCTTGAGCTTGTTGCCATCGCAGCCTTACTTCTGTTCCTGAAATTAAATGGAGGTAGAGTACGTAGTTAATTTTATTTAATCAGGCTAATACGAGCCGCTGAGAATGGAGCTCGACCATTGGTGTGCGTAATTGACTAAGACTTGTCATGCTAATACATAATCCTTTGGCACCTAAACTGAGCCTCGTGAAAGTAACTATTAATTGGACAATGAGAGGGCTGTTGTTTTAATGTTGAAGGTAAACAAGAAGAGCCGCGTTAGTGTTTTCTTGTCCCATTTACAATAATTCTTATCGTCTTCTTGTGCCGATGGAATACTGCTTGGATATTACCTAATGGCTGATGCGCTTTGATCTACGCTTATGTGCAAGCCTTACGCGTATATATACTACATCCTACCACATATCATATCATTATGTACGTGTATATACTTTCCGAACTCGATCTTCTGTTCATTGGGTATTTATTGCCTCTATTTCTCTGGGCCATTTCATAATGACTTTTGCCATGGTCAAATGATAATAAACTCTGGTAATACTCCAGTCGGGCGATAACAGCAGCGTCCATTTTTAGTATACTAGCTGATAAGGCTACTATTACGTATTAATAAAAAAGAAATAGATTTTCTAAGCACATTTGAGATAAGCAAAAATGAGTTATTTAACACAAAATGAGTATAAAACTAAAACCTAATTGTTAAGGATACTTGAACACGACTGTGAGAATAAGTGGCGATGACACAGCTGGGTTGGTGTTTACCACCAGCCTCGACAACAGAAATAGCCTTATTCATCTATTCCATCCCATTCCTTTGATCCGATTGGTATGTCTCATCTATTACTAGTCCATGCACCCATCCACACTAAAACCGCTATTACCATTGCGTTTCCGCACCATGAAAACCGTTATTCCAGTCATTACTCTAGCACATTTCTTTTCCATTGTCAACACTGTGGCATTTTTGCGCAAAACCCTGTATCTGTTTCGAGACTTGTTCACACTACTGCTTATCAACAAGCGCCATTCCTTACCAGTATAAATGTCAATCATTCGAAATGGAAAAAAAGCATTTTTCAAACATGAAAAATTACATATTTTCTTAAAATCCTATCAAAAAACAGGAGAAGCATGAAAAAGAAAAGAAAAATTAGTACGAATTTGAACATTACATGTAACAGCGATCCATCTTCAACTATATGTTGACACGCCCCTATTATTTCATAACGTTAGAGCCGATGTAGAATACGTATGTATCATTACCAATACTAAAGTTACCATCACTCAAGTCGATGACTTAGCTGAACAGTGGTATCATAGATCATCTAACGTAATCGGCAAATAGGAGGGGAAAGCAAGAGTAGAAAAATGACGCTTTCTAATATATTTACTGACATATTCTTTATGCCACAGATAAATCCGGTACTTTGAAGCGACATCTTTTTTAAAGACAGTGCAACGTACGATCTTTAATGAGAATAACTACTGGTTTAAGGTTTGCTAGTCAATCATCATGATTGGTAAGGAATATGCAGATATCGTTTTCG
The DNA here is from genome assembly GCA_025266875.1 of Fennellomyces sp. T-0311. Taxonomy (NCBI): domain Eukaryota; kingdom Fungi; phylum Mucoromycota; class Mucoromycetes; order Mucorales; family Lichtheimiaceae; genus Fennellomyces; species Fennellomyces sp. T-0311. The sequence continues at coordinate 103,541 of JALLLT010000003.1, read as the reverse complement.
CGTATAATGTGCTTCCTGAAAATAATGTGAGGAAACTGATAAAAAACTATCTACGCGTTACTTTCTTTTTCTATCTTTTTCTGGCCCTCATTCCTTGTTCATTTATAACAAGATTGAGCGCTCGGGTCTTAGAGGTGTGATGAGCCTGAATATTTTGCAAAAAACACTTTAATGTCACAAAATATACGTAGCTGCTTTTATTCGTTTGCACACCGGGAAGCACGACAGTATCTGAGATTGACTGGTCGCATTGTTCGCTTGACATTATGATTGCTACGTAGCAAAGAAATTGTACTTTTCTTTGATAGCTTTGTAAAAAGTTTATGCTACAATTGTTGAGAACCTTTTGGAAGGTATAAAAGTCTTCTGTGTAAAAAAATGATCGAGTACCCAACCCGACCATTTTATATTTAAAGGTCTGGAAAAAAAGATGCAATCAATTTTCCGACGTTCAAACCGTTTCCCCAATATATTTCATTTTTGACTAATGAAATCTATATTATGAGCTTAATAAAATTTGGTCCTGAGATGTAGGCGCGTACTTTTGCTTAAAGATGCATCTCGCTAAAGGGGAATGGAAACTTCCTATACGCAATGGCTCTGTGATGTCGGCAAATGAATACTACATGTCAATGAACGCGATTCATTTTCTTAAGAAGCGTTGAAAGTTCCTGAAAGAAGCTACCAGCCACACCCTCCGCGAACTTGTAGCCGAGGTATGTGGCATTGGAAAGAGCACGGCACAGAAGCCATTAGCTATATACAAAGCCAAGGAAATCCCAGAAAATTCATCAGCCATTGGAAGACCGAAACTCGAGCTCGAATCTGATTATGTTGCTAATGTGTGAGAAATCGTTCTAGAAAGCCACAAACTCGACAATATTTTGACTCCTGAGTCTACCGCAGCCGAGTTCTATAAGTAATACAGTCATTAGATCAAGCATCGGTCCCTTAGAAACCATCTGCATCAAATGGGCCGCTATTATGGCTGAGGCATAAGACTAAACGCACTTCACGACGCACCGAACATTGCAAAATATCGCCACCAATATGTTACTGTTACCAAGTGACTCCGTAATCGTACTACCGGTAAAAGAGATTACTACCTCAAGACTCTAGAGGTCTTTCTCGATGAATCCCCCTGCCATATTGGCCACACTAGCCATCTGACCTGGCTTCCACATTGCGACTGTGAAGCTCTTTATTAGAGCTTTTTGCTGCAATTAAGAAGTCGACTTTTGTTTCTATATGGACGAAATAATTTGAAGCAAACCATAGCTACGAAGGGCTACGAGAGAAAGACTTCGATGTTGATATAGAGCTGCTTGAATTAAAACTGCAATTTTGAATAAAACTGACTACAAATTCTGAGAAATTTACTCAATTCTTTTGCTGACATGCCATTTTCCCATCTATAGTGGCTACCATTAAAAACTAATGAGCACATACTTTGTTAAACTAAAGTGATGGAGAAGATACAGAAGTGTACTCCAGTTTTTGAACTGGAACACACAGATGCTTAGTTCATGAGATACCGGCTCTTGAAAAAAAGGATTGCATCTTTTTTTCCAGACCTCTATAATCTTACGGAGGTCCATTGGATTCCCCTATTACGCCACAGTGTAACATACAGCCGAGCCATAAACTTTATTCTGTTTTTAGCAAATAACGTAGCCAAAACCATTCTATGCATGCTTGACATATACGTAGAGCGTGTTACGACAATGTAATTAGTTTTGTATTATTTTACGTTGTCCGCACGTATTCGATCGAAACTGATGTACTACAAGCTTTTTCATTTAAAGCAATGCAATATATAAACTGTCAGTAATGCACAAGTACAGAAGACAGTTTTATTGAGGTCTGTACTAGCAACAGCTGCAAAATGCGTTTGACTTGGGTATATGGAAACGGTTTTTCGAACTTTTGTTTTGCAGAACCAACTAAAAAGCATCATATTACTTGAGCCACAAGCAAGAACTTTGCTATATTTTAAGCAGTAACCAAAGATTTATTGATAAAGATGCTACAAACACATGTTTTACGGTAAAGTTTTGAAATGTTATCGGTAGCCCTGCTAGTAATCCGGATCCGCTGGGGGAACATTTTCACAGTCGCAGTAAACGTGATGGTCATCATCTTCGATATAAATACAGCCTCTATACATCTCTTCGTTTGTGCACTCTTGACCTTGAGCAACAATAGCAAAAATCAGCAGCATCATAAAAGGAGTCAGGAAAATAACTGAGCGATGCATTGTGGTACGTAAATTATAGAGACGAAAGAAAGTAGTGCTTGCAAAAGTCAAACTGTCTTCCTTTTATATTTCTTTGCGCTTGTATAGACCACTTGTAGGAAAATCGACAGATAAAAATACTTCGGAACACGAATGCATTAAATATTGGCATCTGTTAAAGGAATAGGGATGCATTCATAAATTGAGGGTCAAGCCGCTGCTTACAAATGAAAAAAAAAATCTTTCTATTTTCACGTTTAACCCGAGTTGTTTACATATCTAAAGGAAATAGAGCGAATCACAAGCTGTTATTTACCTGACGATCAGTTTTAGGTGCTGCACTCCAAGAGCCTACACTTAACTCCTGATGCATATACAGATCTAAAATACTCGCAGAAAATCAAATATATAGGCTCTTGTTGCAAAACGGAAACGAAAATGCCCAGGTTCGAAGTGATACACGATTGTGTGTAAGCCGTCAAGCTTCTAGTGATTGAAGCACATATGGATAGTAATCTTAATACTAGGAATTGACAGAGTATACTTATATCTTTCGGTAGCGTTGTTGTATCGATAGCTACTGTCTGTGATCGAAAGTAAGGAGTGTTCCAGTTGCCTGCTATTCACTAGTCAACCAAATGGTAACCTGTATACATACCTGACCGACCACTCCTAATGCGGACTAAAAAAATAGAGTTTGAAAACTAAAGATATTCTATACTACTAGTGCTACTATGGATATCCACGTATTATACCTTGTGTACAGTATATAGAGAAAGGGGATTATTGAGCTGTTATATGTAGCGATAACTCTCGTTCCAATTGTGGGGCTATTGATACTTACTAAATCGAATCAACGGAACGATATATTGATTTTGGATGTGAAAGGAGTAGAATTCAAATACTGATTGATGTACTGCAATGGTCCCTCGTTTTTTCCCAGGCGGATGGAACGCTAAAGACCGAGAAAAAGGCGAGTTCACTGTTGTCTCTCCTTAGTTTCTGTCAAATAGTCTCATAAGCTAATTATGGTTTTTCGTTTCTAATTTCTATTAATGAACCAATCAATATACAATATTAAGATGATGAGGGTAATACACAAAGTATAAGTAGTTATGAGCTTTCATTATCCTTGACATTTTTTTCTGCTGTCTCTCTATCCATCCTATTTTTTCTCCACCGTGGTCCGAACTTTAGTAAGACTGGGAAAAGTGAATTAGATACTACCAAGAGTAAACCGAGAATGGTGTACATCCACCCGACATTGACGCTCTGAATTCCAGGTTCGATCGCCACCGTAGCAGCAGCACTATAAATAAAAGTTTTGTTATTATGAGATTCAAGGAGCGATTTTATCTGAAAGCCTGCCCTAACAAGCACCGAATAAAGTTGTTCGATGCAGTAATGGATGCCCCTTTTCCTGGAAAAAGATCGACAGCCAACGTTTGGAACACATTGAACAGTGACGTTACACAAAAACCGACTAAATGACAAGTTAGCAGCAGTTAAGTCCCAATAAATAAAACGTTACCAATGAATTGGAGGACAAGTGGGACAGCTAAATGTACATCAATGTACAGACACCAGCCGTAGATGATGGTAACCACCTGAATCAACATGGCATGAATCCATGCTGTTCTGAGCCGTGCCTTAAAGATAGGGAAATCCAGTGCTAGCTTCCCAGAATTCTTTTGTGAATCGCTGATCCCGCCCTTACGCATGATGACTCGGAAATCGTGATCTAAGATGCGCCCTTCACATAGAGAGCCAATGACACAGCCTAGCCCAGGAACCAGGAAGCATAGACCAACTTGGAGCTCGTTGAGTTGATATAAGGAAGCAAATAAAGACGGAGTTGATGTCAAGTAGCAATAGTATACAGCATAATGCAGCGCATTAAACAGCAGCGCAACAAACACGTCTGGCTGTAACAAATAGAGCATCGGTCGCACTGGATTAGGAAACTTGAGGAGTTTGCGAGATCGATCAACCGTGCTGAGTTCTTGATTGGATTTATCCAGCTTCCGCTTCAACCATTGTATTGGTGTCGGATTCGCGTACCCAGATCCGTTACCAACGAGACTTCGTAAAGTTTCAGGGAGGAATAATAACACAGCAACAAACAATACACCGCCAATGATTAACAATAACCAAAAAATCCATCTGTCGAACATGAATGTTAATCGCTTAAGCGATCAGTCATTTCTGGTATAGCTCACTCACCTCCATGTAAGCAATTCAGCAATAATACCACCAAGGACTGGACCAATGACGGGTCCAAGCATTTGGGCGCATGAGAACACGCCAAAATATGTGCCTCGTCTATGATAGCGATTGAGCAAACTGTGTACTCACTGGATTTGATCTGCCTACTCTGCTGGAGTGGCAATATCGCCGACGACGCCTGCGCCAATGGCAACAACTGAACTTGACCCGAATGCTTGCAGCATGCGCAATACGAGCAACGCAGCGTAAGATGGTGCTAGAGCGAGCCCAATGCATGTACCAATATACACTAGGATCGTCCCCAGGTACACCGGGCGCCGACCCCAAACATCAGCTAGCGATCCCCAAAATGCCGGGGATACGCCTTGGAAGATCATGTATACTGTCACCGTCAAGTTGATAAGCTCAGTTGTTGTTCCAAAATCCTAAGAGAATGAAGCATGAGTGTCAACACACAAAGCAGAGATTGACATCTAACCAATTGAATCGCAGTCAGTGCAGGAAAATAGATATTGGCAGAGAGTGGAGAGAGCATGCCGCAAGTTGCAGTGATCGTAACAAGCACCACTTTCTGCCATCCAGAAAATGCGGAATATGGCTCGTCTGTAGAGACAGTTGACATGGACAGATGCTTGCTACCATTGGTATCTGATCTTGGATCTACTGTATGCTCGCCATCCAAAGTGTCTTCGTCATGGCTCCTTTTGCCGCCACGCAACTCTTCTGGAGATCCCATTGTTATATCATGGAAGAGGGAAAATGTTTTCAGCAGGCCACCCTTTATTATTCAGTCTCCACCGATTCCCTCCATGATCGAACTCCGTTTCTTTCCGACACTCAGGTACGGAGTCAAGCGGGTGATGGCTCCCGTCAAGGCACTTTCTTTTTCCGTTGCGATGGTCTTTTGTTCAACCTACAGTCGGCAGCAGCGAAGCATCAAGAAAAGAAAAAGGAAACATTTGATGCGCACGCATGATAAGCAAGTTTCTGTCACATCAAAACAAATCGTTCATCGGATAACATTTGTGTTACGGACAATCATTCGAATGAGCCATGGCGCGTTGCTGTGCAACGTTGACTACTTGCCCCATCGAAATGCCCGGGGACGTTCAGAAAAACAAATAAACGCGCTCTTACCTCATTCAACTAACAGATACTAGATAAACATTGTATGGTGATTGTGAAACAAGGCTCTTTGAACGAACACTTTGAAAACCATTTCTGAACGGTTTTTAAGAATACTTTGAGGTGCCTACTTTAGTATTGATCACATTTTAAAGTCACCCTATACGCTTCGAGCTCTCTAAGATCTATACTTCGTGTAGCATCAGATCACCTCATATGAAAGACACCTTACTTATTGAAAGGGCCTAATGGAATGATAGTCGCAACTGTTTATTTTGGAGATCAAAGGTAATCTGGGCTGTTCATGAAGTATGCCTTTACGCAAGTTGATGTAGAAATGGTATGCTGTTGATATGGGTATTTACAAGGCGATTGTGGTGTAAAATACACCAAATGAAATTTCGTGTGTAATGCAAAACGGTGGTGGTGACGAAGGATCAATTGGATGTGATATGATGTACGCTGTTCAACAACGCGTGGAGCTCTTTCATTGTAGAGATTTTCATATAGAAATCTCCAACCACGCGCATCAATTCTTTTTCATTCCTTCCACTGGACTTTTTTAGCGCTTTGATAGTAGACTGCTCCTCTTGTTGTAGATCAGCAATTTTCGATTCGACGATTTGACCCAATTGATCGGCGTGTATCAAATTTGCATATGTAAATTGCTGTCTGAACTTCTTCATATTTCTGCACAAGACCAATATTTAGCATCCTGGTCAATCGAGGACAAAACAACAACTTACAAGATTGACGCGCATAGCCATGATAGCTTGTCGATCACCCATTGGTCATATTTGGCTGCTTCTAGCCTGCCTTTGAGTAAATCATATATATAACCGTATTCTATAAATGTTTCTGGCTTTCGCGGATCCCAGTATTCTAATACTACTGCATTATTCAACCGCATTAGCAACATAGTGGCTCTTCTTACCGTATTGATTCATGCAGGCAAAAAAGAACGGGTTTGCGAAAATGTTTGGATCCGCTATTGGATCAAGTTGGTTGTACGGGACCATAAGATCAAGCCATTCAACGAAGTGTGCCAATGGTGGTGTGTAGTATTCCAGTGCAATTCTATTATCTCGATTAGCTTACGTTCATTCTTCATTCTGCGAAAATACCTCATCAAATCCAATTCAGACTCTTGGCCGGCTCGCCGTAATACTGTAGTTGCTGCCTGTACCAGTGCACCAGGATCCCTTGCGCGCAGCATCTTAACAGCAAGAATTAAGACACGTTCGATGCAAATATACAACAAAGGTAGCTTACTTCGAGATACTCTCTGACAATAATTTTGTCGCTTGGCAACCATAATGGGGTATATTGGGATTTCCGAGGAACATTTTCACACCGGGTTTTGAGATAATGTATCCAATTCTCGGTGGACTTCACCCCTTTCAGGAATGATTGGATATCTTTGACATCTGAGTCATTTCCATGTACCGAGATCCAAACAACGTTGATATTATCTTCGACTTTGTCAGTTTGACCCATCTCCATAAGCACATCCATATAAGCCAGAAATATTGTTATTTTCTGCCATACCACTATTAGCCCGTATTTCTGACATATTCTTATTCTGTCAACATACATGCTTATCTCGACAAACTCGGTGTGCTGCTTCCAGGTACGCGGCTGGATCCTTGCCTGTCTTCTTGGCCAACATGAGTCCAGTCTATAAAAATTTTACTTTGACAGCTCAAAAGTAAAATTGATACTATTACCTTCCAACAACCCGAAATGTCATAAATCCCGGTGCTGACAATTTGATCGTAAAGTTCGATCGCCTCTTCATATTCTTCACGGTTGATCAGCCCGCATAACGTGCCTTTGCAGGCTTGGAAGAAGTTGTTTGTGGTAAATGTAGGATCCAACCACATAGCTTTTTTGTGTTCTAATTCCCAATCAAGTGTTCCATGCAGAAGGTCTCCGGGAAGATTGTTCATTGAAAAACCAACTTGAAACTTATGCGACAAGAACTACCTATATTTTTTTTGGGGGAACAACTCCGACGATAATGATAAAGTCTTCCGGGCGGCAGACTACTAAGTCTTAATACAGTGAAAGTGAAGGATTCTTACAAGATTACAAGAGTTTATTGATAACCATGCATATGTGGCACCATTCCTAGCGACCTTATCTTCATTTAATCTTCGTACATAAATTTGTTATCATGGTAATTGAACTTTGACAACATTACTTTTGCTACATATACATCTACTTAGGAATGGCACCTGTCCCTGCTGATTAACAAATAATAGTACATACTGTATTGAAGGAAGCCCAAGATTTCTCCATTCAGAAGATCGGTACCTTCCACACGCGAATTTCGCTGTGTCGATGATCGACTGCTCGATAATATCGTGAGACTTACTCGGTTATAATATAGAAATTGTTCCCGTTTAGTAGTGCGTGAAACTATACTACCGAAACACAACTCACAAATCCAGATACAACTTTACTCTGTAATTACTATAAATATCGAGTAACAGAGTGCGTTTTGAGAAAAGAACTTCGAAGTGAATGCCCCAATATATTCAAGTATGACTAACTTTTAGATCGAAGACAGCTTTGTTGTCATTTGGCTATGGAAAATCTGCTAGTAAAGCCCAAAAAAGTTACCACCACGGGAAGTTGAGTAATACCCTTTCTGCAACCAACAAAAGATTTACCACGGTCGCTGTAGTCACGATTCGCGACTTCCCGCTCTGCGAAAAATAAGATATGCAGCCGACGCCACTTACACCTAGTGCACAACTAACCGGACACAAAGGCGCAGTACTGTGCACAAAGTATGCTGGGGAAGCTACACTTGGTCCCGAGATTCTCGCTTCAGGTTCAGGTAACAATTAAACTTGATTCTCCTCAAAAACAATCCTTAACTCGCGATCGATCAGAGGATCAAACTTGTCGACTATGGGATCTTCGACAAATGCGTGTTATTAAAGGCATTCAAAAACTCAATGATGCTGTATGACTTGATTACGATGTATAGGAGGAGCGCAAGTATGTAACAGCTTATTTTAGGTGTCTGGAATCGCGTTTGGGCAGAAGTCAGAAATGTATCTTGCTGTAGGAACCAAGGTAAATCGGTTTCAAAAAGGCTATGCGACGGTAACCATGGTTTAGGTGTACACCTATGACTTGAGAAATGATGCCATGATTCTCACGGAGCCGGTACGGGAGTATGGGCTCAACGAAGATGAAATCAATAGTGTATGTCAAACGAGGATTGGAAATTAGTGTGTTATTAATGCAAGGGTTAGATCGATATCCATCCGAACGGTAAATATCTAGCCACTGCAGATGATCAAGGCGAGGTCAAAGTTAGTAAGTTTGTCTTACTTAATGTAACAATAAATGGGGCTAACTCGAGGAATCCAGTCGATCTTGACCAGCATAAGCTTTACAAAAAGCTTGCAAAGAAGCATGGCAACGTAAGGTCAATTTCATGCTTATACCCTCTTCTCACTCGCTTTGATGATTAGATTTGTATGGCTGCTCGGTTCCGCGCAAAGAAGCCATGGGAAGGTAAAGTATCTACAAAAACACATTTCGATAAGCTGAGCATTCTCTAGTGTGGTCCGGTGGATTGGATTGTCGACTTTTCCAATGGGATTTCTCAAGAGGAACTCCACTGAACGGCTATGACACTAGTAAGCGCAGTTATATATGCTGAAAGCTGGCACGTGACAAAAATATAAATAGACTCAGAAGAAGGATCATCTGCACAAATGTTCAATCCACCCTTTGTATATGCAATCGAGACATCTCCCTCTGGCAGATGGGTTGCGGCTGGCCTGGGTGACTGCAGTGTTCAAATCCTAGGTGAAGTAGGATCTAAAAAGAAAAAGCAAGCGTGTCACACACGCCTGATGGATGCGCATACCAATCTGGTGAACTGCCTGTATGTGGTATAGTACGTATCATATGATTCCTTTCGTTAACCTCTGCTATTTTGTAGGACATTTTTGCCATCACAACAATCTATCGAGCAACTGCTATCCGGGTCTGCAAACGGTACTCTAGCACGTTGGGAATTGAACGAAGAACAAGTAACAGCAAACGACACAATGGAAGCCACAGCTACTTATCAGTTGGATAACTCAATCGCGCGATTGAATTGGATCGAAACATGCGGTGGTATTGACAATGGTTATCGGGTTGCTGCAGCAGGTGTAGGTCACCAATCCCAAGGCATTTTGAACATCTACTCCATCGTTTAAAAAAAAGAAATATGTAGCTCTTTTTCGCAATTCTTTATATATATATAGTGTGGCTATTGGTGTGCATAGTAATATAGACAAAAGGGATTATGATGGGGTGGAGATATCAGGTACATACGCTGCAGTTTGCTGAGGCTGCAAGAATCGTTGCTGTTGTTCTACAAAAAACGTGGCAGTCTTGGATTTGGCACGGACAAGAATTTGTTGTGCGCTGTTGACATAAACGGTAGCTGAGGATACACTAGCGGAAGTGCCAGAAATGCGGACTGCAGGGAGAAGTAAATTGCCTGTTTTCAAAGGTACCAGGTCGACGGGGAACTCGAGAACTTGTCCAGGCTATAGATAATGTCAGTAAGTTATATATAACACACGCTTTTCCTGTGTACCTTTGAAGTGAATCGCAAACGGCGTTTTCCGGAAAGTAACCAGTTGTCATAGTCAACGTCAATATCGTAATAGAACTCATTTTCTTGAGTATCCTTGGAATCGGTTGACCAGTATGTGGATTGTTTAATACGCAACACACATGGGCAAGCTTCCGAGACCAACAAATCTTTCTCTGGAGCTGAGAGAACTAGCTCTGCTGTATGCAAAACCTGATATAACGCAATGAATAACTAGCGTAAAAAACTCGACAAATGTTTGAACCAACCTTGGATGTCGGCACTTCCAATGGGAAGAGGATAGCATTCATACGAGGCTCAGGTGCGTTATCCTTGATTGTACGTACTGTGATTGCTTCGTGTTCCTTCAAAACAAAAATCAGTACTGAGCCGTCGATATAACTTACTTTATCTTACCTCAAAGAACTCTTCGATGAGATCTAGTAGTTCCACTTTGGTTTTCAAATCACGGTTCAGCAAGAATGATTCACAAAGCTCTGCATCAAAGTCATCCAAGTGCACAACATCTGTCAGGCCATAGCTGACATAATCAATGGATGATAAGAACGCCTCCTTCACTTTAGAGAATACATAATCAAAGTGCTGACTGGCGTGCTTTTCCTGCAGCTTTTTTTCTAACATGGCACTGATGCTTGCTTCCACCTCTGATGAAAACTATTAATACCAGTCTCAAATATCAACGCTCTCTTTTTTTTTGGCTTACCATCTTTCAAGGTACGATACTTTGCATAGAATCGAACCTTTGGCTTGAGATCTGCTAATGAATGATGAGAATCAAAATCCGCTTGTGCTGTATTTGCAATATACCCTGATCCACATTATCTCGTTTCACCAATTTGTAAACAAATGTCGCAACCTGCTTCGGAAAAAGTGTCTGTCCAAATAGAGTTAAGTGGATGAAGCTATTTCTCCGTTGGATGTAGCATACCAAATCCCACTGCTCAACAGTAGAACTACTTTCTACGACGTATGACTTGGATGGTAATAATTTGGATTCCAATATCCGAACAGGATGACCACCATTGCACGAGACATCAACTTTAAGAAACACACTGAATGAAAATAATTAGCATAATCTTAAGAAATGTTCATATGTTTTTAGTTACCATGCTTCACGGAAGATACTCGTTTCCGTGACAACCAAAGGAACTGTGACATGGATCGAGTGAGCTGATACAAATTCTCTAATATTTCCTTCACTCTCATATGTGATGGTTGTTTTTATCTACGTGGCATTTAGTTAGAATTATATCATTTAGTCTTCGTAGCTTGCATACTCTGTATTCGAATTCGGTATATGCTCCTTCATATTCAACCAAAAGCTCCAAGGTTTTTTCGGCCTCGCACGAAGGAAGAAGGATTTCACCAGATTCCAGCATTTCAAGTTCTAACGTCTTTTGCTCTGTATCTACAATGAACTGTCAGCTTCTTCTATGTACTTTCATGTCAAACATACCGTCACCTGCTTGGAGTGTTGCTGGAACTTTGCCCGTTTTGACAATAATGAAACCTTCCATTTGAGGTTCCAACAAAACTTTTCCATTCTTGACGGCCGTCTTTCCAACATCGATCCGTACAGCTAGTTGCTGCCGCTCACCAAGACAGACTACCCCTACTCGTAAGTAACATGTACACTTCCCGTCCGTTATTAAATATCATACTTTGATCTGGTTGAGAAACAGTCGCCTGTAGTCGGTTCATGTCATGGTTCAAACGCAAGATACGCTTCTTTTGACCATCCTTCATAAAGTTATGAGTGAACACGAGTTTTCCGATATGCATCTCGCATGCTTCCACAACGTAATTTCCAGATGTTGACGTCTATCCAAACAGTTAACAATCGTGTTCGCTGTCAGCTCCTTTTACATACCCTGCTTGTTAGATATATTTTGTTCTTTCCAGGAGCTAGATCCAAGTTTTGAGCATCGAACCAAACTTGTTCCGGATCATTCCCAACAAGGCGCAAGTTGAGTGAATCACAATGGAGGCTCTTTATAAACAATATATCAGTACACTGAAGCAAAGTAAAAAAAAGTATAACATTACCTTTGGTAAATAGTTTTCTATACATATCTCTACACTGGTACTTTCCACTGCCGACTGTTCGTCGATAATAGACATAACAGTGATACCAAACATTGGAGCAAATGCTCGTCGCACGTCTAATCATAATGTTTACTCCAGTTGTATTCGCTTTTCGATATGACTTACTTACCAGCGTCTAGCTTATGTACGTTTGACAAGAGCTCTTCAGTGTACCGTGTGGCTTCATCCTTGGAAAGCCACTTTGCGTTCTTTAACAAGGTTAGCAAAGATTCAATGTATGTAATCAAGTCAAAAATCATAGGTTAAGAATCGATTGCCTTTCCACACTGAACATCAATGAAAATAATAAAGAAAAAGGATATTGATCAGTTTTGCCCAGTCGTTGTTGCGAGTCGGCGCATTTGATCAGCAGGCTGTTTTCGATGGAGCCCCATTCTTGTTCGTCGTATCGCCAGATCATGGATTCGAAAATACGCACTGCTTCATCAAGCTTGTCACGAGTACTATATATATATATATAAGATATATGTTGATGAAGAGAATAGGTGACATACTATTTGAGAGCCGCAATATCGCCATGCACAGTAAGTGCTGCTCTTGGACGGTACGATGCATCATAGCTCTTGATGGCACGTGTACTCAGAGCCTGACCATATGTTAGGTGATGTAATAAGTTCGAAAGTGAATCCTTACCATATACATCTTGTCGAACGCTTCCACTGAATTTATAGCTTCAAGTAGCTTTTCATTCGTCACCGGTCCCTTGGACTTTCGTGGCGACTTTGTCATTTCCTCGCTGGGTTTGGTGTCAAGGTAGATGGAGAATGGCTCAGTTGAGGGAAGGTGTTTATGTTTGATTCCGATTTTATCAAGCTAACACCAAATGAGTCGTGATGTTTTCCTCAAACAATAACAAAATATGTACCTGTCGTCGTGCGGTCAGCAACAGGTCAGCTTTAACAGCACTGTAAGATACAACAAAGTTTGGATCTGCAGCAGCCAGGTTGGTAGACAATGGCTCGCATTCATTGACGATATTCATACAAGCCGAGAACACCCAGGATTCGACAAAATTATCCACAAGAAGATCCTATGGGAACGCTTTAGTAATTAGGCACAATATGTTGCTAAGTTACTAACCTCGTTTTCACGAATCGCAGGAATAAAGCTACTGATGAACAGCTGACCACGCTTGCACACTTCAATAATTCTCTGCAGCTTTAACAGCATACGAGTCTGTCTTGCGAACAAGTAGCAGCGAAAGTCAAAGACCGAGATCACATTCTTATTGATCAGTTCTCGATAATCCTTGCGTTTGAAATCCAAAATGTTGCCACAATCATCGCCTGCGTCGGTAGCACCGAAGTGCCCAAACCATGCGAGCGCCTTGTCTATTTCTCCGTATTAGCGTCACCTCAAGAACACGGACACTGACTTTGCGTACCTCTCAATACTTGAAAAAAGGACGCCTCCAGCTCATCATATTGGATTAACGCATCCTCATACAATGTCATAATTTCAAACGCTTGAGCGAGCCCTTCCTGATGACAGCAGTTGAGTAAAATATGCATGACATAACAGTGCAGCTTACTTTGAGGATGAAAAAAGTGCAGTAGTTCCATCCAGGCATATGTCTTTGCATGTCCAAACGTCTGGTATCTTCCTGGATTTGCATGACCTGCATATCGAAGCTTGCCAGAATACTCTCTTTCATCTTTTCAATGAATGTAGCCCATAAGTCTGACGTGGGTCCATCCGGGTCCACAATGCGAATGTATCCGCATCTACACAATAACCTCAGCAACCTGGCCCAACTCCTGATGTGTCTTTTGTACCTGTCGCGTTTTCCTTGATTGAAATCAGCACGAATCTTATCATAGACTGTGGTTTTCAATCCAAGATAGTTGTTGGAACGCCTCGTGTCTTGCCCAGCAACATAGACAATCAGCCATTCCTGGTTCTTTTTAGTTGCTATCAAGTCCACCCAGTTCTTGATCTGCTTCTTGACTTTGTTCTTATACGCGTCATTATCCTAGTACCCGAGAGTCAGCAAAAGAAGTTGCAATACGGAAACAGATTATTTACATCGCAGTTGACAAAGTATAGATTCAGGTACGTTGTGTGTGCGACGAGTAAAGGTTGAGGAACTTGTTCAAAATTGAACCGCTGCAAATCCACTTCAAGTGACGGAATAAATCGCTCTGAACGTTGACTCGAAGGATGCCAGTTGAGGTTTTTTAGCGGAAGTCGAGATGAAAGGTCATTTGCCACAAGTGGCCAGACGCCAAATTCGTCACAATCTGTTTTTTTTTGTCAATGCCAAAACGGTTGTTGACGGGTCAATTCGTATAAAAAAGAAACTCACAGGTGACAGTGACCTTTCTGCCATTCATCACACACGGGTTTATAGCGTTCAAGCAAGAAAGGAAAGCACTCAGAAGAGGCAAACTCCGAGTGCTAGTATGAGCTTTCGTGTCACAAGGCTGCAAAACTTTATTTGAGGGGCGGGGCATGGCATGCCAAGTGCCAAGCTATCTTTATTTTACTGGGGCGGGAGGTGGAGCTGATGCTGTAGGTGCTGCACCATAAGCAGCTGGGGGACTGACCGTCGAGTATCCTTGGGCAACATACTGGCGACGTTCGCGTTCCTTGATAAGCACGTAGAATCCATGAAGGTGACCTATTATTTGTTGATAAGTATGGCAATTTGCTTGTACATTTCAAGATCGCACTCACCAGGAATGTAGCCCAGAATTGTCAAGCAACTAAAAACATAAAATGTCAATCATCCACATCAAGCCGACACGAGAAGAGCTTCTTACAGGTTGATCCAAAAGTCAGCACCGCAACCCTTCATAAAGAAGACACCGAGCGGTGGCAGTAAAATCAGAATAAGAATCATACAACAGTCGTTGATCATTATTGTGGCGAGTGATGGAAAAGAAAAGAAGATAAACGCTTCATGCAGGGAATAATTGTTCCTTTTATATGCAATTTGTTTGGTCACTTGACTTTCAGCAAACGGTACTATGACGGATTACTTTTCTTAAATAATACATTACATCAGATATTCTTGTCTTTGCCGCCAACATGCAGTAACTTTGGCGGGAAAAAGATGTTGTGAAGGTTGCGGAAGAAGCCCTTGTCGTAAATATTGTCCAATTCTTCTAAGCTCTCCACCTTCCGTTTGGTCACCGATTCCTTTGGCTTCTTGCCGCCTTTTCCAGTATTGTGGACTTGGACTTCCTCGACCCAGATCTCTCCGCGATCGATGGCATCTTCAATCTGCTCCCACTTGAATGCCTCATTTGTGGTGACACCTCGGCCGGCAAGATATAATCTGAAAAAGGTCTAAATTTAGAAACAGGATATACACCAGTTTGTTGTGCGTCACTTAACTGGTATACTAAAAAGAAGAAAACTAGAAAAGATACGACAGATGCCAATATCGCGATGGACCCAATGATCCGATCTCGCTGCAGGATATGCTGTTGTGTTTGTAGCACATATGTCAGTAATGCCTTAAAAAATCCGGTCACATGGTCATACCAGCATTGCTTTGCGAAACGACAGCGGCACCTTTAATCCCGTGCGTTTATCTTGCATGTATGCTTTATCGAGTCCCCATTCGATAATAAATCCTCGGTAGATTTGGATGCACAGGTATGCACCGTACGCACAGAATTGGGTTAACGTAAATAAGAACAGGAAGAAGTAACGATGGTTGTTAATGCCCACGCACTGGTTGATCCAGAAACAGTGATGGTCAAGCTGTCCAATGCAAGCCTTGCACATGGAGCAGTGCTTTGAGCGTGCAGGCCTAGATACGTAGAGTGAGCATTCATGATTTAGTATTGGAGAGCTGCTTACTTTTGAAGGTGACAGGTTGAACAGTCTTTCGGATTGTATAGCAATTCATCGTATTTGTAGTGATCGAGGAACCGCTGCAAATTATCCTTGGTTATGATGCCAGGATCGGCGGCGCATACCACAATGTAAGCAGCATATAGCGAGAAGATTTGTGCTGGAATGATGTACCTATTATTCAATGAGTCCATGCTAGCCGGAAAAAAAAAAGAGGTCTTTCCTTACAAATGCACAGGATCGAGATAGATTCCAGGTATGTGCGGCAACGCATATTTGAGAAAGAGAATGATAGAACCAGCTGTTAGAATCATAAAAAAGATCTACGAGAAAAACGTTAGTAACAACATCAAAGAATAAATGCGGTAATTAGTACTTGGAGGAATGGGTTGCGAGACTCAAAACAGTAATGCCAGCATCCAAGGAGTCGGTTCCAGTTTGCCGGGCCGATAACTCGCTTAAATGTGGACCTGAACTATATGTCAACTACATTAAGCCGCATTATTTTATAGGCCTTACTCTATGCCTTTGGGAGCACGCACGGTGAGGAAGGTATGGAGTTTGCCAACTATGCCATTTCTATTGTTGGCTCAATTCACATGAATAACAAGTGGCGCGATCGTTCGTTTTTTTTCTCGTAAAAGGTACCTTAATTGAGGACTTTGGCCGAATAAAAGAATGAATATAATTACGCCAAAGACGAGCAATAGCGTAATCGCAACACGGAGTACATTCTTTTTTAAAAATGGTGTTGGAAATTGGGGCTTTTAAATTATGATTCTTTTGAATACCATCGAGCTTCGGTTTGTTGCAACAAGCCTATTTCGTTTGGCACACAGGTAAAGATATAATGGTGTAACCATGTGAACTACATTGTTTCAGCACATTTTCCAGGTCACGTGTGGGTATATTTTCAGATGGATAGACATATGATAATTTGACATGTTCTCATTGAATATGGACAGAAAGTAAGCGCTTGAGAGAATAACTGTCAGAGGATCTTCCGTAGTTTGCCGCTATGACAGCATTTTTAAAAAAAATATGTAACCATGGTGACTTAAAAGATAATCCCACCCGATCCCAAACCCAAGTACATCAGTTGTCTATATGCTGCCATTCAAACCCAAACATTTCTGGAACAATACCCTACAGAGAATTGGTACCAAGCAACCATATTCGACCAACGGGAGTAAATGCGATGTATGTACAGAAAAGAACGAAAATAACGCTTGTTATCTCCTGGTTCGTGCTCCTCGTCTTCTCACATTGGTCATTTGGATTCGTATATCTGCAAATGGATCATCTTCACCAGGAGTAGGATGCTCACTAGACGCCACAGAATGTTCAATTTCATCCTGGTCGTCATAGTATTCTAAAAGCCAACGAATTAGCTTACGGGCATAAAACTGTAAATATAACGTCCGTACCACGAAGTGCATGGTTATCCGCCTCGGTCAGTGCAGTTGGGATAAAGTCCACAATGTCGCGAGGATTTGTGCTGTCAACCTAAGCTCAAGATATTAGCTATCACAATGAAAAGCATTTTAATATTGTACCTTTTTGAACTTTTTGAAATTCACACCTCCTGTCCCTTCTGTAGCAGGTCGACGTGCGGGAGGTGTAGGGCAGAGGATATCGGTACACAGGATGGCTGTATACTTTTTTCCTGGAATAATAGGTACATCGACGTTTTCCTCTTCTGCTGGACCATCACCCATGGTAACTGTTGGATTTTGAGATCGCAGAGGCAATCGACGCCTTGATCCCCGTTGTCTGGGTGTTGCGGGCTCAGGTTCTGGAATGTCTTCAACTACAGATGTGTGTGGTGGTGAATTTGGCACAGGATTGGGTGGATCGTTAACCTCGTCGACTTGCATGGAAGTTGGATCCGGTGCTGCACTCGAAGTCTCGATGATTGGATCAGGATCACCGAGCATGTCATCGAATATATCGCTCATATCGGATGGTGTATGGGCGACTAGATTTGGTGAAGGTTGAGCAGGAGAAGGCTCATCAGGTACGACGGCAAAATCATCTTCCGGTTCCTCAGCTGTTCCCCCCATCCACGTTTCGAATGCCGGACACGCAATGATAGCATCACTTATTTCGATTCCTTTGATAGGGCGTTTGTTTCTAATCAAGATCAGGATTGGGTAGCATACTTCGTAATCTTCCTTACTTGTTTTTCAGCTTCTGGTCAATTTCGTTGAAGAACTGGCTGTTTTCCTCAGGTGGGACCACGATCAAGCGGTTGTTGGCGCAGAGATCGCGAGCACTGTAAACAACTTTTAAATCACATGGCTTTGCTGTTCCTTTGGCTGCTTGGATTATGGGAGCGTAGCGATCAAACTATGACTTTATTAGTCAATCCATCAAAATAATTGTTTCCTATCATACCTGCTCTTTGTCGAATATCCAGAAATCAAGACCTGTGAATAATGTCGATCGTGCTGAATTGGGTTCACAGTCTTCTTTCCGCAAGCTAACATCATTTGGTATTTGGGGCAAGTAATCAGACTCGATAGGTAGTTGGAATGATACATCGTCCTGTGCTACGGCGGTTTCGAGCCACTCAAGAGATATAACATGACGTGCACTTATTAAGCACAAGAAAAACTTGGCCTTGATTTCGATCTTCTTCATATACAGATGCGTGCACTTGCTATCCCATTCCTTGGCTAATATTACACCTGAAGGCAAACTGCTAAGCAACCAACCCGACTAGAATTACTATTGGCACGTACCTAGCTGAGTGGCTAGCTTTGCCACGGCTGATTTATCTCGACTTGCCATGGACGGCATACATATGACCACCGGCTCCCATACCAATCTCAATGCGCTGTTCAACGATCCAAACTTGATAACGTCGTTTTCATTAAGATTCAACTCTGTGGTCACCGGCTGAGCGTTAAGAAAAGTGCCGTACTTTGAATTGTTGTCGGTAAGTTTCACTTCGGGTCGAAAGTTGGCTTCGAACTAATATTGCTAGGCTTGCTTAGGTTTTGTTGGAACCATGATCGATTGATTTACGTACTGCATTCCGACTAGTTTGCTTGCCCACGTTGATTTCAGCATGGGATCGACTGACTGATTTATCTTGAAAGACAACACTGGTGCCTATGTTCGCGAATCAGTTTCCAGTGCATCGATCGCGTGTCAAACAGCCATTACCTTTACGACCGATTGAGTACTTCCGTCCCGGTCTGATTAGAATCTTTTCGTCTGTGTCTTATTGTGCGCGACTATAAGAGTTTGAAATAGGGGAGATCAAGTGTCATCGATACATACTTTCATTGGACTCATTCAGCTTGTACAAAAACCACATATTGGTAGGAGTTCAACTTCCAGAGCGATGGTGGTGGTGACACCATATCCAGTTGTTTGAAGTATCATATCCTTTGTGAAAATCTGAATTATGTATTTTTGACAGTAGCTACTGATGTCGTCGATAAAACATCGACCCTTGCGAGAATCTGCTAATTTATTAGTACCTCGCATGGTGCCAGATCCCATTGTAGTTCGGATAAAAGTAAAATACCGTGTCTTTTGCCCTTTCTCTAGCAGCGTCACAGCTGAAAGTAAGCCGCTCAAATGATTGGGAGTGCTCATACACATCCTTATTCTTAGAATAGGCCTTCGCTGTATATAATTAGAATGCGGAAGGTAAACAAAGTCCAGCAAACACGTTTGTCGCGTTACCGATGTTCTTGCATGAACAGCGGTTCCCCCAGCCCTGGGATCACTATTTACATCACTCAATACGGTGTAGCTGCATTAAATAGGTATTTATGAAACTAAATATGGTCATTTACGTACGTTGTGTCGTGATCCTCACAGGTATACCTATGGCAACTTTTAGGAGAAAGGTTGTACCTTACTATGGCGTAAACTGGATTGGGATAGCTAAGCTGCCAAGAGTGTAGCGATATGTTCTCGTTCAATCCAAGTATTCAGTATGTCTCGAGCCGATGCTTCATTCGGATTCCCAGGTTTTCCTCCTCGGATATCGCCCCGTCAAGTTCAAAAGCCCCAAAAGCGAATCTTCCTTCGTGGTTTCTTTATCAAGTACTTGTAAATGTCGTATCGTTACTTTCTTTCCAAGCAAATGGAACGAAAACGGTGCGCTGACCAGTGTCGACGAATTTGACTTGGGAATGTTACTGAGGACGGTAATGGAATCCCCATGTCACCTTCCTTAAATTTTTTACACCATACAAATTCTCGACCGGTATTACTTGTTGCAAAGGGTCGTATAATTTGTTAAGGTTGGGATAGTGGCGGTCCTGTGCCACCGAAACTTTCCACGTCACAGCAGTATAAACCTCGTACTCGACCAGTTTGTTTCTTTCTTGAGGACCGCTGCTACAGCTTGCTGTAGAAATGTCCCAGTGATCATCGTGCATGCTTAGTTCTTGACGTGCTTTGCCTCTACACGGTGTGAGCGTCCCCGTTTTTCTTGAGGACCGCTGCTACAGCTTGCTGTGGAAATGTCCCAGTGATCATCGTGCATGCTTAGTTCTTGACGTGCTTTGCCTCTACACGGTGTGAGCGTCCCCGTTTTTCTTGAGGACCGCTGCTACAGCTTGCTGTGGAAATGTCCCAGTGATCATCGTGCATGCTTAGTTCTTGACGTGCTTTGCCTCTGCACGGTGTGAGCGTCCCCGTTTTTCTTGAGGACCGCTGCTACAGCTTGCTGTGGAAATGTCCCAGTGATCATCGTGCATGCTTAGTTCTTGACGTGCTTTGCCTCTACACGGTGTGAGCGTCCCCGTTTTTCTTGAGGACCGCTGCTACAGCTTGCTGTGGAAATGTCCCAGTGATCATCGTGCATGCTTAGTTCTTGACGTGCTTTGCCTCTACACGGTGTGAGCGTCCCCGTTTTTCTTGAGGACCGCTGCTACAGCTTGCTGTGGAAATGTCCGAGTGATCATCGTGCATGCTTAGTTCTTGACGTGCTTTGCCTCTACACGGTGTGAGCGCTTGCGAATCTCTGACTATCCTATGTGTATCCATAGGCAAACCTAAAAAATGGAAGCTTGAACATGGAGTTGCATTTTTTTGCTTTATAGAATCAGAAACTAAAGGTTGGTCTCCGAACTTGCGTTTTCCTTACGCGGACATACTGATTAATTCATCTTTAGCTGGATGAAAGACGGGAAGGGTGGAAAGGATTTTATTGAAGGCCAAGGCATGAACAGGAATTGAGCACACTGTCATAATAAGCCACACAGCATGTTTAATGCTCTGAATAATTTGTGTATTTATCTCGAGCTACTCTAATACAGCCAGTTTGATATCTATGGGTATTTTGGGAATGACTAACCCTTGATGGCAAGACCTCTTCATATATATATACTTAGCATATCATGACGGGAAGCGAGTATAGAGATAGTATATGTCCTACAGGATACGTTGGCCTCAGCAACCTGAATGCATCTTATCAAATAGCATTCTTTGACCGATTTTTCAAAGTTGTGGCCTTTGCATTTGAATGTATGTTTTTCCAACCTTGCCTTCGAGGTTTGACGTCGCTAAGTTACCTCGAACGGAGACTGGCATACTTCAGACACAGAGACCTAGGTATCCGTATTAGTAAACTATTACTGACCCCGGTAACAGTGCCAGATAGGTTTATCTATAGGATTCTCATAGTAGCGGAACTCAGAAGATTAGAGTATCACACAAGGCTTCTCGTTACTATAAAAGTATTTGCGACGTTAGAGATGAAAAATAAAATTTGCTTTTAACTATTAGTATATTACTTTGGTTGCAACTCGATAGAGAGAGGTCATAACGGGGCGAGGAACAAAATTCGCCTAAAATACTATGACATGTACGTGGCGCCACTATAGCGAGCGCTGCGGAAGTCTGAAGAATATTTCTTCAAATTTTAAAAGAGTTGTGAATAGACTGGTCATTGTCTTGGAACGATTTTCGGTAAAACTCACTCATGCATACATATCTTCCATATTCAGTATATTGTCATAGACTTTATTATGAATGCGTGTCAACAGCCGTCACCTAGCTTATCACTATCCGTTATGGACCGGCTCCATGACGATAGGTATCACCTGTCCCTCAATAGCACATCAACATGCTATATGTAATGGATATACAGATATAATTATGATATAACCTTGGATAACACCGGTAATAGGAAGTGCCATCCATGATAGGCATTTAGTATAAGTAAAGCGAACTCTGCATCAAAAGCTACAGTTTTCCGAGTCTCGTTGACTTCTATTGTCCCTTTTCGACACTTAATACTTTGCTCTTATCTCAACATGCAAACTTTCTCTGTTGTTTTTGTAGTGCCGTAGGAGTACCTGTATATCCAAGTATGCTCCATCATAGGGGTACGCCAGATCTGGACGAGGAGAGTTATCGAAACAGAGCAATCAAGTGCACATGAGCACACGTCGGTCTCACCGGGCATCGCTTCCGAGTGTATTGGGCGGAGGACATGATGATGCGTTTGGTAGTCGGCAGTGCTACTACTTATGTATATACAAAGGGCGGAAGTGCTTCGTCGAGCATGGGTATAGGCATCAGTAGTATTGTCCTTCAAGCTCTGGCGTATACAAGGCAGGGAGTAAGAGAATGCCAATAGACTAGCGCCCGTAGGAACCCAATGGAGTCAAAGATTTTATATCAATTATACTACCGACATAAAAGGGAGGAAATTGATAGAGGCCCAACTATTAAGGGTAGGCACCACAGACTACTTACGCTTGCCAAAATAGATTTGCTTGCTTGCCATCTAAATCATATAGATATTCCTCTTCTATTTGAGAAACATAATACGGGAGTTCAGTGAACATCCATAAAATCATAAATATAAAATAAATCTTTTTTCATATGAGCGCAATAGCAGGCTTCTTTGACAGCTTTGTAAAAAGTTTACGCTGCAATTGTCGTGTACCTTTTGGAAGGCATAAAAGTCTTCTGTGTAAAAAAATAGTCGAATTGCCAACTCGACTTTTTTATGTTCAACTATGATCTAATGGAGGTTCATTGAACTCCCCTAATGTATAATAATATCTCCGTTTTGTAACTTCGATCGCTTTAATATATGTCAATATTTGATCTGGAATCATATATACAACACTGACCCACGACCATCCGCAATTCTACACTTCCTATGCATTGGGACCCACCCCACCCTCAAAAACTCCGCCTAATCGTTTCCCTATTATGCTGGTTATATGGCGAGCCCACTGGGCCCGCATCTTTGACAGCAGACCTTTTCTTTCGTCCAAAGTAGCTTTACAAGCTACTACCCTGTTGGACAAATATGTTTCCTATAATTTTATGTACAATCATTTGATTCATTAAGCTTTTGGTAGGCTGTAGCTCCACTTCACTTGTACTAGTCAGTAATAAATTTCGAGGCCAAAAACCTCCATACCAAAAAAAAAGATACGCCAATAGATTAGCATATTTATGAGAGAGAGCAAACAGACTAAGATGCACTGTTCTTTCTGCTGCAAGAAGTTAGATGAAAAAAGCACTTTCCTTTGCGTATAACATAAATGTACAATGAAGGAGTGTGTTTGTTCAAGAGGTACCGATGGGATATATATACAGCATTATTTCTGGCGTTGTCGTTTGCTTGTCGAAGATGGCGAGCGACCGGTAGATGAGCCACTTTCAGAGGAAGATTGCGTGGACTTTGGAGATGATAGCGTGGAAACTGAGTATGGGAGTGGGCCAGCTGTTACTTGCGTCAGGTCTATTTCCTGCGCTTCACTGTTACGTAGAACTTCCACAACCTCCAGCATACTACGCTTGAATCGCAAAAACGATTTAAGTATGGGGAGAGACTTCCTCACATACGCAGTAACATCGGTGGTAAATGTCGCTCGTCGGGAGCGCGACAAACGGCCAACGATACCTCCAGGAGAATCCATTACCAGCCATGACCCAGTGTTTCCTAGAAATATTCATGTATATGATAGCTTCAACTAAGTTTTAACAGTAGAAAACCTTACCGCTCATGATTATACCGAACGTGCGTAGTTGGCGTAAGTCATCGGGATGCTTCTTCGCCAGTTCGGCAAGCATATCACGTAACATCCTGGGACATTTCAAGTGGCTCTCTTGCATTTCCTTGGTACCATACTCCCCTCCATCAACTTTACCAGCTTCTCCGCATCCGATCTCATTGTTGTCGTACACAAAACGGATGTCAGGTCTGACACCATGGCTCTTTCGCTTGCCAAGCGACCTGGCGGCGTTCTTCCCGTTGCTGCTGGCAGTACTCTCTTTTTCTCTACCGCATGTATAAATATTAAATCAAGTATTGTAACTTAAAATATGGCCTACGTTGCGGTGTTGATTTGTGTTCCGTCACAGACATATCGCAATGGCGACCAGATCCGGTGCACCAAGTCTGACTCTGATAGGTCAGATATATTAGTACCTGGCAGGAAGTTCATCATATGGCTTGATATGGAATATCGTAACCATGTCACTTCAGGATCTTCATTTTTAGTGTATGGTGCAAATCTCGTTAAATGGCTCATGATATCTTCGTACGTTTTCTGGAGCAATATATTGAATTAGACACTATACTGAAAAGCACGGCGAAACAAAAGCCATTTTGTACCTTTCCTTCGAATGAGTTGATATACTCCTCCACCCGCTCATTGTTTAGTTCAGGTAAGGTGGGAATTTGATACGTCTTGATGTATGCTAAATCCGTATGGTCAAAGTAGTTTTTCCAGCATTCATCGTTGATATCAGGGATGAAGCTATGGACCGCGCTATAAAACAGTCAAACAATCGACATACTCGTTACTAGGTATGCGCTGTACTTACTGTTCTCCGTTGACCGTTTCAGCAAACTTCAGCATTTGATCTTCAACTACTACCCCTGATGGGAGCGTCCACTTATCGCCATGCGTCACTCTGGCGTACACTTGTTTCATCTGCTCAAGAGAAGAAAGCGACTTTGAAGGAGTAACGGTTGAATGCGATCCACTCGTAGTCAAGGATACAGTGTTGCTATGAACTTTGAGTAAAATAGCATACCAATCGGGGTTGCCAAGCTCCTGAACAAAAAGTTGTAGTGAGCCAGTTGTACGCCACAGTAGAGCAAATTCTTACAAATTTCATATTCAAATCGGCCGTCTCGCTCTTATACCGGCCCGTCCAGTACTGTTTGATATCTCTGGTGGGCGCGCTGGCCAGATGCATGATGTTTTTCGCCAGGAAATCGGAAAGTGTTGGATCATGCGTTGAGTTTAAGTACGATCGTAGGACTACTGTTAATTAGTACCTGGTTATAGAATGCTGCACTGCTTAATTCTTACTCTCAGAGATCTCGGGATTGCTGGTGCTGCTTACAGCTCGCTCGTATAAATTGAGATTCGGATCATTGTTTTGCGTTGTCATGGTGAATTTGCTTAGAGCTTTGTTTCTACGCGATGCACCTTAGGCGGACTGATTGATACTCAGTTTGGAAACCGTAAACTCATCCACCATTGTGTAGTACCACCACAATCCACACGGTGTCATACCATGCTTTACCGTTGATTCACCAATATAATTAAAAAGGTACCACTCTTTACGGATTTGCTCTTTTTTTTCATTTTCTCTTTCCAACCTAATGAACGATCACGCGGCTACCCAGACCCAATCTGAACCAGCAACTGCATCCGCCGTACCCCAGCGTATGGATTCAGATGAAGTCTTGTAGTAGAAAAGTATCAGCCTGTATGCTCTTATATACTTTCCGTCTGTCAAAAGTACTTGCATCGATACTCATTCTATTGTTATATATAGGTATACATTTAGGAGAATATGTGAATTTGGAATTGAGTATAAGCAAAGGAGCATAATCCATGAGGTTAAGATAGAGATGAAAGCATATAGAGAACATATAAATAAGGGTTCATAGAAAAGCATATAAAGTATAGGTACATTATAAATTATTTGCATAAGTCTCCCTCCATCAGCGCTGAGATGATCTCAGCATTCTCAGCCTTCTCCACAGCTTCGTATAGGTTACCAATATGATCTTGGCTTTCCTGGGGCTCATCATAAATGTCATCGTGATGAATTTCATCGTCAAAGTCTACGACCGGCATCACTGCCATCTCTGCGCCTTTTGCTTCGATGACCTCCGTGCATGTATCTTGCCCTTCCAGCAGATGATCAATTGCTGGCAAGTGAGGCCTATCGAAGCCATGGACCTTGAAGTACAAGATGTCAGCATTGTGAAGAGCATCAATGAGTACTGCACGGGGTCCAGAACAAGTCTGATCAAGGATTCTCGCCTCTAACTTTGCGCATTTTTCGCGCGCATAGTGCCGAAGCTTTTCTGTTTTCTGAAGTTATAGAATGAAGTATGCTTAACGTTAATCACCTACGTACCTCCAGAAGTGCCAACTCTTCAGTAGCTCTCATCTTACTCATCATATTGCGAAGAACATCAAGCTCATGGCTGTCCATTGTTGCTTGTCTGTTCCAAAATGCAGTATCTGGATTCTTGATATCCTCCCATGATATTTCGGCACCCCAAAGACTGCGGCAAGTCTCACTACATCGGAAAAGTTTCTCATCGGAGTTACCTTCCCAGAGCCATTTGTGCCTTTAGCTTGGAATGCATGCCATTCGATGTCATTTAGGGCCATCCAAAGGATCCATTGTCTTTGGTGCCTCTGGATGTCCATATAACGCCTTTCATGCCTTTGGTAGGACAACCATTCCTATTTCAGAGCCGTTCCCATATCTGATAGTATCCGACACAACGTTACGCTTAATTCCCTTCTCTAATAAACTCCAAAAAGTAACCCAAGTATTACAATCTATACGTATCATGACATAAAAATTACGATGCTACGATTAAATATCCATAAATACTATTGTCGATCGTTACGATTGGCAGTATCTTTTGGTGGTCGACCACGTTTCTTGGGCAGATTGGTAGCGAATCGTCGCCAGCAATCTTGATCTATGTCCTGTACCAGCAAATATTGCTCGTACTGTCCAGGTGAAGATGTTTCTGTCCTATAATCAGGAACCACATATGCTGCCCTTTCAATCCGGTCCGCATCGATAACATTTCGATTCCCCTTGTATCTCGAGTGCGGAGATTGAAGTACAGGAGAACCGGTTGGATGGCGTACCGCTTTAAATGGATAGTCTTGTATGAGTGCCAGATCTAATTCCTCTTCGCCGTAATCCATCTTGAAAAACATAAGTGCCTGTCCAACACGAATAGGGGCATCGTTATCGTCCTCAATCCTATAAAGAACGAAATCCATCCGGACACTTTGGCGGTAGTTAAGATTTGCTCGGATGATATCCTCGTAACAGTCCCCTTCATCGTCATAGTCGTACACGCGTAGCTCTTTGAACACTTTAACCTATAATGTACGAAATTAGTTGTATGTTTACTGGGAAGATGCTTTGAACAGTGTGTGCATTGATGATCTACCTTTTTTACTTCCACTCTTGGCATATTATAACGCTTCTTTCGTCCTAGCCTATTCAATTTCACATCATCGATGTATCCTTCGATTATAGATTCTAAATCTTTGTATAGATTGTTTTCCGATAGGGAATCTATTGTTGTTTCGCCGTTGTCCGGAGACATAAACTTGTGCTCTGTTATTCGATTCGAAAACTTGCTGGTGTCAGAAAAAGGTTTGGTAGAGCTCGTCATCACCAGAAGTGCGTCACGAACGCTTATGAATTCTACCGCCTTATCTCATGCTGTTTAAGTAAAGATCCTTCAACTACATAAATCTAAAAAATATGTTCACTGACTTGTCCTGTGAAAGTGGAGCGTTGCCTGTTTGTTCGTTTTGCTGGCTTTTTCGCGTCGAACTTATGCTGATTTTCGGTTTGTGTTGTACTGTAGTTACAAATTATTCCTTTTTCGCGAATGTCACCGACATATTTGGAAAGTGCATGCTGCTTCGGGAAGTTGAGACCAGTCTAAAATGTTCAATAGGTTATGTTTATACGTTAGTATAAGCGCTATGCTCTACTATTGTTTCTTATATCCGCTTTTTACAACTCACCGGTGACAAAGGAATGAATATAGAGCTAGACTGAACATAGTTCTCCAAAGTTTCTTCCATAAAAGTCAGCGATGTTTCATCATGTTCTTTTGCCGCTGCTAGAAACCAAAAGTCAATGAAGTATCTAAAGCACATTGCTGCCTGCGATGGGATTAAATCGTAGACGCAAGGTAGCAGGCACTATCGTATGAATAAAAACACACAGTTAGATACAAGTGTTGATTAGAGGAGCCAATACTGCTTTGCTATCACCTTCATACAATCAACAAGTTCGTGATATGTCGCATTTTTTAAGCATGATGGCAAAATACCGTTCTCGAAATGTCGTAAACCACGATATCTTGGTAGGTTTCTCGCCCTTTGTCACATAATAATTAATAAAGGACGTATTCAATAGAGCGGAAACATTTCAAGTTACCGTGCAGTAACCGTGTCCAATGCCTCATTTCCATGCTCATTGACTATAAGTTCCTCGATAAAGCTCATAAGGTGATCACCAAGAACATCTCCTAGCTGGTGCAAGTCATCTGCTAGTAATGCTGAATGTATGTCAAATCGTGGCAAGTCCCAAAATGCATTCTAGCCGCCCATGTCGCGTTCGTTAATTGGTTGTTATATATATGCATTACAAATGGAGACGTTTGTAAAAGTACTCACATATACTGGATGTATCGAATGCTCTTTACAGATGTCCTCTGCCTTACTTTTATTCGGTGCGCCTTTTACCTCCCAATACAGTTCTTTCGAATCCTTGTTAGTTCGAGGTTTAGCACATGGATGCTTTGAGGAAGGATCATGCAGCAAGTCCTTTGTTATGGTACACCGAGGACAGGGACATTTAGTACTGTCGCCTTGGCGAGTTGTTGCAAGTAAGCACCTTTACCGGCACTCGTTAATGCTATTCCTGTTTTTTTTCTATACATATTTCGAACTCACTGTTCAGGATAATCAGCGGTATACGCTGCGAGGAATGGAACGCAATTATAGAGCAAGTTCATTGGACCACGCATCAGAAATCTTTTATAAACTTGTTAGTTCACAAGAGTATAAATTATATATCGTACGCTTACTCGTTTTTCTTGGTGAAAGGCTCCAATATAACGGACATTGCATGATGGAATATTGCTTTCTTTGCAATGCGGAACCAATCCGATTTGCCGTACGCCTTCGATTCAATAATTGGAAGATAAGCGAGCGTACGAGCAGATCTAGAGCTGTACTTGTTACGAATCGACATTGGTACGTTTCCTACATGCAATATTTTTATGAGTTTGAAGTGCAAATGTAAGCCTTAACCCACCGAGCTTAATATACACCGGCCAAGCTTTATAGCGCTGATTTTCCCAGATCACAGTTTGATCCGATGACAGCATTATGGACAAGACAACTTTATCCTTTCCGATCTCTTCCTATATAGTCAATAGTAACGCCTTGCTATTAGACTATTTGTATCAAGGCAAAACTGTAAAGCATTTCATATCGCGGGGTAGAAAT
This sequence comes from Fennellomyces sp. T-0311, assembly GCA_025266875.1. NCBI lineage: Eukaryota > Fungi > Mucoromycota > Mucoromycetes > Mucorales > Lichtheimiaceae > Fennellomyces > Fennellomyces sp. T-0311. The sequence continues at coordinate 73,885 of JALLLT010000003.1, read as the reverse complement.
TTTACCTGCGCATTGTTCCACCAATCTCCAGTATGTATCTCGGTATATACACGCTCATCTCCTCGGTATAGTTTTGATGGCGTCAAAACAATATGGTTTTGAAAACTTGGATCACTAAATATGCTCTCAGACACGTCAAAAATGTCGCGATAATATAAAGTGGGTTGCTTCCCGATCGAAGACTGAAACAAAAGCTGTTTGTTTTCAGGGAAGTCTTTGACTGTGTTTACATCGATTGCGTATTCCTTGAAATCCTGCAAAACTTAGTGAGCGAAAATTCTTTAATTATTGCTTGCTACTCACAAGATTCTGTTTTTTAACTGTTTCCTTGGCCCTTTCTCTTACAGTCTCCCATGTCCTACATGAAATCACTTCTTCGCTTCTCCGCGCACGCTCTAGAATACAAACAAGCCTATGTTGAAATATCTCAGCATAAATCCATCGTTTAATGCTAGTACAGTCATATTACGTACCGCTCGTATTGAATATGTGACAGCTCATTATCAAGAGTGAACCTGATTATAGCTTTTTCCAATGCATTAAATTTATGAAGATCTTCGACAATAAATTCACCGTAATCCTTTGGTGACTCAAAGCTCTTTTCTATATGTATACGACCGCATTTCAATCACTAAAATGTTTAAAGTGAAGCCCTACTAACCTTCACGCAAGCTGTTTTTTTGGGTCTCCCGTATCTCTTCACTTTGAGAAGGCTCTTCGCTATTGTCAGATTGGGGAGGGCGTTTACGCGAACCTAATTGTCTAGTTCCCACCTGATTTTGGCGAAATCAAGCAACCTAGAGTTAGTTACATAAGCTGTAAGTATGATTATTGCAATTAATCATACAGATTCGGTAAAAATTCTGTCGGGTAACGGTTCATTTGGATGTGCACGTTGGATATGAGACTGCACATTCTTGTATGGTTTGTAGCCACATCTGTCAAATGGACATGGACCGCTTGTCATTATTCGTTCTTCGATTGATTACTGATTGGCGTATACAGGTAATAAGAAAATATAAACGTTCACACAAATGTAAAGCATGTAATGATCCAAATGCGACACGCAAATTGCTATGCACGAGGATAATTAAAAAAAATCTACCTAAATAACATGTGTGGCAATATGTGCATTTATCCTTTTACACGTTTTTTTCTGCAGCCGCTCAATATATGATACCGACTGAAACAGCAGGTAGGTACCTGTACGTATTCACACGGACAACCGAGCAAAAATTAATGTACCTCCTTAATTGCCGATTATGCATGAAACCACAGACATCATTTACACTTATGCAGCCTTGCATTACACATATCACTGAGTACCAATTTTAGTATATTGTTATAATGCTAAACGTTTCTGGCCGGTAAGTGAAAGCGAACTATAAAGCTGCTTCAAGGAGTGAGTCGTTGAGTTAGAGTGACATATGACAACACTGTGAAGCTTGTATGGATGGGTGGTTAAACACGGGACATTCATAATCAGGGGGTACAGACTGTGTAACGCATAGCACATTCTTGAGCTACTCACATTCCAGTGTAATCTATTAAAATACCTAGCTGAATTATCTCATCCTAAGCATCTTTTCTTTTTCATTTTCATCAACATGACGGGCACTTTGAAGCGACAGAAATCTTTTTTTTACTCCAATGCGGACGAAGAAAGCGACAGCGACAACCATACGACAGAGCACGTATCCAAAAAGCAGGCCATGTACGAGCGTACCGCTCAAAGGAACTCGCGTGCAGAAACAGAAGAACCAGTTCTAGACAAAAGCCAATTGAAGAAGCACTCGTAAATAATTGTACCACCTCCGCCTACTGTTTCTTAATTATTAAATTGATTTATAGGATTGAGCTGAAGATTGAACGTGATTCCACCAAGGAGCATGACTTCGTTAAGCTTTCAGCTCTTGACAGTTATTTACTCAATGCTTTTCCCTTGCGCGACGCGTACAAAGAAACAAGCCGGCGTGTACTGGACTTGGTTATGAAAATCAATGGGGTCCAGCAGGGCGAGCTGGTTCATTACACGATATCCCAGAACCTAGTGACTGCCGTAAGCTTAACGATTGTTGACAATTAATTTCCATATCCTTACAGTACATTTGAGCAGTATACAACAGTCATTGGTGCACGCCGCACGGCTATGCACAACAGTGTCCGTGAGTTTTTGGACACGTACTCGTTCTTTGGCTTCGATTTTACAATCGATGCTGTTACCATCCCGGGTAACCGCAACAAGGAGTACTACACGGAGTTGCTGGAGAAGCAGAGGTGAGTACAATATGCCGCTTGGATATATACAATTGCTCATATGGTATATCTCACAGGTTCCTCCGCCGAGGGTACAGCAGCAACGGCCAGAAGTTCCAAAGTGATGCACTTATTGATTGCATCAAGAAGGTGATGTTTTGCGAAACATCTGGCAGACCAAGGCTGCCAAAAACCATAACGCGTATCACGCGCGAGATTATTGTTCTCGTCGGCCTAGCGGTAATTTCATAACTAATATATATTTTTACTTCAGTCTTACCTTATATATACAGATGTACTATCGCGTGGCATCTGGGGCAAATGATCCCAGTCGCCCGGGTTACAGGCAGGACTTCTCTTGTAACTCGGACTGGGCTATTATATACCATGCCCTGATAAAGAGCGACGGGTCAAAGCAACAAATTGACTGGGAACAAACGGAGTCATACGTGACAGATGCCGTGTTTACGGGCACGGGAGGATTTCGCGGGGACAAAGAGGCAATAATAGATTCATTTTTTGATGATTAAAATTCAAACGAATAAACGTTTTTTTTTTTCATGGCGGCAATTATGTAATTAACAGTTGTTTCTTATCAAAAGCTGTTCATGTATCAATAATGCACCTGTAAGGCGTTGCAAAGGCATTTAATCGTCTATGGAAAGACAGGTGATTGACTATACAGAGACATTCAAAAGTCTTCAGAGAAGCATTCGACGGTCTATAGAAAGACACTAAATGGCCTTCAAGGAGGCATTCGATAGTCTGCAGAAGGACATTCAACAGTCTCCAAAGAGACGTTCGATGGTCTATAGAAAGGCTTTACGCTGTGTTTCGACTGAATTTTGAGCCGATGAAAAGGTATGCCAGAGCCGATATAAAGACAATCCAAAGGCGTCTCAAAGGTAAGAAAGGAATTCTGGCCTTTGCGAAAGGCTCAAAAGCCATTCTAGTCATCGCCCGGTGGGGGTCAGCCAAATGTAAAATTTAAGCCATCCTCGGCCCTCCTTTGCCCCCCTTGGCCATCGGGAACTTCTCTGATGACGTATTTTGAGGGCATGTTTCATTCGTCGCTTGGACCATGTGTAATGGCAGTCGTATTCGAGAGCGTTAGTTTATCTACGAACATTGCTTTTTGTTTAAATCCACACCTAATCAATGCTTTTCCTTCTTTCGTCTCGTTCAAATATAACGTGATAGATGTCCAAACATGCGTTGACTGATATTTAGAGTTTTATAATAGAAAGTGCTGTAAAGAACTTTTGCTGTCCTCTTTCATTCGTGTACGAATTGGAAAGTTTTGCTTAATTGCTCGCTAAAATGGTTCGAAAAGTTGTTACATCGTACAGTAATGATCAACAACTATTGTTGTGTGCAGAAGCTCTGTCCACATCCCAGGATAGAGAGATACATTGTCTGGTCTGAGCTATTTACTGCGTCAGATGTGATGTCAGCTTTCCACACAATTTAACGACGAGAGTTTGTGATGCTGCTGAGTCTTGAAAACATGCCCAAAGCAGATGTACCATACAGTATACCCATGATAGTACTGCCGCCGTAAGTCTATTGAAAGCCTGGTCTAATACAGAAAAGCCACGCGGAGCCACTGACCTTTTTCTTCATTTCTTCATGTGGAATGATGCTCCATTTCTCTCTTTTTTGCAACATAAGTAAGCAATTATATATTTATGCGGGCAAGTAGCTTGATAACTTTCCTTACTCCTTTTAACTAGTAGATATACGTAAGCTACTTGCATTGGTGAGGGGAGGGGTTACACACTTGGGTCCGCGAGGAGACGGAATCTTTGTAAAGTTTTCCTTGTTTCTTTCAAGGGGACGCTGAACTGTCCTGAACGGCACACAAATTTTGAAGATGTAGAATGTAATAGTAAACAATAGAAAGAAGACACACAACTTTTACATTAATGTTGGTAAACTTGTACAGGAAAGTGATCGCGCGCATGAGATGCAGTCACCGAGAAAGGTGCTCAGGTAATTAAACGTTAATCCTGTCTGCTTGGAGTAGCCATTCTTATAAATAAATCCGAAAGTATGCCCTGTGCATTAGTAGCCAGAGCATAATATGTATTCGAGTTGAAGCTCCCCACGAACTGGAGGAAGAAAATCGGTTTATTGGGTTCTTTAGTAAGGAATACCGTTGGTCAATTTCTGGAAGTAATCGTACAAGACAGTACGTTGGTTTTCGAAAGAGTCACGAATGCGCATCATGATATAGTCGGCAGCTTGACGTTCCGAGCGATCCAACTGGAATCTTTGACGCAAACGCTTAATAGTCTCACCCTTGAAGCATGGAAGACCCGAGTCCAACATGAGCGTGACAATCTGACAAATCTGGTCAGCGTAAGGTCGACTTGCCAAATAAGCCTTGACGACCAATTCCGAGAATTGTCTGAAAGCCTGTTCATCCGAAGCACCGCCCATGACCTGAATCATTTCCGTAGTAAGCTTGAACGGAGAGCTTTCGAAGGTAATACCACCAGGAGCGATATCGAAAATGAAACCAAAATCTATTCAACGTGCGGCTTTAGTTTCAGTCCACATAAACCATGTCAAGTATAAACTTACCGATATGGATAATATGACCATCATCATCCAACATGATGTTACCATTATGACGATCTTTGATGGCAAGCACATACGAAATGACAGAGTACGCAGCCAAACTCTGGACAAAGTTGTTTCTTGCGCGTTGGAAATGAATCGAATGTGGACCACCGTACTTGGCTACAAAGTAGTCGTACATGCTGTTGACCTTTTCACGGCCCAGTTGATCACGAGAGATGGATCGAGGAATAACGTCAATGACACCTTGACCGGGAGCAGTTGCAACAACACGGTAGGGATAGACATACAAGTCCATACCGACACCAGTAAAGATGTTTTTGAACACAGAGATCAACTGGAGCGCAAGCACATCCTGACGACAGTCATCGCCGACCTTGAAAATGGCACCTTGCCAAATTTGCACAGTACGCTTCTTGGCTTCAACTTCGTCGCCATCTTCGCTCTCAATCATGGCTTTGCCGAGCAAATCGGTATCTTCAACGTCCTTTTCGATCTTGAAAGTGGCCATGAATGGAGCCTGTTTGATTACAAATTAGTTATCTTGCGTGTATTTGGAGAAAATCGACCTTTACCTTGGCGTGACTCTGAAGAGGTCTACCGGATGTACGGTTAATGTCGATAACACGACCATCACTGTTACTAGGCAGGTAAACACCAACATCGACCTTAATTTTGGCCAGTTCCTCATCAAGACGTTTCTGAAAAAATATTAGTAAAAGCAATAAAAGGAAAAGACGAGTTCAACTAAGTTACCTTCTGAAGTGGCTTCTTTTCAGTCTGACCATATTTGATGTACTCCTTCAAATAGCCAGAGATAGCAGTGACTTCCTTGAAGAACTTGAATTCACGTTCGTAGAATTCGCGGTCTTCGCCAGTGAAGGAATTGACGAGGCTCTCGATGATACGTTCCAAAGTGGGCTTCAACGCATCAGGTTTCAGGCACTCCTTGTCCGCATCGACAAAGAAATTGGCTTTCATGTTCCAAATGATCTGATGTGCAAAGAGCTGGGACACCTGACCAGCTTCCATGATATATTTTTCGACATAGCCCAACTCGTCGTGACGCAGCGCCTGCACGATCTGTGGAATATAGAAGAATACGGTATCCACAGGATAGTATTCCAAACTACGCATAGCGTATTGCAGAATCAATGGGTTGTTGTTGTACGCAGGCAAGAAGTAGTTGGCAGCAGTGATGGCTGGAACTGGAGCCCAGTATTGCAGATGCTTCAAGTCAAGCTTGGCGTTAGGCACAAGTCGGTCGCCGAGAAGAATAACCAGAGCCTCGGGAACATCGACCACATCAAGCGTGTTGTTTGCGATCAGACGATGCAATTCTCGGTGGACAATGGGTTGGACAAAGCGAGCATTCATTTGAACAGCCAAGCGAGGGGAGAGTTCCCAAGCAAAGCGCACGATTTCCTTCCACGATTCCTGTCACAGAACCTATTTAAGTTTCCATGACAATATGCATCTCTAAACAAACTTACTTCCATCACCATGGACTTTTCAGTGCTTCCCGTGAAACAGGCTGGGTTGCCATGGCCCATCGAGTTCAATGGGTTGCACCAGACAGACAAGCGAGTCAATTCACTTTCCAAGAACAACATCAACAGCTTCTTGGCAAGATGATGCTGGCGAATAACGTCATCCTTGGTTTTATCTGAAATGATACAGAATTATTGAATGTTTTTTTTCGATGAATATAATCGATAGTTACCATTCAGGAACATGTACAATCCGGATGCAATCTTGGAATTAGAGTTCTTGAGTGGCGAGCTAGTAACAAGATAGCTCAAGTTGGGAGTATCATTGACAACAGCATTGTAAAAGTCGGTCAAAATCTTATACTCCATCAATGCAAGACTCTTGCGCGAGCCATAATGCCATCTATACTAACGTTATTACCATGCCACTTTTGTTAACACTAAGTTTCAACATACCTTGGCTCCAAAGAGAACCAATTGAATGCACACTCGTACACCAAGGATCTGAACTTGTGTTCAGCAAGTGCTTCCATACGAGTGGATTGCAGAATCTTGGTACCCAATAACAAAAGTTGGAAACGAACGGGGCGTGCCAAAGCATGAGTGCTCATTAAATGACCGTTCTGGAACGATTCTTGCAACAGACGAACAAACATATTGACAAGATGTCTGCTACGATGACGGATCGAGTAAAATCGGCTGCTCAAGAACTTGATCCAAGTTTGGTGAGGAGTGAACAAGAATGTGGCAACACGGTGGTTGCTATCGCATACAGCCTTATCAGAGGGATCATTGGTCATCTTTGCAACAAACGGGTGCTTGGAGTTCAAAACAGGAGAGAACAAGCCCTTGCGATGCTTCTGAGCCCAATGCCACATGCTCAACATTTCAACCATCAAACGCTTTTCGACATCGGCGCGTTCCACAAGCATCCAGTTCCACACAGTTGTGCCGATATCGAGTGATTCGGGCGTAAACATGTGCACAGGAATACGGACCAAGTATCGGATAAGGTCAGGATGGATCTTGGGAAGGGCAATTGCGTAGGCTGCAGCACGATGCAATGTGCGATGGACACGCTCCACCGAGACGTGGTGCTTTTGCTTGATATCCACAAGCAATGCTTCCAAGTTTTCCAAGACAAAAGCGACTTGCTCGGATAGCCCACTACCAGTCTTGGCGTCGGGTAGTTTTTCTTCATGGACCAAGTTTTAGTCTTAGATCATATGGGTCAGAGAATATGGTATTTACCTGTTTGCTCGCGAATCCCAGAAAGATATTCGATACCGCTGATCTCACCGATATAGAATCGACGAGAAGTGAAGCCGCTGACAAAATCGGACGACTCATCGGGAAGGATGCGAGGAACTCTGGGTACAAATTCTATACAAATGTTAGTGATCCGTTTTCGTAGCTACTGTTATTTTACGTACCAACTGACAGTTGGTTCTTCGAAGCAGATTTGCCGATCTCCAAGGCCAAAGAGCGACCCATATGGGCAGCATCGATGGGTTGACCAGAAGAGAACCGGTCAAATTCGGATAAATAATCCTGCAAGAGGCCGTTGATCTCCAGTGGTGCTCTGTCCATAGAAATATGAAGCCATTTCTTCGCACTCTCATAGAGACGGGTGCATATCTCGTGACGATAGGCATATGAATCGCCCAATTCAAGAGTCACATTAACGCGTGGAGAGGTAAAGTGGAAAACAGGTGAGTACTATCGAAAATGAATCAGTAAAGAGTAAATAGGCTATCCGGTGTTCCTCAACATACCTCTTCACGGTATTCGGATTCACAGCTGAGCCAAAGTAATTGAACAAGCTCCAACAACAAAGTGATCAATGACTTTTCGGCAAAAACTTGGGGGAATGCAGCAACAATACGCTCAGCAGACTTGATAGCCAATTCATGCACCTTCTTCAAGCGATGGCATGTCAGTTTGAGAATACTAGCCATCTGTTCACTCAATTCGGCGGAAATGCCCTGAACAGAGGCCTTGCTAGCAGAATCCTTGACAAAAGCACCAACAACACGATCGGTGATAGTCTCCAAGCAATTGGCAAGGGAGCTGTTGTTGATACCGTCATTCATAAAGTAGCGTAAGACATAGCTACAGTCGCCCATCTTGCTACGCATCATTTCAATATGATAAAAGCTCAAAGAGAACACCACTTGAGCAAAAGAGAAGCCCTTGATATCGTACGAAAGTGATGGCAAATAACTTGTCAACCGTTGACGCATGGACGATAGGTTGTGTTCCGCCATGTTGCCACCACGAAGGACCGAGTTGTACTCCAAATCACTCTCAATGTAGTTGGTCGCGCTTTCGGTGACCAAGACAGGAGTCTTCTTTGCGATAACGAGCAACGAGTCATGCCATTCACGGATCCACACCGATTCCGTCACGAAGCCAAACAGAACACAATGGAACCATGCGTTGCGGAACAGTGATACAGCCTCTTCGCTTGGATCCAAGTGAGGGTTGAAATCTTCGTGCTCCAAAAGAGTACGCAACACCGGGAGGAGCATACCGAGCTTGGATGCCAATGGATATTCTGCCTCCTTTTTGTTCTTGGTCATGGTGCGTTGAATGGTATTGCCGTTCTCGACAAACAAGGTCAGGAGGTTGAGAAGATAGATTTGGTAGTAATCTGGTTTGGCAGACAAGCGAGAAGCCAAGTTGAGTTGGGCATTGTTGATCTGCATCGCATGAAATGTTAGCACATGTTGCTATCGTAATTACTTTTTGTACTTACAGCAGTGGTCAATTGCTTGTTGTCGATGGTCAAAGCTTCACGACTCAATGTTGAGAAGAAATGGAGGATATCGCCAAATACTGAAGGGGGACTGACAAGGGCCAAATCCACAAGTTTCGAGGTGAGCGATGCCGTGGAAGCAATTGAGAGAGACTTTCGTCGCATCACCAGCATAGACAAAGCTTGAGCCATAATCTACGCATAACTGTTAGAGAAAAAAATGATAGATCTTTTTTGGTACTTACAGCATCATCTTTAAGATAGACGGCCACGCCAACAATGGCGGAGAGAGCGTTTGCGCAGACTTGCTGCTTTTGTTTCTCGCTCAATTGATCGGCATCTGGTGCACCTGAAATGACATTCTTGCCAAACACGCTGAAGCGATCACCATTTGCGGCATCTTCGTCACTATAACGAGTAATCTCATTGAGCAGAGCGTACAGAGTGGAGATAGCGGCCTGGGAAGCTTGAACAGATGGCTTCGTCTATTATGACATGGATCTATTAGCCAACGCAATCCTCGAGTCAGTTATGATGGCAACATACCTGCACGCACTGAGCCAGACGCACAATAGCGAATTGTTGAACAGTGATGGATTCCTCGGCCTGCAATTCAAATACGGGAGAAGGCGTGGCAAGGAAACGGCAGATGGCATTTGTCATGTCACTGTTCAAGTGAGAGAAGCTAAAAGAAAACAATTAGTTCCTTGTCAATAGATATATATAGAGCATTATTACTTGATGGCGAGCAATACAGCAGCGTCAAGTGCTGCAACGTGCACCCAAGGGTCGTTTCCATGCAACGGAGCAAAAAGACATTCGGAAATATGATCGATGAGAACATCGTCAACTTCATGAAGATATACCGAAGACAATGCAGCCACATGCTACAATATCCAACGTTAGAGCACGACTTCGTACCAAAAAAAATAGAGTCAACCACTTTACCAAACTAGTGCCCATAATTTCGTGCATGTAAGCATCGGGAGCCCATTTGTTACCGTCCTCGGTACTCTTGTCGGCAAACTTCTTGATATCCTCATAGTAACCCAAGCTGGTAACATAAACACTTCGCATGTTCTTGTTGAGCAGCTCATCCTTTTCCACATCAGTGGGGGCAGTTGGGCGCACACCAGATGCAGTCTTTCGCATCAATTCGGTCCAAGCCTGTTCGACATCGCGTGTCAAGTGAAGTTTCTTTGGTGCAGCGGGCGAAGGTGCTTGGGTGTGCGCATCCGGTCTCGAGTCGGCAATCACACGGGCAGTGACATTGCGAAGAATAATAAGGAGATCGTGCACAACACGGTTGCTGCTAAGTGGCACCCCATCCTCCCAATACTTGTTGAGTACGCGACGGCTGTATGCCAATGGATCGTGGTCCTTGAGACAAGCGGTGATGGCTGAACGAATGTTATCCAGAGTTTCGTCTTGGATCAAGAATTGGGTGTTGTGGCATAAAGCCAGGAGCTGGTTGGGTCGATACAGGAAAGGAGAGAGCTGGAGAGCACGAGAAAGACCGGCCAATGATGGAAGAATGAACGACACAGTGAATTCGACATCACCTTTCTTCATAAACTCAATGATGGATTCACCATAGCTCCACAGAATATCATTGATGTACCGATAAGTGTCAGGAATCTTGAAGCCAATCTCGAGAAGACCCGAGACCAAGCTATATGTGATGGCATCGGAAGGTGGCACTCCTACAGGCCTATTTAGTTCTCCAGACAACACTTCGTCCCACCCCTTTTTTAATTAATACCTTTTCCTAGCATCACTTCTTTCCATTCATATGCCGGCAAATGGCGAACATAGGCAAGCAAGCGGGGCAGGAGCTCCAACTGACGCTCTTCACTTGCATTGACAGCATACTTTACGAGAGCAGCCAAGCTCTGTTGGCTACGAGAAGTCTATCGAACTACACGTCAGTTTCTGCTCGGATACAGCGTCAAAGTAACTTACCATAGCACCGAGATCTGGCTTTTGATCACGAGTGAAAATGTTCTTGTCATTGTCATCGGGAATGGGAACGGGTGGACATTTGGAAATGAGTTTGTCGATTTCAGAAGACGTTGCTTTGGATCGTGAATCCGCAAGCACTTCTGCGAGACCCATAAGGATCTGCGAGTGCAAGTCAAAGTCGACGCTATTGCAGCTTTTGTGTCAGGAACGTACAATTAATGTTCGTTTGGTGTACATACCCGTTCATGGCTGTAAGAGAAAATGAAGGTAGGGCGTGTGTGTAAAAGCGAGATGAAGTAGACGTGTGGTTTTTGTACTAAAGCGGACAATTGGAGCTTATACTTTTCGGAAGTGGAGTAGTGCAACGACAGGTTAAAGCATGAGTGACTACCAAATCCGTCATGTTGTTCGTAATCGCCAAAGGGCCCAAAACTAGAAAGTTTAATATCGTCCTGTTGGCATAAAATGAATCATGCTACTTGTTTATGTGTTGTCGCCATACCAATTGCTCTCAGGCCAGTGAAAAGAGTGAGGGTTGTGGTCAGCACAATGCTTTCCGCAAATGCTCTTACAAGAATAAGAGTCAACTAGCCAAAGTTTAAGCAGAATAACTTGCTACTTTTCGTACCCGGTAGAAGAACACGGATAAAGACATAGTTAGGTTAACCGGTCAAGTGAAATAGTCGAACTCGGTGTGAATTGAGTGTCCAGATCGCCAATGGCAACAAGTAATTGACGGTGCACAAAAGCTGTCGTATAAGAAAGTATGCTCAAAGTGGCCAAAGCGCATGAAGTTGCTGCTGGGTAGCACCTAATTTAGTATCTGTGGCAGTAGCGAACTTTCACATGCTTATAAAACGAAAACATTTGAACAAGAATCCACGTGAATTTATTGAATGGCTCATTGGATGGTTGGGTTCTCGCAGTAATATCATGCGCATACTCGATTATAGGATTCTACCATGGATGCAGAAGGAAAGTACGACAGGTCGTTCGAAAATCTATCTGACCCATTAAACCGGTGACTTGACCTGATTCATCCATATCTGTCATCTTGATCCCTTGTCAGTTCCACAGTTGTTGCTCCATTGTATATCCAATCGGCCCTTGGCGGATCGAGGATGTATGTCTCATATGGATAACAAAGAGTAAGAGAACAGGAAAGGTTGTTCAAGCATATAGTGAAGAACTAATACTAGGCACCTGTCGTACGGCCAGCACGAAACATTGGGGTGTATCCCTTGTTGCACAGATGGCTCCCGTCATTATTCGTCCCAAGTGTTGATTCTGAAACTGTAAATAATGAAGAAAGCAAGTCTGCCAGATCACGTGGTTAATCAGAAGTAACCACTGCACTAACTATACCTTTGGCTATGGGTGTATAAATACGGCGAGTAATGCCCTTACTGTAACTTTCAGAGAAGGATAAATATAGTAAGCCTCATTTTTCCGATCACGGCCATTGTAAGCAAGGGATGCTGTAATCAAGATTCCTCACCGATATAGCTAGTGGTTGGAAGAAAAGGTAAACTGGTCAAAAGATTTTTTGCTAAGGGGACTTGCGATGTTGGACTCTTTTTAACATGCTTAAGGCTCATCTTTGATCCAAAATGTTTCAGAGCAAGCATATAGGTCTACATATCTTGTGCATACAGCCATTTGTGTCTATCATCTCAGTGGGCCACAGAAGGACCTCTCCTTAAGATACAGCTTAAGGATCGTGTCCCTTCCCTATAACAACATTTCCGGTTCCATGACAGTAGAGTAAATAGCATAATTTGCAGCCATGAGCGGAAATGGAGAGAGGCCAGCTTTAAAAATGTTGAGCTACTTTTTGCGTTTCGAGTCACTGCGGCATGGAGTTTAACTTTATTTTGGCGTCTGTGGCATAACGTAATCCCGTTTTGGAATTGGCGCTTAATGTCCGTGTCCCCCTGACACCAAAATTTATAACTTGGTGTCCTGACCACGCTGCGAGACGCGTCAAGTGTCTATAGGATTCTCAAATGTCCATTTTCGAATACAATTCAAAGAGTCTTCTAAGGACAGTGTCCGATATGGAAATTTTCAACAAAAGACCCGGAATCCATACCGAGTGGAATTGTGGCATGGCAACAACTGATGAGCATCATGACGCAACCGTCAGGCCTATAAATAACAGTAAACCAGATTATTACTTGGTTTTGGTGGAATTCATGAGAAATAATGACATGTCTGCAATGGCAAACTAGTGAATGGGTCGATCTTGTGGCAAACTGTGTGACCCAAAGTCTTCCGACCCTCAACCAATTTTCTGATCTGAATAAAATAAATGAAAAAGCACGATTTCTTCTTTTCATTGATCCCATTATGCTCTCTGCCTGTATACCTGTTGTTGCTTTCAGTCCCTGTGCCGTTGTCTTTTCGTTCGCTCGTTTGCCTGCCGTTAGCCATGCTTTGCCTCAAGGTTGACGGGGACAAACTTGTCGTTCTCTTCCCAGGCCTGCGCTTTGACCTTTCGCGTACTCACCGTGCGTCACCGCCTGATGAAGAGAGTTAAGTAATTCCTAACATAGAGTTAGGTGGTCACGCACCTATTGCTGCTCCAGGCTACGCACCCATCGTTGATGACTCGGTGGTGTCGCAGATGCACGTGGACCTAAACGACGATGTTGTCGTGCCCTTCTAGTAAGTAACAATATATTACGGTGAACTATGTAACAAGTATACTGACGAAGCTCATGACAGGACCGACACATAAAAAAGTATCTTCTCCCTATTTTTCACCTTAGTTTAGTCCCCGTTGCAAGATCCACTGATCAGTACCTCCTCTCTCACATGTACATATTAAATCTATACTCCACAGGCATATACCTACATATCATACACTCATATCCTTGCCATGCCACTTGTAGAAGAACATCCGGTTTTCTTTAGTGTAAGTACTTTACCTCGCCATCGCACAGGCTCACCTGTAGAGCACATTAGTAGGCTATCCTTCCATTGCAGAAGGTATGGAGCGAAAGCTGAATGTGATCCTCAGTGGCGTGTCAGTACATGTGATTTCGAGGATGGAGGCGCCGTACGGCCAAGCAGTGATGAATCAATTTGCCATTGGAAGCAAAGAAAAACTTATGATTGGATTATAAGGTAGAGTACCTCGCATGAAACAATATGGTTTTCCGAGGGCACATGGGCTGTCGAACACTTTAATAATGTTATCATGTATCACATATATGCTACTCATATCCGTTTCGAGAGCGACAAACTCAAGGATTGGTCTCATATGTAGACCATCGGAAAACATCACTGGTTCCTTTATCCACGTGGTCGCAAAGCACGAACTCACGAAAAACAATTATGATGCTGATGGCACCAATAATCTTATAGATTGTATCCGATTACGGAGGCAAGAGTTCGTCGAGCATACTTATAACACAGAAATGACACATCATCACGACACACCATCCCACTTGTACACATGACATACACAAGGTAGACAAAACACACCAAGACGCTCCGATAGAAAAGGAAAAAAGAAAAAAAAAAGCTGAATAGAAAAAGAGAGCATCAACACACTAACCATCCATTTTGAAACTCCCACTCATGGAACATCCACTCGACAAGAAAGATATGTTCTCGAAAAATTAGGGGAGTTCAGTGAACGTCAATGAGATCATAAACATAAGAGAGATCTTCCTCCATATGAGCGTAATAATAAGGTAATTGTACATTTCTTTGACAGCTTTGTAATATGTTTATGTTTCAATTAAAAGTACTTTTTGGAAGACATAAAAAACTTCTGTTTAAAAAGTAACTGAATTGCCAACTTAACTTTTTTATGTTTATGACCTTATGGAGGTTTACTGAATCCCCCTATTATTTACACGTGAAGCATCCAAGATAAAGCATTCGTACAAAAATCGCAGACCTGGAAGCATGGAAGTGCGCGCGCTAGCTGAACAAAACAAGGTACACAGTAAGAAGCATTCATTACTCAAAAGATGCCCAGGTGATTGACGGAAATTCGCCCTAAAAAAAGCGCATATGCAACCTTTGGGAACACGATGCTTTTGGAGTCAAAGCTACATGAGCACTATAAATCTATGAGTCCGAAAGTGTTGAAACCTGATCTGGAATGCTATTAAGACACCCAATAATAGATAATTTTTTGTACGTGTATACGTAACTATAACAGAATTTTAATCCACCACTTGGCATGATTGGCTTCAGGCTAGGACCCAAGGGCCTTGATCCTTCTCTGTGCCAAATACCAAAATAATGCTATATCACCAGTATTTTTGAAACTTTGGCTTTAAGTATAACACTGTGATAACTTGGGTACCTAACGCTGGTAAAAAGCCAAGTAATGGTACACAAGAATTATAGTTTAAGGTTTGCTTCAGGGCCGCAGTCTGGAAATATCAGATGCACCATTCGTTACTGGTCCTGTCCATCAATTCGTGCAATGAAATTGTCTCATTAAAAGTTGGCCCCTGTACAAAAACCATGCCAATTGCTTGTGAAATCATGTGCACCCATTCAAAGACTTTCACGGTTACTACCTTCGATACTAGCATAGAGTACCCTATGCACAAGTTCATCGTAATTGGTAATTCCAATCCAATTGTTGTAGTAACTCTTTTTCTTTATGAATATCTTGTGCAAAACGTATGATTAAATGGGATGCGACAATAGATCGATGCATGTAGCTATCTGTAGGGGATCAATCCATTTTTTGACACCGTTCGCAATTCATAACTTTATTAATAGAGCGGCCCGGTCCAGTTGGTAAAGAGGGTACCCGTACATCCCGTACTTATCGTAAAAAACTATAAAGGTGAGGGTATGTAAAGTGGATAAACGGCCGGTCATCACGTCCGATTAAACATAAATAATCGTCTTCGCCAATGCGAACAGCAATGCTTGGCATTGCGTACTCTTTCTTTGCAATTATCACGTCATGTTAATGTTGAAACGACAGATGTTTGATAAGGGTTTCCAGGTCGACGGAATGAGGTGATAGATTACCTGGATACGCTGACATTCAACTTCTCGGAGCCTTTTCAATGACAGTTTCAGAGTACCATTTTGCGTAACCTATCGAAGGCCGAGCCGATGAAAACGTGGCTGCGGAAAATAGCACTTGCATCCATCCAGTTCGGTGTACTTTCTAATTTATGCCAAGGTAAAAACGCTTATCGCATTGTAGACAAGCATCTTTCGGAAACCAAGCAACACAGCTGCGGGTTGAATATGGGTTAGGATGGGAATATACTCCGTTATTACTGAACCTCACAGTCATTTCCCTAAGAGTTCGCATTGTTGTAGTAAAATATTGTGAAAGCAAATGTAATATGTTCTTAAATCAGCCGATTTGCACTTTCTATTGATGTAACAAGCAATATGAAGATCCGTAGCAGATAAAAAAATATGTTAACCGCACGGACGGAACGTCACGCCATTACGAGAGCATGAGACAAGTGACACTTTCCAAAAATGCACAAACCCTTGCTTTTGAATATAAAAACGCGGCGAAAGTGCTTGAGAAATAATCATCGCTTTTTTTTCCCATCTCGAATTTATACAAACAGAAAACATGAGCAGCAAGATCGCTATTGTCGGTGCAGGTTCCGTTGGTGCCACTATTGCCTACGCCATTATGCTTCGCAACTTCGCCTCCGAAGTACTGCTTGTTGATGTTGTTCCAGATATTGTGCGCGGTCAGACCCTCGATTTGAGCGATGCCAACCTGGTCAGCACCACCAAGGTCCGTGGTGCTACGAGTCAAGAAGCTGGACAGGCAAACATTATCGTCATCACAGCGGTAAGTAATCATCCACTCTAATTTTTCTGGTGTTTCCCGATCACTCATATTTCTCTCAACAATCAAAAGGGAGCTAAACAAAAGGAAGGCGAATCGCGTACTGAGGTATAAATCATGTCAAGAAACAGCTAAAACAACGTGAAACTAATTCCAATCCAATTATGCAGTTGATTGATCGCAACTACAAGATCCTCGAAAGTGTCATTGGTGCCATGAAGCCTATTCGTGAAGACGCTGTTGTTCTTTTGGTGTCTAACCCAGTTGATATTTTGACACACATTGCTCACAAGTTGACCGGTCTCCCACGCAATCAGGTCTTTGGTTCGGGTACATTTTTGGATTCTTCCCGTCTCCGTGTGTTTTTGGCAAAGACCCTTCACGTGGCTGCTTCCAGCATCCACGCCTACGTTCTTGGTGAGCATGGTGATAGCCAGTTTATCGCGTGGGATAGTGCAAGTGTAGCCGGAAAGCCATTGCTATCGTTCCCAGAGATCCAAGAGTTGGACCGAGACCAGGTGGAGAAGGATATCGCAAGCAAGGCTATGGAAATCATTAAATTGAAGGGTGCCACGTATTACGGTATTGGTGCGTGTACTGCGTCTTTGTGCGAAGCAGTTTTGCTCGATAAGCATGAAGTACGTCCCCTCTCGGTCTATGTCGAATCCCTGGGTACCGTTCTTTCTGTCCCTGCCAAGATCGGTTATAACGGCGTCGAGCAAATCTTTGACATTCCGCTTAGCTATCAGGAGACGGAGCGCTTGCATAAGAGCGCGGACTCGCTCAAGGAGATTTGTGCAAAGTACGAGTAACTTGTTTCTACCATATTTTCGATGCAATGTATATATAACACAATAAACGACCACTTTTTTACTTTATAAAATGTAAGCTGCTTTTCTCTCGCGCGATAGTCTCGAACGAGTTCAAGTACACAGACATGGGTGGTAGGTGTGTTACCGATCGTGTGGTATCGCAGGTGTACTCGGATGAAGCACATTGTGTTCCAATGAATTATTGTAAAGCTTAATCAGGTAACCGGCCGGGGGTACCCGAGCGAAACAAGATATAGCATCAGAAGTGCCGCAAGTAAGATACACAGAACAAAATGGGAATATTTGTGTGCTCTTCTTACCTGTAAGTTCCCGGAGGCTAACAATAGCCATAAACACGAACATATATCGAAAAACGGTTGCAACATTATCGGGGCCCAAACAATACCCACTGTTGAAAATCAACAAAATACAATGATACGTACGCCCAGACTGAAATAAATGTCAAAAGCATTCGCGTTAGAGTTATCATCACGTCGATGCTAGAGACTGTTCAGTGACCTGGGCAGCTCACTTTTATAAGCCGCCATGTGCATATAGCATAACTAAAAGCAATGCGCTGATAACCAGTTGGTACAGAACGCAGGAGGTATTACAGATGCTTTGGGTCGGGAGCGCGTGCCGTGGGTGGGATGTTGTGTCGAAAGGATAGTTAGCTGTTTTTGTTTGTGTTACCTCAATGCACAACAGGGTTGATAAGGATGGTGTTCCACTTGGATAGGGTTCTGTAATGAAACATGCAAAAGCTGGCATTAACTCAGTGTCCGATAAATGCTGGGCATTCAAGGAATGTTACAAACATTAACTGGACTTGTCTTAAAGTTAATCATGTATACATAGCATATCCCGTGTTTGTTACGCGAATGAGCCGGCGTAGAAGCAGTCGTTATTGTCGAGAGCCACTATAGTTCAAGTGATCGCTGTTGGTTACAATATGGTCATCAGTGCACACTTACTCAATATCACAAGAACCAGACTTTGCTGGATCCTGTTTTTTGAAAGCAATACAACCATTTTTAATCCAAATATTTAGCTATTGTTTATAGAATCTTTAGGTTCCGTGGTCTGTCCAAACGTTGGACTTTACTAAAGCTGCGCGTCGATTCGAAAGAATGCTGATAAAGAAGTCATATCGTGACACCTGTCCATGCTACATCGAGCAGAATTATCCTGTTTGACAAGCATGAAGTATGTTGGCTCTCAGGCTATTGTTAAAGAAGATTCACACGCCTTGTGCCGGCCATTCTTCCCATCTCTGCCAAAGTCAGCCACGTATGATGGTCTCGAGAAAATCTTTGGCTTACAAAAGACGAACATTTAACGTGCGATTCCCAGTGCAAAGCAAGAAACTTTTATATTTTTTTGCAGCACATATATAAGTAACACAGTAAGTGATAATTTCTGTCATTTTAAATATTCCTTTGTACATTCCTTTTTTTACACCAATCTCGAACTGGTCCAAGGACAACAAGAAGTTCCCAGGCGTGGGTAGCAAGCATGTTACCGATCGAGTAGACCCATAAACGATATCGAAAGTACCGCGGGAGCACATTGTGTCCCAGTGGATTATTGTAAGGTTCAATCGGATAATCTGGCCGAGGATATCCGAGGGAAGCAAGCACAGTAGGGTTACCACAATTAAGGCGCACTCCACATCCAAATGGGTTAGGATCTGTATAACAAGAAAATGTGTGATCAAATACGTAATACTTGCGTACTATTTTTTTCTTTACCTGCGAGCTCCCAGTAACTAACAATAGCAATGAACACCGCACATACGAAAATAAGGAGATAGTTGCGGTACCACCGAGCTCGAAACAGGTATCCGTAGTTGAATATCAAAGCGGCGTTCACAAATTGAAACAATGAAACAAACGTCAAAACGTCTGCTTCAAAGCTGTCACCAAGCAACCACCATTTGGAATTGTCAACGGCTCGAGCATCCCATTCGTTACACCTGAAAAAGTCGTCGTGTGTGTAGAGCATAACGAACGCTCCAACCAAAAACAATACATTGATACCCAATTGACCCAGAACAGATGCGAGAACTTCAGGACCAAGAATGCGTGCCGTGGGACGCTGTGCTGAAAGATGGTTAGCAGCTTTGGCTTGTGTCACCGCAAATGCGCAAAACAGTGTGATAAAGGCATCGATAAGGATAAAGTTCCATTGGGAAAACGACATGGTGTAATAAAATGTGCAAAGCTTGACGGTTGCCATAGTTTCACCATACATGATGAGATATTTGTAACTTGCAAAGGATGTTGCCAGCGCTGAGCGACCTTGAATGACTAATTCGACGCAGGCTTTTACTGTTCGGCTTGGCGTGCTGAATGGGCTGACAACCGAGGCTTCGGCTTCTGACATGGCAATACCGACATGAGCTGCGCGTAACGCACCGCAATCGTTACCTCCATCACCACACATGGCTGTGATTGCCTTTTCCATGAAGAGTTCGATACAGAGCATCTTGTCAATAGGCGTCATACGAGCAAACACCGTTATTGAGAACAAAAGTTCGCGTAATCGTTGTGGATCATCTCGGAGCAAGGCTTGGAACGCGTTTCCAGTGATAGCAAGTTCGTATTGACTTGCAATATCGACCTTTTCAAGTGATGGTTGCATATTTGTTTCTGGATCGGACCAAATAACTTCCCCGTCCTTCTCTCTAACGTCGCCAAGGAGAATGGGTTTGTCGGATGGTAGCATGCCACAAGCCTGACCGATAGATATACCGGTCAATGCATTGTCACCAGTAATCATGACTGTTCGAATATCCCCTTCCTTGAGTTGCCCTATGGCATCCGCTGTATCGGGCTTGAGCATGTTCTTGAACAATATCAATCCAAGTAATGAGACTTCAGATTCCAGTTGATCCCTTGTCCAGCGGCGCACTGCGTCATGTGAAACAGTACTGCCAAGGTTACGATGGGCCATGGCTAACACATAGCAACCGTCTCTTGCCAGTTTGGATGCGACACGGTC
Source organism: Fennellomyces sp. T-0311 (assembly GCA_025266875.1). Lineage (NCBI taxonomy): Eukaryota > Fungi > Mucoromycota > Mucoromycetes > Mucorales > Lichtheimiaceae > Fennellomyces > Fennellomyces sp. T-0311. Next base: position 53,218 of record JALLLT010000003.1, on the reverse strand, counting down.
ATAGCTGCTCGGTACATCATTGGATATTTCAGCCAGCCGTTCGAATGAGCCTTTTACAAACACGTGGATGTCGCCTGTATCCGTATCCAGTGCTGCAACGGACATGGATGCACGTGCATGTTGAAACTCGAATCTTTGAATGACTTGTAACTCGGTTCCTTTGAGACCAGGACGAGGTGATTGAAGATGAATGATGTCCTTGTTCAAATCCAGAACTGCTCCCGTTGCCTCAAACATGACAATATCTACCGGATTGCCAATATATTGATCGCCCAGTGCTGTGACAGAGTGGCATGATGCCATGCCCATCCTCAAAAGTTGTTCTGTATCCACATCTGCGTTCAAGTCTTGATACTGCTGTTTCACCTCTCCCAGGGCTAGTGCCATAGTGCTTGTGTGCTTCTCATCAAAATTTCGTACAACGGGACGCACACCGTTATATTCCAAGCCTTGATTCGTGAGGGTTCCCGTCTTGTCAAAGCAGAACACACGGACTTTTCCTGCCATCAAGATACGAGGCAAGTCGACAGAGTATATTCCTTTCTTTTTCAATCGACCCCCGGCGACTGACTGTCCAACAACCAGGATCGCTATGTTAATATATAATTTAGCGTCCAAATTTGTCATATGGCAATATCTGTACAATTACCTGGGAGCAGAGGATTCATGACTTGGGCTGCGCAAGTGGTGCCGTAAAACCAGGCTGTCATGCCAGTACCGCCTAGCCACCATGATCCAATACCAAGGAGTATGAGCGCCCAGCAGAGTAAAATTGCGAAAACAAGCTTGAGTTGCTCGTGAAATACAAAAGATATAGGTTGCGGGAACAGGATCTTTTGTACTAGCTGGCCTTTGTCTGTGTTGGTACGTGTTGCCATGACGAGCGCCGTTGATTCGTCGGATGCTTGCTTGACCGTAGTACCTGCATATAAGCGGTGAATCTTTTCCTCTAAGGCTGATGCATCCCGTGCGTAAACTTTGCGGATTGGTAACGGTTCGCCTAGGATAAATTGATGTAAGCGTTAATCATCTTTTCTGACATGCATGGATGACAGTAGACTTACCGGTAAGCGAACTTTCGTCTACAATAATATCACCCTTGAGGACAACGGCATCCACTGGTACGACTTGTTGCTGATGTATACGAATAACGTCTCCAGGCACCAGATCGGCGCTTGTTATGTCACGTAGCCACTCTCCATCACGCATGACATCGCAAATGCCGACGTGCTCGGCCATAGTCTTGATACGCTTTTCCGATTTCAGTCGGATGACAACCTTGATCACCGCAGCCAAAAGAATGACAACCGTATCCGCTATACCGATTTGCCAATATGCCAAGTAAAAGTAGCACCATAGGATCATGATTTGATAAATGTAGAAAAACCCTGTAAGCCTATATCACATCATACTTTTAGTAACAAAAACAAGGGTAGTCCCGTGATTGTCAATTAACTTACTCTTCCCAAAGTGCATGGATAAAACTAGGAACAATAACATGGATGAAATTCGGACCAAGCAACTCGAGCCTGTAAGCTGCATCTGCAGCAGATAGACCTTCTTGCTGAAATGCAACTTCGGGACTTGGCTGTTCGAAAACATCCTTAAAGTCGTTATATACATAACGCGTGCTGTGATATTCAAAGTATCGGAACGTGCTTCCTTGTTGAATCGGAACCGTAATAACGACTCTATCCAAGCCCAAAAATTTCTTGACTGCAGTTTCGATCTGCTGTATCCGATCAATTAAGCGCCGATTCTTGCGATCGTCGGTGCCAATATCGTCTAATCGCTGGACTTGTCGTGGCAGTTCCACTTGAATGTACTGTGCCTTTGTCAGACCTCGTCGGATGCGGAAGAAATTGCGTAGTCGTGAACGCATAATATTGATAACCAGATACCAGCTCGTGGCGAGGAACCAGCACACGCAGAAAGCCTTGCTGGACAAGTCATATGATCCGTAGAATAAGGCGTATGGGATCCCTTTTGCCTGTATATGCGTGTAAACAAAACATGTTACTTGCGTTTGTGTCGCAAATACTCACTTGTCCGTAATAGTCAAGACAGATGACGAGTAGAAACGCAATCCATCCTATTGATACGGCTGATGTATAGATGACCATCCAAGTGCCAAAGATATCGCTGCTGTAGCCTGTAAAACATTCTCCATTGCTATTGGTGGTCGACACCGGCGCTGTCTATCCATTATTCGGCTTTGTCAGCAAATTGGAAGCCAAAGATGCAATGCACCTGCGTGGCGAAACGTACTTTTTCACGAGCCAGCTTGTAAAAGATCCACAAGCCAAGAAACCCATAGAATGCCACGTAAATGAACAGGTATGAAAGAAACGTCGGTGCTGGTAGGAAAAAAAAGATATAGTAAGTCACTGCTGTTGGGGTAAAATGGATTGGTGGCATGTACCTTTAATTGGGAAGGTCATGCTGGCTGGCGCCTTGCATACGTTCCAGACAGCATCTGACTCGGCACTCTGAGGAAGCTCTGTCCATGTTGGATAAGATGATTGGTTCAAAGCGGCAGCGCATGCTCGATGGATCTGTATTTCCGCATGCGAAGCGTCGTAGTATGGAATATCCACGGTCAATTGGCTTGACGCACAGGCCTGGAACGGCTGCTGCTGTTGTATCGACGGGCATTGGCATATATTGACTGCACTCCTGCATTGAGGCTGACATGAGCCATCGGCACACAAGGGGTATGGGCAAGTTTGCGGGTTGATTCGGGCTGGACAGTCTTTAAATGGGTCAGCAACGCATAATACGGGACATGTGACGTTATAGCGGGTAACAGCGGGGCAGGTGGTGCCGTTGTTGAACCGATAGTTGACTGTCTCAAAATGCAGTGTTATTATTTATTGGAGTTTTCTACAGTATTAAATATAAAGACATGCCTTGATGGAAGCGGGGTATCGCGTACACGCCATCTTGTGCCAGAGCGAGTAACACAAGCACCAGCAACATTGAAACTGCTGACCGAGAAGCAGGAGCTCCCATGTTGTCCAGAATTGCACGGCTGTTGTGTGAGGGAGAAAGTGTGGACAGTAAGATGGGGTCGAAAAGATAATGAAAAGAAAGAGCAGTAATAGAATGCAGCTTTTAAAACCCTCCGATGAAAACCAGGAATTCCCCCGCATTTAACCTTCTTTTAGAAGTGCCTCTGGATCTGCAGCCGGTGCGCGTCGCTTAAACCACACCCGCCGCGTTATGGCCATGATAAAGTAGACTGTCATTATGCAGCCCAGCACTTGCAAAAACAGCGCGCCTGACTCTGGATCCTGCTCCGCGGGCGGTGGCGGGTGCTCCGATATTAATGTTGCTTCCGGTAAAGCATTCGTAGTCATGGCGATGGTGTCGGCAGTCGTCATGGTGGAGGATGCCGGTGACACTGCATGATCAACCTGCCTCCTTTTCTTGACGGTAAACGAGTAATCCGGAATCAAGTGATAGTTATCGTAGTCCATCTATGGAACAAACAGGAGGTGAGTTAATCCCCCCTTTGAAACTAAAATTGGCGGTATTGATCTTACCACAACCATCCCCTGAACACGGAACACATTCGATGCGGAAGCATACACGTCCTCTCTTGCCGACGTCCAGGACAATTCAATTGGCCATCCTTTGAGTCGTGCGTCCACATGTCCTATGGATCCTGCCCAGTCTAACGCTTTATCTTGGTGGTCTTCTTCCTCGCATGCGACCGGTGCATACTCGTCTTCGGAAAAGTTGATAAATTCTCCCACCGTTTGGTTCTCTGAATTCTTGACTTGCAACAGAATGCCCTGATATTCTTGACGCCCTTTCACCGAAATGATAAACGGATCGTATTCGGTTGCTTGGTCGATCCACACATGGTAACAATCATCGCAGGTTGATTTCGAAGGCCCGTGGCCGATTGTGCTCATCAGATCGAGATTGCACTGGGGTTCAAGTGGTCTTTGATGAGTATATGGAGTACTATCGAACTCGGCTAAGGGCCAATTTACATACGGTACCAGGTGCATTAGGGTATGCCGTTGCAAACCCGAGTATGCTCGATAATGCAGCGATCGATGACCATGGTGATTGCCTGAATTTCATAGTTGTCGGGAAAGAACGGCCGTTTCAGCCGCCAACTTCTAAAAATAATAATTAACTCAAAAGGTTGTTGCCCGGAAAATCATGTTGGTATGTTACGTACCAAGCTATGTGGTTTTGGTGAGGCATAGCACTCCTTCCGGCTGTTAAGCTGCATCAAGGAAGGAAGAGAAATTTAGAATGTGCTATAAACAATGAAGCACATGTGGCATGCTGTACCCTTTGGGTGATATCGAACTTCGTGAGGGCAAGAGGACAGTGCTTTTATTCTAGTCAAGGCTGTGCTGCTTCCTTTCAGAGTTGCCCTGAATTGAGTGGTTAACTTTAAGATTGCACATTACTACTTTGCTTGAGGCTATTTATGGAATAAAATATGATCGATGCATTGCTTCAGCGTGCATGTCACCCGTGCTATTCAGGTGGGACAGCCACGTTGCAGCATCGGAATATCCATGGCCTGATGTTTTATTAGCTAGCATTATTGGGACGCGAAAGTATAGACCGGGTAATTGACTAAAGAGGTATAGTAAGAGCACCAGCCAAGCAAGAGCCATTCGTCTATCTTGTTTCTTGGCTATCCAGCTTGGAATAAGTACCCGCAGTCCAGCAAACAATGAAATTCATGATATGCGTGTTGATGTCGACCAGAGCATCATCTTCATTTAGCCTCTGGCATTAGTTTATTTAGACAACAAGTGGATGACAGACGATATAAGATACATATATATCAACGGCTTATGCATAATCGATAAGATTGCATTAGTACAAGCTCGTTGATTCAGGCAGCGCGAATTTGATCGGAAGAAATCCTAGCGCCTGCTACGTGGCAGTTCTTTCCAATGCCGCCCGTAAACCCTCCAGCTCGAAATGAACTTTTAGAATGGTACCAATCAATACCACCCATCACAAAGGCGATCTTTACGCTCTCTATAGCCACCACCGTGGCACCAGCGTTAGGGCTCGTCAGTCCCTACAATTTAATACTTAATTGGACCGCAGTTTACAAATTGCAGGTACGTGTTCAAGTATGCCCTCTATTGTAACTGTATGAACCTAACACTGCGTTTCAGTTATGGCGTTTAATTACATCATTCTTTCTCCACAAACTTGATTTGGGTTTTGCAATGAACGTCTACTTTGCCTATCGTCAATCGCTTCAATTGGAGAATGAGGTCTTTGGTGGCCGAACCGCAGACTACCTCTATTTCCTTCTGGTTACTTCAGCTATGCAGCTGGTACGATACTATCTTCTGCCTAATTATTTTTTTATCTAATGAACCATAATTGGTTAGGCTGCAGCACATTATATGGGTTTGCTTGTTTTAAGCGATGGTTTGTTGATGTCCCTCACCTACCTGTGGTCTCAGCACTATCGTGATGTGCCAATGACATTTATGTTTGGCATCCGATTCAAAGTAAGTAGGAAAGGTGTAAAAGGGAAATGTAGTGTTTAATAAGTTGTCCATAGGCGCAATATCTTCCTTGGGTGCTTGTTGGCTACACCTACTTGGCCGGAGGTGGTATTACCGGTTCTCTCATTGGTATTGCGTCCGCCCATATCTACCATTACTTGACAACGACGTATCCAAGTCAAGGCGGACGTCGACTCTTGACAACGCCCGCTTTCCTTCAGCGGTTGTTCCCACCAACAAGCGTCAGAGGAGGATTCACTGCTGGTGGTGGATTCCAAATGTTTGCTGGCAATCAACAACAACAGCAGCAACAGCCTGCCCAGAACCGTACCAATATCTTTGGCGGACATACATGGGGTCGTGGTCAGCGTTTGGGGTCGTAATAGCCGTTAAAACACTTTGATTAATATCCAATATCTGGGATTTGGCAATAAACGGATCAAGCGCTACAGTAATAGAAGTATTGGGTTGTTTCTGAAATGGCGGGTCGACTAGGGGTGGGTCACTCCGAGAATATTGTTTAAAAAAGTACCTATTCGCAGATAATTTGTCAGTAGTGTGGTTTCTTCCGATAGTTGTTACGTAGCGACAACTGGAATAGCTCTCATGAAAACAAGGGGCACTAAGCAAAGTATGTTGCTATGTATGATATGGTATTTATTACCATAGTAACGAATTGACATGCGTTATTTAGCGATATTTCTTTGTCATGGCAACTAGTCCTATAGCTACAATTTGAATGTTGCTCTAAATATTGTTGTCATCCTACAAGTCATCCTATGTAATGACACTATTATTAGAGTGCCGTTACTTGCTTGACGGGTAATACTTCATTCATCCGTAGCCACTAAATCTAGCTGATGTACTGTATTGCTCATCCAGATACAAAATTAATTTAATTGATTATCCAACGAACTGAGCTAACAGTAGAATAAATGACGTTTACAGTAATGATAAGTGCAAATCAATTCGCAATTCTAGGGTCATCATTAGATCAAGAAGAGCCAGCTATATGTAATACTTAATATACTTTGGTCGATTTGGGTGTCGAGTGCTGCTTGTCGCTGGCATAAACTATCTAGTCACCCAAGAAAAAAAATACATATACAACGCTTCTGTTATATTCTTGTCGTTTTCATGTGTATCCCATAATTTCCCTGATTATGCTTATTGGATCACGCCATCATTTACGTCAAGGTGTCACAACACGATGTATTCGGCTATTCACTGTTGTGCTGTTATTCGAGCAAAACATAAGTTTCATCATTTGACTGTCTTGATTGATCGTTAAGATTCACAATGGGTATAATTGTTCAGTATGAGCTTAATGTGCATGCGATCACATATTAGTAACGATAAATTTGACAGCACGCCTGCATATGCGGCACATTATTAGTGGCATTTGCTGGATAAACATTTCGATCTGCTTATAGTTCTGGGTCAGATTTATAAAACATGCTTACAACAACGCGCTTCGGATTAGCATCAGTGATTCTCACGATGCTTTTGAGTAATTGAGATAGTCGAGTTCAACCACAAAGCAAAAATAACAAGCAGCAACAGCAGAGTGGCAATGAACGCTGGCATGACAACTGGCATGTTCAAGCTTGGAAGTGGCAAGGCAATTCGCAATTACTGAAACGGTTTCCAGTGATACCAGCCAAGTTCTTGGAACACTTCAACTCTTTTGCTTAGAGGTTCATTTCGCGCGAAAGAAACAAAGTAAAAAGCGAGAAACACAGCCCTAACAAGCGTTGCTGAGTTGGATTACGTCACAGACAGAAGGGCAACCGACAGCGGGGGCTCTTTCGACAAATTTTTGGAGTCAACAAAACTTTCCTCTTTCTTGTCCAGCCAAGCTCCAAACCCAACTCGGCTGTTGCTTTTTCTGTCTTCTTTGCTTGTTGGACATACCCCCTACTCCTCCCTACTCTTTACCACATGTTCTCCCGGATTGCGCCCGCAACGAAGCGCTCTGTTCAACAGGCCGTGAAGCCCGCTGTTCAGGTAATTACGATACGGACAACGCAGCACACAAAATCACACCACGCGATGTTGCGCCCTTTTACGCGAAATTGTATCCTGGGAACGAATATGACAACTGACACAATGACATTCCAATAGGCCCGTTTCGCGTCGACTAAGCCTGTCGCCGCTCAAGTATGTCATTTTCTCCTTTTTGTTTTGATCGTTTCTCGGTTCTCTTTACATAGAGCTGCGAATAACTGACATTACACTTTTTCTTTCAGCATCCCAAGCAGGTCGCCGCTGTCACCGCCGGTATTGTCGGTGCCACTGGTTTGGCCTACATGTACGTTGACAGTGGTATCTCTGCCAACATGGCCGACGAAGGTCTTCACCCACCTTCCCACCCTTGGCCCCACAGTGGTCCATTGAGCACCTACGACCACGCTTCGTACGTAACGATACATATACTTGCGAACAAATGGAAACGGAAAAACTGATTATAATTGTTTCGGCAGCATTCGTCGTGGTTACCAGGTCTACAGAGAAGTCTGCTCTGCTTGTCACTCGCTCGACCGTATCGCATGGAGAAACTTGATCGACGTCTCCCACACCGAGGCTGAAGTTAAGGCGATGGCCGAGGAATTCGAGTATGAGGATGGTCCTGATGAGAACGGTCAAATGTTCCAGAGACCTGGCAAGGTAAATATATCGGTTGCGATGTTGCTGCTTCAGATGTTGGATATTGAACTGCTCGTTCTAGCCTTCCGATTACATGCCCGCTCCCTACGCCAACGAAGAAGCTGCCCGTGCCGCTAACGCTGGTGCCTTGCCCCCAGATCTTTCTTTGATTACCAAGGCCCGCCACGGTGGTGAGGACTACGTCTTCTCCATCCTTACCGGTTACATGGATCCCCCCGGAGGTGTTGAAGTCCGTGAAGGTTTGAACTACAACCCCTACTTCCCTGGTGGTGCTATTGCCATGGCTCGTGTCCTCTTCGATGAGCTCGTTGAGTACGAGGATGGCACCCCTGCCACTACCTCCCAGATGGCTAAGGATGTCTGCACCTTCTTGGCCTGGGCTGCTGAACCCGAGCACGATGACCGTAAGAAGATGGGTATGAAGGCCACCGTCATCCTGTCAGGTTTGACGTTGTTGTCCATTTGGCTGAAGCGCTTCAAGTGGGCGCCCATCAAGTCTAGAAAGATTGTGTACAAGTAAGTGTGAAGATGGAGTGTGCGAAAGAGCTATCCGGTTGACCTTCTCCTTTACGATTAGCCCTCCCAAATAAAAAGATTCACCCAGCATTTCTATTGTACACAAAGCGAAGATATTCGGCAATGAGTGGTTTTTTGTTTTCGCTTATCTCCATGTACTTTTTCTCAAGAGAAGATTTAAAAAATAAGGACATAATAACGTTATTAGAGGAACATCATCCAATTCATCGGTTGTATTATCAGTGCTTTATTGTTTGGAATCGCACCGTGCAAGGGGCGGAGACCAGATATCCTTCTTTAATATGTGCGGAGGATAATAATGCGACAACTAAATGAGAATGCCTTGCTGTCGATCCAGTATTGCGAGGCTTACCGCTCCCATTGCACCTGATTGTTTAATTCAACCGTGAAAAGCAGCGCGCATGTGTAACGGGAACTGCACATTTCCTTTCTCGTCCATCACCAAAGCATTGACGCTTTACTCTCCTTTTGAAAACAATGTCACAGCCTTCCAAAGAATGGGTCCAGCAACGCCTCGCCATCCTTCGGAAGCAAGCCGGTTTTGCTTTCAACAATGACCTTTTCATATCCATATTGCTATGCCTCATTTCTGGTCGCGACAAGCACCTGATCCTGACAGCCGCTCCCCATCGCTTGTCCGAGGTGGCTCAAATGGCAACACTGGTAAAAATAAATGCAACATACTTTGTTAACAATGTCTGTGCTAAGCAAGTGGCCTATATAGATATGCAGGTGCATATTCGGATTTTCAACAGCCAATGTCGTCTGTCAACATAATCAGAATCCAACCGATCTCGTTCAATCACTGTTTGGTGCGGCCAGGGAGGAGTATACGGAATCGGCAGAGCACCGAAGTAGTTCTCATAAGCTTTACGGAGACTCCTTGCATCCCGGTGAAAGCGCAAGTCGTCACCGGGCGTCGCAGCCGTTGCAAACGATGGATTCACGTCCATCACTTTTTTCGTATCCAAGTTTCAAAACCATGGGCAACCGCAACCAGGTACGTTTGCCCAACGCAGCCATGTCTTACCATACCAACCTGTTCCGATAGTATGAAGAGGATGGTCGAAGTGCCCATCCAGTTAGTCCTATCGATTTTAACGTGCCTGCCAAGCGACGGTCCCCTCCCCAGAATTTCCGGTATACTCACATGTCAGCTGAGCGACGAGATACCATGAGCGCGGCAAGCAGCAGTAGAAAGGAGTCGGATTATGGTTTGGGTGAATCGGTTCTGCGATCATCTTCCAGTGGCAAGCTGGCACAGTCTGTCATTATACAAAAGCTTGACGATGCTGATGAGACTGTCCAAGCAACCTTGCTCGAGGTAATGTCTACTCTTCATGAACAGGAAGGGAGATGCTCATCAACGTACATATCCAAAGCTTATTGTGGCAAAAGAGCTCAAAATATCGAATGCGCGCTACACCGTTCCAAAACCTTACTTTATTGTTATTGTCGTGCTACCGCGAAATCGCGACCGTTCTGCCACTTCTTCTCAATTGGTACGGGCTACACGTGGTAATTTCCAATGATACTCAAACACCTGACGTCCATTTCGCTTTTAGTTAGATAGATTTTTCGTGAGCTATGACTTTAGCGAGGAAGCTTTTGCATCGTTCGGGACTCCACGAGGTCCTGTTCGAAGGACAGCGCTGATGAAAAACGAGGCAAGCTTGTCAGGAAAAACTGAATTGTTAACCATGGGAACGCTAATGTTGATGTAACCAGGAAATCAAGGCACTGATGTCCCAAGTCTCACGTGTGCATATCAATATTGACATTACCCGTTATATCCGTGATATCGTCGTTGGAATACGGACGCATCCTCTTGTGCAAGGTGGCCTAACTGCCAGAGCATCACAGGATCTTGTTGCTGTTACAAAGTAAGTTTTGTGCTTTCTTCTGGCCATGTATGCTGACTGATGTTTGTGTCACAGAGCATTAGCAGCATTGTTCCAGCGCGACTATCTGACGCCAGATCTTGTCTCTATTGCTGCAGACAAAGTTCTCGGCCATCGCCTCAAGATATCCGGGAATGAGATCGAACCACAACACCGCTCGGCATCAGATATCGTGGTGGACGTGCTTCGGATAGTATATGTTCCAGTGTAGCACACAGTGGTTTTCCTGCAAGCTGGATACCTATAAATACCAACACATATACCCATCCGATATGAACTATGCTTTAATAGTTAATACACCAGGTTTTGGCGTCGGAGGATAAGCTTTGCAGAAGTGGTGCAACCTTTTGTGATTAACGAAAAGCAGCCGTAAGAAATCGTGTCACATAATCCCATAGCGAGAAAACAAAAGATCTTTCTCATGCACCACACCAATAAGCCTTTGTGGAAACGACTCCAAAATCCGGCACACTGGAAGAAATACCAAACGGCGATTGATTTTCATGAAACACAAAAGTTTATTCGCTACTTAATTTCATCACCAGATACCGGGTAACAATCGCTTGCGTTGCTTCAGTTCTGGCAGCTCCTCCTCAGCTAGGCGGGTCTTGTACCATTCGTATGTGCTGTTGGAGCGAATGGTCAAGTAGACCAAGGGGAAGCCGTTGACAATAAAGGAGACGATGTTTTGACTGGCGATAATGACACCCAAATAAGAAAGCTGTTCCGCTGCGTAGTGTGGGGTAACACAGTAATCAAATAATCCGCCTCGAGGCAACACGTAAACCTTTCTGATAGAGTTATCGTCCGAGGTACGCAAGCGACGAAGCAAGATATGGTGGTAGCCGTTGACAACTTCACCAATGACGAAGCATGCCAAGCCGACGGCAAGGAGTTGATCGTTGAAGACGCTGGCAGGTGTGCGTCGAACAAGGGCAAGGTTCAATCCAGAGGTGGTGGCGTAGGTGGCAGCAATAGTAACCGAAGTCTTGAGATCAGTATTACCGCTATAAACGTGGACAAAGGCGACTTCGAGGACGCGTTTGGTGAAATGGACGAAAACGAGAGCATCGATAATTGCGAAACGAGGTTCATCGCTCCAGCCTCTTAATAGGATCGCGACAATCACGCTTGGCACGTAGATAATGTACATGCCGATTCTGCTGGGGAGCTTGCTGACACCCATGATACTGCCGAACTTTGAGTATGCCATAGGAGTCGACCGTTCAGTGATCAGCGCAGTAGCGACAAGCGAAAGGCCGTATACTATACAGCCGATTGTCAGCGTAGTCCATTCAGGTACATAGAAACCTGGCCAAATGACTGTAGCCATTGTTGATGGTATGAAAAAATTAAAAGGAGGGAAGAAAAAGTAATGGAGCGTACGGGAACGTGCTGAGGTGATACTTTATAAGTCGGACGTTTTCTGTCACACCTGATGCCTCGTGCAACGCTAGCGTTTGGTATTAAGGTAATAAAATCTCGATTCGCGGAGCCATAAAAAGGTGTCATTTCGATAATCCAGGGTGTCTCCTTTTGGCTACGGAGTATGCCATTTAGAAGAAAGTATTCTGTGATAATATTACATAATGCGGATTTGTGTAAAGGAAGTATATAGATAACTGCCGATCACAAGCATAAATGGCGTATGGGCCAATATGCTTGCATCGGCTAGAACTCAAAACTGCTGCTAGTTCTTGCGGAGTTTTGCTTGCGCTTCTGGGTCAACAAAATCGGTCCACCCCGTGTCCTGGGCGATATTACACTCCTTGCCGCGGCTTTCATGGTACTCGAATGTTGAGGCTTCTATTCTCGAAGTGTAAAACTCCACGTTACCACCAATGGAGCGGAGTATAAATATACGCCGTTGTTTTGTCTGTGCATATCAACTCCATAAATTTATGCAGTCGATCTTGCGCATTAAAAGTACGCTAATATACTTTGCAAGTTTGGAACTGATCTCATGCCACTAATTTTTTACTCGCTACTTGTATACGCTGAGAGCTGAATTGTAGAAATTGTAGAGAGAGAGAGAGAGAGAGAGAGAGGGGTTAGTATGTGGCAATGAGTTCAAGCTAGGAGTTTCTTGTCATGATCCGTTGCATGTCACTATTCTTGTTGTGTAGTTGATCCAAGAGCGCGCAATCCGTGACCTTTAGAATCCCAGTTTAGAAAGATTTGTCAAGCAGTTTAAAACACTGCTATCGGTAACCTTGCCGAAGCCGTACAGACATATTTTTCTGATAGCTGCATGTGTCCCAAAAAAAGTTTACGAAGCCTTCTTTCGTGGCACCAGCATACTCCTGTAATGCCGCTAACGTAAGGTACACAATCTCTGAGATCGACAAACTGCTCAAAGTATGCAGTGAATTGTCTACTGCATATTCATTGCTCTAATAAATGTCAATGGCATGCAAACTGGTACAGCGATAGAAATTCTCGCTTAGATCGTAGATGCGGTAACTATTGCGCAGGATAAAGGTTAAACACAAAACCTCTAATATCTCTGCAGCTCTCCCAATGGTATGCTTAAGTCACCCAGGTCCACAAGATGAGGATCGATCACGAATGCAAATTTTCTGAGCGAGCGGACAGGAGGTGCTGGCTTATACAGTGAGATGAGGCTACCCGTATCCCTTGTGAAATAAAGCGACGAAAGACTTGATGAGCACGACCACAATATGAGATGTATACGATCCCTCCATGCGGCATGAGAAACGATAAAGAGCTTTTGTAAATGTGTGGCAAAGCAGGAGTATCGTGCCGAGTGAAGTGATGGATATTCTCTTAGAGTGACGAGAAACAGGTATCCTGGAGATAATGAGCAATGCGATCGACATCTGTTTGCAAGCAAGATCCATCGTTGCGTGTCTCTCACTATCCTTGACTTCCAAAATGATCAAGCTCCTTCAAGTGGCAACAGCATGCCAGACTCAGGAACAGAGTCCCGTATTGAGGTGGTGGCACTGTTGTTGATCTTAGCATGAGCGCCTTTAATGCCTTATTGGATGGGTTTTTGATTGCGTTTATAACATTTCTGGATTTCCAAGGCAGAATGATGGCTACATATAAAGAAGAATGGACAAGTGTTTCCCCGCCTATCATTCAAGTTATGATGACACTGTATGGTGAGCTTTTAGCCCATATGGCAGATGAGAAATGTTCGAAGGCATATGGTCTTCATGCATTTGTCGATTTGCGTGCGTCAAGCATTCCGTCAATAGTGATTTCTCTTACACATTTAAACGCGTCATGGATATGAGGAGGAAAAACTGTTCTGTACTTTCGGCTACAGTACTTCTATAATATCGTCTGCCATGTCTGACAGACTTGGACACAGGTTACAAAGTCGAAAAGTTCCATTCTCTTGAAAATCTCGAACAAAAGTTCAGGCGGAAACATGCGGATAAAGCCAGGTGTGGTTTCACGGACTGTTGGTACCTCACTCGAATTTTCAGACGGCGTGTTGTTGGCAGCTACATTCACAGGGCTGTTCGGGCCTTGACTGGAGAACTGCTGGGTTGTCACTATGTCGTCACAGCCATCTGGTCGAATGTATTGATCCGTATCTATCGTCGCCGCTGAGGTAAATATGGACTGGAATAGTTTTCGCTGTTTGACGATTTTCGTATGATATACTTTTAGTGTGAAAAGAAATCCATCCTTGCTTATAATTACGTCATACTCAGATGAACTGGGAGTAACTTCCTTTTGGACAGGATGGACGCGCGTATAGGTGAGCATGACAAAATGTGACCACAAGTACTTTGGCTCACTGTCATATACCAAAGACAAGAGAGGTGTTTTGGTGATGACGCGTTATTGCTAGCTGGAAATAAACAAGGACTCTGTATTAAAAATGAATTGGCTGGCATATGTATCCTTTGAAGCTGCTCCTACAATGACTGCCAGAGTTGTAATGGTAAAAAAAAGTTCCTAGCGCTTGCTCAATCCATTAATATAAGCTGACGACGACAATGGTATGTTCAGAAAAAAACTACTGTGCAGCTCCCAAAAGCTCGGTAATTCTAGATCTGAAAAGAATATGGTCGTTTACATTTCTGTAAAGCGAAAAAAGTATTTCTGTGTAATGATCAGGACTGTTTATCAAGTAAATCGACGTGGGACCTAATAGGCAAATTCCATTAGAACCCAATATACCAAAGAGCTCTTATGCAACCATTACGATATGCACCGTATGTGGCTGTTCAAAGTGGCTGGCGCAATACTGAACCACACGTCATGTGCGATTTCAAGAAGTCTTACTTTGCTAGTATGTATTAGTAAATCCAGGCAATGTGGATCACCCTATGTTGCCATGCAAGTTACGTAGGGCGTATCTTGGTCACGGGAATTTAAGTGGAGGCAAATTCTATCGTCATTATGGCGTAAAAAAAGAAAAAGAGAGCGCCGGAACCTTTGTTGACGACATTGTTCCTTACAGTGCATATCGTGTCAAAAATCAGGCACTGTATGCTTTACATTGTAAGGCATGCACCTTGGCCTGGGAAAAATGAAGCAGTTGTTGCTACTGTCCTGATCGGGAACGTGATCGATTACCGGGCCTTCAAATTAGTCTCTCTCTCGGGGGATTTTGTCAGAGATCCCGAACAGCATACGCGTTCGTTGTTTCTTTTCTACTTCACCTCATTCTTTGAATGACCAAACTCTCATTCTTAACCACCGCAGCAGCGGCAACAGTAGCTCTGCTGGCATTCACTGGCTCTTCGGTTTCCGCCGAACCCAACTTTATCGAACAAAAGGTTGACGGTTTGAGGAATTCTTGGCACGAGGTCCAAGATATCGTTGAAGAAGGTATCAAGGACTGGCTTCCAAAGGTACCATTCCCATCCGGTGACGGCTTCAAGGCTTTCTCGCATCCTGCTTTCCCTGAATATGCCATGCGTTATAAGCGACCCGCCCTCTGCGATCCCAACGTGAAGCAGGTTCGTCATGGAAACAGTGTGGGAAAACGGTTTTTCCCAATAGCATGAACTATGCGCTTGCTCACACCACATTGCGTAACCATATAGATCAGTGGCTATCTCGATATCGAACGCGATAAGCACTTTTTCTTTTGGTTCTTTGAATCTCGCAACAACCCGCAAGAGGATCCACTTGTATTGTGGTTGAACGGCGGACCTGGATGCTCTTCGTTGACCGGTCTCATGATGGAGCTTGGGTAACAAAACAAGATATTGAAACGAGTTTCACAAAATCCGCTAATGTTCTTTTTAGCCCTTGCACTGTGAACGAAGCAGGTGATGATACAACCATCAATCCATACTCGTGGAACAGCAATGCTAGCGTCGTCTTTTTGGATCAGGTAACTTGTTTTTGTTGTTTTTGTTGGCCATCTGAAACCTGCAAAGCTGATTGCGTTATCGTAGCCTCTCAATGTCGGTTATTCCTATGGAAGCGGTGGTGCTAGTAACACCGTTGCTGCTGCCAAGGATGTCTACGCCTTCCTCCAACTTTTCTTCAAGGAATTCTCAGAGTACGCAGGACTGGACTTCCATGTCGCTGGCGAGTCATGTGAGTATAGTAACCACAAAAAAAAAAAATCCCGGCAAGGTAACTCACACATTTACCTTAGATGCTGGACATTACATTCCTGCTATCGGTGGTGAGCTTGTCCGTAACAACAAAGGCAAGTTCGCTTCTGCGGAACTTCATGAATACGCATCGACCTTGGCAAACATCAACTTGAAGAGTCTTTTGATCGGCAACGGCTTGACTGATCCTCTTATCCAATACAAGTACTACTCCAAGATGGCATGTGGCAACTCGTACGGTCCCGTTCTTGACAAGTACACATGTGATGCCATGGATAACCAATACCCTGCATGTGCTCGGTTGATCCAAAACTGTTACGACACCGAGAGTGTATGGCAATGCTTGCCTGCAGCCATGAAATGCAACAAGGATCAAATCCAACCTTATCAGCAAACCGGCATGAACCCCTATGATGTTCGCGAAAAGTGCAAGGGTGGCAACCTTTGCTACGAAATCCTCGAAAGTGTCCAGAAATACTTGAACCGTGACGAAGTCAAGCAGGAAGTTGGAGCTCAAGTCAACGAATATGAAAGCTGCAACATGCAGATCAATTTCCGCTTCAATGTACGTAAAAAAGAGTTAATAAGTAGGTGCATGCAGCTAAATGTCCTGTGATACAGATGGCTGGTGACTGGATGCGTCCTTACGTCAACGAACTTCCCCCCATCCTCGAAAGTGGTGTCCGCGTCCTTATCTATGCTGGTGATGCTGACTTTATCTGCAACTGGATGGGTAACAAGGCATGGACCGTCGAGTTACCATGGAGCGGTGGCAAGGAGTTTGCTGCTGCCAAAGACACTGAATGGATCTCAGGCATCACTGGCGAAAAGGCAGGTGAACTCCGTAGAACTGAAGATGGCCGTTTCGCATTCTTGCGCGTGTTTGGTGCCGGACACATGGTTCCTTACGATCAACCAGAACACGCCCTTGACATGTTGAATGGCTGGATCAACGCCAAGCTCGAGTAAATAGCCTGTTTATTTATTGGACAAATGATTTTCGTGTCTTGCTTGTTTAATAAAGTGTAATTATCTGATGACATGATGCTTTATCTGTACGTAATCATTTATTTATGCCATGTTCATTCAAGGTTGAGCACACACACCGAAATTATTCTGACAACATATCATTACATCTAACAACATTGCGATTTTTGGCTCGTCAAAGTATCTATATGCAGCAATCATCACGTACGTCCCGGTGAATATTGCTTTTCTATACAGTTATGTATCCGCAGCAGAATATGCGTTAGAGTCTTTCTTGTTATTGATTTGCTTTTGGATGGTGTGCGTGAACGACCTGTCGAAAACGTCTGCCGATCCACAGCAATATATACATCTTTTGGTGATCTATTTCAAGATACGTCGCATTTGTGGAACATTTAAAAGAATGTAAGCCTTGTCAACATTCCATCAACTCTCTTAACATTGAAAGATTTCGATCGGCGGGGTACCGATGCATTGAAAAGGGCTAAAGAGTTATTAACTGTAAGTTAACCTCTCGCTGGATTTACCAAACACCAATAGTATGTTCATCAAAGCATGTGTATCTCAAGATTCGTCTCAGCCTTTATTGCTACATGTACAAATGAGAACCCTTGCCATCTACCTACATTGTACCTTGAGCTATACGCATGTAAATTAGCTTTATTTCACTGCTATAGATAATCGAACGTTCAGTACGGGTAATATTAATCCTACACGCTTCAATTGCATAACGTGCTTAAGACTTTTCTACACTGGATTCTTCGATACAATTCGGGTATCGTTTTATTTCATGAATACCATGCTGCCCTTTGTAAATTGGGTGTACAACAAATAATCCCGATTGTTGCCAATCCACTATCTTTAGAAGTTATAAGATCTGGAGCGGTGCCAGCCTCTGAACTTCTTTGTCTCCAATGGCAGACTTTATCTTGAGATTTAAAGTTCAAACTTGTGAATCTTTTATAGCAGCCACAAAGCTTTCGACCTCGCTATCAAAGGCTTTCAAGCTTGGATAGTGCTCGCCAGACAATTGGTGTCCCGGATACCACTGCCAGAAATACAAACTTGTTCCAAAAGCGGGGGATGTGACTGTAAGATCTTGCAGCTTGGGTGGACCAAAATTTGTAAAGTGGTTTCCAGTGAAAGAAAGTCCAGGTTCATGAGTTTGGGAAAACTGACTGGTGATATCTTCAATCGACATGCAACCTCCTAGGTGAGAAATGCTGTCAAAGTCGAGTTTCATGAATAGTAGGTTGCTGCGACTTTTTCGTATTATGGAACGCAACTTGTTGGTCGAATAGAACACGATCACCGTCATACTTAATCTTAGTTTGATAAGGCCATGGTTAGGTGGTGAGTGAGTGTAGCATGTGATCGTCTAATCATAGCCACCAATAGTCAATCCATCTAACGCAAGTTCCTGTAACATTGGATATCGGTCATCGATTGATCCTATTGTGTTTGCCAGTGATTTTAACAGAGATATATACCTTGAGTTACCGAACTTCCACGCATCATACATCTCTAATCGAGATAGAACCAAATTGGATGGTCGTCACTCTTGGGAAATCTGGTGCAGTGGTTGATGGCCACGGATATGTATTGTGATCGGGTGAATGGCGGAACAAGTTGCCGCAGTATCTGCTAATGCTTCTTCGACATAAGCGTTTGTATCGGCGGCCCGCAACTCCAAGTTTTTGAGTGAATTGCAGGAGAGTGCATAATTGCTCCTTGCTGCTAGAATCATGGACAGCTAGATGAATATAGCAGTTATATCTGGTAAGTATTGACACTTGCAGTGAAAAGGATCAACATTATTTTACCCAAACGTTCGACTTTATTCCGGCATATATCGGTAGGGAACAGTAGATTTGTTGCTTGTATATGCACACTTAACTGCCCTGCATAACACCTTCGTAGTCCCGCTTCATTTCCAAGGCAGCTGCGCGATGGATGAATGCGATTGACAAATCTCGTAAAGAATCTCGATCGTGCCAGTGAATGCCTGCTCCCGTAGCTTTCTTCCCTTGCTCGAGCCCATTCAACGTGTCACCTGGATCGCCCAATTGTGTCAATGTCAGTTGGGAATACGCATTGTACATTCATGTGAAAGTCAATATAAAACGATCGTACGGTTGTTTCTCAAGAACGCCAACTTGGACACCCTACGGAACCTCTTATGCGTAATGGAGCTGTTGGTCCAATGCATAAAAATTGCCTGCTCATTGCGGTCCACATTGCGGACCTGGTGCGACGTAAGTAGCTCAGGACAGAAAATATCACTGGTACATAACCTATTGATTTGGCGGGTCCCTGAACAGCACAGAAACGCGAACGCTGTGCTGCAACAAGGCTAAGGATCATCCATTGGCCGGCAGAACATACAACCATGATCACCGGGTCGCGGGATTTGACCGGGCAGTATAAAAAAGGGAGATCACTGCGCGATTCGGTGCACTTTGTCTTTCCAATATTAAACAAAAGCGCTGCTTTTTTTACTTGTCGGTTCTGGCTTCCAGTTGAACAAGGTAGGCCATTAGCTAGAAATAAAGGTATATTTTCCAGTCCTCGGCCCAGCAATCCAGTGGTTGGGAGGGATCTACAATTGGGAAGCCAGCAAGATGCACACCGGTCGCGCCTGTACTCTTATTTGCTCCGCTGCGAATCCCCGAAAAAAAAAAGAACTGGCATCCCCCGCAGGAAAAAAAAGAAAAAAGAGAAAAGCCTCTTGCCAGCGCAGACGAGTACAGGTGTACAAGTTTTTTTAGGGACCAGACGACTCAGAGCCTTCTTGTGAATGGTTTTGAGTGTGTCAAGCAGTCCAGAATAACATTGATACGTCATCCCGTTCTTGATTGACAAGAGCAGTTGACAAATCATACATATTTCAGTAGCTACGAGCACTTGGTCGCATAGTACCGTGCACGGAATCTTCCATTCAAAATCATTCAAGGTCATGTATACAAAATATATGATAAAGGTCGATCTTGTGTTTAACTGGTGCTGCCTTATATAGTCGCTTCCTCTTCCAAGCCCTACGAGCAAGACCGTCATGATATCCCGGCCTCCACTTGACACGATGTATATTCATAAAAATAAATTCTCTATATGTTTTCTTCCCATACTTGCGTCTTTTTCTGCATTCGCCATGCTCCCTCAATAAGTTCTGCCTTTGACACTGCGGCGGCTATAAATACAGTTCCTGGTTCCTGCAGGTTCACAATACTCATTTGGGGAGAACACGTTGCCCATTGGCATACTGCTGCCATTGTCTGCATTTACTCTGCTTACACGCAATCACGAATCCGTCACGAAACCTTTGTCATGTAAAGCACATGTTTGTCTTTGGCCATCGGTGGAAAGGTGTTTTCAAAAAAAAAATAATGGCAGCTTCTTGAGGCTGTCATGGAGATTATCGTCCCCATAGCACTCGAGCATGACGATGGCTTACATACGATGAGTATTCCCGGGGTTCTGTGGTTGTCACTATACACAATAGAACAATATCAGCGTGTGATTCGAATGGTTGGCCCGTGCCCGTAACACAGCATGGAGTGACCAGGAACCTCTTGTGTAAGACAGAAAACGGTTGACGATCTTCACTTTTCGAGTTCGCATAAAGGGAAGCAACAGATGTATTTCGAAAATTTCCAAGATATCTTTATCCAGGATTCAGTTAGCTTGTGTTTCAGTTTTCCAATGGATGGCTTAAATACATTCTGCTTCGAATGTGAGGTATGCACGTTTATTTTCCTGCGCCTGGGCATTTAGTCCAGCCGCATGTTATAACTCGTGGTTGACATATGTAGAGCAAGTAAATGTGGCAGCGGTTTCACGATACCTTTTATTTGTTTATAGAGTACATTGCTGCTCTCCTCAGTGCATCAAGCTACTGTCAATTTTTGCATGTATAGATCGTTGGTCACACAAGGAGTACTGTAGTAAGGTGTCGATGTTGTGGTATTTACATGGTCAAAGATGAGCTTTTTTTTCGAGAAAGGATCTCGCACCATATACAATCAAGCTTATGCTTTAAGAATATGTCAAGTTGGCCAGTTTCCGAAGGTGAAAAAAAGCGGTCGAGATATTAAGTCCAGGGCAAATCGGTTTCTTCCCGCCCTCACGGGTTTTAATTACGCGTCTTTGCATTCATTCTATGTTTAACTATTGCATCATTTCCAGAGTTTGACCTCAATGACATGTAATCGTCCTTGTTGTTTGTGACATATAAACTGCGCGCAGATAGCTTCAAGTTTACATCAAGCAACAAAAGCGTAGATGCCGTTGCTTGTCCGATGAAAATGGGAAGGGTCGTACATGGCCTAATACGGCTATTAGCAAGAACCACTGGCGAGCAAAACTTTAACCTTTTATTGAACCTCATGTCCAGGTAGGTAGCTCACAGTTGTCATCTTGTTAGCACTTCTTCAAGGTACGCGATGAAAAAGATAATGGTGTGGGACTTGGGTAACAGTATCATCCACGTAATCCAGGCAAAGAAAGCGATATGAAAGCGTGTGTTCATGCAATGGACAATCTTAAGATCACCTTAAACTCCTCACGTCGATCCTTTGTTACCAAGCAACACGGCACCAGGGGAAACGCATGGGTCTATTTTTACCAAGGAAAACCCGTCGGTACCATGACCGATCCCAGCCATTCCCAGGTTATTTTTTTTGTAATCACGTTTGTGTTGGAACAATGGGTTCCATGGATGTTTCCAAAAATTGTTGTCAGTGTATTTCGGATCCCGTGGTGATGATGGCTCAGCCAAGTATTACGCTGAACACACCATCGAAAGAACGACCCCAGACGTTGGATTTTTTTTTAGATCAAGCCAATTCTGGTAAGAAAGAAAGCGGTTAGCAGCATCGACAGCCAAGAAAATGGTCGGGGACGTTACACCCAAACAAGCTTAGACTCCCCTTGACACGCCAAAGCGCGTGCGACCCTGCGCGGGTATTAATTTAAGATTTTTCTTTTCGGAAGGCGTTGGAGTCAGGCTCCGAGTTGTGTAGCCATCCTACTGCCGAGATTATCAAGTGCCAAAAAAAGCAGAGAGAAACCGGTTATCCAAGTGCAGATCGAATTGACAGATAGGGGAAAGCGATGGTCTCATGCTTCACGGGAAAAAGCAGAGTAAAACGGAGACGCCCCCAAGATCATGCCAAGAAGTGTGCTCATTGTGTGTGTGTGTGTTTTTTTTTACGTCTCGGGCCAAATTATCAGCCGAACACTGGAAAGTAAAATTGAGAAGAGTCCTAGTGCTGTGTGTTGTCAGCCTTCTCTCTCTCTCTTCTTTTTTTTTTTCCGTGGAATGTAAAAAATGCCATTCTGGTCTCGCACCCGCAATGACGCTCAAGCTGTACAGAATCACCCGGGCTATGCGCCTCCAGCCTACCAACAAAACTGTTACGCTGACGGGTCATACTATGCCGGAAACTACCCGGCGCTTCCAGGGAATGCGTACGATCAAAGCCAGGCTCATGGTCAACAGCCGGCGCCTATGAATCCCAATGGGCCGGTAGCAGACAATGGCAACGACCCCAACACATACAAATACGCACCTCAGGAACAAAACGAGGACCAGCCAATGGACCTGGGCGATCTTACAGATATATTTAGCTTTGAGTTCATGCGCGGTCGTCCTATCTGGAATTTCATCCTGGCCATCCTGTGGTGTATTGGCTTGCCGATCCTCTTGTACCATATTCTCAAACCGTACCTGGGCCAGGTCGTGGCCATGGTGGTTGCATCTGCACCGCCGCTGCTCATTGTCGTCTGGTAAGCTTCTTGTGGGTCACCGGTGAGCGGGAGGTCTCAGACAAGGGAAATGTTTAGGCGGATGATAAAGGAGAAGCAGTTTGATATCTTGGGTCTGGTTGCTGGGCTTGCGTTCCTGATATCCGGCATTGTGGTAAGCGTGCCCCTTGCGTCTTGGAATGGACCACTGAAGCTACCAATAACATGTAGTCTATCGCGGAACCGACCGAGCAGGTGGAGGCGATCTGCGAAGGCATCATCCCACTGCTCGTAGGGGTGTTCTGCGTAGTGTCATTGTTTCCCATTCGGATCGGTTCCTGGGAAATGCGGCCGATGATATACCAGCTGTCAAATCAAGTAATGCCTCGTTCAGATGCTTCGGAGGATTTGGCAGCACAAGACCAAGAGCGACTGACGGGTAAGCGGCATCCAGCAGACAAGCGTCAAAAGCTGGATTGGGCATACCGCAACCTGGCACGTTTCCGACAGGATATGCGGATCATGACCGCGGCCTGGGGCCTCATGTTGATTATTGGCTTTTTCATCAAGCTGGTGATTGTGCTCACCGGCATCAGCGTGGGCAGCGCGGCACTTGCGGGCTACCTGATCTTTGGATTGGGTGCGTTCGTGATGATGATCTTTACGTGGTTCTATACCAAGATTTGCAAGGGCCACATGAAGGAGGATCTGGCGTTCTGGAAGGAGAATAACGAGCCGCGGCCTATGGATGGGAGCACCGAAGCAGCGCACAACGCCAACTGGGCAATGCAGTCGGCGGGTAATGCGTGGGGCCAAGTCATGCCTCTGTAAGAAAGCGTTGTAACCCTATCATCGGAATCTTAAAAAAAATAGTTGTATTTGAACTCGCACGTAAAACACGCTTCCTTTTTCCTTCTTCTTTTTTCCACCGTGCACTTTTTCGCATGCAGAGTCGAAAGCCTTGGAGACGTGCCGAATCCTCCCAACCCTTCAGACCATGGAATCTTCAGCTACTGAAAGCAGGTGGGTGCGAGTGCCCCGATACATACCGACGCGTGTCCAAGCGCTTTTCGCTTACAGCTTTTTTTTTTTGATTGGGGGTATTATAGCACGGGAACGGTCATCGGTCACAGAGCCCGCAACGCCTGAGCCCACAACGCCCATAACACCCCCAGAGCCTGTACAGTACGCGACCGTCCATCCTTCGGAAGCTGCGTCTGTTCAAAGTGACACGATTCCCAATGCACAACCACTTTTAACTCCGGCGCCAACGCCAGAGTCCATCACCCATCCTGACCCGCCGACGCCCGCGGCCACGCCAATCGACGAACTTCCGCCGTGGGTCCACACGCCAGAGCTTCGTCCTCGACGTGACACTGTGGAATCCACGCAGAGTGGCGGAAGCAATTGGGGTGCGGGCCCACTGGTGAATGATTGGAGTCAGTTTGAATCGCAAATGAAAAATGTCAAAGAGTCGTCGTCAACGACAACCCCATCCGAGATTTCTCCATCGACCAGCATGGATTCTACGTTAAAGCCCTTGGTCATCCAACACGGTAGCGTGAGTGATGCCGCCATCTCCAGCCCTGTCCATCCATCCGCCTGGCCTCAACTGGATATGCCCATTCAACAAACGCCTTCTCCTCCTCCTGCTCGATCCCGTCGGCCTCGACAGATCCAAGAAGACGATGACGACGATTTGGAATGGGTCACCAATGACACCTATGTTGCCGAGGAGGACATGCAGGTTTCGCGACGATACTCTCGCGAGCAGCTCTTTGGCTTGAGCGACTTTGCTTCGCGGAGCATTGGATGCGATGCAGCCAGTAGGATTGATCACCATATACAAATGAGAAGGTACGCGTTTGGGCTGACACCATGAAGGCTTCTCCTTTTTTTTTCTGATGGTGCTGATAGAACGAGCACTCGGACCGAGCGCAGGCCCGGTATCAGGGTGATTCGAGAGGTCCGTCAACCGCCGGATGATCACAGTGGCGGCTTCTCGCCAGGTATTCCCCCGCCAACAAGAGCACGCATGCTTACAGTGTACGATGCATTGTAATGTACATATTCCCACACAACACGCCTATATCCTTTTTTTCCCTTCCCTAGCACTACTAATAATCATGCTTGAAAACCAAAAAAATACAACGCTCCCCGTCCGCTGTATTACTTTTTGTGAGGCATTCGGCCATCGAACTCCTTTTGGATTCTCTGCCATTTGTTGTTGCGAAACACCAACACCTTGCCATCATCACCCGCTCGTTTTCCCTCACGCAGCTGCTTGTCCACCGTCCAGTACAAATGCAAGAGACTGTTGGGAGGTCCAAACTGTTCTTGCTGCGGCTGTTGTATCTGACGCGGCGGATCGTTTGCAACCTCTGCAAGAAGGTAGGGAACAGCAACGGAGGCATCGGCTTGCCTTTTGCGATTGACGACACCAACGTCACCCCCGTCACGACGGAAATTTGGATTGACGCTGACGTTGCCTCGTCCACCACGTCCACGTCGCTGCCGTACCATGGGATTCTCTTCCTTTACTGGCGCTGTGGCTATCCCTGTTCCCAACGTGTATCGCGAGTCTTCCTGTTCTCGCACAGTCATGCCTTCGAACTTTTTCGCCTGGTTCCATGCCGAGTCGATTACTGATGTTGATTCCTTGGACTCGTTGTTGCTGGAACTTGATTCTTCCTCGACTCGTGTCGTCGTCTTGTCGTTGATGGTTTGCAGCATATAGTCGCATATCTTTCCGTTTTCATCAGTACACACTCCATTGCAGAACCGTCTCGTCTGATACATACCGCGGATCGAAACGTAAAGAACCTTATTCCAACGAGATACAGGCCGATCAGCAGTCGTTTGGCCATCAGTCTGTAACACGGTGTCAATCAGTTTTTTCTTCGTAAACATGGCTCTTGTAAAAAAGAAACCCTCACTGTGAATCTTCCTTGAACATCTTTACGCTGCATACGGGCTTGGTTGACTTTCCCGAAAGTACCAATGAAAGATGATTCACGACCTGCATCAAATTCAGTGTCAGATGATGCAATTCACTCTTTTAGATCACACAACATACAATATCTACTTCTGCAGTGACAGCCTTGAGGTTCGGGACCTCGCTTGCCAGCAGTGCACTTTTGATCTTGGCCAAGGAAGCCCCCAAGGGCACGCTCAACATCTATATCCGATCATACGGGCTCATCAGCTTAATTAAAACAGCTCAACCTCCCGATGACTTACGCCAGATAGACTGAATCCGGAATGCAGCGGTGATCCGTTGCACACGTCGGCTGCTAGATCACATATAGGCCGGTTATCTGCGAGAGTGACAGGGAATTTGTCGGTGCCCATGCAATCCCGGAAACATGTATGCCATTTCGTCGCATGTTCGATATTGAATGTGGTTGGCGTCGCCTGGTTACTGGTGGATAAAGCGAGCAGCGGCGTGGCGGCCGAATACTCGAATGGATTGTATGTGTTGGTGGGTGTCAGATGAGAAATGTTTGTGTTCGCATTGGGATGCACAAAGGATTGCAAGAATTCCTGTCGTTGAAGGATACGTTAGATGTAAGAAAAAAGCGAGGGAACACGGATCCACACTTGCCTGTACTTTATCCGGGGTGACCATGGGTAATGGACCCACGGGGTACTCTGGTTTTACTTTTGTCTTGGCAATAGCTGCTTGCATTTTCTCTGCTAGTTCGTCCTCAAGTCTGTCATTGAGAACATGGAGAAACACTTTGTCTACTCCGAGTCAGACAAAGGAAATGCGAGGTATCCTGATATGCTTGTTACCATGATCCGCCAACAATGTATGCGTCCATTCCTTCTTGCTTTTTTTTTCAAGATGGACAAGGTACGATACACTTCCATTCCGCATTGTCCCCAGATACGCTTTTGTTGGTCCATCGTCAATGACCGGCCCGACTGAGTGCCTGCAAGTGCACCATCCCATGTCTGCAAAGACGTTGATAAATAAACTCTCGCCGCCGCCGCAAATGATTAAACGACGTACCATGTGCTACGCGCTTGCTTCGCTTCACATAACCCAGTTGTATTACCTTGGATTGGAGGTAGCGCGGATCGTAAATCGGCACATTAGTATCTGCTCGGTTGTCCTGGTTACACCCATCTGCACATTGTGCATAAAGGTCCACCGTTTGTGTCATTGCAGCACTACCATCTGGTCGTCGCTTTTTTTTTTACTGTTTATCAGTACCTCTCTTCAACAAAGGCTCAATAAACCTACCACATTCATTGGTATATTCGATATCCGGAGGACATCAATGTTATAGTAGAGCTGAGCCAAGTGACACATGGTGGATTTCAGAGCATCTTGGTGGTTGGGAATATTATGGATGGAAAGCGTGCCACCAGCTGCATACTATTTTGGTGGAATTAGCAAAGACGAGTTGCCCTCATACGAGACCTACCGAAACTTGATTGACAGCTGGTAACAGGTTATCTTGTCGTGGGAAAAGACGGAGCACGTCTGTGTGGATCGATTCAATGTGATTTGCTGCTTGGGATGCTGTGTGCACCATGGCTCGGACATCTCTCCATTTCGAGTCTTCGTTGTTGTAATGGCTATCCCAAAACACGTTAGCACGGATACATGCAGGTAATAAAACTACATACCTGTATTTCGATTCGTTTGCGTTTTTGCTCACGAGGACAAGAATAATTCGAACGGATTGGAACGACTGTGTTTGACGGTCACTCAACAATGTATTCAAGGCAGCTTGGATGCGATCATATGTATAGACTTGTCGCGGCTGGACTTGTTTGAATTCTTCGACCAACTAAAAAAAAAAAACTTGATAAGTAAAACTGAATAGCGGGTGATCAGATATATATACCTTATCAGCTTGACCCGCTTGCCCAGGCGTCATTAGGTATCGAGGAGTTTCTCCAGCTGCGATCACCGCGATCTAAAGTGTATGGCGATCGATTAGTCTTTGAAGAGAATTCAACTGTGGTAACTTACTTTTGGCAATTCAGTTGATGCCGTGTCCCATCCGATACGACAAAATTCAAGTGTGCTGTCAACCATACATGTCCACCATGGAATGGGTGGAAGTAATTCTAAATTGATTTCAATTGAGAATCACAAACACAGAAAAAAAAAATACGCGCTAAAGCTTTACGTGTTCGGTCAATGGAAGGGTCATGGTCGCGTGTGGTGGGTCCAAAAGCAGCTGGATGCCCATCCAGAATGATGGCTGTTAATGAGGTGCTCATGCTTTAAAGCAATAATATTTCTCGTTTGCTACTATCACCAAGAAAGTCAGACAGCAGATGACTCGTCAGGGACTTTTTTTGTTGCCACGGAGATTGCATGAATTTCAAGTACGTGAACAGCTATTCCATTATTCACCAGTCGATTCATTCTCGCTATCTAGGCGCTTATTATGATCTTGCTACTGGATGTGCTATTCATGACGAGCTCGTATAAAGTCTTTTGATGAGAGGGTGACCCTATCCCACAGTGCTGCTATTGCGTAAAGTGATGTGCTTGTTTGATTGTGCTTTTTTTTTTTTACCGTGATTTCGATCCTTTTTTATTTCACATCCTTGCCCTTGCACGTTCATCCACAGCCAAATTCGCAGCGCATTTGTCAAATTCACTCATTCTTTAACGATGCGTACGAATAAGCGCTTGTCTTGACTCGTAAGAATGTCCGTGTGGTTGTCGATCGCGCTTATCACCGTATCAGCTTTATTGGTCTTATGTTTGACCATTCCTGGGATTGTATATGTAGCTTTGGAATTACTTGATCAACACACTTCAACACTTCCGAGTCTGGTTATCGAAACAAAGGCTGTCGATACTACGTACACAGTTGGGAAATAGGGTTTTCTGGATATGGATTGCATTCTTGAGAAGCAGCTGAGGCCTCGTGTGCTGCAGGACGCGCATTATGAAACACATACATTTTCAATACAGCGTTAAAAAAAGTATCTCCTTTTCTAATTCATCACATCCACTCTGACGATCATACTCTGATACGCGTCCAGGACTCAATAGCCAACTGCAACTGAAATCCGTAGGGTACAATAAATCGACCTATTTTTTATTATCTGGTTGAAAAAAAAAGGGAGAGAGATGTTTAAGCAGAGCTGGATTTTTGCATAGACGAGGTGCGGCGGCGCTCGATCTTGCGGTCCTTGGCCTCCTTGACGCGCTTGGCAAGGAGTTGCTTGTATTCAGCCTCGGCCTCGGTTCTGCGTTCGTGACGCTTAGCCTTGGCCAACTTTTTGATGCGCTGGCGACGGAGGGTGACAGGGGTGACCAAGCGCTGGATCTTGGGAGCCTTGGTGTAGGGCTTCTTGTTGGGGTTGGCAGGCTGGATGGTGCGACGGATCACGTACTGACGAACATCATCTTCCTTGGACAAGTTGAAGAATTTGCGAATGTTGTTGGCACGCTTGGGACCAAGACGCTTGGGAACGGTAGTATCGGTCAAACCGGGAATATCCTGTTCACCCTGCTTGACGACGACCAAGTTCATGACAGCCAAGTCGGATTGGACGATGCAGCCGCGAACAGACTTGCGCTTGCGTTCGCCGGTGCGACGGGGACGGTAGCACGAGTGGCCCTTGCTCAACAACAAGCGCACACGGTGGGGCAAAAGAACACCCTGCTTCATGGGGAAACCTTGCTTGTCGTTACCACCGGAAATGCGGAAAACATATCCCTTGAATTCATCACCGAGCGAATCGCCAGCAACTTCTTGAGCCATACGCTTGTCATAGAAACCACGACTGTATTGAATTAGTTTTTTTTTTTTCTTTTTTTATGCCCTGAATTTTCGTCTAAGGGTTTAACACGTACAGACGGCGTTCGTCATCGATTTCGATCAACTTTTGACAGCCAGTGGCTGGATTCGCAATGTTCAGCTAAAAATAAGAATAGAAGGATGGTTTAGAAAATTGACATTTTTTTTTTTGCACATGGATCGCGTTTGGCATCATTGAGAATGAGTGTTTGAAAAAAAAATTCAATGGTTTCTCATCGATTATCCATCCATCCATCCATCCGTTTCTTTTGCAATGATGAGGGCGATCCAATTTGTTACGCTTTCTCACCTTCATACTCGCGAAAAAGGAAGGACTATTGGCTGCACACCTGCTGGGCCTATGTGGTAGGCTGCCCGCCCAAAGCGGGAATTTTATCGAATTTGGGGTTACCTCGATCAAGGAGCTTTGGACAACCTACTCGACAGCAACCCCATATTGCCTTCTATTCTTTTGCAATTGGTTCTGGTGTTTTAATTATTTACCGTTTCTATAGTGAAAAAAAATTACCATGTGGTTATCGTTATCTGTTGCTAGGTTACTATCGGGTTTCCATGGTTTCAAATCCAGTTCTCTATGGGCGGCATGAGCGCACACAGTCCATCCATGCAACCGAGAAGTAATGTTTCAAGAGTAATATTTTGTGTATGAGAGAAAAAAAAAGGAGGGAGAGACTATGTTTTATCCGGGACACTATTTGCTCGCTTCCTTTTTCTCTGCCTTTGGTGACTCGGCGTCCTTCTTTTCGGGAGTGGATGGGGACAGGACACCTTCCTCGCCCTTCAAATTATCGATTTTGTTGTTGATGAGATTATGCAAAGCAATGACGGCACGAATAAGACTCGAGAGATAAATCATGAGCAATTGATCGTTTGTCTTTGTGCTGAAAGCGTTGACCATATCTTGAGCCTCGAGATTTGGCAGTAGATTGAAGATATCTTGCAAGTTGTACAGAATTTGATGGTTGACGGGCAATTTGCCGCTGACGACTTTTTCAAGATAGTCGCGGATTTCTTCCAAACGGTCTTGCAATCCTGCCAACGAACCCAATTGTCCGCTGATACGTGTTGATAATGTACCAACGGCATTGTCCTTGATGTCTCGCAACAAATGTTCTACACCAATTTCCTCTGCTTCCTCCGCAACAATTTCTGATGGTACGTGCATGAATGTTTTGGTAGTTGCTGTGCCATCCTACAAGAGTGAAAGGTTTAGTCTACTTGTTGGAGAGTAGTCATATATATATATATAAAAAGAGCGCATTTTTTTACATCTTTGATTTCTTCAATGGCGAAATAGGCATCTGTGGGTATCTCAACGTCTTTTGGCTTAACATCCACAATGACGAGCACCGGGTTGGGCGTGTATCGTTTAAAGAGTTCGTTTATCTCGAGATCCGAAGGACGAAGCTTGGGTCCACTGTGGTACCATCCAATCATCTTTTCCTTGGCTATGGCAACAAATGTTGTCAGTATTTATTTTTTAAAATATCCAAGCAACAGCCCAATTTACCATTCACTTTTTTGAACATGCTGTTCATTCCTTCAATGTAGTTGTGATCCAAGAACCATACCGAGGGATCCTTTTCATCTTCCTCAAATGGAACTATAGAACAAAAAGGGATGAGTGGACCCTTCGAATGAATAAAGCAAGAGGGTCAATTCACCTGCGAAACTATTCGAGACGTTGACAGTTTTGCCTTTCTGTTGACCGAGTAATACACCCACGACGCGCTTCCTTGTGTCCTTGGCCACACGATTATAGTGATCGGTGGCTGACAAAAGTACAAGCGGATGTACTTGAACGGTTGTTGAGGGTGAGACGGTAGTTGTGGTTGGCATCGATTAAAGGTTTAAACAAGAAAAAAAAAGGAAAGCTTTAACGAGGACAGACGAGAGTGTACGCGTACCTTTGGTCCGGAAACTGACCAATGACATCATGCGTTCGGAGTTTCCTTGGCCTTCCGCCATTTTATATGTCGTGCATCGTAAGAAACCCTTATAACCTCTTTTTTTTTTTCTGTGGAACAAAGCAATGTCCAGTTACAGCTACAGCTATATTATCAAAGTAAAAGACAAGAGTGGCATTGGCAATGTTTGGACGATAACTAATGCCCATTCCTGTGTAGTATATCATTATCGGCGACACCGGTGAGTATTTCCTCTTGGTTGGGTGGTCGATCCTTTAATGTATCAAATGGCGAAACGATGCCCATTATCGAAGCAAAATGGGAGTTTAGCTCGAAAATTAACTCTTTATATTTGCACACAATCTTTGGACATGGTTAGGTGTAGGAAAGGTACGTTTACTTTATTTTTTCGAGGCGTTCATAAAAGGGGTTGTTGTTGTTGTTGAGATATTCTGTTTGCATTACTGCTGTGCAGAATATACTGAATTTATTCGCTCCCCTTTTTTTCTTCTTGACTTAGTCGTGCTTGCTGTTGCAATTCACCGATAAACGATTTATGCCAGCGCACGATTTAACGATCGGGTAAAAAGCGTCCTTGTGCTCACAATCAGGCTGGATTTACTTACCCGCTTTATACACACAAAGTGTTGGATTCGGTACGCGTTTCGTCACTGTGAATGAGCAACAAATCAAGCTCCAAATCTGGGATACCGTAAGATGTTTGGCGTGTGTGTTGGACATGCAAGATCTTGATTAAAGATTTGGTAGGCTGGTCAAGAATCTTTCAGAACAATCACCCGGAGCTATTATCGTGGTGCTGCAGGCGCCCTGTTGGGTAAGAGCCCTTTCCTTTTTTTTTTACATCCATACTCTTAACAAAGAAGCGATTGTTGTAGTGTACGACATTACAAGGTAAAAAAAAAACCTATATACGCCAATGCAAAAAGTAGAGAAAGGGGGGTTATTGAGTGCTTTTGCTGCTTAGACGCG
This sequence comes from Fennellomyces sp. T-0311, assembly GCA_025266875.1. Lineage (NCBI taxonomy): Eukaryota > Fungi > Mucoromycota > Mucoromycetes > Mucorales > Lichtheimiaceae > Fennellomyces > Fennellomyces sp. T-0311. Next base: position 20,628 of record JALLLT010000003.1, on the reverse strand, counting down.
ATACGTTCAAGAACCTGTCGACATGGCTTGAAGGTGCGGATGTCCCCATGTTTATTTTATCATGTGAGAAAACTTTATTGATTAATGTTACTCGTTGTGTCACGCAGACGTACGTCAGCATGCCAATCCCAATACGGTGATCATGGTGATTGGCAACAAGAGCGATTTGGAAAGCAAACGACAGGTGTCTCGAGAAGAAGGTGAGGCGTTTGCTCGAGAGAACAATTTGTTCTTCATGGAAGCCTCGGCAAAGTCGGCGGAAAATGTCGAGGAGGCGTTTCAGCAGACGGCACAGACCATCTACAAGAAAATTCAAAGCGGAGCCATTGACCTGTCCAGCGAAGTAAGTGTTTTCTACTTGGGGTATGGAGGCATGCATTGACTGTTTTTAATGTGTATATCTAGTCGAATGGAATTAAGCTTGCACCTCCACAAGGTGGATCATCATTGCCATCGGCCAACGCTTCTTCTGGTGGTGGCGGATGCTGCTAAATCTCTCTTCACCTATAGACCACCATCACCACCACCACGAAAAACACACACATCTTCTGTAACTACGGCAGACTTGTGCCTTCCCAATACCTCCTTTCCCCCTTTTTATATTTTTCATTCATTTTTATCCCCTTTTATGGACAAATTCTTTTTTTTTACGTAAACCTAATGACAGAAAAAGAAAGAGACAGTGATATCCCCCTTCTTTTTTTTTTATTCAACTTTTCGTTTCTTGTGAGCAGAAGCATCCATCAACTGTTCGATTTCTTCAATTTCCTTGGGTGCGGTTGTCAGATTGATATAGCCATCCTCGGTAATGACCAGATTATCTTCGATGCGAACACCGCCGACAACCTTGTACTTGTCCAATGCTTCGACATTGATGTACTTGCTTGTCTCCTCGGCCTTGACAACGGGATCGATGATATAGTCGCAAAAGTAAATTCCGGGCTCGACCGTAACTACATTGCCTGCAGCAAGTGTCCGGCGCATACGCAAGTATCGATAGCTTGGTCGATTGATACGTTGGGTACCTTTGGGATAGCCACCCACGTCGTGAACATCGATACCCAACATGTGGCCAACTAGTCAATACATGTGTCAGTTCCATTTTCAAAAAGTTACTGCGTCATATATATAAAAGCTTACTGCCATGAGGGAAGAATGCTGCGACGACATCCTTGTCGAGCAACTCTTGCTTTTCACCAACAAGAATGCCGGCATCGATCAATCCTTGGGCGGCAACTTCAAGAGCCACTTGATGAACATCTTCCCAAGCAACACCGGCCTTTAACTTTTCAAAGCATGCCTTTTGCATATCCAAGACAATGGTGTAAATGGTAGCGGCTTCGGGAGTGAATTTGCCACCTGCAGGGAAAGTACGTGTGATGTCCGATGCGTAGTAGTTGTATTCGGCACCAGCATCAACAAGGATCAAATCCGTCGCGTTTTCAATAACAGCATTGTTCTTGTTGTAATGCAACGTGGCGGCATTCTTGCCAGATCCAATGACAGGAATGTAGGATTGGAAGAAAGCACCGTGGTTTGTGGATTCTATACATTGACGTTCTATCATTCAAATTTTTTTTCTGTGCATTTTGTGTGTTACCATTGAGGAAGGTAGAATAAAGCTGAGCTTCGTTCATGCCAGGATTAACATTTTCCATCAGCTGAGAAAAAAAATGGGAATTAGCGGGAAAGAAGATGGTATTTTTTTTTGTTTGTTTACCTTGCGATGGGCATCCGAAGAAATCTTGTTTGCTTGACGAATGACGTCAATTTCCCATTCTTCCTTGATGCAACGTGCCTCGCACAAAGCGGTGTACAACGCATCATTGTCGTCCGCACTGGCCATCTTTGCGTCTGCAAACGTCAATTTGAATTGAGGAATGGTGTAAACGGCGGAAGCGGCCGATAACCGAGCATCCAATTCGGTGGTGTACAGTGCTTCGTCCACATCGTATTTGGTTTGCAGCACTTCAAGGCTGTCGGGTAAGCCCATCCACACGACATCATCAGGGTTGACAGGGGGAGCAAACAGCTGAATGCGTTGCGTGGCAACATCAATCACCACGTAGAAACCAGGTTCAGCAACACCTAGCAATAGGTACAGCTTAGTAAACAACAACACTCTATGCAGATATGTTTACTATGTACCTGTTAGGTAATAGAATGAACTTTCTTGACGAAAGGGCAATTCGACGTCCGTATCATCACGTTCGTGAAGCACTTGGCCCTTGAGCACAATCAGACCTTCTGACTTTTTGAAATGGTCGAGCACTTTTAAAACATTGCGACGTGTAGGCAAAACCATCATGGAATAAAGAAACGCGAGTGGAAGAGAGGTCAGGGAATTAGCGTGCGAAAAAAAAAGTTTATTTAAAGTCAGTTGTAACCTGAATCACGGCGCAAATCTTTCCCTTTCTCGGTGGTCGCATGAATCGAATTCTTATTGGCGAAAAGTTTTCTGAAACCATTGCCGGTATTATATAAAACGGGAAAAAAGTAAACCGTACGCGGGTCAACTCTTTTACACTTTTAAGCACAAAAATCATGGATCATCTAACAAATACCGAGAATTCAAATCAACAACGAGCAGAGAGAGAAAAGTGTGTACAACATGGTCACCATACCGACCCAAAGCAGTGTCCCTTGAGTCCGGCCGAGCAAAAGTACTTGCGTGACCCGGTACGTAACACCAACTCTCCGGATCACCTTGGCGACTATAAAGATCCGATATCTCAACATGATGGAAAAAGCTACTTTGCAAGTACAGATCCGACCAATACTGGCGCGTGAAAAAAAAAGTGGCTTTATTTTTCTCTTTTTTTTTTATTGTTTCTTTTTTTTAAACATAATAAAAGGTATAATGCTGGATATGAGCGTAAAAGAGAGAATGAGTTGCGATTTTATGGGCCCAAGGAAGATTCGACAATGATGGAAGTGACCCGATAAGGATCAATGTTGGATGCGGGACGTCTGTCCTCCATATAACCCTTTCCTTCCTTGCCAACATGACGGGGAATACGAATGGAAGCACCGCGGTTGGCGATGCCGTACGAGAATGCGCCAATGTGGCCGGTTTCATGCTTGCCTGTCAGGCGCTGGTCATTGTCTTCACCGTAGACGGCGATATGTTCAAAATGCTTCAAGCTCATCTTTTCAATGGCCTTTTCAATGGCGACCAAACCGCCCTCTTCGCGCATCTCTTCGGTCGAGTAGTCTATTGCCATGGGGATGAGTCTATCTAATTTTAAAACGGGAAGGCACAGCAGACTTACTGGTATGACAGCCAGCACCATTCCAATCGCCCTTGATGGGCTTGGGATGAATGGTGACGGTGACGGCAAAGTCTTCGGCGACGCGATCAAGAATGTAGCGGGCGATCCAGAGGTGGTCGCCCATATCGATGCCTTCGCAAGGGCCGACTTGGAATTCGAATTGGCCTGGAGCGACTTCGGCATTCACACCGGAAATATTGATGCCGGCGAAGAGACATGCACGATAATGCGCCTCGACGATATCTCGACCAAAGATCTTGCCAGCGCCGACACCGCAATAGTATTTGCCCTGTTATCATTGGTTAGTTTTATCTAGGCGGAAAGATAAGATAACACATCAGACACACATACCTGGGGTTCGGGGAAACCGTTGCGTGGCCAACCATAGGGACGGGTGGTTTCAGGGTCGATGAACATGTACTCTTGCTCGATGCCGAACCATGGCTTGGTGTCGGCGTAGGTTTCCATGACCTTTTTGCACGCGTAACGGTAGTTGGTGGCATGAGGCGTGCCGTCTATGGTTGGATGTCAGAATTTTTTTTGGGTCTGCGCAATTTCTAAAACAATAAGCAATAACCTGGGTTGTAGGTCTCGCAGAGAACCAGCTTGTTGTCTCCGCCGCGGAAAGGATCGGCAAACATGGCTACGGGCTGCAACAGCACATCGGAGTCGTGGCCTTCAGCCTGGCCGGTGGATGATCCGTCATAGTTCCATTCAGAGAGCTCGCTAACATCGCCAGGCACCTTGGACAGGGTTTTGGTTTTCGATCGCAGCTGATTGAAGCCATCAATCCAGATGTATTCGGCCTGGACAGCGCCTCGTTGATCAAGGCTCAGGTACTTTTGAAGGATATCAGCGTTGGAGATGACGGCCATGGCGTTAAAGAGAGCGAGAGAGAGAAATGAAGAGGAGAAAGAAGATGCGAGTGCGATAGAAGAAAGAGATGTGTTTGGGTTTTTAAAGTCACCCTTTTTGGTTTCCGTGACACAGCTATCGGGCATGTTCCATTTGATATCAGTTCGGACATTGCTTTCTTATCAAAAGCTGTGTACAGCATCACGCTCTGCCTTCCTCTCCTTCAATGGCTCGCCTGCTCCTTGAAAAACAGGCCAAGTGGTTGGAAGCATGCACAAGCACACCTTTGGCTGTATGCCACTTGACAGCCGTTTTAGAGCGAAAAAGAGCATGGTGCGTGCAGTAAAAGAAAAAATATATATATATCAGTAGATCCCCTGCAGGTCACAGTTAAGATAAGAACAGGGAGTGAGGCCATGTGTTTTCTCATCCCATTTGACTTCTCTCACACTGTATCACCATGAACTTTATGGGCGCAGGCACCAGATGATCTTTCTTAAAAGAAGTATGACAGCCAGCGCCTCTCTTTTCTTCTGCCGCGTCCGCCGCCATGGCTGCTGTATTTAGAAAGCCGTGGCAAAATGCAAGACGCGGCGCCAAAAGAGCGGTGTGCGTCCCCTCGCACGGCGCCAAGGAGCGGTTGGAAGAGGCATCACCAAAAAGGAATACGGATGGAAAAGTGGAAGGAGGAGAGAGCATGTCAGAACGATGACGACAAGCGCGGCCAAAAAGTGTCGTCGGAGTTGGGAGTGGCCTGTCCATCACTCATCGGCGGTCCCGAGTCAGCAAGAAGAAAAAAAAATTGCGAAAAGTACAGGCAGAGTTCGTTTGTGTGGAGTAAAGGAGGCAAGGCGTTACTCGTTCGTTCGACTTTTTTTTTTTCTTTCTGCTCATCTTTTTTTATTGCCCCGCCTTTTTGCTCCTAATCCGATCCTCAAAAGAACCCCTTTTTCGCACCTACCTTTTGTTCCAGGTATAAAGAATACAATCTCTGACAACTTTGTTCGAGGGATGGGAGAAAAAAAAGTACTCAAGCCTGCCTTGATGCATTTAGAAATAAAAAATGGCTGCAACCACCCCTCAGCAGCAGCAACAGCCATCCGTGCAGCAGCCATCGCAGCAACAACAGCAACAACAACAACAGCAGCAGCAGCAACAACAACAACAACAGCAATCGCAACAACCGCCGCCGCCGCCACAACAGCAAACTGCTGCTCAGAAACTGGCTGCTGTTAACGAACAAACATGGTTGTCGATGGGTAATGTTGAAAAAAGAAAAAAAATAAAACGCCATGGCTGGTCGATTAAACTCGTGTTTTCTGTAGGTAATCTTGCTGAAATGATGATGGATTATGACAAAGCAACCAGCTGCTATGAATCGGCGCTACGACACAATCCTTATTCTGTTCCTGCACTGAATCAGATCGCGTCGTTATGTCGAGGCCGCGAACAGTTTGGCAGGGTATTGAAAACAAGACACGTCTGCATTGAACGGTGGCCAGGAAGCTCACTTGTTTGCACTTTTTAGGCTGTTGAGTACTTTAAACGAATCCTGGGAATTCAAGAAAACAACGGCGATACGTGGGCAGCGCTTGGTCACTGCTATCTCATGATGGACAATCTGCAAGATGCATACCATGCATATCAACAAGCATTGTATCATCTTTCGAATCCAAAGGTACATGGCACACACACACACACACATACACACACCCGCATAAACCAGACTAAGCCCTTTTCAAGGATCCGAAACTCTGGTATGGCATTGGCATTCTGTACGATCGCTACGGCTCGCTTGAACATGCGGAAGAAGCCTTCTCAGCTGTTATGAAAATGGATCCGAAATTCGAAAAGGCCAACGAGATTTACTTTCGACTGGGCATCATATACAAACAGCAACAAAAGTTTGATCTGTCGCTGCAGGTAAAATGATAAAAAAAAACCCCCACCGTGCTTGGCAAGAACCCTAAACCCGCGTGCCCAGTGTTTCCGCTATATTCTACATACTCCACCAAGACCCTTGACCGAGTCCGATATTTGGTTCCAAACTGGCCATGTTTACGAACAACAAAAGGAGGTAAAGAGAAAGAGAGAGAGAGAGAGAGAGGGAGGGAGGGTCGGAATTGAAACAAGGGCTGGTTGTTGTGTGTTAACTGATCCAATAAAATAAAATTAGTTTGAGATGGCAAAGGAAGCGTACGAACGCGTATTGGCCGAGAATCCAGATCATGCCAAGGTCTTGCAGCAGCTGGGCTGGTTGTATCATCAGCAAAACACTTCGTTCTGCAACCAGACGCTGGCTATCCAGTACTTGACGCGTTCGTTAAAGTCGGACAGCAATGATGCGCAATCATGGTATTTGTTGGGACGGTGCTACATGGCCGAGCAAAATTACAACAAGGCATACGAGGCATATCAGCAAGCGGTGTATCGGGATGCACGTAATCCCACCTTTTGGTGTTCCATTGGTGTATTGTACTATCAGATTAATCAGGTAAGCCATCCACAAAAAGAAAAAAGATGGACTGGACAACTGTTCTAAAACTCGCGCGTGTGCATAGTATCGTGATGCGTTGGATGCGTATAGTCGGGCCATTCGGCTCAATCCGTACATCAGTGAAGTGTGGTACGACCTCGGTACCTTGTACGAGTCATGCAACAATCAGGTCCAGGATGCGTTGGACGCATACCAACGGGCTGCGGAACTGGATCCGTCTAACCCTCACATCAAACAACGATTGGAGTTATTGCGCAAGTCTCAATCCGTTCAGTCGTCTCAGGTGTAAGTTTTTGATTGATTTGTTGATGAGCAACCATGGTAATCCTAGTGTACACTTAGTGCGGGTAGTGCTCCAGCACCTCGCGACGTGAGCAATCCAAACCAGTATCAGAACGGACCTGGTGCACAGCCACTCAACGGAGCACCTTACAATCAGGTAGTTCGATGAAAAGAGGGTGGGGAGGACAAGCTTAGCGTATTAACCGTTTGTGCAACGAGAAAATAGTCGGCTCCCGGACCATCTCTGTCGAGTATGTCCAACTACAGTACGACGGTCAATCGTTCGGGCGATGAACGTGCGTCCACTCCGTTGTTACCTGCAGTGAGTCATAAACAAACAAGCGCATCTTTTTTTTTGTTAGTCTAACATGGCTTTCCGTTTAGAACAATCTGGGAGCGCATGAGAACGGAGGACAGGGACGTGATCTGCCCGCACTTTCCGGACAACCGGATCGTCGTGCGTCCGGATTGCATTCGCAATACCAATCGTCATCGCAGCCTCCGGCACGTGAAGATGTCCGCATACCTGGTATCGGCGGTGGTCAAGCACCTACTCCATCGGACCGTTCCCAAATGAACCCCATTATTCCCGAGGATGCTCGAACGGGTGCACGTCAGACGCCACCTCCACCCACGTCAACGCCATATCAACCTGATCATGCGCGTCATTCACCCTATATGAAGCCCGAACATGCAGATACGAACGGTCGTTCATCGCTGCAACCTCGAGGTTTGTGGCAATCGCCTCATCATGATGCTTCACCTCGCAATCAACATGCTTCGCCGCATCCGCCACCCCATCGTGATGAACATCCACCCATGCCGCGATCACCCATTGGTCGCGACGATCGTCATGTCCCTAGACCAGCAAGTCAATCGCCTTATGCTCGTCGCGATTATCCCGCCGAAAATGCTTCTCCCGTACAACATCATCATACGCCACCAGTGAAGCAGGAGGCCAATGAATCGCCACGGTTATACCGTCCTCCTCCCATTGAAAAGCCTCCCGTGGAAGAGGAACAGCAGCAGCAGCAGCAGCGACAGTTGCCATCGCCACAACAACCCGTGCCTGAGCCATCTCGTGATGTGCAGCAACAGCAACAGAAGCAACAGCAGGCTCCTCCCCCCGCGCAAGATCAACCACCACGTGCCGAAGACAAGGAGGATGAAGTGTCGTCGCAACAGCAACAACAACAACAGCAGCAGCAACTGGCGCAGCAGGAAAAACCAGCAGAAGCACCAAAGGAGTTACCGGTGGCAAAGGAAACGGCAGTAACACGGCGGTTGGACGAAGATTACGATGAAAGCGCGGCAAGTGCGCTGTTGAGTATGGGAGGTACAGGATACAACCAGCAGCAGCAAGAGCATAATCAGAAACGGAGCTTTGATGGGGAATCGTTCCAAGAGAACAAGCGGCCACGAGCCGAGGAGGACGAGGGCAAAAAGGACGAGGACAAGAAGGACGAGTCAAAACCGGAAGCGGCTTCATCACCAAAACCATCACCATCACCACTTCCAAAGCCAGCGGAAGACGCGGACAAGGATGTACCGATGGCTGACGATGCAAAGGAAGAAGGCGAAGTCAAAGCATAATTTGTTTTATCACTTACAAAAAAAAATAGTTTCTTTTTTTTTCTTTTATAACTGAACCGTTTGGCTTTTTTTTTTCAAGGAAAATACAGCTTTTTTTTCTTTTACTTGGATTTATGCACGCTAAAACTATTCATCGTCCTCTTCCTCGCTGCTGTCTTCGTTCTCACGCAGCCACTTGACAAAGGCCTCCATTTGCTTCAAGAACACGGTCTTGCCCTGGGGCTTGTGCGCCTTGTCGGCCCAGAAGATGATGGCATTGTCGGACAAGACGTCGTTCTTGTACAAGAGTTGGACGATTTGGCGGAAGAACTTTGTCAGCTTGGCATCCTCGTAGCAGGATATCTGCACCTTTTGAAGGAGCACCACCTCAGTCTTGGGAGATGACGTGAATGTTTCCAGAACAGTCGTCCATTCTTTGATGGCGCGCAAGGCTTGCATCTCCACCTGATCGGCTCTGGCGTTGATCAGATCCACCGTGCCCATGACAGACATCCAGACAATCTGAATCACCTCGGGCTCGTTCAGTTTATGCTCCTTCATGATCTGCTTGATATAGGCCACCACCTGATATACACATTCCATGTTAGCATTATACATAACAAAAAGAGCACGGCTCCTCGTACCTCAGCAGGTTTGGTTTCTTCGGACATCATGTCCTTGAGTCTCACGAGGAAGTCATCCTTGACAGAATCCTTGAGATTCTTTTGATGGAAACCAACGAGCTGTCTCATATCCTCGGCTTCAAAGTGGCGAGCGAGACACTCTTCCTCACGCTTGTTGGGAGGGAATAACTCGATCAGTTTGGAATCCATGCCGGTGTTGATTAGCGTTTTGCCGAACTGGTCGATGCTTTGTTCGCTCAAGATGGTACGAAACACGTTCGTGGCAAAGTCGAGCGAAAGACCATCCTTGACCAGGTAATCCTTCAATAGCACTTTCAAGACGGAGACGCTGGTAAGCTGGCTCGTAATGATGTAACCTGTTGCCATGGCAAGCTTGTTGTTTTCAACGCTGCTCCATTTGTTGATGAACTGCAGAACGTGCTTGAGCGTGTCTTCCAACGACCGCTGGAGGTACTTGTACCGCCGAATGACCTTGTTGAACACATTGACATGTTGCTTGATGACTTGCGCATCGTCTGGAGAAGAAAAGATGCTAAAGTCACTGCGCGCCGCATTGACATTGATAATTCCTCCAGGTTCTAACGCACACACATACACACACCTTGATTAGCATGCCACCCAGCTTGCTTTTTTCCTTTGTTGTACACGCACTTACCAATAATACCACCAGTGAAAAGAATTTCGAAAAGAGAATCAGAGTATTTACGGTAATCTAAGGTGTTTCCGGCAGTGTCAAGGTAGGCCGAGATTTCCTCAAAGTTGTCTTTTTCAATAGAATTCAATTGTGACAATAATTGATCCCTGAACACTACATTCTCAATGCGTCAATACCCTTTCTTCATCTTGCCTTACTTCATCTTGTACCTTCAGGTTCGTGCTTGGCTTGTGCTTTTTGAACACCCTAGATTGTAAAAAAAAAATTACAACTTGACCGTCCAAAGTAAACAAAACAATGCCCTTGGCTTACTTTTCTTTGCTTTATCTTGACACCATGCAAAGCAGGTTTAGAATTGGTTGTAGCCTGAGATTGGGTCGATGTCATGTAAATTTTGCTTTTGTTAGTTCCTGCTTGTCGTAAGATGGCAAATGGACTGGGGAAACGTGCAGGGAGTTGGAAAGGAAAACGAAAAAAGTGTGGTTTTCAAGCTATTTTACAGCTGGGTTTTTTTTTCGGCGGAGCTCGCAAACCCGAACCTCTTATATAAGAGCCTCGATAGCTTTTTGGATCGTGATCATAACGGTTTCAACTGATGCAGATCTGATATATTTGTTTATAGTAATCTCCCCTTACCCTTTGCGTCCCTTGTTTTGCTCAGCATTGGTGTCGTGTGCGTATATACAACAAAAATATAAACTGGCGTTTCCAATTCAAATGATGCGTCTAGGTCACTTCTTATGTAAGTGTCGGATGAATGCGCTGCCTTTGGCGTTGCTGGAACTCTTTGCTGATCCGCACCGTGTTTGTTGCGATGGCAATACCGACGCGGAAGCAAATTGCTACTCAGGATATTTGAGCTAGCTTGATTAAAATCGATGACTCGTTTTCACGCCGCATTTATATGGCACTTGCATATATATATATATATGTATATAGTGGAATCAATAACTGCACCATCGTGGACGATGCAGATGAAAGTGGATGCAAGCACAAAGCAATGGAGTATCGGCGTCGAATGTTTGGGTCGCTTCTTTCTGTACGTACTTTGCGAGTCATGCAAAGCACCTTATTCTGCACATATGTATTCTGAGATCACAGTATATCCGTTGTCATCGTGCAGCAGATCACTATCTTTTTAGCTCATGCGGCACCCGCTAGTTTTTTTTTCCACTATTCGTATTACATGCGGCCGCTTGTCATGCGAACTTATGTACGGACATGCTTGTTAGTAGCTCTACGCGTCAAACAATCCGAAGAGGCGATCTATCGGCAAACGTAGCGATTGTAATTCAAACGGCCGCCAAGCTCCTGCAAAATGGATAAACGATCTGCTTGCTTATCCACACAAACGTTGGTGCAATAGCACCTTTTGATCTCGCTATTTTTTGTAAAAAACAGAGCAAAGGCGGAGTGGTTGGGGGGAAAATCGCGCATTGAGAATCACTGTGCTTTTTTTTTTTCTTCTTTCTAAAACACAATGGGACACGGTGGTGGTGACGCGGGTGATGGTCAACATTTTGAACAGCAACAGGAACAGCAACAACAACAATACTATGCACAAATGCAACAGCAGCAACAGCAGCAACAGCAACCACTCCAAAACGACAGCCATTCCGTTATTCTAGTCACTGCGGGGTACGACAACACCATTCGATTCTGGGAAGCTCTCAGTGGCATTTGTTCGCGTACCATTAAACATCCTGATTCAGTACGTTTCGTCCCTGTACCGTCGTAAAAATTAGATTGTCGCTGAATGGCATGTTTAGCAAGTAAACCGTTTATGCATTTCACCTGACAAGACGGTTCTTGCTGCTGCAGGTACCATCAAAGAACGCACATAGACACGAAAGACGATGCTTTTGTTTTTTTTTCTTATACATGTATCGCTTTAATAGGAAACCATTCTGTTCGGTTATACGATATCAATAGTTCCAATGAGAATCCTGTACGTTTTATTATACCAAAACAAGATTATCGAGGCTGATAACTGACCGGGCTTAGATTGTTGCATTTGGTGATCATACCGGAAACATCACAGCAACCGGTTTCCATGGCGAAGGACGATGGATGTTTACTGCGAGCGAAGATGGTCATTTGAAAATATGGGATACTCGGTAATAACTTGGATTTATTATTGAATGAAACTAAACTGGGGTTTTTTTTTTTAGTTCTGGCCGTAATCCGCCTCTTCTAACCCGAAACTTTACTAATGGAGCGCCTATCAATGATGCAGTAATGCATGCAAATCAAGGTGAATTGGTCACTTGCGATCAGAACGGTAGCGTCAAGATCTGGGATTTGGCTGCCCATTCATGCACGCACGAATTGGTGCCGGAAGAAGGCGTACCGATGCGGTCCGTCAGTGTGGCCTCGGATGGATCCATGATGGTGGCTGCAAATAACAAGGTACGGTTCAATGGGATGGTATTTTTCAATAGGTTTTTTTATGTAACAGTGGACACATAGGGACATGTGTATGTATGGCGAATGTCAAATACTTCTTCGGACAATCCAGAAATCACGCCCGTCACCAAATTCACTGCCCACAACGACTATATATTGCGTTGTGTACTAAGCCCAGACACAAAGTAAGTCACTCTTTTTATAAATATATAGAAAAAGAGAGAGAGAGAAAAAGGGTTATTCAGCATCGTTATGTAGACTTTTGGCTACTTGTTCAGCCGACAAGACCGTCAAGATATGGAGCACGGAACAGGACTTCAAATTGGTATTGACCTTGTCGGGTCATCAACGATGGGTATGGGATTGTGCATTTTCTGCAGACTCGGCTTATCTGGTGACAGGTAAAGATGAAAAAAAGGGACGATGGAAACGGAGGACAAGCAAAGCTAACTGCTCACTCTGATAGCGTCCTCGGACCATGTCTCAAGGTTGTGGGAACTGGCTCAAGGCGAGACGATTCGACAATACAACGGACATCATAAAGCAGCAGTGTGTGTGGCACTGAACGATCTATCCATTGGTTACCCATAAAGCATTTAATGTGCATAATAACAATTTCTTTTTTTCTGTAATAATATCATTTCATGAGTAGATCGTCTTGTGTCGAGTGTGGAAAGATGACGGCCCGCGTACCCCAATACACATCCAATAAAACAGGCCGCAGTCTAGGCAATAGATGCTTCACACACAATTTTAGCCTTTTTTTTACTCCCTTTTCGGGTATTAGAAGTCATTACCTCGAATACAACGACCATACGATCCTGCTGCTTCACCAGAATGGCCATATATGACTTGATCTGCCACATGGTAATGCCTTCGTTGATGATGATATCATCGATTTTATGCTGGTCAATGAATTTCGACACGCTCCGGCCGCCCCAATACACCGTTCGTACTTGTACGCCTATATCTTTGACCGCAAGAATACTTTCTGTGCGCACTTAGAACTTTTGTGCTATGGTGATCGCACACTGCAACACTTACCTTGCTTGACAGTCTTTGTTTTCAACCACAGCCAGATCAATGCCATACAAACACCGTAATAGTAATCATTCTCAGGCACAGTAACGTAGAAATAGTGTGTCCAGTCTATCTTTGGTATTGACTACATTTGTTTGTTGTAGGAAAAAAATGGTTAATGACAGGTGATTGTTCATTGGATCGCTTTTTTTTTTACCACAAGCCAGTAAATGACAACGGTGACCATTGCATACAGTATATCGATCGTGCCAATCGTTGGCGTATTGGCATGACACGTATATTCACGCGCTTGGCCACCCGGTAACACGCGACATGTCAGATTGCCAATGGTATAACTCGAGTCCCCTATAGAAACGAATGAGAAGTTGCTACGGAAGCGGCCATGTGTTAGGGAGGGTTTTTTTACCCATTACTCTCTTTTCGCCAAACGACAGAAAAAAGCATTGCCTAAAATGGAACTTGGCTTGAATTCATTCAGATGTCCACTGTTGGCTCTTACCGAATGGACGTTTACTTCTATAAAACGCACACATATGACGGCGGACCAAACAGACGGATTTATCCCTTTATTTTTTTTTATGAATAATCAACAACTGCAACTGTCTGTTCACAAAGGCACCAAAATGATGTGACACTACTTTTGAATGTAAACGACTTGATGCTCTGATTCGTACTGACCCGAGGCCTTGTTGAATAATGTACCAGCGCCGCATTTGACCTGCACAGCATTATGCAGCGTCGGATTGTTCACATCTCCTATGCATTGATAGTCCAATATGCATGAGCCGGGAACAGCTGCAACGGGTGAACCGCCATGCTTATACTGGCCGTACATGTCGACTTGAGGATTATATGCAAAGCAGATGCGATCGTCGTGGTCAGAAGAAGAATCGGATTCGACAACTTGTGATTATGGATGGGAGTGTCTATTCAATGCTTTTTGTGGGCTTGTATTTACATTCCCTCCCCTCCCCCCACTAGCAAAAACTAACAACAATGGACCTTTCGGAGTAAACTGACATGGTTTCCTATTCTATCTACTAACTTTATGACAATACTTTTTTTCATTGTTACTGCTTTTCCTTGAGGAATTAAAGATGGCGAATTACAGTACATGTTAAAGTAGGAGCGAGTGCAGTGCTCGAGGTTGCGGAGAAGGTATTTATCAAAGTGTATTATACATGCGCATCAAACGTTATGCCAGGATGATGCCTATTATCATGATAGCGATCCACGAAATAACCACATAACCCACAGCTATTGGGTCCCTGTTTTGCTGTTACAGCCTATCTCGTTAAATTGAATGATATTACGAACAGTCTTTTTTTTTATTTACCAGTGGATCCTTGTTTTGTACACAACGAAGAAATCGAGCAATAAACCACCGTAAAAAATTTTTCTTGTAAAATGGCAGTTTTCACAGGATTTTACAGGATTTTACAAGACTTTGTATAATTTTATAGTACCGTCGTGCTACGTTACACTAGGATTTTTTACGGTGAACCCCGGTCCAGACACAATGTTAGTCGAGCAATCCTGTTTAATCAGTTCAGTGTAAGTGTATGACTCACACGACTGGCTTTTCTGCACAGTGACAGGTGATGCAAATGCTACAAAAGCAGTAGCAAGAATGATAAAAAGTGTAGTTAACTGCATTTTCTTTGAAATGTGAGGCTCTTTTTTTATATCCGTTATTTTATAGGTTCACATACAATGAGCACCATAGTGGGTCACAAGAAATGGACCACGAGACTGATGCCGAGAGGAAATCTAGGGATATATCTTCTTATTACATGAAGCATGGTCGAAGCATGTTAGAAAAGAGAATGAATCGCTAGAGTTTAAGCTTTTCTATGGATGCCCTTACGTACGGGCAATGTTCATAGGAGGAAGCGGTCGGGCAGAGAAACAAACAGTCTGATATACCGGTAGCAGGAACGTACCGGCCCCAGAAGAGGCCCCACAAGGGCCGGCTTCCGCGTCGTCATATAACCACACTTAGCGTGGTGCCTCATTACTCAAGCACTTTTTCCTTTTCGGCTTTATGCTTTCATGGATACGTAGAATGAAATAAGAAAAATGTGATACGAGATTGTAAGAAAGAGAAGAAAGGTTGCTTTCAAGTATTGTGATGTAGGATTTACAGAGCCTTTCACGTATTTATAATATCGCAAAAGTCAAAATTGGTTGTTGCAGCAATACAGTGCTACGTACTATCAAATATATCAATGGTAAACTGTATACTTGGTCTGTGCGGTTATTGATCGATTTTTGAGGTATGTATCACCTAAAGAGGAAAGGCTTTCGAAATAACGAGACCAAAATAAGGTACAGACGAGTGCTTTGTGTATTAGCCCTAAAGATACACTTTATCGCCGAGCATCCATATTGCGATGGTGTGTTTACCATAAGGCATGAATGTAACAAAGAACATTCCTTGTTTGTGCGTTTCAAAGTTTTTTGCCATGAAATGGCTACTTTCCTGACATACTTTTTACACACCATTTTTCAAGTATGACCTCTATGGAAGGATCCAGAAAGGATAGCCGTTGAAAATGCGGTTCCATCGCGTAGTAAACATGGTGAAAAGATCGAAAATCTGAGATCAAGTTAACGGAGTTGCTTTACTTGATCGGTAGAGCCAGATCAAGGCTGCGCATTAGAGCACATAGGGCAATCGATAACTGTAATGCAAGTAAACAATATTCTGTTTGTAATACGTACTCCAGATAAAAAGTAGTAAGCTATTATCTCCTTAGCTCCCATAATTAGCGTTATAAGCAAGTCAGACATGCTGCTTCCAATTACCACTACGTAATAGAGATGAACGTTTGCAGTTATAAAGTTGTCTCAAACAGTAAGGAATTAGGTGAGAATGCGACTCTGAAGCTTAACCCACTTTTGGAGGAAACCCAAGGAGACAAAGAGGACGAACGTAGACATTGTTGTTGTGGAAAATGCTTACAGAAGAATGTTGCTATACA
The DNA here is from genome assembly GCA_025266875.1 of Fennellomyces sp. T-0311. Lineage (NCBI taxonomy): Eukaryota > Fungi > Mucoromycota > Mucoromycetes > Mucorales > Lichtheimiaceae > Fennellomyces > Fennellomyces sp. T-0311. The sequence goes on along the minus strand of JALLLT010000003.1, from coordinate 4,420 downwards.
CTTGAGCCAGACTAAAGGGTCAAATCTCGTTGACATGCTCAATTTTATATGTATAGAGAATACCGTCTATCGTTTTCTTACTAGCAAGCTTTTCAGCGTATATTCCCAGGCACATACCTTTCTGAACTTTATCAAAGTCAATTCGGAAGACTGTCAAGTATCAAATTAGTTTATTATTCAAAAATAAGTTTGCTATCATAAAAAGGCTTTTCGACTCGAGTTTTAAATGATATCCTCTTTGCAGAAATAGTATAATTACCGGCTTCTGTACCAGCGAATGTCAAGCAATGACATTTTGTTCCCAGATACACACGATCAATATCAACATGTTTCCGTGATTTGCCCCCTTCAGGGTCAAATTTGATGCCCTTGGACATTCGGAGATGCTCAAACTTGACTGATCCATGGATCCTCCAACTTGTCAAGTTTTTTTTATGGTAACTCTTCAATTGGCTCCATCGGTGCGAACTTTTATGTTTATGATCTTTATGTCGTTATGACCTTTGATATTCTTATCAAGAAGAACAGTCATGGTGGAGGAGTGGACGGCAGACAGAAATGTGTGTAGAATAAAGGATATGAGAAAGAGAAGGATTTTAAAATGCTGCGACTTACGAGTACGTATGTAGCTGAAACAGCGCGCCTGCTGTATAACAATACAGTGTCACCAAAGTAAGGTCATTTGTTTCAATGACCATCTCAGTCTCATGTAATTATAGATCGGCTCTAGTACAGATGGCTTGTTTAAGCTTTCTTGGTGACACTGCGGCGCTTTGAATGTCGCCGAGCTGGGAATATGTTTTCCTTAAAGTTACCATTGTCGTTGTCTCGAAAACTGCAACATTAGAGGTAAAGTCAATGACAGCTTCGTGACGTAAATGAAAGGGCATATAAAAAAGAGCCAAAGTCAATGGTGTCGAAAGCCAATATATTAAAGCAATAGTATTCGTGAAGATATGGTATTCCAGCAGCACTTTGTACAATGTTCTATCAAACGTTTCTACGTATGTATCTGGAATAGGAAGTAATTATTACGTACAGTGGACACCTGACGATAGCCCTTAATAAAGTCAAAAGAAAGAAGAACCATGTACTTCTATAGTTGGTAGCAGCGTACGTTAGGTGACCAACCAAACATGAAGATCTCGTTCTAGTGATTTCTCGGGTTTCTGCAAAAGTCATACTGGCTTCATGATAAATCAATACTGAGGAATAAATTTCTTCACCACAGATATTTTGCACTCTATACTACAGTTCAAAACACCCGAGTCCCAATATGTTTTGTAAGAGAGCATGAGGTCATTTGGTCGTCTTACCAGTGAGTATCACTGGAACTGCGGTATCAAAATGCAGCAGGTAATTTATGTGACGCACGGGAAGGGCAGCCTTGACATTCTTCACCGACTTCACCAACATGTGTATCTATAGGAGCAGATTCTATACCTCCCAGAAAGAAAAATTATAATTTTTGAACTATCAATATATGTAGCAATGCTAGCCAATCAAACACTATCACCTTTGGTTGAGTCGACCTCAATGGAAATCTCATCCCAAAAACAAGTATTGGATGAACCTGGTGAATCGCCATAGCATCTTATTACACACAGGAACAGTGATACCAAGTAATCGCGCGATAGTCAACATGGATCGACAGACCACAAACCTGTATAGCCACGATTGTTGAGCTTCATGGAATTGCATACGAAAAACTGCCAATACCACAAACGAACTCGAAGATGCGCTCTTGCTTATCAAAGTCTACCCCAAACAAGTGGACGGGTATCCTCGTGTGGCCAAGCTGTTTGCAATTCAAGAAAAGCAGCAAGAGGTTATCAATATTCTTGAATGGGGCATCAACAACTGCAGCAAAGCTGACCGCATGATACTCAAGCAGCAAGCCGACCAGCCAAAGAACAGGCTGGGAGGACTCATTGATTCTATAACACATATTCTGTACAATATTCCATGCAACATTCATTTTTATCAATGCGCCAACCACATGTCTAGGAGCGAGTATTGTTTGGGTGTATAAATATACTGCGCTGTCTCGCACCATAGCAATCTATCGATGTGACGAAAAAGACGTCTGCTGATATAAGCAGAGTGCTGACCTTTGATTTCGCAGCATATTCAATGATTGATGATTGCTATCCCATCAGATGTACTAACGAAATGTCCAAAGCTAGCCTCACTCGGAACTTTTACCAATTTGCGTATGTTAAACATTGGTACAACAGGTAATGTCGAATTTTCAGTCTCGCTGATATAAGTATTGGCTCGCTTTATTCATTGTCAATTTTGCATATTCATACGATTTTGCCTATACATAGTCAGCATTACCTACGTTACCATACACCTCAACGAAATCAGACTATATCAAGTTGATGTATCGTTGGGATCACTCTTGACAATATGTCCAAAGCTTTTTTTTTTACTGTTGTGAAAGATGCGTTAGTAGGAGCACCGTATGCAGCATATGAGACACTATGCCATTAACTAGTACTTGTCAGCATTCTGAATATGATACAACGGCAGCGTTCAAATGAGCACCAGCTATTCAGAGCTCCCCACACTTCCAAAGTCTACAGGAGCTGCACATATTTCCTCGAGATATACTTTTAGTTGCAACACACTATTGCCTTGAGCCAAAGGCGGTCGGGGCGGATGTATCAGAGCGTTCTTCCATTGTAGAAAGACTAACTCTGCTACTTATATACAAGTTTTATAAATGAGAGCGTAACTCAAGTTCAAAAGATCTTGAAGTTCTGGTCGATCTAGTGTTAGTTCCGTTCAACATGTTTAAACTAAAGTCCATTGCGAACCTGGTGTCTATCTTTTTCTCAACGTATTTCTTGTCGCGCACCCCAAGTATAGGTCTTCCTGAACATCATAGAGACAATTCAAGATACCTGGGTAGGTCTCGAAGAAATGAAAGCGCACAAAGCCAACGTCTATTTGCAGATAACGCGATAAGACACGCTTCAAAAGCAGTGAATTTCATTGCTTTAGGCGTGAGCTAAATAAATATTGCCCACATTGTAGACGTAGCCTTGCCATTTATTATCTATGAACGATGCAGTAATGCTTCTGTGATCTATCAATCGAAATATCCATCGGGGTACCCCCTCAAAAAAAAAAAATGTTGTCCGCGGGAAACAACTCTTCTTTTCGAAAAAAAAATGGCAGAGGCGTTTGACTGGGACACTTTGAACAAGTTCTTTCCACCTTCTCCAACACGACATTCATCCCATCGCAACATGAAACGCTCAGCTCCGGATTCACCTTCAAAAAAGCGTGCTCGTCTGACCAGCGTGCACCTCGACGATGATCCATTCGCAGCCAAAAACTCGCGCGACACCGTTAAAGATCATGTCGAATTGGCCTCCACACGATTACTGGCACGCATTTCCGAAAAATCTGTACCTGAACAGCTGTATGGGCTCGATCAAGAATATGATAAGCTACACGATTTGTTGAGTCAAACGGTTGCCATGGGTGAAAGCAATTCTTGTTTGTTGATTGGCAATCGAGGCACAGGCAAAACGATGCTAGTACGTCGTGTGCTGGAAGATCTGGCAAGACAACATAATCGAGACAATCAAGAAGCTTTTTGTATTGTTCGACTCAATGGGCTTGTGCAGTCAACGGATCGTCTTGCGCTCAACGAGATCGCGAGGCAATTGTTTGAACAGCAACAGGTGGATCAGGAACATCAGCAGCCGGCTCGCCGTTTCGTAAGCTCTTTTGTTTATATTTGTAACTTTGTTGAACTAATTGAGTTGAACAGAGTTCGTTTGCTGAATCATTCGAGTATATCCTGTCACTGTTGAAATCTGGAGACAAGTCCACGCTTCCTGTCATTTTCATTCTGGATGAATTCGATTTGTTTGCGCAGCAGCCCAAGCAGGCACTTTTATACAATTTGTTTGATGCTGCCCAGAGCGCTCAGAACCCAATGGCTGTAATAGGACTCACATGCAGGCTGGTATGTGTTTATATCTATAGGTATTATGTGTAAATGACCCTAACAAGTCCCACTAGGATGCGCTATTGTTGCTCGAAAAACGTGTAAAGTCGCGGTTCTCTCACAGACAAATCTACTTGCTTCCGCCAAAAGAATTTGACGGCTTTATTGAGCTTACCAAAAGCACACTTCAACTACGCACACTTATCACCGATACACCTGGATACAGCGCGTACGCAGACAAATTCAATGCAGCCATCGAGGTAATAAGAGTACTTATTACGTGCTAGTAGATTCGCTAACTAGGGTGGACTCCAGGAACTCTTCAAAGACTCGACCATGATTAGCATTGTCCGGCGTATATTCGACTTGACGAAGGATGTTCGAATGTTTTACAAGACTTGCGTAAGCTTTAGGTCATGAGCAATTGAGCGAAACTGACAGGTCCATATAGTT